>JAODLC010000140.1:9429526-9445403 GCA_026781145.1 Hippopotamyrus pictus
GTTAATTCTGGTAAAGTATCAGGGGAACTTTCGGTAATTTGGGCAATAGTCCCCCCCGCCAGATCCCCCCTGCACATGCCTGATTCGATTATCTTTTTTTTTTTTTCTGAGCAAATATACACTTACTACCCAGGCACCTTAAACATTCTTTGATTGTCGAAGGCTTTCGTACAGAATTGTATGTGAGACTCGACTGTCCTATATGCTCGCCGTGAAGCCAAACCACCTTCCCTTTCACTCTGATAGACTGTTTGTGTCTGCTAGTTCATTGTAAACACTCAATCAAAATGCTAAGTGAGCAATTCTCCTGAAGAAGGACATGTCATAAGTTTAAAAAGACAGAATTCTTTGGGGAATTATTGACTGAAAAGATTGATTCATAATACTATATGAGATTCATTGTGTTCATAGCATTTTCAAACGTACTATGATATATGTTCTTCAGTACCATAATATGTTTGCTGTCTCCCTAGTCTTGCTGTAGCATAACTTCAAGAGCAAACCCCAAAAACATTCCCCCCATAATCTGTGTCTCAGCGTGGATGGAAGCAGCCCCCTATACAGGAGCTTCGTGATCATACTGCCTCTTGTCTCTGTCAAAAAATGATCCCGATATCTCCTATACACCTGCTTCAGTAAGGGTGTAAATGTTTAAACTCTTATTCTAATAATATTTTAGCCATTATATCTTAACTCAGTGTTTCCAAGCCGGTCCTTGGGGATCCATAGTAGGTCCATGTTTTTGCTGCCTTCCAGCTCCCAGCCAGACAGTCAACATTTAGGGAGCAAAAACATGGACTGTCTGCGTGTCCCGAAGGACCGGATTAGGAAAGACTGTCTTACCACACAAAGGCCACAGAATAAAATGTTCTCTACGGTCCAATGTGACTTTGTACCAAGGCACTCGACACCATCCCTGCTTTAAATGAGTATTCTGTTAAACAGAGCAATGCTGTAGCAATGAGGGCCTAAACATTGATTGAAATGTCATCAGGGATGAGGTCTTTCAGGACAGCGACTATCCATTTTGACAGCGAGCGGCAGGTCCGTTCTGTGATTGTTTGTTTTTGTTCAGTCCGTGCTCTTCTGGGCTTGAAAAAATAATTACCCCAGACAGCCTCGCTGCGCTGCTCTAGTGCAAGTTCTGTGGCTCCCACCAGATCCATATTAAACACATAAATAAATTAATAAGTCTCCTTTCTTTCCCAGTGCTCCAATTGGCCACTGAGGAGATGGAGTACCAGCTTCCGCTGCTTTTAACCCTGCGGGACCTCGCTGAAAAATGCAAAGGGATGCGATTAGGGCTTTTTTTCTCAGGTAGCCTGTTGCCACAGGAGTTTCAAAGCCGGCCCCCACGCACGTCGGGGACAGATGTACGGCGAGTGGCCCCCTCTTTCTTCCGGTGGAGCTGCGTGAAGCCCACTGTGCCTGGTGAAGCACACCTTTAAGTCAGTCGTCATTTATTCATGAGTGGCAGACGGCCCATCTGGGAGCCAAGGATCAGCTCTCTGGGGGAAGGGTGGGACATAACGGCCATGCCAATCGGGCTCAGATGCAGAACCACTATGTCAGGGGGGTGCTTAGTCATCCCCAGCCCAGAGTACCTGTTCAGTCTCGAATGAAAATAAAAATCAGTAGGAATCTAACTACCCCTCTGAGGATTGTGATCTAAGTACTTTCTTTCTCAGAGCTATGTCTACTGGGACTTGTGTTCTCTTGGTGAGCAGGTCTATGGGAAAAACCAGACAAATTGCAGTCCAGCATATAGGGTTACCTGCACCTCCCTGGTGATGTGTAACAGTGAGCTTTCGCTAGCCAAGCCGGATAGGCTCATCCTGAAATGGCTAAGTGCAGCCATCTTGCCGGTTCACCAAGGCGAAAGAGGCAGGTGTTGCGCCGCTGGGGTGACAAGCATAGGGGTGGAGCCTTAGCTAGTGCAGGAATTAGCTCGATAACCTTAGCCTTACCTCCACGCATGGTGTGGGCTCCGGAAGCAAACATCTTGATAGTCGTGTACAGATATAGTAAGAGTTGTTTCTGCATACTTGGCACAAAATCAAAGTCATCTAGAGTGGGAGCTAGCCTGTGGTAAAGGGTACATCTTGTCTCCACTTTGGGATTTTCATGGACAGGATATCAAGGCGCACCTGTGGATGGAAGGGCATCCGGTATAGGGGACTAGAGGTGACATCCCTGCTATCTGGCCAGGACCTCAAGCAGGCACTTGAGAAGTTCGATACTGAGTGTGGAGCAGCTGGGTTGAGAATCCGCACCACTGCATCTGAGGGCATGGTGCTCTGGCAGAAGAGGAAAGATTGCTCCTTTCAGGTAAGGGGGCTGAGCCTTTGAAGGGGTTTAAATACTTTGTTATCTTGTTCACAAGTGATGGTAAGAAGGAACATCAGTTGACAGGCCGATTGGTTTGGTAGCTGCAGTTTTTTTAGATACTGAGCAGATCTTTGCTGGAGACTGAAGCTAATCTATTATGTGATGCTTGCGGTTTACCAGTCAATCTACATCACTGTCCTCACCTATGGTCATAAGTTGTGGGTAGTGGTCAAAAGAATGTCCGGTCGAAATGAGGTCTCTCCACAGAGGTTTCCAGGCTCATGTGAGAGGGTGCGAAGTTTGGATATCTGGAGGGACCTTGAAAGAGAGATGCTGCTGCTTCAGATTGAAAGGGATCAGCTGAGGTGGTTTGGGCATCTCATAAGGATGCCTCTTGGCTGGCTCTCAGGGGAGGTGTTCTAGGCTCATCCAATTGGGTGGAAGCCCTGGGAAAGAGCCAGGGCATGCTGGAAGGATTATATTACCCGGCTGGCTTGGAGATGTCTGAGGGTCCTCCAGAATGACCTAGAGTCAGTGGCCTTGGAAAGAGAAGTTCGGTCTGATCAGCTTGGCAGGTTGCCACCATGTCCCTCACCTGGAGAAGCAGTATGCTGATGCTCATGGTGAGAAACCAAATTATCTTATAGTGTATAAAGCAACTGTACACACAATCTGTACCCACCAGTAGAAGGCACTGCCCTAAAAGTTTACATTTTAAGCCTGAAATGTGTGTAAGTTTTTTATTTTGCTAAACTGCTTAACAGTGTTCTTAGTGCATATGTCCTGCTTGGTGTGTATTTCAGCCCTCCAAGTTCTGGCGAGGGTGCCGCACTTTCCTCGCTGTGCCTACTGGATCACATGCCAAGATCCCGCACTGAGTACTGAATGCCAGCCCCTGCTAGAAGGGAAAGGAGACCCTGTGCGCAGATGGTATTTTAATTACCCACAGTCCCTTTGGGTGCTGTGCCAATGAAGTCAGTAATCAGTAGATCAGATGTTGCGATGGCGATGAACTGTGATGCCTATATATGTAACAAAAAGATTATCTTTTGTGCAAATTTTTAAATGAATGTGAAACTTTAATAGAAAGTTTTTGCAATAGTTTTACATCTTTTTCTATATAGATGTCATTTTTTTTCAGTGTGATTATCAAAAATGAATATTTCCTGCATGTGTGATTGTTTTATGGGAAATCTAGAGAATTCTGTTAACAGGAACCTGTGAAATAGAATTAGCTATAACCATGTTACTATTCATTAATCAGCTAATAAAATATTTAATATGAAAACAGAAAATGATTTTTTTTTTTGTGCTGTACAGTAGTTTAACTTAAAAAAAAAAATCTATTATAATTTTGGTCCCAGTCAGTGATTACAGAATTCCAACTGTGTATAAAATACTAATAAAATATGGTCCCCAACCTTCTGATAATCACAGACCGTCATACATTGTTCAGAAATTTCATAGGATTATGTATGATTAATAGGAACATATCGTCAACATCACCAAAGTCTGCCACTTACAATCCTCTCTGCTAACTTCTTTTTACTATGGCTCATTGCCAGCGAGGAGCTTATTTGTTTGAGGATGAATGCCTTTATTAAAAAATGAAATTAAAATAAAAGATCCTTGGTGTGTGGCATTTGTTGGGGGGTGTGGGGCATGGCCTGCAAATACCCGGCCCGATGCCAGTCCTGCTATGGCTAGCTAGCTCCTTCAGATATAACATCCAAACATTAAGGGTTGTAAAAAATGCCATGGCTTGAAAATATAGAGTATACTTAACTTTTGGAAATTAACCAACCCCTTCCCCAAAGCCACTGTGTTCTGTGTGCACAAGCCAGCAGGTAGGACCCCCTGGCTTAGAGCAAGAAACATCACCGCCCTCATAAGTTAAATATATATTTTTAAACGGGTAAACATGTTGTCAGAGAGAGATTTGTCAAGCAGCAGGATACGCCACATACCCAGATCTCCCAGAATGCCCTTTGTCTAAAAATGATGTAATGCTGGATTATGGACAAGGGGGAGTTGGGGATAAATTGGGGGAGCCGCTGTGGCGCTAATAGGGGCCATGCAGGAGGAAGGAGAACAGCGGTGTGACATTCACACTGACAACACAAATGCCCCATCAGCTTAATTGAAAAGAACAGTGTCCAAATACCAGCACTGACTCGGAGACCCATGAAATTCGGGGAGAATTCCAATCGCCGTTAAAGGCAGTGTCCAAATTAACGCGCGACATAGCTTCTAGAAAAAGTTTGCTAACAGGTATGGATCCGGAATGGTTCTGATCAACCTTAGTTAGTCCCATGAAGAAACAATTTTAGTGTTTTTTACCCACCAACTTGTGTTTTTTTGTCGACCTCGAGATTTGGTTAATAGAATGTCTTTATAGTCATCGTGCACTTACAATGAAACTCTATCATTTATTGCAGGGTAATACATAATCCCTCCATTCAATCCTGGGTCATGGTGACCCTGAAGTCTATCTCAGGAAGTAGGGGGCATGAGGTAGGGGGACTCCGGGACAGAATGCCTTCGATTTCGGCACATATAGACACTCACACACCACAGGCAATTTGAAGACACCGCTTCACCAATTCATTTATGTTTACTGCATTTGGCAGATGCCCTTATCCAGAGCGACTTACGTAAGTGCTTAGAAGTCTCACCAGTGAATACATTCTGATACTTGTTCAGTAGAACCCAGCTAAGAATACTGTCACTCTAAAAAACTCTGTTGGCAGGTAATGCAAATTTTTGTAATAATCCTGGAAGTGCTAATCCAAGTATTTCCAGAAGAGGTAGGTTTTCTCCTTGAAGACGCCACAATGACTCAACTGTTCAGACATGTAGTGGAAGTTCATTCCACCACATAGGTGCCAGAACAGAGAAGAGTCTCGATGCAGGTCTTCCTTGCACCTTGAGAGATGGTGGGAATTCAATCACATAAACACTAGGAGATCTTGCGGACTCCTCACACATACCGCTGCATCACCGTGCCATGTTGTGTAATACTATGTAATACTTCTGAATGCATATTTCTTTTTGCCTCATGTTTTAATTGTAATGTATAGAAGCATTAAAGCACTATAATTTGTGATATGTTGTTCAAAGCCTTTCTTTATCTAACAGCTTCCTTCAACCATGACTACTTGTTGCTAATAAAAACGAGAGAGACAGGTTCTGAGCTATTCATCAAAGGTACTGAACTCCAAGGATATGTAAATGCATGAACACAACACAAACACAAATTATAAAATATATCCACTTAACGACAGCTTCTGCAATGAAAATAATTATCTACAGTCGCAGAAATACTTTCAAATGCCATACTTTATAAGTGTTTATACACCAAAATACCATACGGTGGCTTTTTAAAAGAATTAAAAGATAAATAGATGAAAAATATTTCATTTAACATGTTAAAAGGATCAACCTTTTTTGAGACAAAATGTCCCTCAAGGACATAGAGAGAAAAAAATGCAGAATCAGAAGGGGAAGTTAAGTGAATGGCTGGTAATGAACAGTGTCTATTTTGGACCGATTTGCTCCATAAAAACAGTTGCCAATTAAACGGACGAGTTTTGCCTAAATGTGTCTATAGATTTCTTGGGTCTGGTGATGAGGCTTATTTTAGGGATGGCTGCCTGTCCTGCGAGGTTATCTTTAATCACCTTTTCTTTAATCAAACCCTCTTTCATTTTATCATATCTTATCAAACAGAAGCTCAGTTAAGAGGTATCACCTTGTGCCTGGGATCCTGTTTGTGATTTGTTTACTTTTTAAAGATGAATCTGCGGGGCCCGAAGACAGCTGCGTTTACGTTCTTATGCAGATAAATGTTCGTTTACCTGGTTTTGGTTCTTCGGTTTTACAATCCTGTTTGTGTCGGACTTTATGATGTTATAGCTTCCTCTGAAAAACAGCGTGAAACACAATCTGGAAAAACTGTTGCTAAGCTACAATTTATTTTGCCGTTTTAAGTTGAGATCAAGCATGCCAGTGTGTTTAGGCTGCTTCCCATAAGCACTCCTGAGTCATATAAACAACAGGTGGTGAAGCAGGCTGAGCAAACACTCTGTTCAAATCATGTTATACATATACATTAGACTCGGTTAATGTTATGTAAGGTATAGACTACCAAAGACGTTTCCATTGCATGAATCAGCAATATAACAGCGTATTACAGATTGTACAGTTTGGCTGGAATAATCTTATAGTTTCTGTTTAAATTTTTACATACCCATCATGTCAATTTATATGCTGCACAGTCCCCTGTACCCCCCTTCCCCCGCAAAGGATACATTTGTCAAAGGTTTGCATGAGGTTCATTTCCATGTCTCCTTTGGTTAATGTCAGATAATAAGACCCTCCAACCCCATGCAACATAATAGGAAAAGGCACTTGAATGAAATCTATAAGAAAATGTTGTAAATCCCCTAAGATTGTGCCATTGCTTCTCCTCCTCTGATGGCTGTCTGTTCTGCCCTTTTATGACCACAAGGGGGAGCACAGAGTGAGTGCTGCTGTGATACTGCATGACCTCACCAACCTTTGAGTCTGCGTTTGGGGCATTACTGTCAAGAAAACGGTCATCCAGTTCAATGGGCTTAGACCTCTGGGGACATGCCCAGGAGCTGCATGCTGTATCTAGAACATTTCTGTGCCCGAGATCCATAGATCAGCGTGTAGGAAAACAATGCTCAATCTTCTCTCTGTAACGAACGTTTTGGTCAAAGACTTCAGGGGTAGAGTTTTACTGTCAATCAAACAGCCAGGAGTGTGAGTGGGGCTAGAGGAGGCCGTCAAAGGAGGTCGTTAGCAAGCATTAGGATAATGAATACTGTGGCATTGACCTTTAGGGCAGAACGCGTCTAATTGGAGGAAAATTAAACCAAAGGCCTCTTAGCCCATGTAGAGGAAAGGCTGATACAGAATGAAATGATTTAATTTCTATGTGGACACCATTTTTTTAAAGGTATCATGAATTAAAATGAAATAATCTTTGACGATTTTTTTACAGGCCCTTCTAGTCAGTCAGTGTCTGCAGGTGGCCATTTAGTGGCTGTTTTCAGGTATTTAATAAAAATTCAGAGTGAGTACATAAAAATCAAAAGTGATCATCAGTGCTTTTTATTACATTCCTAACAAGCTGCCAGATTTCAGAGCTCTGAGTTTTTTTTTTGGTGCAATCCTGGGATTTACAATTTTACTGGGAGTAAAATTTAAAAATCAACACAAACCCGGACTGGACACAAGTTTTTTTCCTTAGCTATTGAGCTAGAAAATATTAAGGTGTTAATTTCTCCATTAAAGGAAAATTGATCAATCTCCTTGTCGTAATAGAAGAAAGAAATCGTGCATTGATCATATTTGCCACATGAGGCAAAATTTGAGCCGCGATGGTAGAAGAGCGAAACCATGATGTGTCCATGGGAACCTACAGAAAGTGGATGAGAGCAAGAGCCAGACAAGGCAGGCCAGGCTCCATAACTCACTTATATCAGCTACTGCAGAAAGCTGCCAGCCCAGCGAGAACCCGGCGAGAACACTCACGCTCCTAGCTGCTCCAAGAATGGCCTTCGGGGGAGGCTACCGGGAGGCAGATCCATTAATACCTTCGTACTGTATGAGACTACAGCATAAAATTTGTGTTTTGCTTATTGAGAGATTTCATACACAGTAAAAATCCCTGGTCGTAGCAGGTAGATTTGACTGCTGACTTGCCCTTATTTAAAATATGTGCCAGTATAAAGCAAAGGTATTGATTCAGAAGTAAAATAAATCAAAGTTACCTGGGAAAGATGAGTTAATATCTACAAGCAATTCAATAAATAGGCCATTGCCCTGTGAAATAGTTCAAGCAAATGCTACTGTGTATCATTTTAAAGTGTTTAAAATGTTCTTTAATAGCAGTTGATCTGGGTGATATTGTCGTTTTGCTTCATCTGGGTGTGTGAAATGGAAGGAATTTGTGCATTCCCCATTCCCAAATACATATCCGTCTAGAATACAGATGGGTCCCTCTGTAGTACATATCATCTAGAATACAGGTAGGTCCCTCTGCAGTATATATCCTCTAGAATACAGGTAGGTCTCTCTGCTGTACATATCCCTTTTGAATACAGGTAGGTCTCTCTGCTGTACATATCCCTTTAGAATACAGGTAGGTCTCTCTGCTGTACATATCCCTTTAGAATACAGGTAGGTCTCTCTGCTGTACATATCCCTTTAGAATACAGGACTCTCTATTACTGGTAGACCATGTGCTTCTGTTGCTTAAATGTCTGAGAGATGCTGAGGATCTGCATCATTTGGGCTCGCAGTGAGAGGGTGACCTTCCTGACTAAACTCAGAGATTAAAAACCTTACACAGGAAACTCTCTGATGAGATTCCCTTGTTTTCACCAAGATATTCTCTCAAACTAAGCATGAAAACCTCCCGTAGCTTTTTAATGAGGATTTTATTAAATAAATGATAACATAATTAAATGTGTTTAAATTAAAAGTAAACGAGATAACTCACTTTCTTGTAACCTTCATTTCCCGAAATTCCTTAACTCTCCAAATCCCTCTGAAGGACTAAATACTTTCTGCTTATCAGAGCTTCCCTTCACCTCCAGCTCTCTCTCCAGACACATTTACAGCCCATCAGGTCACTCCATCTGATACGAAAGTCCAGTAGCGATACTGTGATGAATATGCATGTGTGAGTAAACGAGAAGAGACCAGACAGAAACCACAAGCTGGAGTATCAGATTCTCCTCTTGAGCGTTTTATTTATCCATAAATTAAATGTACTTAGTGCTGCGTGTGCAGTACACCCTATGAAACCTTTTCTTAAGGTTGAAACGCCGCATATCGGTTTATCGGTGGAATTTTCCAGATGCGTCTAGAAATAAACAAGCAGACACAGGGTGTACCTGTTTGGCTTCACTTATACAGACTGTATTATTCATCTGTTTTTATGGCGACAGAGGTAGACTGGAACGGAGAACAGAGGTGAAAAGCTTTAGTGAAATTTGTTTCCCTCTTACAAATTGCATTAAAAGACTCAGTGGAGAGGTCAGTGTTGACTGCAGCTTGTGACTTCCTTTTAAAGTTCTTTTCCATTAGCCCAGGGACCTCGGCGCTTTCCGCGACAAAGCCAGCGGGCAGGCTGGAATCTCCGCCCCTCCGATCTGCAGGGATGATTCAAAGGAAGCTTGGGGTGCAGAAAGCATCTGCCATCTCTTCCTGCTGAGAGACGGGGGTGGTAACCTCAGCCACCTTCGGTTAGGCTTGCCTCCTGCACTTCTGTGCTACAGGGTCAGCCTGATAGTCATAGTTTTCCCTTCCATCTCCTCATCACCCTAGTCTCCTCTGAAAAGTTTGTTTTTCCTTTTTCTTGCTAAATCCAGACAAACTTTCATTAAACTGTTGATTTTTACACCAGTGGTTCTTCTCAGTGTGTGGTCCTGAATGGGAAACGGCTTCCAGTCGAGCTTATGTGTTATAACCTGGGAGGGGGGGATACAGTTAACCACCAGACCCCCGCGGCTTGGGTGAGCCTTACAAGGCTTCACACATTGGATTATTCAGCCGTACCCCTGTAACACTGCTCATTCCCTGCTTATCATGCTGCATAACTGAGTCTGATCTTCAAGCTACAATTTGTCATACATTATTTCGGCAGAAAACAAACATAAGTTTAAGATAATGAATCGATTAATTAAAAGCACAGTAAGGTGACCCTGTATTCTCATATTCTTAGGGCCCCCAAATAAGACAAATTTGCATCAGATACTCAATGGTTTTTAACCTGTAGAGCTTTCATAATTATAATATGATTAAATGTTACTTAATGTTTAACAGGGATGATAAGACGGCTATCTGCCTAGGATTTAGAGCTGCCGTTACTTCTAGCAGACACAGTGCAGCTGTTGGGAAATGACCATTATCTGCACACCACAGCACTGCGTGGCGGTATTGTGGCGGTTAAGGGTGCAGCAGGACATACAGAGAATTCCGGAAAGCTGACATGCAAGACTGTTCAAACATCATAAGTCGCTACGGATTAAAAAAAAAAAAAAAAATGTTTACAATAAGGAAGTACAACAGCAACACTAAACGATGAGCGGCAGCACTATGGTTCACTGGGTAGCGCTGTGGCGTCATGCCTCTATGGTCGCGGGTTCGAATCCCGCCCCTGCTTTGTGTGTAAGCAGCTAGCACATTCTCCCTGTGTTGTTTGGGCTCCCTTTGGGTGCTCTGGCTTATTCCCACCATCCGAAAACGTGCACTTTAATTAAATTGCCAGTTATGGTCGTGAGCGTGTGTCCTGCAATGGGCTGGCACCCTTTCTTGAGTGCTCCCATGCCATTGGCTCCTGGATCACTGGGGCCCCGGAGCAGATGATTGGCTCATAAGTAATGGCACCAAACAGCCTTTTACGGTGTTCTGTCCATGGTCCTGTACACTTCTTTATGGAATCCTTGTCCAAGGTACTGAACAGTCTTTGCCATATCACTATTCAGGGACACCAAGCTCCACCTCGCTTAGAGATCCAGAAAAGTATCGCTGACCTTATTACCAAAGCTGTCGTTTGTTATAATATATAGTTTTTTTAATAAATGGGTCATAATATTAAATTCACAGCTATGTTCCTTTTTTACATTTTAAGGCTACCCAAGATTTTTGAAACAGCAAGTGTATTTTGTTTTCATTTCACGGCAATGATTTATTTCCTAGGCATTGACCGGGGAGGTACGGCTGTTCATTCTCTTTGACTGGCCGTCCTTTGATTAATCTCCACCAATACAGAGGAAGCCGGAGATTCATTAAACCTGCTGGAGGCAAAGAAATTGGAAGCTACTTGACCTTAACCGACGTCTGGATCTTTAATTAACTCCGCAATTAATTTTCCTTCTTTAGAACACACTTCCTTTGCTGCGGGACTTTTGTTGAAAGCCCCAATTGGAGAAAGATGGCGATCCTTCTCCGTTGTGTGACCATGCTCACTCCTCGTCCGACAAACCTAAATCATAACTCTACATTCCAATTACACTCTGCCTTAATTACACACAACCATGCGTTCATGCCACACGTACACAGCTCCAGAAATCCAAATTACATCCTTTTCAGTCAAATGTCTAATTAAAAAAGAATGGCTGCTTTTTGTTCACTTTTCTTGGAGAAAACAGGAATGCTTGGTATGCAGGTTGGCGATTTCTGCAGGAGCATACCGAAGGCTCTCATCCACACTGTCGTCAACTCTCCTTTTTTACCAAACCCATCATTTTGTCTGGTCATTACAGCCCAGCAGCATTTAAATGCACGGATGAACCGATGAGGGGAGGTGTCGTGGCTCAGTGGGGGGGCTCCAGGCTTCCTCCAGGTTTTCTCCTGCAGTCCAAAGAGTTAAACGCTCTTCCTTTTTTGCCCATAGTGTGTACATGTTCATATACCTTGCGATGGATTGGCATCCTGTTCACGGTGTCCCCCAGCCTTGCTCCCCGTGTTACCTGGGATAGGCTCCATTACCCATAATCCTGATAAGTAGTTGGTACACAGCAGGCCCACCCTATAGGCTACATAGGCGATTGATTGAGCGAGTGAAAGGAAACGGAAGAAATACTACTTGGTTGCATTCCGTGACAATATAGTTATTTGCACTAGTTTTAATATTTCAGTAGTATTGAAACAGACACAAGCTGGAGAGTTTAGGGGGGCTTAACAGAATCTCGCCTAGGGCGCCAGAAAACCAGGGCCGGCCATGACTTGGTAGATGGATGGATAAATGAGGAAGTGAATGACTTAGCTGATAAATCACATGGCAGCACCTGAAAGGAAGGTCTCAGTGACGTTTGTCAGGATCACACTGCAGAGGAAACGGCACTGGCTCAGACTGGGTGATAAACGTGTCACTGGATCGAGGCCTAGGCTGCTCCGCAACTTTATAATATTCAGCAACAGGCTCGGCAAAGCAGCCGTCTTGTGCAAACCGAAGCAGAAGGCCTGTTCAGTGACAGCCCCCCCCCCCCGGCAAACTGGTCCAGCTGGCCTGCAGTGGCGGTTTATCATAGATGAACTAGGGTGGTTATGCGACCCCCAGCACCACTCCATAGCTCACGATTGGTGCACACAGACCCAAATGGAGCACATTTAATTACCCATGAATCCTCTGCTGGATAAAGGTCAGCTGATTGCCTGGCTCCAGTCCCCCTGTCCCATATCCAGCACAAGTTTATTAGTTTCAGTATCTGGGCGAAATCGACCTCCAGTAGGCCCCTTGTAAGGAGAGAGTACTGGCAGCTAATGCTTTTCCACATCGTTTTATTTATTTCCTTATCCCTCTTTTATTTGCAGAAGTAATTGTCTACTTCTGTAGCAAAGAGTCCCTTCCAGTCCGTTTTAAGTGTCGTCCCTGGAGACTGCAGTTTGAACTAATTTTGTTCGTCAACCCATAAATCCCTGCGTATTTGCGTGTCGCGCGTGTGGCTGGGATCCCTGTAGGGGACGACCCCCCCTCCCCCCCTCAGAGCAGTCCCTGGAACAGCGGCGTCTCCCCAATTCCAGTCCTAAGCATAGAGGAGATTCGTAACATTTACAGACATGGCTGTTTACATATAAAGGGTGTAATCATGATTGAGGTTTGGCTTTTTTGTTCCAGAAGACGTTGTATTTCAGTGAATCATTAATGTGGTTTTAAAATTCCAGAAACTAAATATTTGCTTGGATGTCCTTGACCTCATCCGTGTGGATTCCAGTCAGCTCCATTATTTACTCTTTAAATCTACTTTTAGTCACCAAGTAGAATTCAGCAACTGTAAAAACTGGTAAATACTTGCCGTCATTTCTTTGTTTTGCTAACATTTATATATAATGTGTTTATAGCCGCAATGTGAAGAAGGTCTTCTGCTGGTGTGCTGAGTTGTTCTTGGGCACAGCTCTTTGTACTGCGTGTAGGAGGATCCATCTTAAACATAGCAGACTTCCAGCTGAAGAAGGTGTTCCCCACATTAGCAGCAATAAGCAGAGATAAGCGGACGAGCACGAGCGAAGCCAAGTACACGGTCACCTGAAGCTCTCGGTCTGTCGCCGTGCCGACGGGGGGGCGGCCTCTCCTGTCTTGTCCACCTTGTTGGAACTCACGCTCCTGTTATCTCCAGAAAACGATAACTCACACATGAGGCCTCAGCGCGAGTCGCGGATAACTCCAGGAATCGACCGATTCCATTCTCCTCCTCCCGCCGCTGGTTACGGGATCCTTGTGAGTCTCTGAAAAAGTATGTAATTTCCCATCTTGCAAAATGATAGGTTTGTTTCCCTGTTATTACAAGGGGGGCTGCATGCATTATGCATGTGCTCAGCAGACATGACAGGTCTTGCATTATTCATACAGAAATACATATTTCATGGAAAAAAAAAAAGACAGAACTCTTGGCACCTATTGTGTTGAGACGTCTCGTTATTTCAGCTATAATCTCAGCCTTCTCTAAAACAGGGAACTCGCCTTAAAACAAAAGCAGTCCCCCAGTGCAACTATGAATATTTGACAATATACTCAAAGAACAAAGAGCAACAAAGGTAAACAAAAAATATATTAGATTCATGACACGGTTGCTGAGAGTATATACGCATTCTGTGCTATTTGTATCTTGGTGACTCATGCTCTCGCTGGAGCCCTGAAATCTAAAATAAACAGTTTTGACCATGGAGGCCATCAGCCTTAAATTTAATTATGTCTGCGGAGTCCCACTGTGTCAGAAAGATCGCGACCCTCCGTAATCAGCGCATTTCCAACAACTCATGTTGGTTTCCAGGGAGAGGAAGGCACGATACACTGGAGATTAAATCAATGGCAATTCCTTCGGAAAACTATCAGAAATTACAGGAATTAACGCTGTACCTTAATGCGAAAGTCAGGCACACATCTGAAACAGGACACATGCAAACTAACAGCCCCCCTGGTGATCAAGCCAGAAGCCACACAATGCCAGCCTCTAGTCATTCTTTCCGTTTAGCCCTGACTTCCTGCCCAGCTGGTTTAAACAGACTGTCGAATTCTCTTAACACAGCCCAGCTCAGCAACCAACAGAATGTGCATTTGGCTGCAGAAAACTTACAAGAGGCGCTTGCTGGATGGATGGATGGATGGATGGGTGGATGGACGGACGGATGGACAGATAGATTTACTTTGTACTCTGTGTTCATTCCATGCCCTATGAACATTCCATGAAGGGTCAATGAGTTTTGGATTTGGTGAATTAGAAGGTCAAGCAGGATGTTTTACTTAATCCCTGGTGTTAATGAAACCTCTCGAATTTGTTTAGCTATGTAAAGGCCACTGTCACCTTGGAATATGGGGACATAATGGGGGCGGAGTGTTTGCACCATAGATTATACCTGCTGCTGTAAAATGCCTTTGTGGGCCACATTACGACTATGCAGAACAATCATCAGAAGTAATGCCTCCCACAGGACGCTTTCCCATGGCAGAGGCCCGACAAAAGGACAAAAGAGGTTTTTCATTTAACAAGTGAACTCAAATGGGTAACCAGAAAACAAGGAGTTCTCACAAAGAGAATAGAGTAACATAAGGCAAACCAAGTGTGACTCTTATGGAGAACAAGCAGGATACAAAGGCAGTAATACACAACGGAACAGCAACAAACTAGAACACAAACACACAAAATGACAAAGACTAGAGCATTTGTGGGCATTAAACACATACAGTACATAGTGAGGATCAACAACAGACAGATGAGGGCATTTAACAAGCACTAAGGAACTAGGAAGGCCGACATTCAGGTGTGGGACAATCAACAGATACCAAAGATCAAACATGGGGGGAGACTCGGATAACAAAGATAAACTTCACATCAGTACAAGCAGAGAACAACAACCAAGAACAGAATAAGGAATTGTGCACCAATACATAGCTAACGCAGGAAAAAAAAAACAGGAACCATCAATCTTAATACTAAACACTCGAACCCACAACAAAAGGGAAGCCTGGATGACACAACCACCCACTTAGCCCATTAACCCATGCAGCGGTCTGGGGAACAGGAGAACACACTGGGAGCTAAGAACAATGGGACGGCCAGCGTCACCTGCTGGCTAAACAGGGAACTGACATACAGATAGGGGCAAGACAGGGACCGAGCTTGATAAATAGATTTTCTCCAAACATAAACCCAACAAGGTCATATAGTCCATATAATTTTTTTTCAATACTCACAGGTCCAAGATTTGTGTTTCTTACGCCATGATATTTTTCGTTGTACATTGGCCTTAGATACCACACTGATTAAAATGAACAGGAAAGCCAAAAGTGCAACAAATAAAAACTCGGCACAACAGTGGTGTGCAGAAATGCATTTCTGAACCCACTGAAATTGTTAACTCTTGATATGTCTGGAGGTAAAGGTACGTCCTACCTGGTACTAGGTGTCCCTAACCATTTTAAAGTATTTATATTTATATGTCGTCATATTAAAGTATGTGTGTGTGTGTGTATATATATATATATATATATATATATATATATATATATATA
>JAODLC010000140.1:9445503-9459798 GCA_026781145.1 Hippopotamyrus pictus
AGGGGGCGTGGCACGCGGAAGGAGCGGACGATCGGGGCAGGACACATTGTTTGGATACATTTATTTTCTTACTTTACTGTTTTGATAAACGTGCTTAGATGTGTTTAATACAGTATATGTTCTTCTTGTTTTATCCGGTTCATTTTGTGTTTAGATGCTAAAAAAAAATATTTACAGTAGGTGTAATTTTTTGAAGCTGGGGATTTTCACAATTACATGGAAGAATGTAAACCAACCTGTCGTTTCCAAGTTTCCAGACTAACAGCAGTACAAGCCAACCATTCCTGCAGCTATCAAAGAGGCAAAAATATAAAAGGTTATTCAAAAGCAGCAAATAGCGTGGTGGTTAAGGACTGATCTGCTTTTGTGAGTGTTTGGGGGCGCCTGCAATGGAGGGAACCACATTAGCCGATTAGCGGGCTACCAGCAGGAAGTGCGAAGGATGATAGCACCTCACCGCATTTTAATTCACGCTCGGGCGTTCAGAAAAATGGTGGCACATATTTAAGTGCTCTACAGCCTCTTATCCCAGTCTGCCTCCAGCGCATACTGGTGTGTGTATATGAGCAGAGTAAAACACAGCAAAACAAAAGTTTCACTCCCGGAAATTACTTTTCCTTGGGAGCATGTTGGTGTCGACCCTCCATCCATCCATTTTCTGTACCTGCTTGTCCTGTTTAGGGTCTTGGGGGGGGGGGTCCGGAGCCTATTCAGAGTTAAAGTTAGTGAAGTTATTGTTCACCACTTACTGTAATTTTGGCAATATAGGAATTCATTTAAAAACGTTAATGACAATGCATTGCTTGGAAATATAATACCTCAATTGCCAAAGTAACTCTAAAAACAAGATATATGTGTGTTATAGGTAGTTGCTAAACATAGCATCTTCCAGTGGCATCTTAATCTTGCATCTTAATCTTAATAAAATTATGTTATGCTACCTACCCATTTAGTCATTTTTATTTTTTTTTTACAAAATATATATTTCAGCTAGTCAATAGTCCACCTCCCACTCCTTACACAGTAAAATGTCACAGAGGAGGTGGAGCTTGTTCCTATTGTCATAAGGCAAAAGGTAGGGAGTGCACACACTCACTCAAACACTAGGGACAGTTTAGAGACTCATTGTATGTCTTTGAAGTGTAACAGCCAATAATGTAATAACTACCAATAATGTAGTAACATGCCAATAATGTAATAACTACCAATAATGTAATAACATGTCAATAACATAATAAATTTCTCTGCTCCTAATGTAATAAAAGCTGATGATGTAATAACTGGCCAATAAAGTTATAACTTATTGCATTTTTGACAAAAAGTTATTACGTTATGTCTGCAGAAAAGGTATTACATTATTAGCCAGTTATGACGTTACTGGTTTTTATTAAATTAGGAATGGAGAAATTATTACATTATTGGCAGTTATTGCATTTTCGGCTTCTGCAGGGTGAAACTCACAACCCAGGGAGGACGTGCAAACTCTGTGGTGGGGAGGGGTTCCAGCCCCCAAACCTGGAGGTGTTCAGTGATGCCAAGTTAGCTAATCAACACGGCTATTAATAGAGCGAGACACAGCATGATGGCATAGTGCCGTACCGTTAACCTTGATTCACCGGTTTTACCAAAACATTTTTTCATTTAAAAATGTTATAGCATGAAACATTATACACATGCATATAATGCATAAAAAGTTTTAAAAGGTTGTAAATGATCCAGATCATTTTATTAATTGCGGAGACTCATATAAAGGCATTTATAACACACTCATATACACATAAATCAAAGAACGCACATTTTTCTCATCAGTTTTTATCTTTTATATTTTATATCCCTCAGTGGATTTCACAGACATGAATTTCACGCAAGCAAAGATGAAATTTTTGTGTGTTAAGAAGAAAGAAAACACTTTATCAGTCTTGTTCTTCATCCATCCATCCATTCATCCATCCATTCATCCATCCATCCATCCATCTTCCAGTGGCTTTTGCTGCTCAGGTTGAAGGAGAGGCCTGGAGTCTATCTCAGGCAGCACAGTGCACAGGCTGGGTTACACCCAGGACAGGATGCCAGCCCATCATAATCATTACTGTTACAATAAAATGCACAATAAATGATACAAGAATCTGCCCGTCTGTTTTGTGGCTGCTAAAAATCACCTCTGATCCCCCTGTGGTTGTACACAGTCAGATGCCCCCCATGCTGATCCAATATGATTTCATCCTGGTGCCTGGAGAGCCCACGCTGATTCTGGTGTGCAGATTCATATTCGCACGCTGGCTGACGGTCAGCTATCCAGCCGATCCGAACATGCGGAGTCAGATTAAATAAGGATACACAGCCTCTGTTCCCAAGGTCATTCTATCTCCGGGGATTTTCGCTCGGTAGCATGGAAACATCAACCCTGCCAAAGGCGGGGTGATTTTATGAATAATTAGCGAGCAGCTGACCACAAGATGGCTAGCTGACCCAGCGACCATTCGACCCCTTTAACTGGCTCGCGGCGAGCGGGGGGAGAAACAAAGGGGGGACGGATCGGTGGCATTTCACGGGGCCAGCGAAAGGGCGGCACCTGCATATGACAGGAGAAAGTCACGGCTGGTGAAGCTGTTTCATAATGGCTCTTACCTTCTGCTCTAACAGGCTGACTCAAATGTCAACCAATTATAACAACTTTGCATACAACTCAAGTTCTCAGCAGTTGGCTTTACGAACCAAACTATACTTTTACATTTATTATCCATCCATCCATCCATCCATCCATCCATCCATCCATCCATACAGCTACAACATCTATCTCAGGAAACATTCACAAAAATCCCCATAAATGGGTTCTTGCCACATAATTACACTATCCTATCTCACATATTCACGTCATTCGCATTCAGCACTGCCCATGATTCCCTCCGAACTGAGCTCAGAAGTTGCAGTTCATTTGTTTATTTCTGCCGTCGTACCTCAGAATTCAGAGCGAGGTCGAGAAGTTGGACAGGAAGAATTTCTTTGGTGGAGGTGTGTCCCCAAATGACATTAGCCTCATTTCTGTCTCTCTGCGCTGATTTATAAAGATCAATCAGATTCCTACAAAACCCTGTAAGCCAGTGTCAACATTAATAAGCAATGTCTGTAGCACCTGCAGCTTCCCTGCTTTCCTGGAACAATGAGATTCTTGGACTGTCTTGTGAGTCCTCATGGGATGGTGCTCTCATTTTGAACCTACATTGCAGGGAACTTATCAATGCCAATCAGTTCCAGTTTTACCCCTAGGGGGACTAAGGAATGATCCAATCAGGACTGGACGTGTCAGTGACTGACAGTGCATAATGAACCCACCCACTAGGGGTCTGGAAGCCACATGGTAGCAGTGGGTGTTAAAATGCCGACTGTCACGTCCCACTGTTTTCACATCAGTGCCACCACACCCTGCCCTCAATAGGCTTAACAGGAACCTGTCATACCCTATTGGTATGCTATACCATAATGGGTTCCGGGACGTTCTGCAGCTACTGTCCGCAGGTGAATCGCAATGAACAAAACCGCAGCTCTTCCTCCCCCTGTCAGCACTGCCACAAAACTGACGAGAGGTAAGTTATCAGGGTTCCTCCCTGTTATTCCAGCCAATCGCCTGCTCAGAGAAGGCTTTAAATACAATCTCCTAAGTGCTGCAGTAATAGCCTGGCCGAGTTCCATGGTTTTTGGCACTATTTCTCTCCACAATGTATGGTAATTTCCACAGTAATTACTGTCACTCAGTGTAAATCCACCATATAAAGTACACAGCTACCAGTACAGGTGCTCTCCATTATTGTGAGAATCTTATTATTTTCATCTCTGTATTACGTACCCAGAGAGGTCCTTGTCCCTGCCGTATCTCCACGGTAACACCGAGGTCTTCAACTCACCTGTGGTTTCAATATTTCTTTCTCCATGCACACACACACACACACACACACACATACATTACTTACAGATTACATCCAGAAGGTTTGTGCTTTACACAGGGCTGAGAGGCCCCTGTGGCAGCATGGTGGATTAGCGGACCGAGAGACTAGGGCGAGTTTTCAAATCTGGAGCTTTCGCGTTCCCTCTGTTGGTTCTCCTGGTGTTTGGTCGCTTGGTCTCTCAGTTTTCACACGTTATCTTCAAGTAAATGGATGATCCAAAGCCACCATAAGCATATGACTCTCCAGGTGGCCGGATGAGTATCAGGGCATGTGTCTCCGAGTCTCATGCTGTGGACTGCCCTCTTGCTCCGCACAACCCATGTCGGATAGGTGCTTAATGAACAGTGACAATGCTCTGCTCATACCCGAGGATAACTTATAAATCTGGCAAGAACAGGAATGGCAAAATCCGCACGCCACTCCCATCATCATCTAGAATTGTCCTTGACTTGGAAAAAAAACGTATATTCACATTCCGTCTTTCACACAACATTCTGTTTGATTATCCAATGTTAGTATTTGTGTTCTTAGCTTCTCCCCAGACATCTTACACTGCTTATTCTCACCATCTGCCTGTAGTATATACCGTCGGCTCTTTACTGCAGTCTAGTTCTACTCGATTTTTAACTTTCCCTTTTCAAACACCTTTACATCTGTTTGTGTCACCAGTTACGCCCAAACCCAACAATTTTGGCTGATGCATCCATTAAGGATTAAACACCCCCATGCCGAAATTAAACTGCTTCAACAAGCTCACACCCGCACATTAGCCCTGCAGCCATTAGGTTTCCAGCCTGTGTTCTTAACTACTGCGCCACCTGCCGCCTGGTGTGGTAATGTCGTAAAGGCTCCACACACTCATTGCCCTCTTCACGAGTGCGAGACACTCGGCTCATTGTGCCACTCGAGAGGAACATCCGTCATCCTCTCTTTCCATTATGCGGCCGCTGCTTAAACCGATTCGAAAAAGAAATGTCTTCGCCTTTATTGTCTCACCTGTTTTTCTGAACCTTAATCGCTTCACTCCTCCCCCGGGGGGTAAAACCGTATCTAGAGCGAAGGAAGAAATTTACTTGCATGGCCTCTGCGAACTTTGCATTTTAATGATGATAAACGAACATTTCAGGAATCGTGGGCCCTTAAGTTGCCCGCTGTAATGTGAGCTTGTTCCTGAGAGAGGGGAAGAGTGAGAGAATGAAGGACGCGTTCTGACAGTAGAGACACCAGCTAAAGGTATTTGGGCTCGCGGCCCTGTGTGTCCTCCAAGCACTGAGACGCTCTACCTGCTGATTCCTGATGAATTAGACTATCAAAAAGCCATTTCCTGCAACCCCGGTGATCATATTGCTGACTCTCCTCTGTTTCCCGATCGTCCTCGTTGTTTATTCCCACGACTGCTACTTCCTCGAGTGCAGTAATACCAAAGCCTACGATAGGCGGCCATATTGAAAATAGCTCCGGCCAATCAATTAAATCGAGCTTGGTGCTTTGAGAATGAACACAATACCTAATGTTTAATGTTTAATCAGTGGCCTCGTGAGTTAATGCGACACTCAAGAGCGCTCATCTCTTTTTCATGATGCTCAGATTCATTTAAGGGATAAGGTGTGAGTTGTGGTAATTAATACCTACACAGCAGGGCAAATGGTTAATTAGACCATTTTGTTTAAACTTATTTCCTCATGGAATCTACTGCGGATGCTCCACCACACGCCTAAGCGCAATCCAAATGCCCAGAACACTGAATCCATAGAAGAGGTGCTACAAGAATGGTATTACAAGAACAGGGTAGATTAAGACGAAGACTAATATCCCAGTGGGAAATTCTGGTGCATATAGATGAACATTTATATAGTGTCAAACAGACAAGGTCCAAAGAAAGTACACATAGAGCAAACACAGTAAACCTAGTGCAAATAGATTTTAAAAATACACAGCTAAAAGTAACATCATCCCAAGAATTCCTAGCATATGCAGGCATGAGTACATGGTTATTGAATGTTTTATTTTAATCATTTTTAAAATCCTAAACATTCAGAAGACAATGGGAGAGGTGGAGAGCACCAACTAGCCATTTCATACACCACCTTGAAGGATCTTCTACTAAGTATAGATGCCAATCCATCCATTCCTTTCCCATAAGCTCTTTTCCAGTGGAAGATCGCAGTAATCCTGGAGCCAAAGCATGTGTCGATCCTGACCCTAATTACCATTACCTTTGCCAAACTGTACCTCCCTGCTGGGGAGCCTTCCAAACCGCCTGCCTAGCACCGACTCTCCAGGATGCAGTATGTTTGGCCCTGTTTTTACAGTCTGTGGAATCCACCTAGAGGTGAAACTGAAGGTTCTTCTACTATGAAGTAGAACTGCCTGACTTACTTATTTACTGTCCCAGAAAGAGGTCAATCAGGATTGAGACTCTGCAGAGCAGAATTTGTCCAGACCAGGACTAACAACCTGTGGCTTAGTCTGGACGTCGCCGTGTGTGTGCGGAAAGTGGCTGTCATGGTAACAGAGGATCGGCATTGGGGTTCCTTCACGTCCCGGCGGCAGAAGCAAGGGAGAGGTCACCGTGGGGACCCTAGGAGCCGAGGGAAGGTCGCAAGAGCAAGAGAAACAGTTTACTACTTGTCTATTTGTTTTATCAGTCACTCACCGAATCAATATGCCACACTGCTGGTCCAGTATTCCATTATTCTGAGTTATTAATAGAATTAACAATCACATATTAATTAGTATTAAAATTATTTTGGCAGCATAGGGTTGGAGTGGGGGCCTGCTCACCCCTCTGCAGTTATCTGGAGGCAGCTTTTACAGGAGGCCCTAAAATACACCCCCCCAAAAAAATTAATAAATAAAAATACAGATCTGTAACTCGTCACTGAAAAAACTGTAAGGATTCACCTCCAGGAAATTTGAAACTACATTTTAATAGAAATATTTTTCCCAAAGCATAGTTCTTTATCTGAAAGTATGCAACAGCCCTATAGTATATTAATCTTATGTTGGATTATACTGTATTATGTCTCAGCCAATCCCGTTACGCCTGATGTAATTGTGTCCCAGCTGTGACCGACTTAACTCACCTTCCGCTCTTACCCCTTACTATCTGTACCAACTTACACGGCAGTCATACGCCACGCAACCCAGAAAGCCGCATCTCTCTTCCCAGAAGGACCAGAACCGCGGTTCTGCTCCCGACGCGGGCCTAATCTGGACGTCGCCGTGTGTGCACGGACACCGGCTGTCATGGCAACGCAGGATCGACATCGGGGGTTTTTTTTGCACCCCGGCGGCAGAAGCACGGGAGAGGTCACCGCGGGGACCCCAGGAGCAGGGGGCAGGTTGCCATGGTTCCCACACAGCGGGGATGGGTTGCCAGGGCATGCTTGGTGGCTCACCAGCTCAGAAGCGCACAGCTGTAATCACAAGCCCGCAATTAGCAATCTCCAGAGAGCACCAAGGACAATTAGGCAGCACGGTCCCTGGCAGAAAAATGGCATTCTAATACAACCCTGCCAGGGAGACGGCGGGCACAGCCTACGGCGGAGAAGCGGACCCGGAAAGATCCGGTGGTCAATCAATCAATCGGATCGTATGTAATATAACACGTTTCTAAAAACGTCATAAAAAGGGAGATTTTCTAGAGGAAGCTAAAAGGTAAAAGAAAAAAAAAAGAAAAAAAACACCCCATAAAAGAAAAAAATTTAATTCCTGACTATCATAGGATGTAGATGACCACGTGATTTATACAATATTGCCGCAAGGGACCTTGGCAAGGTTATTTATGGTTATACTGAAAACCGCTCCTCCGGCTTTAGTGCAAAGGTTAAAAGGTTATCACCTTGCACATATTTTTTTACATTAGTGTTAGATTTCCCACTGTTGCTCTTTTTCACCCTACTTTAAAAAAAAAAAATACAAGTTTTAGCCCATTCAGTCGTAGCACATTCTGCTTTTAAACTACAGCAGTTCTACGTGCAACCTAGAGAAGTAATAATTAGCTGCCAAAGACCGCATGAACACCACGTAGTTTTCTGCTTCCCCAGCCGTCAGGCTTGCAGGAGCCTTTTTAAAAGGCCTCTAATTGATTCCACCTGAGCATTAACTTAATGAGCCCGCTGTCCTCAGCATCTGTGTGGTGGCAGCAGGTGGGCGTGGCCACTTTGGCCACCCGCCAGCCAGAGCGAGCGCATTAATCTGAAATGTAATCATAATCGGTCGCGCTAATTTGTCTGTGGGACCTAAGGAGACAAATACAATCAGACTGAAGTACTACTAATTAGCGTGAACACTTCTTTTTTAGCACCCACCCACCTCACATTGCCGGTTGTGGCTTAATTGATGCGGAATCCACATCTTTTTTAATATCACCTCCATCAGCCATAATTGACAAAGAGGCTGGATTAAATTAATATTCATGTAAACGTTTAAGACGGGACTTGCGGTGCAAAGCTGGCAGTTATCGACAGCACATTTCAGCCCCCTTTCTTACAGACCACCGTGTTTCAAAGGCAGTAAAGGCTGCCTTAACTCGCCTTTACCTGAGCTGAGCCACAGTTATTTTGCTTTCTGTCAGCCCATTACCTGCTGCCAGAGTCTATTAGGCCCCAACCAGAGTCTGCTATGCTAACTACGGCTGGACGTTTGAAGTTAAGATAGAACGAGGGTATGAATGAAGTGAAATCAGAAGCGAATGCTAAAACCGTACTCAATATGCAGGCCAAGCTACGTTTTCAAACATCTATAGGGGTCAATCTGACCGCCGCGTTGTGGGAAAAGTGAGCAAATTACCAGTGACCCTTTAAGTTATGCTAATGTACATATGAGACTCTTTGGAGGAAGGTATCTGACACATGCATGTGAGGTCTAGCATCACCTAGAACAGGGCTGGAGAACCGTGACGTACTTCTGCTACAATGCTTCGATTTCTTTTATTTGTTTGCCATATTTGTGTTCTACTACATCTGTTTCACATTGTAATTATTACAGTTTGGACACAGTAATTCAGCAAACCTGTAAGTTTAGCAGCTTTGACCGTTTGGGGGTGGTGTATGACTCAGTGCCCTAAGCCTCGATGCCTGTGACCGGGAGGGAGCCTGGCTTTGGCAGAATAGCCACGTGTCTCTGGGCCCTTGATCAGGGCCTTTAACCCCCACCTCGCCTCCCCAGCTACCCTTCGCTGCCAAGCTTACTCTTACCTACACATGTGTGCCTGCAGTGGAGAGCTAGATGGGGTAGGCAAAGAGAGAATTTCCCCACGGGGTCAATGAAAATGTTAAATTAATTTCTATAATTCAATCAGGGAGATATGGCAACTCAGTGGCTAGCACTGTTGCCTCACATCTGCAAATGTCCCCAGAATGTGATAAAATCCCCGACCATTTTTTTACAGTCCTCACAAGGGGAAACTGTTATAAAAATGTGTGACTGCAATTAAAAAACTAAAATGTCAGAATGTCTTGTATTTTGTTTGGTTACTTACAGTAACCTTACTTAAGGTTAGGGCTGGGTAGGGCTTAAGGTCGCCATTGTTAGGTTTAGGGTTCTGCCCATAGAGATGAAGGGATGGTCCCCACAAAGATATGAGTGCAGGAATGTACGTGTGTGAAGCTGATTTGTCCTCCACGTGTTGTAATTGTCTCTCTTGGCAGTATGAAGACGTGCAGTTAGACGGCTGTTATCTAAATTGGCCATCATGCCCATGTCCTGGGGCAGTCAGCCATCCCATCCAGGGTGTTTCCCTGCGTCGGATGGCCGGCAAACGTGAACCTCTGAAGGACGAGCAGTTGGAAAGCGGTTGGACATTCACTCAGGTTAGCGGGTCTCCGTCTGATGCTACAAGTCAAAGGTTGCTCGTTCCACAGCTTCCCATATTCTAAACAGGTGGCGATGGATCAGTTGAGCAGCATTTGCCGCCGGCACCTCCTGAATATGCAGATGCATCATGGGTAAGCAGCACTTACACGTTAACACAGCAGACTTTGATTTTTTTTTTTTTTTTTTTTATCTGTTTCCGGCACTCATTGCTACAGAATGACAGTAAGTGGCACCCACCCCCACCCCACTGTCTGTTAATTATTAATACACTGTGGGTCACACTGAACCGTGTCAGCACTGCTCATCTTAAGTCTAAGCTGAGAAACACAAATTAAAACAATAAAACGGGGGCGACAAGACGAGATGGTCTGCTGTGTGTACCATTTTACATCCATCATTCCACGGGCCATATTTTATCCAAATTTTAACCCTTGGAAGTGTCAAAATATGGGAAGGGCTGAAAAGCCTCGTGATTACTTCGTTGTGGGCTGTTGGTCCTGAGTCAGAATAGAAGACATGCAATATCTACCAAGTGACACAAAGCGACATAAAGAGACAAATGAAAAGTAATGGAAAACACCCCAAAGCAGCTGTTTATCTCTTACAGCAACTTTTTTTTTTTTGCTCGGAGGAGGTTGGTTGATCTATTTGAATTATTGGCATTTAATACATCCAAAGGTAACAGAAAAATGAAAAATAGCAGAATTGTCATGCATATTAAGGGGATGGGAAACATAAAAGAACAAATGTTATTCATACATAAACAGCAGCAAGGACAAAGGTGATGTATTACATTGCCTCACAACAACAAGCAGCCCCCACACGAGGAGGCGACCTGTGACATGATTCCTGGGTTTTCTTGGGCTTCTGCCAGCTCCGCCTTCATCGTCCTCCCACAATCCAAAGGCATCCTCTTGGTTTCACTTTCAAAACGTGTGACTGTGCCCATGGATTTCTGTGGGTGTTTCTGCACCCGGCAACACTCCGCCACCCCCCCCCCCATCGCTCACCTTGGCTTTGTGCCCTCCTGTTTCCCAGGATAGACTCTGGATCATCACTCTTTTCGGATAAATGGTTATTAAAAATGGATAGATGGATGTGTTGAGACAGGCCGTGAAAAATTTTACTACTGAAAAGTGTGGCTTAATTTCTCAGTAGAATCACTGGATATCTCACTTTATCTCAGAATGTACATTTGTTGACTAAATTACTTCTACTGAAATTTCTATTGTAGAAACAAACAGCTTAAAAAGATTCGAAATCAGACCTTAGATTGAGGTATATAACTGGGGCTCAGGAAAAGAAGCAATGAAAATCTGACTTTAATCTTATTTTAAGACGTTTTGAGAAACTTGGAATGGAGACAAAGTGAGATTTCTCCAAGATCCTTGTTGAGATTTACCTTTTAGATCCAACCAAGCTTTCCGTGAGATTTTCAAAAGACAATTTCTCACAAGAAATATCTGGAAAATGTGAGTCAAAACAGTAAGTCTCATATTTGTGGTCTAGTGATGTATTGAGCTGTGAAAAAATAAAATAAAAAAATCAAAGATTTTACCAAAGTTTTTCCTTTCCTATGAGACTGAACCACAACTTGTACCCCATAATGATATTTCTCTGGTCTCAGAGCAGGTGCCGTGGTTCTTACAAACCCTGCACTGGAAACTTTAAAAAAGCTGTTAGATTCTCCTTTAGAAGATTCTAGCATATATTTATATATAGCAAGGGAAATATGAATTGCTTCTGAAAAAAAATAACCAATTATACAAATGGGTTACCAATTTAAATAAGTTATACAACCTATATAAGTTTTTTTCTCCATCCATCCATCCATCCATTCATCCATCTTCCATATGATTTATCTGGTTCAGGGTCATGGTGAGCAGAGAAGTAATCCTGAGGAGCACAGAGCATTAGTCAGGGAGCACTGTGGATGAGACATAAATCCATCACAGAGCACATACTCCCCTTACAATTTATGACCCTAATCCTTTGATATAACTCACATATATGTCCTACACACACGACAATGTTAGTCCTTAATAACGCAGCTGAGACAGGGGCAATAAGCTAATATATAAGTTAAGGGGTAGTGAATAAATTATCCTCTTTCACCACAGACATGCATCCCCTGTTCTTCTCTTCTAGCATGGCCCCATTTTCCATAGATGTGAATCATCGATGTGTCTGAATGCCAAACTTTTGTGCCTTCGTCTTCCATTTCTTCTATTTGTGAGGGACAGTTCATCTGCAGCATTAAAAATCACGGAAATTAAAAGTGCGACACGTCAGTTCCTGGGTGACCAGGACGGGTCGTAAACAAGCATTCAGAGAGAGACAGCAGAAGACACAAGCATCGGGATGTTACCCAACACAGGACATCCTGATAGGGTTTCATTCACCTTTAGCCAGGCCTGCCAACAGCAATTTACCAAGTAGTGGAAAAACGACGCTAAGCAGTGTTTAATTTACTGAGCATGCATTGGCACTGACTGCAGCTGTCAAGCCGTCAGACTAAAAAAAACAAATAAAAGGGTCTCCAGCGAGGAGCACAGGTGAGCTTCCGCTGACAGCTGGCTGCACACTCGTGTGGATTGAAAGGCAGACAAGAACACAATGCAAATTGGTCTTTGTTGTGCGACCCGCAGAACAAGAACATGAACAAGGGTCACTCACTCAGGACTTCAGACAAGGCAGTTATCAGCGTTCATTAAGGCGTCGAGGAAGAGACGAGAGTCCAATATTCTCTGGCTGTTACAACAAAGAGAATTATGTACCACAGGCAGAGGAAGAAAGGAAGGAAGGATGGAAAATAGAAGCAAAGAAGGAAAGAAGAAAGGGAGGGAGGGTGAGGACAGTAAAATCAGTATAATCACCAAAAACTGTCTTCTGCCCTTTGATGAGAAGCCTGTTTTTTATCAACAGCTATAGACAACTCAACTATAGTAAATTTAAAAAATCAATGTTGCTTGTTGAGTAGTTGAGATACAGTATCAGTCAATTTACAATTATGTTTGAGTGCTGACATTTCATTCATCGTCGGTTGTTATGGTAGGAACTGACAGATCCAGCAACTGGCTGTATCACAGAAAAGCAGACCTACATCCAAAAGGTTGTTCCCTGTTCACAGACATTCAGCTGCATGAACAATTGAAAAATAAGTGGCTTTGGAAAAAAGTATCTGCTGAGCAACATTAATATTCACTAATATCCCATGAACAACTTGTTCCCTTTGATGACAAAAGACCTCTTGAGGCTTTGACCTCTTCCATACAGCCTCAAAGACAGATTAACCTTCAGGAGAGTGATTACTTGGAATCAATCCTAGATCTCAAAGAAAGCCTGGTATAACGTTCAAAGGTTCGCCCTCACACAATGGCTGGGGCTCAATGGACACATTTAAATGACTAATAAACTAGGACACTGGCACCATCACTGGTGAAAACTATCACTTATAAAGGTCAGCAGTGTTGGCAAAGGATATCATTTATAAAGGTCAACAGCACTGGCAAAGGCTACTAGTTAGAAAGGTCACGAGTGCTGGCAAAGTTATAAAAATCAGCTTTCCTGCCCGGTGTTCTTTTTCCTGTTCCTGTCCAAATGTTTCATCCATTCTCCCAGCAACAGGAAAGACATTGGTGCCAATCACAGTGGTGTTCCTGATAAGGGATACGGCCTCATATGGGCACTGTGTTGCTAACATTGTTGTCATAATGCTAATATCAGCAATGATCTGTTAATGTTTTTATTCTAATACCTTAATTCTCAGCATTCTTGCTCATGACAATACTCCCCTATTCATACTAATGTCCTCATGCTCATGCTAATGTTTTGCCATTAGTGCTAATGTTTCTATGTTCATTCTTATGCTATCTGTTCTCCCACCCATGCTAACACTCCCACTCACAGTAATGTTTCCATACATTCCTTTACTAACATTTTCCTACTCCTGCTAATGCCCCCATGCTCATGCTAATGCTCCTGTGCTCATTCTTACCTTCCTTCACTCATGCTAACATTCTCCCACCCGTGCTAATGCCCTCATGCTCATGCTAATGTTCCTGTGCTCATTCTTACCTTCCTTCACACATTCTCCAACTCATGCTAATGCTCCCATGCTCATGTTCCTGTGCTCATTCTTACCTTCATTCACTCATGCTAACATTCTCCCACTCATGTTAATGCCCCCATGCTCATGCTAATGCTCCCATGCTCGTGCTAATGTTCCTGTGCTCATTCTTACCTTCCTTCACTCATGCTAACATTCTCCCACCCGTGCTAATGCCCTCATGCTCATGCTAATGTTCCTGTGCTCATTCTTATCTTCCTTCACTCATGCTAACATTCTCCCACCCATGCTAATGCTCCCATGCTCATGCTAATGTTCCTGTGCTCATTCTTACCTTCATTCACTCATGCTAACATTCTCCCACTCATGCTAATGCCCCCATGCTCATGCTAATGCTCCCATGCTCATGCTAATGTTCCTGTGCTCATTCTTACCTTCATTCACTCATGCTAACATTCTCCC
>JAODLC010000140.1:9466451-9495857 GCA_026781145.1 Hippopotamyrus pictus
CCCCCCCCCCCCCCCCCCCACTCAGTTTTATTAATCTCATCCTACCCCCCAGCTAACCATACAGACACGTTTAAGGTCCATAAAGAGGGTGGATGGTACGAAACACATTAGCAGCGGCATGTTGTACCATGGATGACACATTGGCTCTGTCGCCTTACATCTCCAAGGCTGTGAGTCCCCTTGTGACCCCGGCTCTGTGTGTGCGGTCTTTGCATCTTCTACCCGCATGCCGCTGGCAACTCTGGTCCCCACAAAAGCATGATTTAGGTGATTTAGTCACCCACAGTGTGTATCCTATGAAGACATCCAATCCCCTGCTTCATATTCAGTACCTTGTAGGATTAAATCCAAGCTCACTGTGATCCTGAAAGGATAGGATCCAAGCCCACCATGATCCTGACAAGATAGGATCCAAGCCCACCATGATCTTGAAAGGATAGGATCCAAGCCCACCATGATCCTGACCGGATAGGATCCAGGCCCACCATGATCCTGAAAGGATAGGATCCTAGCCCACCATGATCCTGAAAGGGATAGGATCCAAGCCCACAATGACCCTGAATAGGACAAGCTCCAAACCCACCGTGACCATGACAATGATAAGCGGTCACGAAAGATGGATAGACTTTGCAGCAAGTAGAAACGAGAAGTTTCTACTTTTCCAACAATCAGCAGGTAAATGAGTGCTGCAGGTCAGAGCTGCCCGACCCATAAGCCTCAGCGTGTAGCCGTCTGCCCAGCTGCCTGATTGTGTGCCAGACGTCACCCTGTTTCGCCCCTCCCAGCCACCTGGCCTGTCGGTCTCCTGTTGCCCGAGTCTCTCCTGCCCTCCGCGCGCTGCGTGTCTTCGTGTGGCACCGGCAGCATTTGGAGTGTCATTTCACCCCGTAGATGTGAAATAGTTAGTGCTAGCAGTCCAGCGTCCACGACATGACCTCACAATAACCCTCACAGTAATGCTAACCAGGATCGGTAGCTATAAAAATACTGTCTACAAACAAAAAAATGTATCTGTGCCTAGCCAATGTAAAATGCAGAATACAAGGAAAACAAAAAGGTCATATGGACATAAGAGCATGTTAGTTTATGCCCACACTAAACAAATACCCCCAGGCTAAGTGATGCAATGTATTGAAATTTAATTTAATATTTGATATAATTATTTGCCACCGGAATTTCTACCCTGTCCACCACAAGCAGCGAATCTGGGGCTTTGGCCTCACCTTCTTTTGGTGTGACGACGGGAGGGAGTCTGCTTGGAGAAGCCCTTTATTTTACTTCACCTGAACAGCTGATATTTAATGAGAAAATTATGGTCAGATGCTCTTCTAATATGGGGAAGCGCAGTTGCAAGGCACACAGATTTGTGGCATAAGGTGTTCCTGCTCAAATAAAAATTGTTTCCAGAGGCCATGAGGACTACGCAAGCTCCCAGTCAGCTTTGACACCTGTGGACTGGGAATGGGGGCCACCCGGTAACGCTTCCACATTTTTGACTGCTTTGTATCTCCAGCAGTGATAGTGACCTGCCACTAGGGCTACAAATGATAATTACTGCGCAATCAGTCCTTCGTCCGTGCTTAGTTAACAGAGCAGGGCCGTCTGTTGCGAATGATATTTACCACTTCCTGTATTCTAGAAGGCCGAGTGTCCAAGGTAACCAATGGTCGGGCTTCTCAGACCAAAATCCTCCCATGATTGGTGCCACTCTGCGAGTAACAAAGATGGCCAAACAAAACTTCACAGAGTTGCTCCTCGCTTCAGCCTGTCCTCCCCTCCTCTGCTCCTGTCCCTGACGCTCATTCTCCCACTGTCATGCAAAGCTCCGCTTCACAGAAACCACAACATACAGTCTCCCGCTTAGAAGATGACGTCAAACTCCACTCACCCTCATGCAGAGAAATTGTGCTGTGGCTGTTCCGCAATCATCATGAAAGCGACTTCAGCATTTGTTCTGTCAGACGAGACCTTTCTCTAAAGAGCATTACAGCTTTGTGCTGCCGTCGTTCGCCAGAGCTCATCGTCATGGAATTTTCTTCACAATTATCATTTATGGTTCCCAGCCTTGGAGTCTTATTCTTCGTAGTGGCCGAGTGGTAAAAAATGCATTTTTTGTAATTAAGGTGGATGTCTTCGCTGCCTGTATCCACCCTCACTCAGCAAGGACTGCCACTGAGAGAAAATGTACGTGCGTGAGAGGGCTCACGGGTAATTCAATGGCAGGAATGTATGTCTAAAAACGAGGAAAGATTAAATAGCAGACTGGATTTTTAATGGTTTCATTTCATGGTAATTAGTTTTACGGATACATTTGGTAGCGCAAAAAATGAGCCGGCCGTGGTTTTTATCGAGCATGTAAAATAGTGGATTTTTTTTTTTGTTCATTTGCAAAGAGAGGTTATTGAGAAAAGCAGGCTTTTTAGCGATGTGTGCTCAGGGTGTACACTTCATTGAAAACTGGCATAAAAAAAGAATCAAAATGTATCGATGAATTGAGTTATAGAGTGTCATCGGCATACCGACACAGTCTGTTTTATTTAGTTTATTGCTCTCACTTTACATGTTTTCATGTCAGGGGTGAAGGTGACTGCAGTCAGAGGCCTCTAATGGCTCAGTTTGATTGCCGCAGTACCAGAGGATGCGATAGATACACGGGATGGATGATTATTCTGGCATACTTTTTCTCGTTTTGCAACACTGGCATAATTTCTGCGATGTGCGCAGGCGTGGCGGTCAAAGGTGAACGGAAGGAGGCGCAGTAGCTATGGGTAACGCTGAAGTTTTGCTACTGCATTCTGGAGTTTGTAATAGACAGACCCCAAACTGTCAGACTGGGCAGCTATTCCTCCTCCGTTCCTCCGCTCGGCTCCGGAGCTCGACAGGACGGTGTGCTGAGCTCTGTGTACTCCTCATCCACACCAGCAGTCCCACCTCTGCCTCCAGCATCATCAGATTCGCAGATGACACCATTGTCACAGGGCTGATCTCCACAGGAGGAGATGCTGAAACAGACCAGAATACTAAGCCAACGGCCTGGTGCTCGACTCCCAGAAAACAGAAGAACTCGTGAGATATTGCAGCAGGTCAAGATGCAGAAACCACCCCCTCCCGTTCGTTTAGATGGCGTCGCGGTAGAGGAAGACTCCAGCTATAAGTTCACATCACAGAGGACCTCATATGGTCTGCCGATCCTCTGGGGTCAAATAAAAGTGCCTATATTTCCTAAGGAGGTCAAAGAGGGCCCACCCGCCCCAAGAACTGCTGGTAGATTTCTGACGATACACGCCCGAGAGTGTCCTGACCTTCTGCATAAGGTCACGTACAGCAGCTGCTGTGCCGCAGATAGGGGAGTCCTACAGCGAGTCATTAAGTCAGCGAATAAGTGCCAGACGTTGAGGGAGTCTACAGCAAGGGATGCCTCTGGAGAGCCCTCAGCGTCGTCAGCCACCCAGATTACCCCGGCCATGTTCTATTCACTATACTGCTGTCCGGTAAAAGGCACAGGACCATGCATACCCGCTCTGTCCGACTCAGAAACAGCTTCTTCTCCAGAGCTGTTGCCGAGCTGAACTCTATCTGCCAGGTAGTCCTGCCTGCCATGCCCACCTGACCCTCCTGTCTAATCTCAAGTGTGCCCATCACAAGCCACGCCTGATACGTGTTCGTCTTCCCTCTCATTCCTAACCCTCGTGTTAATCACTCCCAGCTGCCTCTCGTTAGTCTCATATAAACGTGCTCCCCAGTAGGCCAGGGCGATATCACATCGATATTATATCGCGCATGCACAATAATCACCAGGGCTTCAGATAACAGGCGAAACATTGGGCTGGATGCCAGCTTTTCGGTACTATACGGACGTTTATTTACGCTCACAACTTAAGTAAATTTGCATTCTTGTCACATATTATGTCAGTTGGTGTGAGTCTAGAGACCTGCCTTTATTGAACCTCAACTGTAAATATAGCCTTTTGCATATTTACTGTATTTTTATATAACTATGGTGCTAGTATTCCTGTACTTTGTTACATTTCTCTGCACATATGTATATTACACGTCAAAAGACGCTGATACTTAATTCTGTTGTAATTGTGTAACCACGCCTGCACAAGGACAAAAAATAAATCCTTGATCCTTGATAGCAACAGTTATGATTCTTTGACCCGAGTGACGGACACCTGATCTTCCGAAATGAGTTCCAGTCTGGATCCTTGGCAACGTTTGTGCTTTATGGAAACAAAACACCCTTAAAACAGCACACTAAAAATGGCGAAGTATTATTCCAAAGATAAGATTCCAAAGTGAGATATTTTTGAATTTTAACACTCTAACACTGTTTGAACCTTAGTGTGTGAGATTCATCGCTAGTGTGAGGGCGGAGTGAAGGATAAAGTTGAAATGTATCTCATTAAACCTGTGAGGATGATAGATCCCACCTTTGCGTGCATTTAAGTTTAGCAGGTGATTTTAAATAAGTTTTTTTTTTTTTCAGGACAATCTGGAGCAGCATAAGCCTGAGACAACGCTTTCATACACATTTTACATTTACACATTTAAGATGTGTACATGGGAAAGCATTACTAATTCAAAGTCATTTTCTGTACACAGAAATAAATCTGAACAAAGCAGTCAGCTCATGAAAAATAAATACACACACATAAAACTCCACGTTAGATGCCAGTGCAGGCTAGCTATATGCTTTCAAACTTAACACGTACTGCAGCCAGATGCAGTATCATTTTAAGTGTTCATCTTTACATTTATTTATTTAACAGATTATTTTCTCCAGCAGGGCATTAATGATCAGTGTGTACAGTGGGTAAGTAAGTACAATTTGAAATGTGGTTGCATCCAGTAGGTCCTGTATGGCATATATTCTGGACATTATTTATCAGCATGCTAATACAGTGTGTATAGACAAATAATGAGTGCGGTCGATTTTAGTGGCTACTGTATGTAGAAGGATATATTTGGCAAGCGCATGTCTTACTGAAGGATTCCGCAACATCTATCATATATCTTGTGTCCCAAGACATATGAGGAGAGCAGGACACCCACCGTGTCTCATGAGGTCCAGCAGCAACACCACATTTAATCAATAAAACAAATTTTATTTTGTACAGGGTAATTTCATGTTTCAGAGAACTTACAAAAAAAACAGAGAAATCCAATTTGCCAATTTGGGGAAATGTGAAAATTACTGTCTGATACACAATCCCTCAAAGAATCCAGTGATACCACTGGGAAGCAGCATCTATGAACACAAACCACCAGGCTGGACCATAGCCTGACATGACCGGGGGTTACCATACACAGAGTACAGTTTGACTTCTTAGACACGTTTCAGCTGTGTGTCTTGTCATTTGTGAAAATATCAACAGCATCTATTAATTTTAGGAAGTCTTTATTTATATTCAGTATACACTTTTGTCCAAAGAAGCATACCAGTGAGGAAAGCGTAATGGCAGTGAGTTGGATGAGCCGTCATCCCTGAAGCAGCTGGCAGTAAAGCCCCCCATCTCCAAAACTAACCCGCACCCTTCTGAATACAAATACGAGTCAAAATCCCGCTGATCTATGCACCAACCCAGCTCTACGCTGCAGTTCAAAGTTGTGTTTTTGGTGCAGCTCTGCTTTGTCATTAATTTTGTGTGTAGGTGTTTTTGGAAGTAGCTGTTATCTCTGCAGTATGTCTGTATATATTGCATTAGCTGATTATACAGGTGCTTTTAGCTCATTTGAATAATGGCTTTACGCTTGTACAGTAAGTTAATGTTAATAACAACAGTATGGGAAACGATTGTGGAGCCTCCCTGACTGCCAGTGTCTCTCGTCTCTCTCCTTATGAGGTCTCTGCCATCAGATCAAAACCTCAAATCCCCACCCCCCAATCACACCATCACCCACCCCAAGTCTCAGTCGACCCTTCAAGGCAAAAATTAGTGCACATACAATAGCAATTGGTGGTTCAAGGTCGGACCTCAGCAAAATGCTCATATGTCAAAGGGCGCTTGAGCAAGACCCTTAACGCCCAGCTGCAGGGGGGCCACATGTTAGCTGACCCTGAGCTGTGAGCCCCCAGCTATGGAGAGCAAGGGAGGGGGGGGGGGGGGTCAGTGAAAAGGAGCATTCTGATGTACTTTTACAAATAAAACACGATAGTTTGCTCTTTCTTCTGCAGGATGATATTTTGACGGTGTCTCACTGTTTGTATTTTTTTACTGTTTAGCGATATGGTTACGTAAACAAATATGCAATCACATGGCCACAGTAATGTGCAGGTATTCACATCCCCTCATGCTGCTTATCCAGGACAGGGTACACCTACAGGGCACTAGGGCCGTCGGAGGGGCATAGATACCCTGGCAAATTCAGGAGGCCCTTGACAGGGGCAGGGGGTACCCAAGGTGACACTTTGTCTGGGAGTCCAGAATTTCCAAATATGCCAGATATACCAGGTCTCCTTAATGCATCTTTGTAGACTGTTAAAGAATTCCAAGGTCCTCAGAGAGATCCAGAGCTTACTTACAGTAATAAACCTAGTTATTAAGTAAAGTCCTCTTTCTATTTACAGTCATTGATTTATGTGGTCATGAATAACTACACAGCCAAACCCTAATGGGAACACAAAAAGGCAAATATAAGCACAGATGCATATAGGCAGTTGCTGCAGAAAACATCAGATGGTGTAAGATCAGCGGCCTTGTCTTTAGGGTAAAAGCTTTGAGGTTTCATCATGCTTTGTCATGAATATTTGGAACAAACCTCTGAGGACAGCTCTGAAATATTCATTCCAGAGGGCCCTTTTATGAAGAATTACTGAGAATTGTTAATCCATCCATCCATCTTCACACGGTCTCTCCTGGTCCGGGTGGCACTAAGAATAGTTAATAAATTGGTCATTTATTTCTAAATTCAATAATAAATGTATTTTAAATGGTCCTTACTCTCCCGCAGTGCAGCACAGTGGTACGGTGGGTAAGCCTGTTGTCTCATGTCTCGGGGGGGAGGGGGTCATATCATTGCCATGTGTTTCTGGGGTTTGCATGTTCTCCCTGCCCTGTGATGCCTGGGAGGGCCTCTAGTCATCCTGTTTTGGGTGGAAGATGGATGGATTCATTTTCTGAAAAAACTCAAGGATTATTGTGATGCCTGTAGTTTACATATTATGATAGATAGATGCTATGTTAGTCATCTCATGGTAAAAGGCCTTAAGACAATGAAGTAATGCATACCAAATATTGCAAGAGAAGTGTTCAACATCTCAAAATTTTCTCAAATTTTTGACTCTCCGGAATAGCCCCATTTCACTTCAATGAAAGCATTGTGGACTCTTTCAACCATGTAGTCACCTAGAATGGTTCTCCAACAAAAACCCTAAAGTTCCCTACGTTCTGGGCACAATTTGGCTGCCTTGCTCTAACTCATCCCAAACCAGCTCTATAGGGTTCTGGTTCGAGGATTCTGGGTGCCAGGTCGCAGAACTCCATCTCTATCCTGGCTCAGAAGATAGCCCTTACTACATGTCCTCGAGGTGAGCTTAGGGATGTTATATTGTTGAAAAACAAATAATTCTCAGTAGGTGTGTCCAGACTTTTGACTGCCACTATGCATAGGTAGGTAGGAGTTTTGTATCTTAATCCAAAAAAAGAGTTTTTATTTTTCTGTCATCCAATAAGTTCTTAATGAACTTTCCTGTAGTGTCTCTCCAGATATAAATATCTACTGTAGGTATTAAACATAAATGTAAGTGCATTATTATTGCTATGCTTTGTGAATTAAAAGAACACACAGTTATCTTCCTTGGGTGTCTGAATCACTGGCTATTTGCAGTTTGCAGATGCATTACTAATCCAATCACTGTTTTACAAAGAAAGTCCCTGGACTTAAATACCGCATTCTGCACATTGACATGCAACACAGATTCTAGTTTCATTCATAATTTATTTAATCACATTTAATTACAGCCGGATTCTAAGTCGAGGCAAGAGATGCCCTGTAGAAAACAGAATTGCAAAACCCAGTACATGAATCTGTAAAAAGTGTATAAAGTATTGTAAGAAGCCCAAAAGAAAAATTTGAACAAGTAGTGCAGTGAAGTCTGCAATAGCACCACAAGGAATGTTGGTGTCGGAGGCTTGTGCAGTGTACTGTGCAATTCCATGCTTTGTTTTGGAGTGACTGTACTGTGGAACATTCCAGAACCATGCGCGACATTTGACCTTAGTGGAAAACAAGCAGGACAGCAAATATCCATAGATGGTCACAGTTGACATCACACTAGTGAGGGTTGCCAAGTTACTCAGTGAAGTCCCACCTGAGCTCTCAGAACCACGGGAGAGATCTACCACACCCTAAGGCTAATTTCGCTCCCTAAAATACCTCCGGACGGCATGGTGCGGAGCCACGGCGCACGTGAGCACTCCCATGTCCAGCACTCGCTGATCCCCTGCAGAGGTGATAAGAATCCCAGGCTGAAACGCTCACTCACAGCTGGAGTCACACTGGGAGTTTGTCGCACTCCCGTCCTTATAAACTTGGCTTTTTGGTTTCGGATATTAAATTCCATGTTTACGCTACTTTGCGTTTGCATCAGGAGGCAAGGGTGGGTATTAAACTGTACAGTGTTTGTTTCAGAAACACTGTAATAAAACTGTATTCATAAGTCAGTAATAAAGAGCGTTGCCATGGGAAACCAGGAATTTCTATGATCCAGTGTGAGGCAGAGCTTATTTCTCTCCATATGCGTGTGTGTGTGTGTATATATATATATATATACACACACACACCAAATGTCCCCACAATGTGATAAAAGCCTATTATTTTCATGTTGATGTGGCCACCTTTTCAGTCCCCACAAGGCAAAATTAAATTCAATAACACTATGTGACTTCAATTAAAAAAACTAAAAATCTCAAAAGTCTTGCATTTTGTTTGATTACTTATGGTTAAGGTTAGGGCTGGGTAGGGGTTAAGGTTGTCTTTGTTGTGATTAGGGATTTTCCCATAGAAATGAATGGAGAGTCCCCACAAAGATATGAATACAAAAGTGTGTGTGTCTGCATTCCTGCATCCTGATATCACTCTGTTCCATTCGTAACAATTTTTAACATCTGGAAGTCTGCTTCCTTTACCTGAGTGCTGCGCCCTTCTCGTGGATGCAGTGATCATTCCACCCTTCCGGAAGTCTGTCTTTCAGCCACAGGATTGCAGGGTTCCGGAAACCTTTATCCAAGGTGACACAAGACAGGAAAAAAAGACCCAGGAGAGGATGCCAGTCCAATCCATCACAGGGCACATGTATAATCACACAATAGAGGCAATTGTGAAATGGCTGGCATCTTAGCTACATGTCTTCGTACTGGGGAAGGAGACTCATGTGAGACAAACTTGACACACGCAAAGCGTAAATGCTGTAACGCGTGGCACTGCGATGCAGTGGTTAGCACTGGTGCCTCACACCTTTAGGACCACGGCTCCGTGTGTGGAGATTGCATGTTCTCCCTGTGTTGCCTTGGTGTTTCCTCCAGGTACCCTGGTTTCCCCCCCCCACAGTTGAAAACATGCTATAGTTAATTGGAACTGGAGTTGCCTGTAGCTGTGAGTGCGTCCTGTGATGGGTTGGTCCCTGCCTTGTGCCCACAGGTTCTGGACCCCCACAATCCTGAATGGGACAAGCAGATACAAGAAAATATATGAATGATAAGGTGGCTTAGTATGTTCCTCGTGATGGACCGGCATCCTGTACAGGGTGTTCCGCTACCTTTGCCCTACGCAGCCAGAGACAGACGTGAGCCACCCCCTCACAAGCTTGTCGAGGACGAGGGGTCGGAAGATGGATGGAAAGCATTATATAATGTGGTCTTTGTAGAGTGCTGTCGGTCTTAATAGCGTCTGCACATTTTCTCTACATTTTTCGTCATCGTAGTTGCAGTCACCGTGTCCATGTTTTGATTTATTTGCTCAACTGGCCAAACACTGGAAAATTGCCCAATGTCCATCTACTTCAGCCAAAGTTACAGCAATATTAATGGTCGTGTCTAAAGGCTGGGCTCCCCTGACAGCTGGATAGTTCATTGGAGGGAGGTATCTCACAAATCGCAGGTTTTGAATGATACGCTTGATATAAACTGTAGTGTTCGCAGTTCCGCCGTGAACTGACTCGGTTCACCTGCTGTCTGATGTCCACACTGAGCCCTTTCTTAATACAAGTGCCTGAAAATGTCTGTTTTTAATACATCGCTCAGCCTTTTCTCTGCAGACGCTCCCTTCCAGTCTCATTTCACAGCCGTGGGGCGGTAAGCGCTGACTGTCCCCACAGTGGTGCCGGATGCCAGCGGATGACTTGCCAGGAGGGGCTCGTCGTGGTTGTTTGGGGGTGGGGGGGGGAGTGGGGGGATTACTGCAATGAATGCCTTTAGAGCAGAGCTGCGAGGTGCTGGGGGCCCCATCGCCGGTGACTCACTAAAAGAGATCCTACCCTGGAGCTGCCAGTCTTGGGCTCTCAGACACAGCAGTGCCTGCTGGCTTCATCCCTTACATAACCCTCTGCCAGGGGCTGTCAGGCAATGGAATATAAAGGGGGGCACTTAGAGACTACCAGAGCCGCTGGGACCAGTAGAATGGTGGCGGGTCTCTCCCGGGGGCGTGACGGTAACCGCACACGTGAGCACACGGACGATCCGCGGTGGGCCTTCGGGGGCGGAGCTGTCCCAGGAGGAAACTCGCCTTTAAGACTCCACCAGCAAATGTAATAATATGATATTTAGAGTCGGCTACTATCTTCCTTCAGAACCCACTGCTCTCCATCACTGAAGGGGGCTGGACCAAACCGGACCCACTTTTCCATATCATAGATTCGTGGCTCGAACACATGTCCATCTGAGCCCTACCCGCTTAGTTAATAGCCACTCAGTCTGACTCCTGTGGCTTCTGAGTGCAGCAGAGCAGGATGCCTGTGATCTAGGAACAGGTTGTGCCCGACAATTCATCCCAATGCATCACATTGTATGCAGTGCCCACTTTATTAGGTACACTTAGCTAGCACCAGGTAGGATCCATTTTTGCCTCCAGAAATGCTTCAAGGGTAGATGAATTGTACGCTTAGAGAAGCCTTTCTGCACAGCACTATTAAACCGAGCTGTTATTTTTTTTGCACTCGTGGTCTTCCAGTTAGCTTTAATGAGTCTGGCCGTTCCCCTCTGACCTCTCTCGTTAATAAGGTATTTTTACCCCCAGAGCCGCCATTGGCCGAAGGCTTCATGTTTATTGCATCATTCGCCGTAGACAATGGACACTGTAATGCAGGAAAATCCCAGATAGGATGTCAGAACCACCATGTCTGGCATCATCAATCACATCGGACTCAAAACCGCTTAGATAAGGCGTCTTAGATGTTCAAATGCTTAGTCAAAGAATATCTGAACCTCTTGACTCCGAAAGTGTCCCGCATGCATTCAGTTTCAGCTGCATAATTGGCTATTTGGAGGAGCGGGCTGAGTGCAGTATCAAGCAGGTGTACCTCATAAGCTGGCCACTGAGTGTAAATACAGTGTATTTTTACCAAAGCTACTTACACTCCTGGGTGTAAACTTATCAGTAGTGCCATACTGATAGCCAGCTGACTCTTATCGGTCTAGATTAACCTTTGTGGATAAAAGGAGTACTCTGGAGGCATGGAGGAGACGTCGTGGCGTTCGTTATTCGTGAGTGCCTGTGGTTTGTGTATCACTTCAGTGTTTATTTTCAGTTTTGTTATGGTGCCATTAAAGTTCTGCATTAGCTACTCTTTGAAATCATATATTTTTTTAAAGGGCACAACACTTCCTTTCAACTAGATATTTAATATGGCAGCCATTTGTTTTGTTTTGTTTTAACTATACGTCACATGGCTTCGCTGTCCTCCTCACCATGACATCTTGGTTACTAGCAAACCCACCTCCCCACCCCGAGGCACCAGCCTGTTTTATGCTGGACTTGTAAAATGTGCTCCACTGGTTCTGTTTCTGCCTCCATGTGCTTGTATAACTCTATACAAAATGGCCATAGGAGATTTTGTTTTTCGTTTTTTTCATTTTTAGTTATTTGATATCTTTATAAAATTGAGTTTCCCCCTGTGCGGACTGAAAAAACACATCCCCACATTGTCAAGATAACAGGCTTTTATCACATTTTGGGGACATTTGGCTCCCACAAGGTAATATATACATATATACAGAAACACACGCATGCACATAAACACACACATACACACACGCGAAGACATAAGCATTGCCTCACACTGGGACATAGAAATTCCTGCCTGTTCATCTTCTATAGCACTGTTCTTCAATCATGTCTGTTCCTCTGATTGGCCACAGCAGGTCAGGTGTCACATGGTGTCACTGAGCAGGAGGCTTGTCCCGCGGGCAGAACTCTGGAGAGCAGGTGCGCTACATCATCACTTGGCCTCCTAGCAACACCTGGCGCACCCAGTGATTAATGATCCTCCGGAAATGGCGGCAGGGCGAGTAAAAACTACCTCGTCAGCTCAAACGCTCCGCCGCTGCTTTCCGGAAAAGCGCTCGCCAGGCTACATGTCTGTTCTCTGCCTCTGCATATACTTCATTTCATTTGGGGAAGAAATGAGAAAAAACACTGTTAATTAAAAACAATCATGAGAGGTTCATCCTCTCATGTTCTCCAGAGTTTCCACTACACATATTTACAGGCTTAACGTAATTCTTGTTTATGTTGTGTGGCCATTCCTCAGTGTTTCATCGGGTGTTTCCGGCTAACAATAACATACTAAATATTGTCTTGCTTATTTCATAGAATGCTGGAAATGTAATAAAAATGGATTAAACAAGCATTGCAAAAGTGACTTGGCTAAAAATTTTCCATTGACATAATAGCATGTTTTCCGGCCCAGTAGGCGAAGGCAGACGACGTTCGATTCGGGATGCAAAGGAGCTGAAAAAGGCCGCCTCATTGACTACAGTGCCAGCCGGGGTATGAAATCTGTATCAATTACACAAAAAAACTAATCAATACAGCTGACAGCTGTAAAATATTATCAACCATAGTGAGCAGGCTTCTTGTGTAAGCCAGTCCCTCGTCACCCTGATCTGGGTCTGTGCTGGTTTTATGATTTATAATCCGCGAGACACGCAGCCCAATTAGTGGTTTTTACATTAACTGGGAGTTAATTTAGAACTAAGAATGTTTGTTTACATTGGAGATTTTTTACATTTTTTAGCGAGGAGTTCCATCCTAATTGCAATTTGTTGGAGATCTGGGTTCTCCGCTGTTTAAATATGAATTAGTATGAAAGTATTAATATATTTAAGTATAAAATGTTAAGACCAGCCCCTGTTTCCTGCTCTGTACCTGCAAAATCGTGGTCTGTGTCCTGGACGGCAGCTGTACCAAATTCCCCCCCCCCCTCCCAGTTTCCAGTGTACTACCAGTGTGTATCACACATAAGCCACATACCATGAATATTAATATAATATAAAATGATGTTTGAATATCTGGATAGATTAACAATGATGTTAACAATTTCAAACACTTTCAAATAAAATCCCAGCATTTCCAGCTCTGTAACATCACCCGTATCTATTCAGGCTATCAGGCTGATGAATTAAGGCCAAGTTCACATCTGCTCTTCAAAGGGCCAGACTACTGAGAAAAGCAGCTCACACCGGCTGTGCACATGACCACAGGAATGCAGCAGCCTTTGTTGGGTGGAATCATGCAGTACAGGACCCCAGGCACCTGGTCGTGATGCCTTTGTCTTAGCATTTGAAAGCTCGCTGTGGATCTATGGGCACCACAGCGACGGCTGTAGGTGCAGGTGTGGGGGTAGGGGGCTGAATGGCTTCACCGTGAGGATAATGGACGAGGTTTCTTGGGGGGAGACACAAGCTTGCATCTTTCTCAAATGCTACAGTGTGCAGAATTTCAAAGCAATTTCAGCGAGAACAAACCATCCAGTATCTTTAGTGTTACCAACAATTATCTCAAGACAATTAGTGATAATTAACCCTCCTTCCAGTATTGTGCAGCTCTTTCTCCCCCTCTCTCACTCTTTCTCCCCCTCTTTCACTCTTTCTCTCTCTCTCTCTCTCTCTCTGGCCACGTGCAATTAAACATGACAGCTAAAAAACAGGCTTTGCCGCACCACACACGGTAGCGTCTCGCCACATTTGAATTTGAATGGGAATCTCTCCGAATCTCTAATACACTTTGTCACTTCTCGGTGCTGAGGATTGCGCCTGTGCGGCCAAATGTTTGAATTTGCGCAAAAACATATCTAGAGGCAGAGTTCAGGAGGAAACTGTGAATTTTAATTAAAGCGATCGCGTGTAGGAGAGAGCTAAAGATTCTTCTGAGGCTTTTGAAAACAACCGCATAAACAAATTAATCAAAATTGGTGTTCTGGAAACACATTGTTCTTCAAAGTAAATTACAAACTAAGAATAATTAAGTTTTGTCCTCCTGTTATCTTGGAACAAAGACAAAATAAAGTTTAGAAAATGGCTGACTGCTTGTAATGGCGCCCCACAATTGATCTGAATTATTCTACGTTGCTGTAATATGCTTCACTAATAGCTTCAAAAACATAAATAACTTTTCACCTTTTTCTCAGGCTCATTTTTCCGTTTTTGGCACTTTGAACTTGGTTCAGTTTGATGCAGCGTTTCCATCATACTTTGTAAACTTCCTGAGTAGAAAAACGAAATGATCAATCATTTGTAAACTTGGCAGATGTGAATATCATCACGCTGTCACGTGGTCTAGTCAGCAGGCATCGCAACGCACAGAAACATGCATTCATTTACAACAATTCCGATCGCATATGGGGCACGTAGCAACACAAGTGTGTTTGACGAAAAAATACAGAAAAACTTTTTGAAGGAACGAAGGAGCTCTTAAATGGGTTTGGCAGTCATCTTCACTGTTAGCATTGTTAGCCAAAATGCAATTTTATTCCCTGTGTCACAACCAAGACTCAAAGCACTCGTTTAATGCACATTTACTGAAATCCACAACAAACAGTAGTCAGAAGCAGAGCACAATAAACCAGACCATCCATCCAGGTTTTGTCCCCGATGAGCCCTGAGACCGCTGTATAGCACTTCACCAGAAACAAATACCCAAACAGACTCACGGTCGAGAACTCAAAGCCAGCTACTAGCATTTTGCATTGCAAACAGACCTTGCTCGATTCCACAAGTGAATACACCATAGGTGTTTATGTTAAAGCAAGCAGATGCTGACTAAGAGTTACAAGCTACCCATTATTAATTATTATTAATTAATTATTACTTTCGGGGGGAGTTCTTGCACTTGTTATCTCTGTTATGTCTATTGATTCTCACTCCTCCTGTCCTTGTTTTTCTGGTTCAGTCACTACACTCTCCATCTCTCTGTGTCCTACATCCTCCTTTTTCTGCTATCACTCTCCATCTCTCTGTCCTAAATCCTCCATTTTCTGCTATCACTTTCCATCTCTATGTCCTAAATCCTCCATTTTCTGCTATCAATCTCCATCTCTATGTCCTAAATCCTCCATTTTCTGCTATCACTCTCCATCTCTATGTCCTAAATCCTCCATTTTCTGCTATCACTTTCCATCTCTATGTCCTACATCCTCCTTTTTCTGCTATCACTCTCCATTTCTCTATGTCCCACATCCTCCTTTTTCTGCTCTCACTATCCATCTCTCAATATCCTACACCTTGCTGGTTCTGCTATCACACTGTCCACCCCCCGCCCCCCATTCCCTCCTGGTTGTGACATCACACTTTCCCCTCATCCTCTAATCTTGTACATGGAGACAGCTGGGAAGCGTTTTTTTCTCTCTCCCTCTCTCTCACTGTGTGGGCTCACATTCAAAGAAAAACACTTACATAACTGACATTTTTCTCTCCTCCAGAGAGTACTAAACAAAGAAATGTAAAAGTATAGTTAATGTTTCGACTTCGCTAATTTTTCCCCACAATGCATTGTGCCATGGGTCCACAGGTCCATGAACACGGTGTTGTTACCTATGGTTACAGCAGGTCGCCGTGGCACCGCCTTCAACAGCTGCTTTCTCATGCACAAGCAAAATGTTTAGTGGCAAGAAGTGAAAAATTGTGCCCTAATAAACCTTGTGCTTTGGCTGACCTTGACTTGTATTGATACAGTAAATGTATTCCTTTCTATAAGTAACTGGAATGGACCTTTATTCCAGATAAGTTACATGTCTCAGGCTCTCCGGGTAAGCACTCAGAGCTTTGTGATGGAAAATGAGTGTTTTAAAATCAATCACAGGTTTGGACTGCATACTGTTCATAGGAAAACTATTCACGCTTCCGCCAGCAAATGAGGTCCTGCTACTTCTGCACAGGTAGAAGCTCGTAGAAGTCTCAATTTTTACATTTCTTTGGGCATGTTTTTTCCAGCTTACCACTCCACCGTATCTTCCTCTCCATAAATATAGTAAATTTGTCTACACCAAGATAAATTCAACAAACGCGAATGAATCTTTCTACATTGAAATTCAACATAAATGGCAATTTAGCCATAACATGCTTCATCAATGAAGCACAGACAAGTTCACCCCCAGCAAGTGTTGCATATTGCTGTTTTGTAAACAGGTGACAGGCAATCTTACAAAGAGGACATGTATATAGTGAAAATTATTTACAGGTAACAGCTAGAATAAAGGAAACACTTGACACATGCTGAATGGTCCTGAGGCGGCAATTAACCTCCCATCAAGCTTAGGGGCATGTATAAAATGCTGAGGAGGCCTATGATTTTGGGTACTATGTCGTAAAAAAATCTCAGTGCCTGAGATGAGAGCTTCAGTCGTGATTTTTCACAATGGACAGTGATTAAGCTGATGTTTGCTCAAGTGTCTGAGGGAAAGACATCAAAATCTAGGACCAACTGTGGGCAAAAAGGCTCCTGAGATACAATGCTTACTTGGAGATGGGCGGGGGAGGGGGGGTTTATTACAGCAAATCGTTATGTAATAGGAGGAATCTAAACGTAGTGGCATAAGTCGATCATTTAGATCCTCTAGGGAGGTCAAATAGGTCCTGCGGAGTGTCTCATGCCTGATATCGACTGCGGCGTGGCGATCATGAATATCCAGGTGCAGCCACTGCTCTAGAAACTGCTGTCAAACTTCGCCTTGCTAACTTACAGCGCGCTTGGGAGACGGATCAGCCTGGCGAAGTGTCGGATCTCATTATAGAGAGGGCCGAGGAAAAAAGAATGTTAGAAAAACTGAAAGTAGGTGTGTATCTGGGAAATGTGATACATGCAGCAGGGCATCACGGGGATCAAAAAGAGAAGCGTTAATTACACCCAGCCCCGTGCTAGCAGACTCTGGGTATTTTTACCTCCCTGTGAAGCTCACCCACGCTCTCTCCCGCAAACGTGCTAACGTCTCACGAACCGAAACCTCAGGAGCCCAGAGAAACAAACAGGGCAAGCCCGGCGTGGCTGAGGAACGTTTCCGCTTCCGCCGCATCCGGCGGCCTCCCGCATCAGTGTCGCCACGGATACCGAAACGCGCCGCGTGACGGAGGAAGAGAACGTGCCGGAAGGTGTGGAGGCAGGTGAGGCTGACGGGGATAACGGGCCGTCCCCATGGCCGTCGGGATTGCGAGCACGCTCCCAAAATACCGGGATGCAGACGCGGAACATCTCCCGCTTGCGGCGCAGTGACTAAGGCTGGGGACAGGTGACGGGGACACCGCGGTCCCGTCAAGTGAACTTGGCAAGGACAGGAGGGAGAGGTGGGACTCGCTCAGCATATGCTGCCCCCAGCTCTCCAGCGGGCAATGAGGAGAGGTTTTCCGAGTATGTTGAATCACGGAGTCCCTCCGTTTTCCATATCGAATCCATTTATTTTGTATGACTGCTTATACAAAGCAGCCTATTGCAGGCAGTACAGGACGCGGGGCTGGGTGACCTTGGGAGGCATGCCAGTCCATCACTATGGACAACTCAAAGGCACCGATTCGTGAACCGCGTGACTTCATGGGGGGGGGGTCACATGACCATCACTGTCACATGTTCACCTTCCTCTTCTCGTTTTGCATTAGGGTTGCTCAATAGCTTCATCATCCCTTCCTACACATACCCACAGACGGAAATGGAAACTTCATCCCTGCGTTCTGATTGGCCGTACTCGGCCGGCAGTGGGAGAGTGCTGCTCGTCTGGATCCTCGGAGCGGGCGCTGAACACAAACCCGTGTCTGCTCGCTCGCCCTATTTTTGCCTCCTTCTCTCCCTCTCTCTCACACCCACTCTACCCTTCACATACTCAACGTGTGCGGCCCCCCCCCCCCAAAAAAAAAAATAATAATAATAATCTGTTAAATAGTCACTCATCGACGGGCAGATTGAAGCGGACACACTCCAGGAGATTAATAGCTCGTCAATCGACTCATTAACTGCTCACAGTCCGCATTACATGCTCCCACTGAGCAGATAATCCAACAATTAATTAAGACTCACTTGGCTAAAATAAACATTACAAGGTAGCAATTATGCGTGTGCATTTGATAGATAAACCATAATAAATTGGAGGAGAGGCTGCAGCCCGGAATCATCGCACTTAAGCCGCAAACACGAGATAGGACAGCATTACTGTGAGTCTCCACATCTTTCCTTTTATCGCTTCTGGTGCTCGTCGGCCCTGGAAATCAGCACCACCACGGCAGAACGACAGACCGCCCTGGGCCAGGATGGTGGGCTTTAACTGAGCAGAAAAAAACTCATTACATTTAAAAAGTGACCAAGTAATTAAAAGCTCCTCAGTCAGTGGAAAACTCGCGGCTGAGACACTGACTCCTAGCAGCCACGGCTGAAGGGCCTCTTCCCGCCCCTGCATCGCCATCTCCCCTGCAAGGCTGCTCTACTTCCATCCGCCTAGCCGACCCTCTATGAGGACCTGACAGTCTAATTAGTTCAAACTGGCTTGGTTTGGTTTCATTGACGAGGGTCTCTGTGGGTGCAGGGCTGGTGATCGGTTGCTATGGGAACCCGATAGCCGCCCAAACTCGGCTGCGTTCCGTCACTGTGCTTTCAGGAATTGTCATTCACGCAGTGTCCTGTGTGTCCGCTTCTTAATATGAGCTAAATCTCCCTATTTGTGGAGGCTTGAGGCATAACCAGTCAGGGTAATTAAATTTTCCCTCCAAAAAAATGCTCTGGCTCAAATCAGAGCATACAAATCCATATCTTTTTTATTATTAGTCTGTAAAGTCACTCTTAAGTAATTGCTTCTGGGTCTTCAAGCAAGAGTTTGTGTTCTTAAACGCAAAAAACACAGAACTTTCCGGCGTGATGGTTTTATAACCAGGTGATCCGCGTGCCCCGGTTTAGTTACATGCGCCACTTAGGGCTGTTGTGGTGTGACTTGGCCCCTATGAAGCCCAGGAGAGGTTTCCCCTGCATCACACGTAATGTATTCGGGAAGAACATAGAGACGCTGGGATCTTAGTCATCTTAAAACAAGGGCCTGACTAAATTATCATTAATTAACAGGAGATTTGGCTCCTCTGGAAATGGGCCATTTACGGCTGGTGTGTGATGGCGCTTTTCTGGGTTTTCCTTATTTACGTGACGTTTTTTTTTTTTTTTGTTCTTGTGAGCGTGCTGAGAGATCACTACCCTTCATCTGACAAAATATTTCCACCCTTGGCTCCCGAAGGTGGCCGGGGGGTCAAACATTAATTAATTCCTATCCTGGAAGCATTTCCCGCATGACACGCAACGCAGCGACGCTAATGAGATACCGTGGCTCTCCCGGTAAATTCTCTCAACTTTCTTCTCAGCACGATGCATTATTCATGAGATGTAAATGTCTAACAGGTGGGAAATAGCGCCATAGGGCTTAATGTCAGTTTAATTGCATATTATTAATTGATTATCAAGACACTGTGGCATTTCCCAACACATGCAAAATACAGTTAGTCGCTGTATAAATTGAAGGCAGTTTTACCTCCGTCCCACAGTCCACAGGTGGCTGTTGCATCTTCCGCCCCACAACGGCTACAGACCTGGGCTTGAGATGTGGAGGTGTTTGGGTCACATCTCAGCAAAGTCACAGCGGCAGAACATTTGATTGGCCTTACTACTGTAGCTAAAAATAATATTGTGCACACTGTAAACTACTGCAAGACTATTGCAGAAACTGTATATGAAGTGACATCTGGTAGGTAATTAAGCAACATCCCCTTGAGGAAAGTCCAACATCCTTTGGACAGGCGTCATGAGAAGCAAATGAGACCTACAGCGGTCACAGCACCAATGTCCTGCTTCCGTCACTGGAATAAATGCGACTTTGGCATGTTGCTGGGCCGCTGGACGGGAGACTTTTTTCGTGAGTGCTTATGTTTATTTTTGTCTGTGCCCAGAATTTTTTTCCTGTGTTATCTTGGATAAAATTCGCGGCAGCCAGTTAGTCCGGCTGAATTGGTCAGGAGCCAGAAGAGACGGCGATTCAGCGCCGGTCTGGTGTCACCTACTGGACCCCACCCTTACAGCCTCCCCCCCATGGTTTCCACGGCAGCTGTTAGTCTCACTGCGCACATCGCCTGACGACATCATTACAGCCATTAGTCTCTGCACAAATGGCATGCGTCCCGATCCGTCAGCCGTCCGCCTGGATCCGCCCGCGATGGTCCTCTCACCGCCGATCAGCGCCGCGGCGAGTTAAAATAATAATAAAAGACAAGCGATGAAGCCGTACAGCGGAAATGAACCGGTTCGCTGAGAAAACAGCGGGAGATATTACAGCCTTACAATCTAGCTGCTGTCGGCGGGAGACGACAGTAAAGCGACTGAGGTTTGACCGACCCAAGAGCGGGGAAGACCCATTGTGGCCTGCCGCCTTTTTTTTTTTAACCCTTCGGGGTGTGAGGTGTGCACGAGCACGGGGTCCACCTCCAGGTCGATGCGGAGCCGATTGGCCGGGGCTTGCGGGGTGATTGATGAGCAGCATGTAGCAGGCCTGATTTGGGCCTTTTCAAGAACAGCCCTGCCAATCAATGAACTAATGAACACGGCCACTCTCCAGGCCGTGAGGCGGCCAAAGCGGCTCGATACTTGATGGTTTCCAATTAGATTGAAAGAGACTCAGATAACGAGCGACATTACTGCTAATCCAGAGTGTTTAATGTCGCCTCCCACCCCCACCACCCGCTACGTGTTCCTGAAGAATGAAAGGGGGTGTGTATACCCTTCCTGCACGCTACTGAGGGCTGTCTGGACATGGTGATAAGGAAGGGGGGGGCTGCAGCCACTTGCACAGGTGGACTGCGACCCGGCAGCCCCGACCCAGGGGCCTCGGTCTAAGGGGCCCGGCTCAGGACTTACACAGGACAGCTGGGTTCTTAGTTCGATTAGTCATGTCTGGACTGCGCAGCTCGGTGGAGCGTGGAGCAGTGGGTAACACTGTAGCCTCACGCCTCCAGGCATTCAATTCCTCCCCTGGCTCTGCGCGTCTGGAGTTTACTGGCTCTCCTCTTCTCATGCGGGTTTCCTCCGAGTACTCCAGCTTCCCGACAGAAATAAGAACGTTAAACACACCCTGAAACCTCGCAGTGTAATCTCAGTCATCACTGTTATTTACCAGTTACTTCCACCTCAGCCTCAGCACCTTGTTGTCCTACTTCTGGTGCTTTGCATTGTATATTATATGAGTGTATATTGTACGGTTTTGTCCACTGCTTCTTTCTTTGTTATATGTTGTGTGCAGGGAGGTGCACAAGCAAGTATTTCATTGTACTTTTGAAGCTTTTGAATCCTTTCCTCTCACAGTTTAAAGTAGGCTAAGTTATCTGAATACGGAATAACTGGTTCCTCTAAATTTCCCATAAGGTGAGTCTGTGTGTGTCCTGCGACAGAATGACGTCCCGTCCAGGCTGCTCCACTGCTTGTGCTCACTGTGACAGGCTCCAGGCTCAGCCTGTACTGGGCAAAAAGTTCCGGAAGATGAGTGCATGGACTATTCAGCTTCAAGTCGCAGTTTCAGCCGCAGGTCTTCTGGTTGCATCATGAAATATGATTTCATTGCTTTATTGTTTGCTTGGAGGACAGTTTTATCGAAAGGAACTTTATTTAAGGAGTTTACAATACGGCAAAAAGAACTCGGCTTATATGTCTAGTGAATCAAAGCTGAACCTGAAATCCTCTGATCACCGGTTGAGACCCTTAAGCACCATATATAGTGTTACCTTACCTTCATTATCTAAATTCGCAACACATGGGTGCTCCTGGTCCACGGGGCACGTCGCTGAAACCCCCCCTGGGTGCCTGGTTAATTTGTGCTGCCGCCGGACGGGGAGCGGAGCGGTGAGACTGCAGTGAGCACTGGATCTTCCACAGCTCGGGGGCGTGGCCTGATGGCCTTGCTGCGGGACTCCTTTCGCCCATTTAACCCAAGGTCAGTGACAGTCATACGCAATGAGTGGTTTACTTTCTAAGCAGATAGTTTCCTTCCAGTTACTGAATTAAATCATTAAGTTGCGCATGCATGGTCTGCCTGGGGTTCCTTAGGCTTCTCTGGTTTCACCCTACAGTCCTATAGCATCTGGTTAGAAGAAGTGGTGTCGTCACCTTCTCATTAATGTAACTGATGCAATTGCATGAGTGAGTGTGTGCTGTGCGATAGACTGGCATGCCACCCAGGGTGCCCCGTGCCTTCCAGTGACGGGCACCAGGCTCGTCACGACCTCGCACTGGATATAGGGTTACGAAAAATGGTTGGATAACGGCACGCAAGTTCTACACCCCCAAAACATTACAGATTCAGCTATAGCTCCCTAACTTGTTCTTAAGCCCCAGATACTGAGAGAGCCGCAAGCAGTGTTAGCCTGAGACGCTGTTCGGCGGGGCGCTGTTCCATTAGCTAGCGATTCGCTATCTAGCGCAGTGTTTCCAACACACTGGTGTTGGCAGGCTAAGCACATGAGCTACGACTGACCGGTTTTAATTACAGATAGAATCAGTTGCCGTAATTACAAGCCTTTTATTGCATCCACCATATGCTTCTGCATGGCCTCCATCATCACAAGCCTATCAGTGCATCTACTCAGCATTGCGTACCTTATTATAGAGGGCTGTGGCATGAAAAGTTCATTATAAGTCTTTCTGATATAAGGGCTTCGCCCACACACACGGCATGATTCCGAATGGTGTTCTTTCAATGTAGCGTTTATCATAATGTGAGTTGTCGGGGGAGGGGGGGCATGTTTAAGTTTTAATTCGCACCTGACATTAGACCTGTCTGGCTTGTTTTGGGGCTTTGACTGGATATTTCAGATATTACATAGAACACTTTAATCGCAATGAGTGTTTATGTGCCATTTGCAGACCTTGGTACATTGGAATTTTTTGCATATTTGACTGCAGGGTTGGAATATTGCAGTACTTTTTGGGTGGTGGGGGTCCTCAACTGAGGTGTGACTCTTCTGCAGGGGTTTGAAGTGGCAACCTTCTGATCACACAACCCCCCCCTTTCCCGGGGGCTGCACAGCGCTTAGCAGTATAGCCCCACATCCACTGGGGTGGGGGTTTAAATCCTGCATCCTCCCATACGTGTGCACTAGACAGGTGAATTGGTGTCTCTAAGCTCTGCGTCTGTCTCTAGCCTGCGATGGTCTGGCTCCCCATCCATTCTGGGTTAGGCTGACTCTCAGCCTGCACTGGATAAGCAGTTATGAATGAAGAGCTCTATCCCTCTGACCACATTCATTGAGAATTGGTGCTAAAATAAGAGGTGCCCTTGCAAAAAGAGACAAATACGTTACATGAAATATACTTATTTCTACAGCATCTCCTGTATTTAACCCAGTGGTTTTCATTCCAACCTCACCTTAATCGGGCTTATATGGTCCTTAATAGACTAAAAATGAATGTTGCGGGTTGAAAGCAGTGTGGGTTGGAATGAAAACAATCTGGCAGGTGGGGGGGGGGGCAGGAACAGGATTGAGAACTACTGACTTAACCATTCGCACATGATGCTGCGAGTTTAAAAGACATTTGGTTTTGGCGCTCTGAGCTCTACAGCCAGACGACAGGGCAAGTTTGCAAGATGGGTCAGCAAGCAAGAGAAGGCCAGCCCTTCCCAACTCTGACATACGCGCATCAATTATTCAGGAGATAAAAGAGGTCCTGAAATATCCATGACACACACGAGAGGGGCTGTCCGCAGGCCTGCCTGGAATTTATGCGTTTCTCCATCGAGTTCCCATCAGCTGCAGGGACGACAGAAAAACCGGAATTTGAGAAATTCCCTATAATTCTTCACAAGGTTTTGGTTCGTGTTGATGAAATAGCAGATCCGCGTTCCCTTTTCAATCTGGGTTTTCACATATGCCTGTGATGTCCCGGATAAGCGCTCTCTACACTTCGACGTAAGCGGGCTACTTCTGTAAAAGGAGCGTTTTGGGAGTGGTGCATCTGAAGCAGCGGCTGATTCAGCAGCTTCGCGGCTGCGGGAAAGGAGGTCACAATGTGCCAGATAGCGTGCACGATTCTGCATGACGACTCCTCTCCAGTGTAACACGCTTGGCATTGCACTGGAGTGACATCGTGCTGGGTGGCGGATTAAGAAGTTGCCGAGTACCGATGGGCAACCCGCTCAAAGCTAAGTGCCGACTGGCAGTCTTCTTCACATCATGCTCCGACTACCCTCTTGACACCGAGCTCCAACTCTCAAACTGCAGAACACTGAGCACCGACTGGCGAACCACTGAATACTGAGCACCGATTGGCGATCCACTTGATACCGGGCACCAGCTGGCGATCTGCTCAACGGCGAGTGTGGATTGAGGACCCGCACAGTGCCACGTGTTGTTTGGTGACCTGTTCAATGCCGAGTGACCACTAGCCGCTCAGTGCCAACTGCCAACCTTGTCCATGCACAGTGCAGACTGCCGACCCTGTCCATGCACAGTGCAGACTGCCAACCCTGTCCATGCACAGTGCAGACTGCCGACCGACTCAGTACCAAGCACTGACTGGCAACTCGCTCAGTGCTCCTGCAGATATTTATGGCACATTTTAAATGGTCCCTCAAAGACTGTGACTTTCAGGGCTCATTGCTGCAGCCCACAGCTGGACTGGGGAATAGACTTTTTCATTTTGGGAGATGTTTCAGATCGCACTGGTCACCAGTAATCAATTAGTAATTGTTTGAAGGAGGTTTGTTCCGTGGGTGTGGAAGACAAACAATGCTCCCACTCTCCAGGGTTCCTATTCTTGTTCATTTTTGGTCAGAGCACAAAACAGTACTTTTCTTATGTTGCTTGTTTTGCTGACCATTTATTTCCTGGGGGGGGGGGCAATAAAAGGGCCCCATCCCACCCTCAAACACCAATGCTCCCTGGATCTCATCACTATCACGGAGAAACTGACGTTATTTTTACAGACCTGTTTACCCACAGAGCAAATTCACATCACCAGCAAAAACTACCTTAAATATAAGAGGCTTTCAGATTTTCATGCACAAACAACGTTCCATGATTAAGTTTTTCATTTTGAAGGTGATGTGCTCATTCATTACTATATTTGTTTACTCATTTTACTGACATAAATGAATTTGATGTTACAAAACAGGTTTAATACAGGGTGAAAAATGACTATGGAAGGTGTCACAAAAGACTTATTCAGAGTCACCATATGGTATTGAATGGAGTGGTTCTCACCTTGAAAAGTAAATAAAATATCAACTGCTGTCACAAATCAGAATAAAACCTCTCTTGTAAGGTGCAGTTATGTGGGAAAGACTGGGTGACTCAGGGAACAGAATCACACGGGAATTAAAACGACTGACCAAAGCTGTACGGGTGGTATTTGGGAATCATGGGGTGGGGCAATCCAACACAATCCTGTAATATCTCGAGCACCAGGAGTTATTATTCCCTATGAAGAATCTAGCAGACAGTCGAGGCTAGAATCAGACATGCATCAAGGAATCCAGTGAGAAATATAGACAGGAACAGCCATAAAAATATATTTGTCTGTACTAAAATATCTACACATTAATTAAACCATAAAGCATATAACTGCATTTACAACACAAAAGACATCAATTGAAAGATAACATTAAAATATTATCCAAACTGGTTACATATCTGATTGTAACATGAGGGTACATGTCAGTGGTCATACAGGTGAGGCTGTTTCAGGTTGGTAGGACGTACCCTAACCAGGACAGAGTCTGATTGAGTAGCAGTGTGATGAAATTAGCCTTAAATCTGTAATGTTTCTCAGTTTCATTTCCTTGCCCTGGTTTTGTAATGAGATGCACAGATTTGCAGTGAGGATCCAATCTGTCTTGGTGGTCCTCCAGAACCAGCTGTGGCTGCCCATTCCTCAGAAGGTGAAGGGGAGCTCAGAGTGCAGGGCCGCTTTCGGAGGTGACGTCCAGCCCTAACGCCACCACCACACCCTCCTTTTAGCCAAAAGTCTCCTTCTCCCTATTTCATAAGGCTGGGTACATCACTAAAGCAGCTCCCCCCCCCCATCCCCGCCCTCTTCTGACTCGCTGTCTTGTGTTCGCAACACCTGCTTCCCCCTATCTAGGTGAGACTGGGGGATTCTGGGTAAAGGCAGCCGAGGTAAACCACACTTTGAGACACAAGCGCTTCCAGGTCTCCTAGACATTATCGGCACTTACGCCTGCAGGTTTATACAGTAGAACACAAAGAGGACGGCCCTCCCCGTTCAGGCCGAGTCAGACATTTGAAAGCAGGAAGGGTTTTCAATTAGCCTCCGATAAAGCGGGACGCTGGGATTTCCAGCCTCTGTAAGGCCCGGGGCACAGAGCCTTGGCTTGAGTTATTGTTTAGTTGATTAATTAGTCTGCTCAGGAGATTTGTGGCCCGGCGCGTGTCTAGGTAACGCGCATGCAGAACAGAGAAAGCCTTCAAAAAGTGAAGCCTTTTAGAAATGCATCCAGGCAATGCACAGAAACAGAGCCAGGACTCCTGAAGGCTGCAGCCATGCAATTAAATGTGAACGGCAGAAGCCTGCATGTCTGATGCAGCTCCTCTCTAACGTCTTATCTGACAACACTGGTACTTTCCTTCCTGAATTAAGCTTGTTTATTTTTTTTTTTGCTGAAACATAAGTTAAAACTTTAACCTGTTTACCTTTCAGTTCCTATTTCCACATATTTAACGTGCTCGTTTCTATATTATTTTTCCATTTTTTAATAAAAGCAATTCATTGTTTTATTTCACATTTGTGTACTTCATAAACACCATCTGTCAGGTTTTATTGATCAGCACTGAAACCCTGATTGAGTTTTGTATCAGCTCGGTTTTCTGATCCATTGAAGTGTTGAAATTTCATCCTTTGCGCCAAGAATTTACTTTTCATTTTTGCGGCATGTTGCAGCAAATGCATCAGTTTCGATTTTAAAGAAGACAGATATAGATACTGGAGGCTTGTGGGTAGCGCAGTTTCTGATTTTAATCCGGCGTGTGTTGGATTCTACTGGAGATTCTGCATCCCTAAAACCGACCATAGTGTGTGATTTACACGTGTGATGCTGATGGACAGGACGCAGCGGCCACAAGGCTGGGAAGTGGAGCAATGAATAGACACAGCCTCCGACATCCATGCGTCTCATAAAAAGAGGCTCAGAGCGTGTAGCCTTGCTTTTCACTATGTGTGCCTGAGGATTTAGTTTGTTCCTCCAATGTCTTCCTCCCATATGGGATACACAGCCGTGGAATATGGATGCATGTGTATTTTCTGATGTCATATATCTCCTGCTTGGAATCTAAGTATGTTTTGTGTAAAGTGCAAGAAAAGTAACCAACAAAATTGAAGCCATTATTATAGGCTGATTTCTCAAAACCATAGCTGCCTGTTTGTTGTCAAAATCCAACCCCCCCCCCCCCCCCACCAACACCTCCATGGCACATGAAAATTTGTTATTGACTAGGAGAAGAATGGAATTGCTCAAAGATCACAGAGATCAGCAACAATCTGTGAACATTTGGACCCGAAAACGTTTCGTTTTGCCAGATATACTGTAAGGCACCAGGTTCAAGTTCCCGGAGAGACAATTCTACTGCACTTTTCAAAAAGACACTTATGCTGACATTTCATTTGGATACACCTTTTGTATAAATGACAAATGCAAAGGTGCAGATGAATGGTAAAAAGGTAACTAGTTAAACTGCAGCCTATAGAGTGGTCTGAATGAACTTAAGGTAGGGTTCATATTAAAAGTACATCTCGCATGTACGTGACACCATGCAGCAAATTTGATATGTATATGTATATGTAAGAGCTCCTGCGGTCGTCTGCAGTAATTTTCCATTTATCTCCAGTGAAATATCCGGGTGTATACGTATATAATATAAAATTGTGAATTGCTGTTAAATAAAGTATCACCTAAACCTATTATGTAATCCGTGCAAAATTCTTGCCGCCTTAAAACTTCGGTAACATATTTTAAAGAACAACGATGAGTACTGATCTGTTTGCAAAAAATCACTGCAAAATACCACCAATTCTATTTATTCAGGAGCATCCGAATGGCCTACAGTTTACCAAATCAAGTGTACATAGGAAATACTTACGTGTATATGTGAACATCTAACAATTACATTTTGTCTTAAAATCAATCAAAATTTCCGAATGATAAAATAATATTTTTAAAATATATTTACACCATTGGTACTGAGTCAGTAATTGAGAGACGCCCTCTGCTGATCAGAAAACGAATCACCATGACAGTCATGACATGGAAAGAGCGTGAAATCGCTTCGTTTGCGTGCTTCTGCCTCTGACAGACTGACCATTTTGAATTGTTCTTACACACCTATATGCATGCAAGCGGATATAGTTTAGCAAGACTCCGTTATCGTTATACAAAATATTAAGCGTACACCCTATGCATTAGGGAGATTAGCAGCAGTGTTCCACTTGAAACGTTTTTTTCCATGAAACCTAGGGTTAAAGGCGTAGATATATTTATATTCGTGCATGTTATGCACATGTAGTTTCGTACCGCAGCGCAATGCCAACGTTAACTAGCCTTTTTTACTTATACATTTGCATATTTACGCTATTGCGTTATTTTGTTTTCAAAAGAACGGTTTTTTATAGTGATTTATAAACGTCTTTTAAATATACCTCAGAATCCAGCACTGATTTGCTGTTTGTTTCTAAACACCTTCGTTTCGTGTTTTTTGCTGTTTAAAGTAACAGTAGTCTGTCTTTAACGCTTAAAATCAACGGGAGATTTTCGGATCCTTATAAGCGGCATAAGGCACCTGTTAAATCCTGCGCCTTTCGGTCGCTGTTTGACCGCCAGCATTAGAAAACACTTCGGGAATCGACAGCATCCAGATTAATTACACAGCCCCGTTTTTTCTCCCCCCCCCCCCCCAGCAG
>JAODLC010000140.1:9500389-9513206 GCA_026781145.1 Hippopotamyrus pictus
AGTGTCAGTGTTAGGAACAGACAGCTATAGTGAAAGCAACAGACAGTGTCAGTGTTAGGAACAGACAGCTATAGTGAGAGCAACAGACAGTGTCAGTGTTAGGAACAGACAGTGTCAGTGTTAGGAACAGACAGCTATAGTGAGAGCAACAGACAGTGTCAGTGTTAGGAACAGACAGCTTTAGTGAAAGCAACAGACAGTGTCAGTGTTAGGAACAGACAGCTATAGTGAGAGCAACAGACAGTGTCAGTGTTAGGAACAGACAGCTATAGTGAAAGCAACAGGCAGTGTCAGTGTTAGGAACAGACAGCTATAGTGAAAGCAACAGACAATGTCAGTGTTAGGAACAGGCTGCAGTAATAAAAGGAACAGACAATAATAAAAAGGAATGGACAGTGTCAGTAATAGGAACAGAGAGTGTTGGTGAAAGGAAAGGACAGTTTTAGTAATAAGTATAGACAGTGATAATGAGTGGAACAGGTGAACAGTGTAACAGACAGCGTCAGTAATAGAGGAATGTGTCTCTAACTCTCAGACTATTTACATCTAGATACTCTTTCTCCGAAACAAAGCAAAACAAGATAAATCATGTAACGATTCAATACACTTTGAATCAAATGCAGTACTATTCAAATTCGAATGGATACTATTTATATTAATTTACCATGTGTCAAAGTGCAATTTACTTTTAAAATAGAATATTCAAAACAAGCCATTGCATTTATTTTGCAATGCAAGAACTATCTGCGACTCAGGGTAATTGAAATTCATCATAAGATCTTCACGTGAGAAATATTAGGTGAATATGCCGTAATAGTGGCATGATGGCTGCATCCGCTGGGCTTTTCCGCGCTTTGGGTAAGTTCCTTTCTCGAGCCAGATCGGGGGGTTTCAAACAATGCGGTTATTTCGTAGACATTTAGGCCGGATTTCCAGTGTGAATCGGTATTTCTTTAGTCCCCCCTAACAGCAGGCTGTGTCAGTGATAGAAAAGACAGTATTTGCAAAAGAACCAGACAATGTCAGTAACAGGAGCAGACGGTGTTCAGTGACAGCAACGGACAATATCAGTAACAGAAGCAGACCGATATCTCACTAGTGTGTCGAGGTGTGTCTGTACTGAGTGCCGCAAGGATCCCGTACCCGTGGAGGTATTCACGCTAACTTCCTACTGGCTAATCTCCCAGCTGCAGTGTAATGAACCCTGACAGTATACATTTGGGCACAGTGCGTCTTTCTGCTCTTAAACAGACTCTGAGCGTGTTTCTGCTGGACCGCTGCCTTTCACACGCTTTTGTGGGGCACCTGCTTTCTCTATGATTCATTAAACTCTATTGAGGTGATTTTAACAGAGAGTGATGAAAATATTTCTGCAGCTACACTGTCATCATATAAATCGCTGCGCTGCTGTGGTGCATTCTGTTCGGAATATGGATGAAATGTGTGGCCAGATACATACCTGGTACGCAGCAAATAGCAGGCAAAAAATGTGTAAAAAAAAAAACAGAAAAATATGGTGTGTTACGCTGTAGCTAACATAAAGGAAGAATTTAGAAGGATCATCCCAGAAAATCAGTGGTGGAATATCTCTGAAGACACGCACTGATGGAGGCCCAGTGGCTTATACTGCATCCAGGAGAACGGCAGCTTCCTAATGAGATTTGGAGCTCTGAGCCTGGCTATCATTTGGCTATCATTTGGCTATCATTAAGAGGCCTCTTCTGAGGGAATCTTCAAGGCTCAGGTTTTACTGCCGGCCGCTGGGAGGAGGGAGGGCAGTGGCGGCCGAGGGGGAGAGGGAGGGGGACGGGGCTGTGGTGTCGCGCGGGGATCCGCGGGCGTCTCCCTCCGCATAAACGTCGTTCCACCAGGAACTCTGGGCCCAGCCAAATTAAAATAAATGGCGGTGCGGGCATCTTAGGCCGGTCTCCCCAGCGGAGAACAGAGCCCCGCGGAGATCGAGCTGGGGGATGCCGCTCCGCTCTCTGTCCTTTTCCACGACGCCAAACAAACCCCAAAACACTGTTTCCGAAGAGCCGAACGCTGCCTTTTAGGCCCAGCGCACTGTAATTGAAAGTTTTCAGTTCCTACACCTTTTATTCCCTCTTATAGTCATTTAAGTGCCTCTTTTATCAGTGCTCTTCAAAGGGGGGGCGCCAAGTTCATGGAGCCATAGATGAACCATAGTCGTTCAGCCGGGGCACTTTATAAATCGTAATTCTGAGATCGTGTCACTGTTAGTACAGTGAATTTAACATTCCCAACCAAGTAAAGACATCATAAATGGTATCCTTCAGCATGAAAGGGAAAGTTCAATTCAATCTCATTTCCATTCAGTTTATGTTTATATAGCGCCTTTCACAACACAGGCGCCCCAAGGCACTTAACAGGAATGTATGGCGATCCATTATTACAGCATTTATACAGAACATGAAAGAGGAAAAGGGAAGATGGAAAGAAAGAGAACCAGAAGACACAGGATGAGAGGAACCACATTTCAAGCCCCCCCAGCATGCTGACGTTATAGAGTTGTTATAAAGTTAGAACGTCCCACATATCTCGCTTCCTCATTGTTGCCATGGAAGTGTGGCAGTATTGGTTCGTGTAACTTCCATCTGTGTTGTTCACGTGCGGTTCAGCGTGTTGGGTTTCACACGCTGGCTGTCAGAAGGAAGGGTCCGGCTTCTCCCTCCTGCGAGATTTACCGTCTTTAAAGCGCTAATGGAGAAAGCGCCCATTTTGTCACATCTCACCCAAGTCCGGCTGTCTGCAGGAAGCCCTCCATATTAATATTCCTTTTTTTCCCCCCAAGCTAGCTGTTTCTCATGACTGAAATGACACAGTGGGTTGATGGGGGGGCATTAGCAAACGTTTTCTTTTCGAACAAGTGAGAAGATTTGCCACCTGCATCTTGATTGTTTATTGACAACTCTCCTGCTAAGATCATCATTTCATTCAGATTTTAAGGAGATGGTTCCAGGCCAAATGAAGGGGCCTGCTGGGGCCTTCTCAGTGAACGTTGTGTCTATTCTGGGCACCTTAAACTGGGCCATTGCGCTAAGTGCAGTACTGAAATGCCATACGAGGCAGAAAACAGTTTCAAAAAGAACCAAAATGGCGGCAGAGTCTTTGTCAGTCATGAGGAGACTTAAACACTCATATACGTGACGTGTATACATATGTGTAAAGTATTTAGGGGTTTTTCAAACAGAAAAACAAGGATAAAGAAAATAAATGTGCCACGTTGAAGAGTATTTCTGAGTGAAATGGGTGTTGCGGAATTTGCTGTAAAATGGGGGGGTGGACTTCGTATCGCCGTTGAAAGCCGGATAAAAGCCGTGCGGTTCTCCCAGTGGATTAGAAAGTCCGAATGGGTCTTTTTAAAGCGAAAAGTGGGATAATGCGTCCTTCTGGAAGAGGAAGTGCTCCCATACGAGTCACTCTGAGCACTGCCACCCATGAGTGCGGCCAGCAGGGGGCAGAGTGAGGGAAAGGTTACTGGGCGAGTCATCGGGGGAGTCCTACCGCTGTGCTCTTGATGCTCCAGGACAATGACAGACTGCTGCGCTTACGTCACTGAGCTGTATAGAGGAGCATAACCGAGGTTAAGCAGACAATGGAAATTCCAATGTTAATTTAAAAGAATTATTTATTCATTTATTTACGAATAATTTAAAGGAATAACAGCTATAGAGTGCATATCCTTCTTTATTTCATTGTGCTGGTGTCTCACCGAACTGGAAGAATCCGGCTGGTCTGGGCATCAGATTCTGGAACATTCCGCTTCCCAGCCTTTCACATACACAACTTAAAGCGACAGCTTCGGCCCCCCTGCACTGTGCCGTGCTGCAGCCCAGCACATCCGGCTCACTGGCCCCCGAAAATGGTCCGAGGGCCCAGGCGACGCCAGACCAGGGTCTGAGTCTGTATGCCGGTCAGTCTGCGGAGCCCCACGAATGAGGGAAGGAGTAGATCAGTTTGTGCAGCGCAGAGTAAATGGGTGAATGATGGAGAATTATGGTTCCGAAAGATTCATAGCCATTGCCACAGCCTACTCCTTTGGTGCTCAATCTGAAGGGGCTCTTCGAATTAAACCAAGAATGAAAAGTGTACTTGGAGCCAAATTATCCTTGATATTTATACAGTTATGGGCAGTTTAAGTTTCATGCGGTCTCTGTAGTAGTTCGTGGTTCTTTTAATTGTAAAATATCTATTTTAATGTGATCAGACATGGGTCATAAATATTCCAAATTTCCCATAAAGGCATATAAAACAGACGTTGCGGTATGATTTTCCTTTGTTTCAAATGTACACGTAATGCCGCATGCTAATGTGAAACTCACACGAGTGCTTATTTGGTATCCACTACCAATGAATCAATCTGCTGAGATCAATACTTCACATCTCCTCAGCCAAAGTGTTCTCTGAAGACTCTGCCACCTATTCCTGGCTTCCTGGATTGGCTCCTCGCTGGCGAGGTAGCGCATGGGGCCGGCTGTACGCGCTAACAAAGGGCTACCATATGGATATGAGCACTAGCCAAGGGTACCACATGGGCTTTACGCTGTGCGCTAACCGACGCAGCCACAAAAGGGCGTCCGTCAGGCGCAGACCGAGGCGGCCAGCGTTTCTGCGGGCAGGCCCAGGCTCCCGCGAGGCCTGCCCGTCCCCGGGGAGCGCCACGACAGATGTCCCTTATTTGCGAGGACGGGGACGGCAGGCTCTGGCCGGCAGGTGAAAGCCAGCTTGTCTTGGCCACGCTTCAGCTTATGAAATCACTTGCTGAGTGAAAATCCCCCCCCCCCCCCCCCAAATGTTAAGCAGCCATTTCCCCAGCTCCTCAGGAGGGTCGCTTAAAAATCCAACAGAGAGATTTCTCGTTTATTTACTCCTCTCTCTTTTTTCACCCCCCCTCCCATGAACAGATGGAACTCACGCAGGAATCTGGCATTTTCAGCCACGAACGGGGGCTGAGATGCAGGCAAGGCTGGGTGCTTACGTCAGCCGCGGGCCGCCAGGCACCTCGGCGTCGCGGGGAATGATTATAACAAATGAAATCTTGTTAGTGTTGTTACCCGCGTGTTGTAGAAAATTGAGAAAGGCCACTGACTTCCTGGCTCTCAATTAAATGGAGCAGGAAAATCCGACAGAGGCGGGGAATTCGGTGCTGTGGCGGCTTGAATTTAAAGTGTCGGATTAAGGGTTTGATGCGAGGTCTGTTAGATTGCCTGTTTGGGGGCTTTAATGGCATGGAGATAACCTTGGAGGTGGGAGGGGGCTGGTACCCTGTGGTGGGGGGGCCTGCCATCTTAACATTCAAAATACCTGCTTGTATAGATAGGGTGAGCATGTTATTTCAAGCTCTGTGTGGCCGTTTCGGAGAAGACGATCCATTCAGTGTAATCGCTGCAAACAAAGTAGCCGAAATGCTCCTGGTCCCCTCATTCCTTCCGCCCTGTCTCTCACAGAATGGCTGCCGTTTGTCCGCCCGTCTGCCACAGGGGCCAGAGGCGGGCGTCAGACTGCCGGGTCGTGACCGATGGAGCCGCCGGCGGGTGATGCTGGAGGTGAGAGTCCCCAGGTCCCCAGAGTGGGATCCTGCTTCACGCAGTCCAAAGTGCTTACAGACAGAAAGCAGAAAACTGCTGACATCACTCTCATAAAAGCAGCGGCACTCGGGGTCTATGGGCGGGTAAAGCATTCCCTTAATTTCGGCTGTTCAATTTTCATCTAAATTACATTTACTCAAACTCACGCATGCGTACTTTTTTTTAATTAATCAAGACCGTGCCAGTAATGACAGTATCTCCCCCTCTGTGCCTCCCCTCTCCCCATAAATCCACCCAGCTGACCCTTTAAGAGCCCTAAGCAGGCTGTTGGTCCAACTCGGGCCAGCTGGGTTTCATTAAATGGGATCTCTGGAAGCTCAGGGCTGGATTTCGCTTGCCATGTTTGGGGGCGAAGGCACCCGAACCCAGCCGGGTGTGATTATCCCACCTCCTGCTGACTCGCTTCAGCTATCAAGGTTTTTACCATCTGAATTAGCTGTGGGAGAGAAAGTGCTGCCACACTTTGCCACACTGCTAATGCGTTTTTAGTCATTATTCATATCCACGCGAACACGCATGCCTGAGAGGAGCGTAAAGGTCAGAGAGCTCCCAGCGGGAACCCTACAGTTACACCCCTCAGCTAGCGGCCCAAGTGACACCGTTCCAATATAATATCCTAAACTTTATAAATGGGCCGACATTGTCAGTCAGTGTCAGTAAATGAATATAAATGACCCTATTTACACTGGAACTTAAACTGCTTTCCTGGCGTCAGATAACTGATCATGATGACAAACGTGATAAAGAGCTACCTTCTGCTTCACGTTGTCCGCCGTTTTACTGATAATTTATTTTAACGTGCCCATCCTGTGTGACACGAACGGCGCTAATTAAAATAGTCCAATCACAATTTGTCTGTGGGACAGCGAGTCAGTGTGCCTGTGATCGGAAGATCGCCGGTTCGAACCTCAGCAGAACAGTCACGTGCCTCTGGGCCCTCGAGCAAGACCCCTGACCCCCAGCTCCAATGGTGCCACACGTTTGATGACCCTGTACTGTGATCCCCAAGTCTGCTCTCACCTGTATATATGTCTGTGTGTCTCACGGAGATCAAGCAAGGGAAGCATTCCAGTGTACCTGTACTCATACTTGTGCAGATAGCAATAAAGGATTTAATATCAGTTTAGTAAAGACCATCATTTACCTTACCTATTTACCTAGCCGGAGCTGTTTTCCTTCCCTTCCCCATCCTTGCCCTGACTGACATCTCACTGCCGTCTTCTGTCATAACAAGACGTGTGAACGGCTTCTATTAGGTAAAACGAGTTCTCCAAAAATTCCCTAGATGGACTAACAACACAAAATGGAGGGAGAATCCATTTCTGCTTGACTGACGGACGAGAGCGAGGAGACCTTCGAGAAGGTGAGACCGTGCGTGTGGAGGAACGGCGCAGGTGCGGTGATGTGTGGAGGTGCTGTCTGGGTGAGGGAGTTTGTGGAGGTGTTATCAAGGTGACATCGTGCATGTCAGGGTAGCTTCTGAGGCGGTACGCACGTTTCACTGCATTTCTGCAGGTTCTCTGTGGGTGACAAGATCCTTTGCATGTTTCAGAAAAGAGAGCAGAAAAAGGAAGGATGATCTTTTGAGTTTTCCCAGATGCGATGGAAGATCAGCAGGTAAGAAGATCATTATTTGCCATCAAACTTTAGCGACAATAAATGTTAAAATAATTAAACAAAAAAACTGGACCTTCTCCATGAACCACCCCAGATTACCTAAAATCCAGCATGGGAACAGGGATGAAACCAGAGCGCCGTTTCAGCCAAGGTCACCAGTGACAAGGCCAGCCGGGGCAGCATGCTAATCCCATAGCGTTATATACACCATGTAAAATCCCTCATTTCATCGACTAAATCAAGACAGACGCAGGGGTTGGTCTGGCATTTTCGAACCAGACTCGTCCATGGAATTCGGCCAAGCCTGTGCCCTCGGCGGTCTCATCAGCCAACAAGGCGGCACAGGAAGTCACCAGCCAAGACAGGAAGCACAGACGGGTCAGACGGGTCTCAGGACATGCAGTTCAGTCAACGGTCACCCCCAGAACCACATCACAATGAACCCTGCCATATAACTGAACACTGCCTAAACAAGCACTTCCTCTGGAACTGGTACATCTTAGAAATGCAATTAGTGGTCTTCAAATTAGGTGTAGAAGTGCAGTTTTCTTTTCTGTGGCAGCTATTTATTATCTGGGGACCTAAATATCTCGGCCCGTCTGAAGAAATGTGCTGAATCTTTCCTGCCTAATTAGAGCCCAGTTTCAGTGCCGGGTCAGGCAGTTACAGTGGTCTAGGGAGATTCTGCAGGCAGCAGCCATGGACAGACTGATTGTGCGTGTATTTGCTTGTAAATTTTTTCAGCCATTGAGATGGGAAGGCTGGACATGTGTGTTTTGGACAGGAGATTGTGTTTTGTGCGGCAACATGCTGGAATGGGGGTCAGAGGGACTTGGGGGGGGTTTCAGGGTGTCGGGATATGAGGAGACACTAGTCAGTTTCTCTTTGAGATACGAGCTACAAGAAGAATAATTTCCCAAAACCTACCTCAGTACCTGCGCTTAAGTGTCAGCTACGTGAACACAAGGCTTAAGGTGCTTCATCACCGATGGCTCTTCGCGTGGGGGGGGTCTTTTCAAAGCCATGTAGTCACCGTCCAGCTGCTGACATGTTCCAGAACCTTCCACACGTGACAGCGCATGGAAACATTCATACGACGAGTGGTTATCAGAGCTCTCAGATGAGCTGGTCATCACAGCTGTTGTGCGGTTGTTAAACAAGCTCATTATCAGTATTTTTCATCACGCTGCTTTTCACAGCCTTTATGTAAGCTGATTATGATTAAACAAGCTGGTTGTCATGCACTTATTGGGGCGAGGTATCTTCTGTAAAATTACAGCTCAGGGAGGCAGCCAGGCTCCGGAATCGCGATTCCTGTTGGTCCGCAAGCATCCGGCAGGTGTCATGGATTAACGTGCACTGAGGTAGCACAGGGTGACTGGAGATCACATGACATACAAGGATAATTGGATTGCCAAAAAAAAATATATATATATATCAGGAAAGGACAAACACTGGTGAGTCAGAGGAATGGGCAAAGTAGACATCAAATGGGGGGGGAGAGCTATCAGGACAGAATGACAGCAAGGACAGGGAATGAAAATAGTAGGACAGATCTTAGTCTGTGTTGAAGGTAGGCAGGCCTGCGATCGACATGAATCACCCGTTTTCAATCGGCCGTAAAAAGTCATAGACACTCAAACCATGTCATGTTCCTATTGCCATTTGTATTGTCACTTGGGTGACAATAAAATTAGCAGAAGTGGTTTAGCATGCCGCCAGCTGTTTCCAGCTCTATTGCCCCGGTAGGACTCAGATCCTCAAGGGCTGAGTGCAGAAAATCTGCCCCCCTCTTTCAAGTACCCCGTGATTCACAGCTCTGGTCAGCTATAGCATACAAGCAACGCCTGTATGGAATAGCAAAACCAGAGGGCTGGAAATGAGTGGCGAAGGATCCTGCAAAATGGACGGCAAAGGGAGAATTGGTTGTATTTAATTGCAATATTCTGTTTAATATTTACAAATGAAATATTCTGCAACTAAAAAAAATAAACCTTTTGATGGTGGGTCACAAAAATAAAACAGGCACACATGCAAATATATACTTTTAAAATAACAAATCCTGAGGTTGATTTTTCAGGCTTTGAATTATTTTAAAATATAAGTAAAACTCCTAATTTATACAATAGTGATGTTGGAATTTTCTATTTTTTTTTTCAAGCTACTGTGTTGCCACATTATAAGAGGTGGAAGGACTCATTTATCTTAGCTGAAGGAAGAAGTTAATTCATTAATAAATTATTACTTCAATTATTTTGATAATTGATTTTCCACTTCCAGATCAAGGAACCACAAATTAAGCAAACACACTGTTTTAATTCAATCTATTTTGAATAAAGCCATGCAATCATGTTTACTTGCTTAAAAAGTAAAAGCGCAAAGTTAAATTATATGTAGCATCAAGGCTACAAATCACTCTGGCTGCACTCTGAAAACGGCGATCGCTAAACATCCGGACTTCAGGAGCAAATCGCGGTGGTCTGTACCGCCTTTTCACTGCTCGCAGTCCACGCCTACGGGAAACACATTACTGTACAAGACAACATGGCAAGGAAATAAGATCCCAGATGAATCCGCCGATTAGTCTGTGAGCAGAGACAGGTGTCTCCTGGTTAATAAACGCTTCTCTACCCGCGGTCCCACCAGGATTTAACAACTGTTAGGCAGGCTGACGCAAGCAGCAAGGGGTTTAATTAAGCACATTGTGCGTAGAGGAAAGCAGAGGGATGCAAGAAAGCGTGACACAGGTTTGTTCGGAAGCAACACTCTTTTATGCCCGGGTAACGTACAAGATTAAAAAAAATCTATTCCTGTCCTGATTGGATGTGGTGTCTTAGTCATTGTGTGGAGCCTTGAAGATTTACTCCATTATTTTCTAGAGGAATTTCCAGGAGATGTTTTCATCCATGCCTCTTCCCACTACTGATGCAGTACAGGGTCTCAGGCACCCAGGCAGCGTCAGGAATAGGGAATGGGGAACACCTCCTCTCCACATCTCAGTAGTTTTACCGAAGCAATTCATGTACAGAGCTCAAGGGTATTACAGCAATTTCTCACCTGTGATCTCATGGGTGTTACGTAACCACAAGCCAAAGTGCCGCTGCTTGGTTTACAGGGTGAATGTGCGACGTTTGAAATTCCGTTCGTTGTAGGGAGTTTCCTGTTTTCCCAGTATTGAACAGGACACTGTTCTTGATCAGGTGTCACATATCTTTATTCAGTATCTTAATGTTAACTTTTAGAAGCAAATTATTCATCTTCCTTAAGTGTTCACTGCCATTCTGTCCTGGCCCCAGAGATAATCTTTAAAAACCAAACTTTAGGTGCACGCCCCTTCACCTCCAGATAAAGCCACATTGTCCAGCATCCCAGAATCCTCTGGGTCACCATAGAAGCTGCTCCATGATTCTATTTCCTCAACTGCTGGTATCATACAGTTGTCAGTGTTACAGCTGGAGTCATTAACTTCTCTCCTATCTACGGATCACGTTTACATCGGAGTTGATACTTAGGGCGCTTTCGGTACTTTCGCTTTTCCATTGACTTCCGGTCGAGTACCAGTACCAAAAGTTCCAGTACCGAAAGTGCCAAACCAGCTGGGGTACTTCTTTGGTACTTTGGGGTGGGACTTGCAAACGTATTTGCTGTTGATTGGTTATGCAAATAGCCTGCCACTGAAACACAAAATACAACCGCCATCTTTTGAAACACACTGCGAACAGCGAGAAACAAAATAAAAAGCAGTAGAAACAAAAATATAAAAAAGTAAAATGGAAGGATGGACAAACGGGGCAACACAGGTTTTAATCGCCATATGGTCGGATGAACAGATCCAGTGGGATTTAGATGGCACGACTCGAAATAAAAAAGTATTTGCCGTAATAGCAAGCCGCTTGGAAGAAATGGGGCTCACGCGAAACACCGAACGATGCCGCTTGGAAATCAAAAAGCTTAAGCAGGACTACAGGAAAGTGAAGGATCATAACAACATGCTTGAATTCAGCGAAAGAAATACCGTGTCGCGCTTTGTGATGATGTCAGTCAGGGGCGGTCACTGATGATGTCATTTGGCGCCGGTACCATTTTTTACGCCAGTGGAAAACCGACACAAAAGAAGTACCATACTTTTGGTACTTTATGGAAGTACTGAAAGTACGGTACCTGGTGCGGTGGAAAAGCGCCCTTAGTGTTATTCAGCGTCTGCTGTATTTAAGGGACAAAGAGTGGAAGGTCCAGAAAGGTGCTAGGCAGTCAGTTATTTAACTTTTTTAAAACTTTGTTTTATAACACCACATTACATTGCTGCGGGCAGCTGTAAAATAGGACACCTCTGTAACGGTGGTGGTTTAGCCACGAGTGGTATTCTGGTACTGGAGAGGAACATTACCGCAAGACTGAGGAGCTCATTAAGGACCATGCACATCTACTGTGGACAAAAGGTCACCCCTGCCTGGTCCCCTTTAACACAGCAGGCTAATTGTGTCTCTTAGCGGTTATGGCCGCTGGGAATGACCCTCGAGTCCACGGTATAACTAAACATCATTTTCATTCTTTTATACATATTAACAAATTGTGATTTTTTTTCTTCATCTTTGTCTCTCTGCTGGGAAAACCCAAAGTGTGCATGTTGATGCAAATTATATTTAATAACATTTGTTTTATCGATTAGCTGTTCATATCCTGCAGGGCCGCAGACCTCCGGAGGAACCTGAGAGCAGGAGCAGGGTCACGGGGCTTAACTCGTTAGTTAAACGTTAATTAGTCTGAGTGACACGAGTCAATATCAAGGGGATGGTGACGACAGGGAGGTCTCGTTCAGTGAGGGGGGGAGCCACAGGTTGAGAGTCCAGTGGGACGATCTGGTTGGCTGGCGAGGAGGGTACTGGGGGCCTGCCAAGGTAGGGTAGGGGGTGTTGGAAGTGTCATCAGTGAAGACTGAGACTGAACCTGAGCTATGTAAACGTCTACATTTCTGAGTGATGCAGCTCTATATTTACACGCCGGACACCATGTTCTGGTGTTCCATGAACAGAAATGTGAGAGCTTGACATGGATGGGGAGACGGAGACACTCCCCCCATGGGCTCCTGTGCGCCCTCCCTGTCCTCATTAGGGCGGGCCCACATTCCTCACCTTCAGACCCCCGATTCTGGGTGACGTCTGCCTCCGGCTAGCGGAATGCAGCAGATCCCCTCTGTGTGTCGGGAGAAAAGCAGGGCTAAATGGACGGGTGGACACAGAGCTGCCTCACCGGGCCGCCATTGAGTAGTAGTGAGAGTGGGGATGTCGCTATGTGACTCTCCTGCTCTGACTCCCCTGTGACTCTGGGCTTCAATCGTCTTTGCCCTCAGGTTCCTGACTGCCCGGGCAGTGATGGGGAGAGTCCAGCGTGTTTTTTTTTCTGCTGGCCTTAGTGCTGTGCAAGCACTTCGGAAGAAATGATTATACAGATGTTTTGTTCACCAGCCACCCCCCCCAAACACACACACCAAACCACCCCCCGCCCCAGCCTGCTGAGGGGCCTAAAGAATTTTTAAGCTTCCTCCCGGGAGGTGTCACTGCTGCATTTCTGATTCACTCAGCAGCTCTGTA
>JAODLC010000140.1:9516540-9544856 GCA_026781145.1 Hippopotamyrus pictus
AAGCAGATCTGCTCCCCCCCCCCCTCCCTCCCCCCGAAAAACTTCCGTAAACGGCATGGACTTCAGCTCGGCACAGCTGAATTACATCATCCATACCTGCGTGGAAAAGGTCGGGAAAGAAGAACGTTCCAGGCAGACAGAGGCTCCGCAAAGAGAAATGGCAGCACTTTGTAACGGCACCTCCTGCCTTTCTCCCGTCTTGATCTGATACTGTAGCTCATAGAGAAACGTCCAAAGGGCTCAGACCCAGACCGGGGTCAGACTGTAGCTCTGAGTACAACCGGCTCTGCAGCGGCAGGCATTACAGGGCATCATCCCTGCTTGTTTATGACCCGAGACCCAAGGACGACTGTTAGGGCCACTTTGGCACAGCCAATAAGAATCTGCTTCAACTATCAAAGCCCCCGGCTCACAATGGAGGCCATAATCGTTTTTTTTTTTTTCTTTTTTGTGGTGTCTGCTGAGGCTTGTTACATCAGTCCCTGACTCTTATAATCCATACCTCTCTCTACACTGTTTATTTCATCCATCCGTCTATTGCTCTTATGTATCACTTGGTCAGTACAGGGCTGTTTCTGCACTATCTGTTCAGGTTCAGGTTGCACTATTTCTCCCCGTAGGAAGGCTTGGTTTGCAGTGAATAATCCTCATCCGTAGACACATCATTTGTTATACATCACAGGCAACTTAAGACAATGGCTAAAAAAAACAGCACAATAAATAAAATACTAAGAATTTATAGATAGATAGCTATCTAGCTGGTCCTTGATTTATATATTTTTTCTTTCCCACTGTGTGACTATGTGCTTATGTTGCTGAGGTGTTTTTTTTTCTGTTCCTACATTATACTCCCTACTGGAGTACAGTCTGGGGGCTGTTTTTTTTATTCTCCTTTTCTCCCCTCATGTAATTCAGTTTTTCTCTGTTCTTCCTATATCCCCCGTCTTCCTGACCTGTCTACCCCCTATAATGTGATGTTTGTATATGTATGGTCGGGTTGATGGCCAGTTTTTCGCTGGTACTCGTGACTAGTGACATGGTATTGCGACAGCAATAAAGGGTCTTTCCAATTCAATTCCATGAGTTCGGGAATCCGATCGGCTTTCTCTGTCTTTGTGCGTCCAGATGGTGCCCCCGCCGCCCACCTGTTCGGAGCAGGCCGTTCGGGAGGCAGCCCGCGGGGGGGGGACCGTGGCACCCCGGCGGCATCGACGAAAACGATCAAGGACAGGTCAGCCGCTCCCTCGGGTAGGCTGCCTCCGGTACTGCACTTGTGTAAAATCATGTCGGCTCCTCGTTCACGGGGAGCTGTGGACGCAAATAAGTCCTGAGGTGATGGCGGCCTCTTCGTTCAGTGCAAATAAAAATGTCCAGTCTGCATGTGAGGAGGAGGTACAGCCATCAAAGCAGGGAATTAGTTCACATGCAGGAATCTTCCTCTTCCATCTTAACCTTGCTTCTAAAGGAGGCGAACAAAGATAGACGCAGCCCGATTCCTAAGGTGCGGCGCTTCCTACCCTGGAATAGGGTGACTGTATTTTAAAGTACTGCAGCAATATTAGCTGACCCCTTTAAATAGGTTACAAAATGGGCCAGTAGCCTGACACATTTACTGTGCATAAACAGCCTGTATTTTTATAGCAGTTTACGTGGCAAATTTCGCTGTCACCGCGCTCAGCTTCGGAAGATCGATCTCGGGCGGGATCCGCTGAAGTCCAGTTATGGTCCAGATTCCATTTTGAGCCGCGTGCTTATTTATGGAGGTGAGGCTGAGCTACTTCTGCTTCCTAAAGGAAAGTAAGAGCAGCAGCTACCGCCTTAGAAATTGCCGGAATTTTGCAACGTTAAGAACCTTCAGCTTTTCAGGGGTGTGAAAGGACATGGGTGGGGCTAGCACATTCTACCAATCGCTGCGTGGTTAAAAGAAATGGGAGCCAGTAAAAGAGTCACCGAGAAATTGCCTAAAGCTGATTGGCCGCTTGTGATGGCCACACCCAGTGATGATAATCTCAAAGTCGGCAAATCTTGAATCTTTAGTCACTATAAGCCTTTATTATGTCTTTCCTTAATATGTGTATGTATTTTTTTATCACAAATGGAGTGAAAAGTTGAGGAAGATTATCAATAATTCATGAGGAAACTAATGTGATGTCAAAACACTTTATATATTTTGCGAAAACAAATTAGAAATAATGCATTTTGCTGTTTGGCTAATTATCATTTTGGAAAAAACAAACAAACTCATTTCAATAATTAATTAGAACATCCATCAATCTATCTGCTACAGGTTGGGGGGGGGGGGGGTTTGGGCTATCCCAGGCAGTACAGGGCAACCCCTTCGATGGGCTACCCATCCTTGCAGGGCAAACATATTCACCCTTGGAGTAATTTAGCAAATGCTGTTTTTAATATGCCTTTGTAAGTTCCACACACAGAATGGGATTTGATCCCCAGATCCCCAGATAATTTTTATACAATTACCTAATAATAATGGTTATTTTAATACAATTACCTACAGTAATAATAATGGTTATTTTAATACCAGGAAGCTGGTCAAATTAGATTTTTATGGCTTTTTTTAATGCAATCAGACACAGTAAATATATAACAAAATCCAAAGAAGTCTAAATGGTGCTCAACCTTTTGTGGTTCCGTAAATATGTATGTAAAATAACTAACTGTGTTCTGAGTAGCTTTGGAAACGAGCTTCTGCTAATTGAATATGTTGAATCGTGTCTAGGCTCCAAGCTGCCATTTTGTGGCCATGTCCAAGAGCAGCTTCTTGTGCTCACGAGTCTCCATCACGTTCCCTCGGGAGCACATTGAGATAAAGGGCTGCTCTTCTGGTGGTGCACAGCCGTTCTCCATGACCAATTACAGGAAGAAGCTCTCAGTGCTACCCAGAGAGGCCTCTGGACCTTTTCAGGGCACCCAGACCTCATTCAGTCAGTCTCCTCTGCCCCGTTAGGAAGGAACAGGCTACCGATCTGTGTCCCCGACACACAAGAGAAAGGCGTGCTGGTCAGCAGATCCTCTTTTTCAGTGAAGTGTGTATTTATTTGGAATCAGCAGAAGACTGTAGTAACTCCTGGTGGATAACTCCTAGCATGGAAAACAAATATATTTAATTAAACATTTTTGTAAAATATTTCTTCACAACATTTGCGCCGTAACCCAAAATGTGTCAGAAAGCGCGGGGGCGTGTTTGCGAAGTCGCTTCCACTCGTCTGTCAGTCACGGCCTGGGCCAAGCCGTCTGTGCTTCCGACACATTGCCCGCCCGTCTTCCTCGTTAATTCTCCCCATCTCTGGTGTCTGCAGCCTTCTGCGTCGGGGGACGCCGAACCGCAGGTGGTTCGCTGTTTTATTGCATCCATTTTTCACCCGCCGCTTTTGTTCCCGCTCGCCGTCACGTGGGCGTTCCGGGACAGTCCGCCCCGGTTCGCGATCCGCCGCTTTCGGCGCGGCGAGTCCGAGCTGTCGCCTTTTTTTTTTTTTTTCCTTTTCCTTTTTCTCCTTCTGGCAGCCGGTCGGTACCGTGTCGGGCCTCGCGACGATGATGAATGGGACTGCGGAGACGTGGGCGTTTCAGCTTTCAGAAGGAACCTGAGAATTTCTTCAGCCAGAATCTTGTTTTATGAGAAAAGAGATTTTATAAGGTGAGAGATTTGTTTTATAAAGCAAGAGAAGTCAGCCAGGCTCGTTGATCATTGTCTTCTCAAAGGATTCATTATTTCCTTTCACACTGAGAGTTTGTGTCTTACAGTAAGTGTGTTTCCAAAGGACTGCATAGATTCAAAACTCTGAGACAAATTTTCTAGCACTCATACTTTTAAATAATGATTTTTTTTGTAGCTCTTTTCCCATTTAGTACTGTAACACATGATTTTTTTTTGCCCTCTTTTCAAATGTCCAAAATGATTTTATTTGATATATAATAATATGACAGACCTAGAATATGCCCTGCAGTAACTGGTAGTCTGCTGAGGATTAGAACGGTGCAGTTAGATTTAGACAATGACAATGAATTCCCAGGAATATATATTTGCTTTTGTTTAATCTCTGTATACATTTCTCACTTATAATTTATACATTTTCTTTTTTTAGGAGTTGTGGGTTTGGAAGGGTGTGAGGAGAGGAGGGGAGTCCTAAGGGAGGGGGCTCGGGACGTCACGAACCTGTAACCATCTGTGTTCTTCAGAGGGACTTAATCTAATCTAATACTGCATCTGTATCTTACTGTATGTTTGACCTTGCTGACCTCATTCTGTGAGCTGCCGGCAACATTTTCACAGCTTCTCTTCATTTATTAAAGCCTTAATTTGTGTCTTTCACATAACCGATGTCATGCATGATAAATGTTAAGCGACATGAATTATTAAATTAAACGTTGCGTATCTGGTTTTAAATTTAAATATACACAAGTTCCTTCATCTGCTCTTGCAAGAAGTTATTTTTCCAATAATACGATTGTATGTTTTTGTGTCAGACGTCAGAAGCATGTACATACAGTGATTTTTCAAAGACACGTATTAACGTTGTATGAGTCGGAATGTGTTGACATTCCATCCATCGTTCCATCCATTTTCTGTAACCACTTATCCTATTCAGGGTCGGGGGGGGGGGGGGTCTGGAGAATAGCCCGCAAAGCAGGGAACAATCCAGGATGGGGGGCAACCCTTCACAGGGATGTGTAGATATTTGAATCTGAAAATGGAAAATTTCACATAATAGGCGGCTGTGAAGGACTGAGTCAGATGGCAGCCAACTAACTTCTTACGAAACACAAGTGAAAACAAAACTAAAGAAAATCCTCAAGCAACCTGCTACTCGGCTGCTTTGAGACGACATCATTGTTTTTTGAAGGGCTTCCCCACGCGGCGCCCCCTAGCCGTTCTCCAGGTCTCTTTTTCAGCCTAATTTAGATGGATGTAGATCGGGATGGTTACGTTATCCGCTGGCTCTCCCCCCTGGGGCTTTTTTTTTTTATTCGTGTAGCGATTAATCACATTTAATTGGCGCGGTCATGTAGGACGGAGCATTGGCGATAAACCGCCTCCTCGATCATACGCTTCCTCTTCCTCATATAACAGCCTTTCATCTCAGGGGAGGTTCCGAGAGCCATAAGCTGAAATGCGACGTCCGCCGTCGCCAAAAGAGGAGCCAGTTTGTGCTCATTTAAGTTGACTTATCCTGACCCACGACCAGATTTTTCTATGGCCAACTACGGGAGCAGAGCCCCCAGTCGACGGCCTTGATCGGACCACGCATCGCTGATCAAAACAGCCACAGAGAATTTTCACTTTGCGCCAGACGCTCTAAAAAAAAAAAAAAAAACGCATGAATTCCCCATGGATTAACATCACTGCTTTTGAAACAAACTACAAATCTGTGAGGTTTTTTTTTTTTCCTCTCCAAAATGCCATTTTGCACTATGACAGGTTTGTTCGTGCATGATTTGTTGGGAGACGTGTACACTCCACTGGCTTAAATAAACACAAACATGGCGGTCGGAAGTGAAAGAGAGGGAGAAAACACTTCCTGTGTGTCTTTGTGGAGGTGTGGATATATATGCAGGGCTCTTTTATGTCGATGTGCCGGCTGACAGTTTGTGTATCACATAGGATGGAAAGTAAATGTGCTCCACCTCCGGGTTTTAAGATGCGACGTGTGTAACTTTGCAAAAAGTGCAACTGCTCAGGCAATGAAGGGTAGGTTTGCGTCTAATGCAAAATTCCAAACTCTCAGACGACAGAAAGACATATCGTGTATCGTGTGTCTTGACATCATTAGACAGTAAGCCTTTGCCCAGGGGTGGCGCCTTTCAATTTAATGCAAGAAGCCATCCTTTCTGACATCACACGGTAAACATGAGGACGATCGATATTAAGGTTAGCTGCTTCCTGTTTGGCTGTACAGTAGCTTTGTTATCCAAATCACCCGGTTGTGATGTCAAGTCACCAGTTACGTTTGTAGTTTATACACCCCTCACAAATCTAGAGTGGTGCTAATTTAAATTGGCTTTCATTCTCAACAGTGCCCCCTAGGAATACATTAGGTTCTTGTGCCGTTGTACAGCCTTTTTCCATTCATTATCTGGATCAGGAGATGCTTGGAGCACTGCTTACTGGGTTGTAGAAGGCCATTATGCAGACCGGTTAGGATGCAGATTGTACACTTTCCATGGTGCTTATCTCCCGTGGGCCAGGATCAGGCAGCTCCAGTGGGGGCCGTTGCACTGTAAGAGATTGAGTAGCAGGTCTCACAGTGAACCGGTCTCTTTTGGTGCTGCTCGCTGTACTTCTGGACCATCATCTCCATAGCATAAGCTGCAGGGGGCTGACCTTCCCACCCCATGTAGCTGACAGAGCCCGTCTCAGTCGTCATCGAGGATGGAAACGTGTGGCCGCTCCTTCGCTCAGAGACAATGAGACATCAGAGCGCTCTAGAGCGATGTCAGCTCCCCCCCCCCCCATCCTACACGTCCCGTTAGCTGTTCAAAGCGGGATGATCAAACGCATCCGGGATCAGCTGTAGAGATGCGTCTGCAGCGCAAACTTCGGTGCTTCACCAAGGCAGGCTCTGCATCAGACAGCCACGCCAGTGTCTCCGAACCTTCAGCCGTACTTGACGTTGGCCTCTCTGACAAGCCATTCACTTGCTTTACACCCTACTGGCCGTGCGGCGCCAGGAAGGACAGCCAGTTTCAGCGTGAAGACTGCTACCTTTCTCAACCGAATGCCATTAAGAATTGCTTCTTCTAAATTGCTTATTATTTTATTTGGAGTTTTTGACTGTATGACTGCGAGTCAGATGTAAGGTTTAACCACTTTTTCCAGTGGCAGGACCCTAGTCGATATGGTTTTAAGGTGTCTGTCCCTGCTCTCTAGAGTGGAACCGTCAGCCACAGGGGTAGTGCTCATTAAAATCTCCTAGTCAACCAGCAGTACTCCTGGGACTATGCTTATATGCCTGTACTGCTGCATGATGGGATAGAAAATGATGTTCCGAAGGGTATGAGAGTTGCACAGATTTTTCTGTAGGTTACCCAAGCCTCCTGGGGACTGGTGGATTCCAGTGGATTACACTGTTAAGGCATGGGAATGTTGGGACAGAGTAGGTGACACTGGGCTCTGGTCTTCACGTGTCCTGTAAGTATGGAGGGCTTGGTGTCCACATTCTAGCTACTAGACTCTGATGCTTACAGATCACAAACATTCACGGTAGTTTTTAGTCATCGCTGTCTTTTTTTAACTACCTTGGGGCAGCTTGATTCCCCATTGTTTGATTTTAACTTTTCCCCCAGGGATGATTTTATTCACCAGCATCAGAGTCAATCTACTGCCCCCTGGGTGAAGTTTGTGGTCACCAGTGTTAAGTTCTGCACACGTGCTCAGTTCTAAGTATCGTCCCTAAGGATAATCTGTGGCCACCGGACTGCGGGTCGCGGTTACCAGTCGGGAGGGTGAGGTGGTAATCTCAGCCTTTATCTCCATGGGAGAAGGTTGGAGGCTGATTCCGACAGGATCTACACGATGACAGACACTGCAGCCAAGGTCTTGGAGAAGCTGCGTGGAGTAGCGCTGCACACGAGAGGAGAAGCAACTTGTTAAATCTGGTCTTGTAGCTTAGTGGAGCGGATGGTAAGGATGATCCAGCAAAGAAGACCCAGCTAAGATATAGATCTTAAATATATATACAGTATATAGATAAAGATAAAGATAGATCACAGTCTTTCCAAAGCAATCCCCCTTGAGTAACTTCCCTGAAAGGTAACATATTTGCTGCCAACATGGAAGGGCTCTGAAATGGCTCTCATTATTAAGCTATTAAGTAAAAGCCTGCAGAAATCCACCGACTGCATGCTATTAAAGTAGGTCGATGTCTTTGGAATTTGCAAATAGGTCCGTATTGAACAGTAGGTATCGAGGATCCAGCAACATAATTAGTGTGCAGTTCATCTCATCTATATCAGTCTTATCTCATTAGCCTTTTATGTAATTAGCCACTGAATGAAATGCCTGGATGTCGTCCTTCAATTTTAGATGATTTAAGGGTAAACGTTTGATCGTTATGAAATGAAAGTTCATTATTTGGATAATTAGAAGGAGGAATTGCTCTAATTGTTGTTTGATTTCCCTAATAATCGGCACCCTAGTTGTAAAATAACTTCTCTTTTCCACATCAATACTTATAAAGACCAGTTTCTCAGGTGTCTGTATAAAATGACTTATGTCTGTTTAAAAAAATGATTTTGGGATTTATGTCTTAATCATGGTGCTTAAGAAAGTTCCTGAAGCCACACAGAGACGCTGCTACCAAACAAATGGACGCACAGGGTTGGCCCGCTTCCTGGCGCACAGGGTTGGCCCGCTTCCTGACGCACAGGGTTGGCCCGCTTCCTGGCGCACAGGGTTGGCCCGCTTCCTGGCGCACAGGCTGCTCGCCTGTTTGAAGCACCGACTCCGCAGGCTCCCATTTCTCTCACTCAAAGAAAATCGTAGTATATGAATCACACGGCAGTTTGGCACTGATCAGCTTCAACACCCGAGGTAGCTGCACATATTAATGAGCAAATGGCCATTAGGTTTCAGGTCATCATTTAAAATGTAATGCAAATATGAGTTTCGGTATGGGAATTGTCTTCATACTTTTCACGTCTTCACACCTTGCATTATGAGTTTGAGCAGTATGGGTTTGCATTTGCATTTCATCTATCGATCTATATCAGCCTATCTATCTATCTGTCATCGTCATCTGTATATACGCACTTTAAGATTTAAAAGGCAGTTCAAGTAACAGCTCCTCAACTTTAAAAATTTGTTTTTAAAAATGTTTTTTTATTCCTTCCCTGTTGTATCTATGTTCGTTGATCTAATGAGCAGACAGGACACTGGGAAACAAAAAGGTTTGGCAGCCATGTCCTTATATGGTGACGTGATTCAGTTACATGAGTCATGGTGTCGCCTGTGTAGACGGAGCCAAGACGAGCACAGCTATGCCAGAGCACAGTTTGATGCGGCTCCCTTTTCAGGTGCTTGTGCCTGACCCTGTCACCTGGCGGGGCTTCTGTCACGATTGATTTTGCCCGATCCTCACAGCCGATGGGGGTTTCTGCAACAAATGCTTTTGTCTTCCGCTGTCACCTGGTGGGTTGCTCCGGTGCGATTGCTTTGGTCTAATCCTGTTGTCTCGTGAGGGTTCCCATAACAATAGCTTTTGTGTGATCCCGTCAGCTGACGAGTCTCAGAGCGATTGCCTTCCCTGTTCCTGTCAGCGGCGCATTACTTCAGCTCAGAGAGGCAGCCGGGCCGCCTCTGAGGGCTGTGTAGAGCTAAGCACGCGGACCTGTTAGACAAACAGCGGTCAGGCCCAGTCGACACGCTGAGTAATTGCTGTTTGCTCCGTATCGATCCCGGAAAATTCAGATTCTGCTGGTGGCCATCCGCCCTGAAAAGATCATCCTGTTAGCGGCCTGGGAGTGGCCATTACGCCCCCCTTCGCGTCAGCGAGAATGTGCACGTGTGGATTTTCAGGAATAGGAGGTCTCTCTGTGCGTGCGTAATTATAATGCAGTACCATCACCTCTGTCCCAAATGCTCCCTCTACGCCTGCCATCCCATAATCCTGCAGTATATCACGGCAGCCAGTGAGCCACCGGGGGAAACGGTGTCCGAGTATCCTGTGATTGCCACAGTAAATCCAGGGCCTCACCCCTGTGACTAAGGGGTCTGGATGCCGGCCCACTGCCTGTCTTAAAACATGTCCGGCCACTCTGGCAGCAACTGAAGCCAGTCACCACCCCCAGCTGGAGGTACAGGGCAAACGCAGGCCAGATATGAAAGAAGTAGTTCTGTTGGCACTTGGTGCTTTATTTTCATGTACGAATGATTTAAGGCTCCGCATTAATCAGTGCCAACCAAATAGGATTTCCTTCCTGACCAATAGGAATTGGTCATCGAGGTTAACATTAATCAGTCCTGATCAAATGTATTTGGGCATTGAGTTTGCCATTAAGCAGTAGGACTTGGGTGTTGAGGTTTGCAGTACTCGGTCAGGACTGGTAGGATTTGGACGTTGATGTTGGAATCGTCACCCGTCCTGTGACTTTAATGTTAAGCTCTGCCAGATGAGTCTATAAGGCAGTGTGAAATCCGGCTCAGTATAAGGAGAAATAGTGGGTAACTATTGCATCTGTTTCCTGCAGGACAGCAACTGTCAGGATTCCCCCGGGAGAAGTTCCCTTCTTACACGTGACTATAATGCACAAACGGAAATCAGCATGCTACTTTTCATACAGTCCTGTTTTCACATTTAACAATTTGAGGAAATATCAGTTTGTAACATTAAGTCCAATATAAATCCCAAGGTAGAGCTGCGGTCCCAGGAAGCCAGACAAGGCCGTTATTGCAAAGGGGGCACCTGATCGAAAGCGGTTATTACGCTAGCTTAAAACAAAAGAATGGGAAACGAGCGGGAAACGATTACAGTTATCCGCTTGGGTGCCGCCGAGATAGTGGTTAGCGCGGTGGAGTGACAGGCCCCGTCTCTTTTGGCGCCCGAGGAGGCTGGACGTAGACGGCTTATTTCAGACGATTAAGCCTTTGAGGAGACGCAGACAGCACATAATCAATCTATCAGGGCAGAAAAAGGGTTCTCTGCGTGCCGTCGTGGCCGCCAGGGCCCCACAGCGCACCGCCTTCCCATAATGCTGTCCTTTTGTAGGGCCTTGCCAGTTGTCTCAACAGTTCACAGAACTTGTGTGTATCGCATTATGCCTGGGGTTCCGTTCAGACCTGCTGTCATTGTGGTTTTCTTTAATTTGTAATATTCCAATTTGTTATTTGTGACTATGTCTCATATGTTGAGGCACCCTGTCAGGTGTCTCTCTGTGGGGTGTTACCATGAAGTCCCCCCGCCCCCAGTCTAAAGGTCCAAGCTTGTGTAAGTAATACTCAGCAAGCACTAACTGGCTTTTTTTAGGCCGTGTCATTCCGTGTTGAGCTATGCCAGGCCGTCGCAAAATTCCGGCACTCTTTTCTGGTACAGCCAAAACTAGCTAGCTAGAAGCTGCACATCAGATTTCATCGTTTTCAGGTTTTTTTTTTACGGTTTATGTTGTATAGTTGCAAATTTTTGATGGCTATAAAAAGAGCCATTACATTTATCGCTCCCCTAAAACATAGATCAGACATGAGCGCTGAGTAATGGGCCTGATTCCCGGCGGCTTCTGTGAATGAAATCAGCCGGTGAGGTTCCCCGAGACGGTGTGCGTCGCCTGACGTACTTTCCCACCTCTCGCCCATTAGGCCCGTTCCGCCTCGGCGTCCCGCTGAGCGGCGAAAATGAAATGCGTCCCGGTTACAGCGGCGGGAAAAGCAGCGGGGAAGGTCTCAGTGGCCAGACCGAGGCGCCTCATTGACTCGCAAATGAGACTCGCGTTAGCGCTGATTGTTAGCGCTCCTATTATATGGGGCCAAGCTGATATCAGCCTTCGAATGCAAGTCACACCGTCACCCTCAGGGGCACAAATTACAGCCTTTGTTCTTGCTGCCTTTCAGGAAAAAAAGGTACCGTTTTAATGGGGATCCTTGAAGACTGCTTTTAGAAGTATGTATTACATGAGACTATTATGCATAATTTTATACAATAATTTTCTTAAAAAGAGAAGCATCGTAGCTTGGCTCCTCCGCAGCATTTTGTCTTCGTTTTGCATCATGCTTTTTATGTAATTTTTAAAATTTGAGAATACAGGAGATCCCCGGTTGCAATGGGGTTACGTTCCGATAAACCTTTCGTAAGGTGACAATGCTTTTTTTACACAGTACACCCAACCTAACAAACAGAACAGCCTAGTCCATAGTCTACCGTAAAATTGCTTAGAGCACTTACATTAGCCTACAGATAATCATTAACATAAAGCCTACTTTATAGTATAAGTGTTGAATATCTCATGTAATTTATTGAATAATGTACTGACAGTGGGAAAATAGAATCATACCACATATTTTTTGCCCGGGAAAAAAAAAACTGGAATATCCATCGTAAAGTTGAAGTACCGTAACCCGGACCATCGTGACTGGGGAAGCGGTTCTGCTGTAATTACTGGGCACCCTCCCTCCCCCCCCCTTCCCCAGGGATATATGTTTCTAGAATTATTTTGGACGGTCTTACCCCGAGGTGTCCCCTGATGGACAGGTTGGTTTCAGTGAGTCCTTCCAACACATGCAGGATAGTTCCCCAGACGGACCGGCGCCCAAACTGCATCTGCTCTGCGCTGGCATATCTGGGACGCCGTGAGAGAACTCTCTGACGCTGTTGTTCCTTTATCAGTCTCCCCGGTATTGCTGAAGGTGCCGGAATGTGAAAGAACCAGGGTAGCACCTCTCCGGGTTCATTACGGGCCGGCTACGCAAGCCAGATGCGTCTGCAGAACGTGAACCTCTATGCCTTCCTCCGGTGGTGGAGAACATGAGGCTTCATACTTTGATCACTCTAAAATGGTCAGGCTTTGTTTGCCCATGACCCAGAAAGAGCTCAACTGGAACTTACAGTCACTGTAGCATTTTATAAGGGGGGCTTATGGACCCCGATAACGATGTTGGTGAATAACGTTCGTATTAATGATGTATTAACGCAGCTTCTTCTTGCATGGTAGCCTTCATGCATGCCTTATTTACTCAACACAGTAAATATTGCGAGCACCGTGGGTCAAGGGCAGTTACTTTTTGCCTTTTGCTTATTGTCATGGAAACAGTGCAATAACAAAATCACTAGCTGTGTTCCATAGCACGATAAATCCCCCTTAACCTGGTTATGTGAGAGGTACCAGTGCTGTTCCAAACAGGGCTGACACGTTTGTTTCGGGTCACTGTTTTTTGACCTGCAGTGCTATTTGAATGTGGCTTCTTGTTTTAATGAAGGTTGTTACCAGACTGGTCCTGCAGTTTTGGGTCCAGGCCCCGTGAAGTTTCTTAACCTAAATTACATCAATGAAGGAAAACTACCTAACTGTTTACATTTCTCTGGGTAACTGAATGACATGAGTTAATGATGTTCTGAGTCGCTGGGGAAAACGGGACAGTGTATTAAACTGGGAGAGGCACAACGTCAGCTGACTCGCAGATTGGGCCCCTTCTTCAGGCCAGCATGTTGCCCAAGGGAACATGGAACGGAGTGCCGCCACAATGAGGGTGCAGTTCTCTGAAATCCAGCCGCTGGAAGGAGCGAATATGTTTTTGTGTGGGAGGTTTAGAAGTCATCTTCTCTGATCGCTCTTATTGTGTGCTGATAATAACGGTTTATTGTACTTCTTATTACTTTTTTTTCCAGCTCATTTCCCAAATGTATGATTGCCCACGGCGAAGCGATTGCCCTTCTTTAACCCAGGATTGCATTTTATGCAAATCTGTCCATCCATCTTCCTGTCACTTATCCTGGACACTGTCTTGGGGGACATGGTGCCTATCCCAGGCAAGCAAAGGGCACGAGACAGGGGTACACCCTGGATCAGTTATCGGTCCGTTGCAGGACACATAAAGCATGCACTCATTAGCCTCTGTGTGTTTCAGATCCTAAACGGCTCACATTCTGGACTTGAGGATTGTATAACGATGTCACTTTCTTCCACTCGAAGTGGCATAAGAACCGGCTCGGCCATATCGTTCTTGTCCGTGCATTCAGGGCTCTGCCGGATCCCATCCAGGCGCTATACACGGTGACTATAATTGGACGATAAATCATGCCCATTGTTCGGGAGCTGTTTCCTTTATGTCGCCATTGTTCTAAAGCAGGGTGTCCGCTAAGGTTAAAAATACCCCAGTCAAAACGGACCCGCTAGGGCCCAGCGAGGCTAATTGACAGGCATTGTTGTAAAGTGCAGGGTTTTGTGGCCAGCCAACATGGATACCTCACAGCGAGGCTTCGTATGAAAGATTAATTGGGATGCTCTCTGTATGAATGCACCGCCAGCTGCATAGGGAATTAATTAGCTTATTTGTTTTTCCTCAAAGTGTCCTTCCATTGCAGTCTGCCGTTTATGATAAATGGCCGGGGAGGCGGGCCGCGGTTCTCCGCGATGTGGGTCGCTCAACTACAGCCTTGTGTGAACACGGGCCGCTGAATCCTGCTTCTGACACCAGCATGCAAAATGAGCCTCGGTTGCAAAATGAGCCTCAGTTGCAAAATGAGCGTGATCTCCGTGAACTCACTCCTACATAACACTCTGCAATGAAGCCAGGTAGACGTCAGTAAGTGTAACGGGGTTGATTTTTTTCTTTTCTCTTAGTTTCCAGTGTAACATTTTGTCCTTCATCAAATTCCAAATGCCATTTGTGCCTCAGCAGAAGGGCAAGTCGTAAGCTTCATGCCAAAAAGGAAATATTAAAGAAAAATGATCGATGGATTATTTCACAAATTGAACAAACTGTACGATGGGCTATCACCTGAATGTCACAGACCTCAATATGGCAGGATTTGAATCTGGAGAATTAATATTTGTTTTTATTTTATCTTGGCAGATTTCCAACAGCAGGAGGCGCTGCTGAGCACACCCAGCTCTTGAACTTTAACCGACAGCAAGAGGAGCAGCTGAAGTAGATCCACTACAGCAGGAAGCTGGTGCAGCTCAGCACAGCCCCCTGCTACACTCCCAACTCCACTAAGGACCAGAACAGACATGCATCCCGTGTGCTTTCTGTTGAATCTTGCACATTTCACGCATGACATGTAAAATTTGTCTGAACGTGTACATACCTAAGAACACAGATCTGATCACAGATGTAATGGAACTTGTTTTTTTTTTCATCACAAGGTATGCTTGCTTTTGACCTAGATTAAAGTTCTGAGAGAACCTCAACGCCTATGCTTTTACTGTATCCTACAAACCTGACTTCTAAGACCTGTTTTTCTTAACACCAAATGTAAATTTCTGCGTGTCGGCGATGCTGCATTCAGGTTGACTGCTGTGTTACCCGGGCTTTTGAATCTTCTCACCTCCGAACGGCAGGCTCGGGTGGTCAGTATCACATCCTCTGCTGTGATTTAATTTTCGCACAGTGGGACTTTATTTGGCCGGTGTTATTGCTCTCTAATGAACACACACAAGATATTTCATTTGTGCATAAATTAACACCCTAGATTTTTGCCATAATTTATTTGAAAAAACTCACTGCCTGTGTTAAACCACACAGATTTTTCCCACTTCATTACTACGATTAGCAGAAGTTGATTTTGTTGGGGTTTGTTTCTCTGCCTTTTATCCCTGTATTAGTTGCCAATTTGGTCTCATCTTTTGCTGACTGCTATACCACCCACCCCCCACTGAGCGCATCGCAGCACCGCTGAGCGCATCTCCAATTTACGCCCCCGCCGGTGCGCTCATTTTTCACGCTGCAGGCTGCGAGGTGATCCACAGGAGAGCGCCATATCTCATCGCCAACCCGCCAGGTCGATAGAGCGTGCCACGCCCGGCACTGAGCCCCCGCCATGCAAATTACGCACCTTGGTGACAGAATGCCCAGGCACAGCCAATAGATGACCGATGAATGCCCAGGTACAGCCAATAGATGACCGATGAATGCCCAGGCACAACCAATAGATGACCGATGAATGCCCAGGTACAGCCAATAGATGGCCGATGAATGCCCAGGCACAACCAATAGATGACCGATGAATGCCCAGGCACAGCCAATAGATAACCGATGAATGCCCAGGCACAGCCAATAGATGACCGATGAATGCCCAGGCACAACCAATAGATGACTGATGAATGCCCAGGCACAACCAATAGATGACTGATGAATGACCAGGCACAGCCAGTAGATGACTGATGAATGCCCAGGCACAGCCAGTAGATGACTGATGAATGCCCAGGCACAGCCAGTAGATGACCGATGAATGCCCAGGCACAACCAATAGATGACCGATGAATGCCCAGGCACAACCAATAGATGACTGATGAATGACCAGGCACAGCCAATAGATGACCGATCCCTGACCGGAGTAGGGGCCTGACTTTAGGGCACGGTTATGAAGCCGGCTGGAGCCCCCCCCAGCGGGCCGTGGTGGGGAGAGAAGACAAAGCTGCCAAACACCATGGCTGCCTCTCCTATTCAAGCCCTCTCACCAGGCTCCAGCGAGCACCCTGCCGCCTGACCTTTATGGCATTCTGAGTAAGAGCAGAACTCCAGAAACACAAAGGCTGCGTTAAACCCCTTTGGAGACGGCTATTCACAGACCGCTCCGGTCTCAGGGAGGCCCAACGCTGCCTGAACAAATTGATACTTTAGGAAAATGCCAACCTCGCGTTGTACCACCGCTGCACCAAGGGTTATGACGACATCTCCGGATTCGGGGAGAGAAAAGCACTATACAAGCCTTCTAGGGTGCCAGGGTACAAGCCACTGACCAGCCTGAGCAACGGCCAGCAATGAATGTTCTAGAATGGAATTCACTAGAAACAGGTGTTCCATAATAGAATCTAGTACAATGACAGAATGGCAGCTTTTTTTAAAAGAATATCAGAGATTTGGTTACAGGCAGAGAGCACTCATAACGATGTTCAACTGTGTAGTATTACACGTCAAAATGAATTACTGATCTCAAATATATACTACTAATTGGGGATTTTTTTTAAATAAATTTACGTAATCCAATTCAATTCGAAATATTGTATTTGTGCCCAGGGAGTCGATTTAAGGCAAGCAGATAAGAATGAAACAATAAGCAGAAATTTCATCGACACACTAAAATGCTAACAATCTAAAACAATCGGCTGCCAATATACTGACAATCTAAAACAATCGACTGCCAATATACTGACAATCTAAAACAATCTCACTAAAATACATGACAATCCAAAAAAAAAATACAAGCACGTGACACTAAGATTAGTTAAAGTGTAAGTTAAATGCAAGTGCCTGGCAGAATTAATATTATTAACTATCAAAACGATTTTTGTATATCTATACAATTTTTAAATCTTTCTTCTGTAATGTTGCCTATTCCAAGAATAAGAATGTAAGAACTATAGTCTGCAAAAAAACATTCATATTAAAAACATTAGCATCCAACGGTAATTGTGTTTCGCAGTAAAGTGTTATCTCTCCCTCTAGTGGTGAAAAGTATTTTTACTTCCTGTCTTCTACAGTGCAGTGTGATGTATGGTTCTGGAGTAAGGAAGACACTCATCAAAACCTTTAGCCTCTAGTGGTTCCATCATGGTCTCTTGCAAGATGCCAGTGTGGCCTTTATTGAATCAGAGCATTTTATAATTTCTACATCAGCAATAGATGCCCTCTTACTGCTCGAGAAGCGGCATAATGAAGTGACAGACAGCCCAGTCAGAACGCAACCTTAAACTATAGACCGAAACTTCACCTCGCAATCGAAGCACTGAACTGCACATTTCAGTAGGGGCCGCTCAGCCTAATTGCTCCTAACAGTAATTGTGGCTATCAGTCACTCACACAGCCCTTCCTCTCCCTCCCCAAGAGCCAGGAGAGCTTTCGGGTGGCAGATTCCTGTGTTTATTTCTTGAGTCATCTGCAGTCCATTTGCCAAGGTTTCCATATAAAGTTTCTTGCAGGTGTCCAGGCTATTTGCAGTAAAGCATGTCCATCCTAGTGACGGCTATTGACTAAGAAAATGCACATACTGTCACCAAGCAGTGAGACACTAACACTGTTACTGCTAAAGCAGGAAGCAGCAGAGGTCCCAGGACAGAACTCTGTAATACTCATGGCAAAGTAAGACGGCATTTATTATTGTTGTTGTTGTTTGTTGTTGTTGTTTGTTGTTGTTGCTGTTGAGCAGAAAGCTGAATGGATCTCATTACTGGAGCTACTACAGCACCCAGTTTCAGCCACCCATAAATCTTCTGCTGTTACTACAATTATACAACAAGCAATATAATTTCAGTGTAACAACATTGCAACCCTCATTAGTCAATAATGATTTGTTAAGTTAAACTGAGTTGTATTAGAGGCTGCTTAGTACAATAACTGCAAAGGACTCATTGTGATTCGTGTACAGAAAACAATTTTGATACTATTTAATAGTGGAGAAAGACATTTAAACTTTAATTTAAATTTTCAGTTCTAACCAGTCAAGGAAAGCTTGAATAAAACCTGAAGCTGGCCTGCTGGAATGTTAGCACGCCCCCTGGTGGGCACCGGCATGCATCACATTTAAAATGCCCAATAGTGAGATATTGTGAAGCCTGGTGCTGCCTGATGCTGGAGGTTGTGCACGCTGGGTGATAAGGAAAGCCACTGCCGCTGTGTGTCACAGCAAAGCCAGCTGGCGGGGGGGAGGGGTCGCTCTGCTCTGCCAGCCTCGAAGCTGCAGTGCTCAGCACTGTTTTTCCCCTCCTTGTGACTCCGGGAGCCTAATTGGAATGAGGTGCCAGGAACGGCATGTCTGTCAGATTGCATCACCCCGATAGCCGGGATAACAGGACAAAGGTGCAAGCCTGCCCCCCCTGAGCTGTAAGCCTGCCCCCGAGCTGCAAATGTGCTTGTCAGGTTCCATAACAAGGGCCCTTAGCCAGAAATGCCATCCAGAGCCCCCCTTCCCCAGATGCCAAGTCGTGCCAGCGGGCTGGACCCCCAGGGAGACTGGGTACTGGTGTCCCTGGACAGTGCCAAGACCCCCCACTGCCCCCAGATCCCCTCAGTCACGAACCGTGAGTCATATCTGCCCTCACTGGAGTAGCTGACTGGTTTATTGCATCATGGGAGGACTGGGAGTCGGGACAGACGGGAGTTACCAAGGCATTCTGGTCCGGCATTCTATCTTCATACGGCACTTATCCCAGAGTAACTATTAAAACGTCCCTACTTTAGACAGGATGCATCGAGAGAGTTGAAGCGTATTTCTCCAGACTTCCGAAAAATGCCAGTACATCCATACCAGGGATATTTTTTTTTTTTTTTTTTACTGAAACAAATTGCCGACTGTCAAATCAACCTTGGCTTCCAGTAGTTGCGACGTTGTTTCCTTCCTGTCTTAAGAATGAGAATCGTCCTGGTGATTAATATCCAGGCTACGTTTTAAATAAGCATGCAGGTTGGTATTACAGGCAGGTTTTCATTCCTGTGACGACTCATTGCCAGTGAACGCTGTAGATCTCGCTGCTATTGGTGTTTAATGAACAAAGTCTTACCGTCTTTATCAGAGGACTAGCAGGTAAATACAGGAATATTAGCAGCTAGCCGACGCACACATTTACAGCAGCACAGCCACATAAGCTAACCTTAAAGGCCACCATGCAGAGATGAACCCACTAATGAGGGGTCATTCAGACTAATCGTCTTCTCAGGTCCCAATCCTTATGCCTTATGTTTAATTGAAACGAAGATTACCGGATGGTAAATGTGATGCATGCCAGTGGCCACCAGGGGGCGCGCTAACATTCCAGCAGGCCAGCCTCAGGCCTTAAGCAAGCTTACCCTGATTGGTCAGAATTGAAAATTTAAATAAAAGTGTAAATGGACTCATGCTACACAACGATTAGACGACAGATGGATTACAGTAACTCATTTTCAAATCAAGGAAATTTGTTGCACGTGGACTTTTGAAACATTGCCTTACAAATCGGACAAACAGAAATGTCATTTTTACAATCTTTACCTACTATAGTAATGAAGAAGAGTAGGGAGTGGTGAGTGTGTGTTTTGGATGATTTGTATCAGTTTATTTGGATTCGATGAGTGACATTTTCCCAGATTGTATGCATGCTAATGCACTGAGAGAGGATTTATTCCGATTTTTAAAATGTGACACAACATTTTAAGGTGACACAACATTTTCCACAAAATAAACAATTTATTTGGGATTTTTTGGGTGACACCTATTTCTGGCACATTAAAAATGCAAGAAACTGCTGTACCATCCAAGAGACTGTCTGACAGCTACATCCACGTAATGTGATTTCAAATCACTGTTTATTCAGTTTGTTAACTATTTATGCAGATGTAACAAATAGTGTCAAATTACACCAGAAGGCAAACCGTGCAAACCAGCAATCTAGCCAGGAACTCATTAATGTAACAGAGTTAAAGTATTCTTATTGTTAATCTAATCGTTGGTAACAAGGTTATAACTATGGAAGTTGTAGTAGAGTTTTTTTTTTGGACATGTGATAAATATTTGCCCCGAGACCCTTGACATAGTTCTTGGGCCTGTTGCATGATGGGATATGCATGACAGAAGCTAGGGAAAAAAAACACTGCAGAGGTTGTGGGTCAATTATGTAATTATGTAAACCAGCTCTCTATTCTGAGATGCTTTCACGCTGGGCAAGTCCCAGAAACTCCATTTAGTCATTAGAAATATGTACAGATATACTGTAATGTGAAAAGTCAGGCTGCTTCCATCAGGTGATCTAGTCATGAGTGTTAACCTAGTCTAACCAGTACATCTGGTTTTTAATAGACTGTTTGCAGTCACCCTTTACACACTGACGCAGAACAGACGTCTATGTGCGTTTGCGCTTAATGCACATTTGGTAAGAAGGCAGGCTGGAGGGCAGGCAAGACAAAAGATACACAACAATAGCAACCTGACAGACAGCAAGTTAAACGCGTCCTGTAACAGAGTCAGGACCTGGGTGGGACGGATTACATTAAGGTGGAGTTAGCAAACGAGATGTCCCTCCCATTCTACAGAGGAGTAGCCAATCACATTAATGATGTGAAGCACTAACCAATCTAAATAAACTGGTGTCCAAACCTTTAAACTGTTAAATACCATTTTAAACACCATTTAACTGGAATTCTGATAAATGTATTTACATTGATGCATTGTATGCATTCATGCATTCTTTCCTTCTTTGTCTATGAGAGGATCAGTTGATCTGTTGTGGTAAGTCACTGAATTCAGAGTGGTGTCAAATAGGATGGAAAACTTCCCTGTAGTGGCAGTTTGGCCAGCTTCTGAATCTGCTTTGCTGTCTTCTGAAAGGAGGATAACTGTCTTTAAAGCAGGAAGAACCTGTTCTGAAAGGAAGATCCATCCTGACGCAAGGAATATCCCACAGCCAAAGAGTCAGCAGCTGACGGATGGGCGCTTAGCGTTAGCAGGCATTAGAGTGAATGGGGGGGGCTGTTGCCAAACACACAGCTGCCCCTTCAGCGCTAACCGGCCGCCAATGTCAGAGGGCCGCGAGCCGCTCAGGTCGAAGCCCCCCGCAGGTCACGGAACTCTTTGAGCTGCTGCACGGATGAGGGGTCCACGTCCACCAGGCCGGCGGAGAGGATGGTGGCCATCACCTTGAGGTCATTGTCAGTGACGTCCTTGTTAAATATGCGTGGCTGGGGGGAGACATGGATAATTTTAGGGACGCTTAAAGAACATGTCTTACAAAATTATAGACATGTAATAAATGTCCAGATATACTTATCTAAAGATAGCAGCTATGGTTTTAGATTATGGATGAGCATTTGTAATAATTTTGTATTTCGTCTTCCCAAAAAAAAAAAAAAAACAAATACTATTAGTAACTACTGCCTTTACCGTCTTAAAGGTCCCCGTGTTTGGAGGAAATGTGAAGATTTTCAATTTTTCAGATTCTTACACAGATTTAACCTGCAACCCTATAATTGTCAGCTTCCTGTCCTTTGTGGAAGTGGGGAGCTGTCAAAAAGCCCTGGGGGGGGTTGTGGGAGCGCTGTGTGGTTCCGCGCGGGCTGAACGGCGCAGCACATCAGTTTTTCCATCACCTTTTTCCACTTGAGGATCTGGGCCATCTTGCTTCGGGGCTGCTGGTGCGGATGGTGCTCCCGACCTCTCTGTGCCGGCCCCTTCCAGCCCTGGAACAGAACGTGGCTGTTAGCATTTTGAGCAGCGCCCCCGGGCATCCAGCCTGCATTAATGTTTATTCACCCGTTTCTAGCTCCTGGGGATGCCAGCAGGGATTTACAGTAAGAAGAGCTTAGTCTGCCTAATGCCCCTCCCTCTTCCCAAGTGGCCCCTTCTGCAGAAGGTTAGTCATTTGATGCTGGACCAGAAAAATACATTCAAGTAGCGTGTCAAACAGCCACTAGTTATTTCTTTAATTCATTCATTTACTAAATCACAAAATGTGGCTGTCAAGCATATATAATATAGATTTTATTGATGACACTGGAGTACCTGCTAGGGACATACTTGGGAGGTAATTGCAGTGACCCAGAATGATATGACTCATTAGATATTAATGAAGGTGACTGCTTCCTCCTGAGGTGTGCTTTTACCTCACACGCATCACTCCATCTCTCACTCAGGATTCACCACACAATTTGTACAATCTCAGCTTTTAAGGTTTTTTTTTTTCCTTAACTCAGACTTGCACCTGTGACACACAGTAATTTTCAAGCACCCCAAGCAGTCCCTAAATTCCCCTGAAAACAGAACATAACTCACCTCCTTTATATCCTTGGAAACGAAGACAATGACGAACATGAGGCCGATGACAATCTGTTGGAAATTCAAAGCGAGACAGAGTGAATTCGGTTCCTGCAGGAATAGCTTTGCTTGGGATAATAAGCCGTCTATCGACGTGTTAGCAACCCAGATCGGAGCCCGATCAACAAGAAGGAGATGGTGCACAGGTTTGTTCTACGTGGAGACTGAACAGAGCCAAGCCGAGAGTGGCAGCAGGTAGGAGGAAGACCAGCCACCGATCTGGCTGGTTCGAGACAAAGGGGCTCAACCTCTCACGAGTCACCACAAGCCAAGTAGCCTAAAGAAACCACCCAGGTGTATGAAGTGTAGCAGTACAAGCTTCTAAGCGTGAGTGAAGAATACGAGGATACCTTACCCCCAACAGATCCAGCATTGTGTCTCTTCGCCTCTGTGTTCTTTGTACAGATGATTGAACTGTGACTCTGAGCTTCCCTTGCTGAGGTCTTCACTGTGACTCTGAGTTCGCCTTGCTAGGGTCTTAACGGTAACTCTGAGCTCGCCTAACTGAGGTCTTCACTGTGACTCTGAGCTCGCCCTGCTGAGGTCTTCACTGTGACTCTGGAATGCCCTTTCTGAAGACTTGACTACCACAAACAGACTTTTGCGTCAGTGTCCGGTGTTCTGCAGGAACCAGACTGGCTGGTTTGGTAACATTTCCCCGTAGAGACAGACAACTCTAGTATCACATACCAGCTCAGAAACAAAAACAAATCACTCGTGTGTTTGGGTGCGCCAAAGAAATGTCTTCGTAGCAGGTGACACAAGTGTTTAGACCAGGGGTCACCAACTCCGGTCCTGGAGAGCTACTATCCAGTAAGTTTTATATCCTACCTGGCTTCTGATGAGCCACACTAGTTCTCAGGTAAAGAGCAGATTGGCTCAGTAGGTAGCACTGATTTGGGGGTGGAAAGGAACCCCTGCTCTGTGTGTGTGGAATCTGCGTGATCTCCCCACATCAGAAGGGCTTTTCCTGCAGTCCAAACACATGCAGTTAGGTGAATAGTCCATAGTCCATAAAAGGATGAATGGATGAATCAGAAGATAATTATTTTAGGTGGAAAGCTCGACCTGAATGTCTTTTAATGAAAGACTGTGGAGGGTGTTCCAGATCCACCTTCTGCCTTTTATTATCAGTATCATCATTTTAACACAGGTGCATAGCTCCGGTCCAGAAAGTACAAATCCAGACCAAGATTTTGTTTCAACCATCCACTTCAGTACTGTGACTCTTTATGCTCAACTGGTTGGTTGAAACAAAATTTTGGTCTGGATTTGTACTTACTGGACCTGAACTTTCCACCTCTGTCATCAGGACATTTTACTTAAAAAAGAAAAAAAAGAAAAAAAAAAACTGCCAACAGCATCTATCTGTCTAAGTATAATAGGAGAATTTTCACCTTTTTCTTTGTAAATAGATCTGATTCTTTCTGTGGCTGCGTACCTTTCTACATATTACAATACGCGCAATATTCTTAAAACATTTTTTTCTCCCACTGGTGATTAAGAAATGCAATCCTTGGTGACAATGAGCTTCTACCCTTAAAAAAACCTCTATTGTAAAAGAAAGGTGTGCACCCTTTACGATTCCTTTACACCGCATAGGAACAGGACAAAGCCCAAGTAAAACACGCAGAGGTTGAAAGGTTGCCAGGTGATTTCTGAGGAAGCGCAAACGGGCTCGTGACCTGGGCAGACTGCCCTCTGGGCCTCAGATAAGCGGCTGTCGGATACGGCTGGGAGGAAGGAAGCTTCTCACTGGCTGGCATGACAGCAATAGCGGCGTAGCTAGGTCCTGCGTCTTGCACGAGGAAATGTGACTGTGGCCAGTTCACAGGAAAAGGAGGAGGATATTCTGAGCCACTCACCAGTTTCTCAATGTTACTCCAAATTCTCCCATGATCCAAAGATATGCAGTCAGACTAAGTGGCGTTTCTATTTGCCCGTAGCGTATGTGCGTATGTGCCCCGTAATGGACAGGTATCCTATCCAAGGTGTGCACCAGCTGCCTCTGCTCCAGACCCTGACCTGCATAGAGAATGGATGGATGGATGGATGGATGGATGGATGGAATACTGTAGCACATATTGTCAGATAGTGCTTAGTATTTGTCTATTTCCTACCATGTCATTATTGTTCATTGTTCTTTGTTTTCCTTCTGTCATCATTAACACAGTTCAAAAAAAAGAGACATTTTGAACAATGGACTGTCTTTGGGTGAACAGATTTCACCAGTAACCTATTTACATGAATTCACATAAAAGTGGTTTGTTTGTTTGATTGTCAGGATGAGGAGATTGTGTTGATATCTCCTCTTGGGCAACAACTTGTAACACAATGACTATTTGAAAATACTAAAACGCTAATCTAAGATTCACAGTAAAACAGGTAGCTCCAAATAATGTATAGATAATGTAGAGAACAGTGTATGTGTTAGTTACGATATATAAAATGGCATTATTCAAAAAGTAAAGTAAATAAATATAGAAATATACAGTTTTAAGATGGACGTGTGCATGTACAGCTCTGGAAAAAATTAAGAGAGCACAACAATTTTCTGTTTCACTCATCTCTCAATTTATGGGTCTGCGTCTGTGAATAATATATATATTTTTTGCAAACCGCAGCCTGGTTCTCTTCCCTGCTTGTCATTAATGAAGGGCTTCTTCCTTGCTTTTTGGGACGTCAGTCCTGCATCAAGGAGCCTGATACGAACTGTCCTAGCAGCGTACCTCACACCTGCACTGAATGTTTCCCATTCCTTTTGAAGGTCACTTGATGTCATCCTATGATATATGAGAAACTGTCAGATAATTTGATGGTCGTCTCTGGCATTAGAACCTCGCTTCCACCCTTTACCTGACTGGTTTGTTTGTTATTCCCAGGGTCTCCTGCTTCCCCTTGTTCTTGTGTACTGAGGTTTTAGAAGCTTTGAGCCTGGAAGCAACCAGCCATGCAGCCTTCTGCCAATTAAAACAGGAATTTAAAGTTAAAGATTTTTTTAAAAAATATACGGAGAGGGCTCTCAGTTTTTTTCCAGAGTCGTATATGGTGCCTGCATACAGTATGTGTTAATGACAAGGTAGTGTGTGGTAAAAGTTCTAAAGGGGTCTAGCTATGCATGTTCCGGTCCTTGGGGGACTGTCAGGAAGCATGCTTGACTGTTCTTGTGTTCCTGTGTACCCATTTGATATTATCTTTTGTTACTGGAGTACAGTTCCAAAACTCAGAAGCAGAAGTACAGAGGACGGTAAAAAATCCCCAGATGTTGTTCTTGCCCAGCACCAAATATGAAGGATGCATCAGTTGCATCCTGAGCAACTAGATCAATCCCATGATTCATTGCATCCCAAGTTCTTGGCAGGCAAGTTGGCAAGTCTGCTCTTGCGAAGAACACGTGTGTGGTCTTCGTGTTCTGGGTATTAAGAAACACCATTGTTTTGCAGCTTGGTTTGGGAAGGGATGATGAAAGCAAAAAAAAAAAAAAATAAAAAATTTTTCCTGTCTGTCAGTCCAGGATCTGATCTCCCGGACCTGCTTTGCGGATGCAGCGGGGTCAAACAAATGATGACCTGGGTGGACTGTGTCTCTGATGATGCTACCAGCCTTCTTCTTCAGCCGACTAGCATAAATAGGCTCTAGGTTTGGGTGGTCTGCTGGGCAGTCTTCACCACACAATGTAGCTCCTTACACTCCGCACCTGCGTCGCAGGCATACCGCACCATCAAGCCATGAGAGGATACTTCCGGTCAAGAAAAGAAGTTCACCAGGAGCTGCTGTGGTATACAACCTTTCATGGGCTCTTCCCACCAGATAATTAGTGTTAGGATGTCCTTTAAGGAGATCTCCTTCGTCTTTGCAGGTATTAGGACCAGATTGTAATTGCGGCACCATTCAGTCAGTTATGCTATCTCTGTCTCGGAGGCTGCCTTATCCTCATCGTATTTCAACTACTGTTGCGTCATCAGCATATTTCACTGTGATATTTGATGGGTGCATGGGGGTACAGTCATGGGTGAGAACCTGAAGAGCGCTGGGCTCAGCGAACAGCGCTGCGGGGAACCTGTGTTCAGGATGAGGTGTGCATTCCAGTCCTGAGAAAATCCCCTGAGGAACACAGAGTAGCATCCGGGCCCAAGCATCTCAGAGTCTAATTTGTGGGGAATGATGGTGGTAAAAGCAAAACTGAAGGCTACAAATAACATCCTCAGGTATGTGATCATTCCAAGTTGGATTAAGCTGTATGAAGTGCATCCAGCGCCATCGGTGGGCCGGTTCACTCAGTAGACAAGCTGGGGTTTGTCCAGATCTAAGGGGATGATGGATCTGATGTGTGAGCGCACCAGACTCTGGAGGAAAATAAAAATTCGTCCAACATTTGCCTAAAAACAATTTGACTAAAGCCAAACCTTTTGACTCGTACATCAAAAGTGGAGTTATTTGGAAGATATGGGTCCGGTTATATCTGCCGTAAAGCTAAAACAACTTTCCACACAAAGAACATCACCCTCACGGTCAATGGTGGAGGCAGCGTGATGGTGTTGGGGATGCCTTGCTGCTTCAGGGTCTGGGTGACTTACCACGATTGATGGAAGCATGAATTCTGCTATTTACCAGGAAGTAATGAAGGGCGAAGTCATCAGTCAATGATCTGAAGCTCAAATGCAATTGGGTTATGCAGCAGGACAACAATCCAAAACACCTGAACAGCAACCCCAAGTTTTGTAGGTTTTGGAGTCAAAGTCGAGTCAAAGTTGAGTCAAGTCAAGTCAAAAGGGGCTTTATTGTCACAACAACCATATCCAGTACATGGTGTACAGCAATACGAAATAACAATTCCTCAACCACAGTGCTACATATAGAGTCAACCCTTCTGCATAGTGACTTTTCCCATCATGGGATCGGCATCAGAAATTAATTAGGAATTTTCTGGGAATTTTTGGAAGTTTTGACAAAGCTACAGACGACACATGAAGGCCAGCAGAGGACACAGAAAGTTTAGTAATTTGTAAATTCACAAAATATACGTACAGCGCTGGTTTGCAGAACGTCAATGGTCCTTTCGGCAGCCATTCAAGTGGTATCTCATAGTGATCTCATAGTGATCTCGCAGTGATCTCATAGTGATCTCTGTATCTCGCTTTTCTCGTATCTTTTCGCTTCACTTCATTGCGTTCTGCTCGCACGTTCATTTCGGTGCATTCTGCTCGCATGTTAACTTCGCTCATCAAGGAGACCAAGGGAGCCAAAAAATGTTTTCATATGGCAGGGGGTCTGCAGCCCTAACCCCCCAGATGCGGAAGGGTCGACTGTGTACATAAAGTATAGTGCGGGGCGGGGGGATTGCATCAGCACCATTGACACTGATGGACAATGATAGACACCGGAGTGGTATATAAGAGTAATAAAGTAATAAAAAAAAAAAAAATTAATGAAGATCAATTCAGGAAACAGTAAATAATGGTGCAATAATGGTTAATGCTTAGTTCAGGTCTGTGGCATTGGGGGGGGGGGTAGCAAAGTGTCCTTCGAATCCCATGTTGTGGTGGGATCTGAAATGGACGGTGTCAGGGTCAGCCCCTGTGTCTCACTCCGTGTCCCTTCCCCGTTTGGCCAGCAGGTGTTGCTGGTCATCCCGTCCTTCATGTGTGTCTTTGGTTTTCCTCTGTCCTCTGTTGGCCTCATGGCTCAACACCTTGAGTGTCCAGTTGTCTGTAAACCCTTCTGTCTTGTGTTTGAATCCCACCTTCCCTGTTTTTGTATTTTGCTCCCTAGTGTTTTATTTGAGTTTCTCTGGTTTTGTCTCTGATTTTGTATTTGGTTTTTGTTCTGTTCCTTGTGGCCCTGCTTGTGTCTTTACCTGTCTGTAATTCC
>JAODLC010000140.1:9555452-9572324 GCA_026781145.1 Hippopotamyrus pictus
GGCCGAGTCCGCGGAGCCCGGCACGAAGCCCAGCGTCTCCGCCCCACAGCCATTGGCGATGGGGGGGCGGGCCTTACGCGGGTACCGGGGATTAGACGGCCTGGGGACCTCCACGCGGGGCTCACGTTGCGATTCCCGGGTGACTTTGCCGTCCTTGTAATACAAGGGTGCCTGGCGGTAGCCCACGGTTTCGGGACGGCTCACGTAGCGTGGATGGGGGCGGGGGTTGGGGGGACCCCCCGCGCTGCGCCCAGGCATGGCTCAGCAGGTCCAGAACCTGAGGGACCAGAAAAAAGACAATCGCATCAGGGCCGGTCGACCCTCTTGGCTATAGAGTCCCAACCCCCGGTACCGATCTGGGATCAGTATTCTACCCCCACGTTCGTGCATTCAGATTATTAATATGGCTGTCAGAATCATAAATCATATACATATACAGCCATGATGCAACACTATAAATTAACTTTTACAGACAACCTTTTGGTTTGTTATATTTATTTTTGTTTCTGGTGTTCCTATTCATTTTTTTTTTTTTCTTGTTGACATTACTAAAATTTGCTCGTTTATTTTGAGATCCTCCTCCTGTCTCTCTCACTTGTTTATGCTCACCTAGAGCTCCCCATGTCCCTCAAACAGCACTGAATACTACAAAACATTGATAAACATGCTGCCATTACTTAGAGCAGCGTTTCCCAGCCTGGTCCTCAGCAACCCGAAGCCGGTCCACATTTCTGCTGCCTGCCAGCTCCCGTTAGGGAGCAAAAATATACACTGCCTGTGGGTCCGTGAGGGCCGGATTGGGAAACACTGATTTAAAAGGATCAAAACACGTTCCTTTGTCACAGCGTTCCTTTAAAATCATCACTGGCGCCATGGCATTACGATCTGATTGGCGTTTTTCCATTATGAACACAAACATACCAGGAAATCAAAGCTCTGCACTATACCAGGAATCCAAGGCAGAGAAGAACCACCCAGCTAGGCCCATTAAAAGCTACAGCAGACCTCCAGTAAGCAGTGCAAAATGAACACACACACACACACACACACACACACACACCCTTTTATCTACAGCACTTTATACAGCTGCTTTTACATTATGTTTAAATTAAAAGCCCAGTGCTCATTGGTTAAAGGCAGCCATATACTTCAAACAGAATCAACGTTGTTTCGGCAATGCGATGTCTGGGCAGTGATGGCCTTTTCAGTACGCCGTCTGTAAGGTCCCCGAGGTCCTGATCCCACCTACTGTCCACAGTAACGCCGCGGGATTGGTCAGCTGGACTAATTCAGTTACTGACATGCTGTGCACCGAACCGAACGCATCTTTAAATATTGTACATTAATGTGCGTATTCACATAATTCTGTTATATTGTATATTAAATGTAAACATTGTAACCTTGTAATGTTAGTGTAATAAATGTGTCTCGTTAGTGTAACTGTGTAACCGCGTGGGTCATTTAAACAGCAGGCTTCCCTGTCTGCTGCTGCTAGTATTAATAGTGACAGTAAAAAGAGCAACTTCCATATTAAAATAGCAACTTCCATGTTAAAATAGCAGTCACGGCCTTTACTAAGACCACTCACACACTCGGCACAATACAAGCCCTCCGTATGAGCGTCTGCTGCACAGAAAGCATTCTGCACCCTCTAGGGTTGCGGCGGGATATAAAACAAACAAGGTGACAGCGTCATTTTAAGTATGTGACAGATTGTTCTCGCCGGCATGTTTGATTTCGTTTTGTCCGAACGTCGTTTGAAGTGTCGGGCCGCCTTAAGCCCAGGAGAGAGGCCGGCTGAGCGAATTCCCAGTGCCGCTTAGCACCAATGACAAGAATGGCAATAATCATATATTTCAACTCCGAAATGCGCCTGTGCCTGCCAATAATATCCTTTGCAATATTTACTGCGTGCATTTCCTGCCAGTCCAACAGTGACAGACTATTTGGAAAAAAAAGCAGCAGAGTTGACAGGTGATGGACCATCCCTGCCAGGACAAACAGACCAGTTAACTGGGAGGAAACGTACCACCTTACTGCTTATTACATGTCATGCAGTAAAAATGGAGAGAAAGGCTGGACGTTTACAGAAAAATGAGGAGGAGATGGAAAAGTGGAGTAACACCTTCAACTGAATCTTGGAAACTATTCTGCACAAGTCACCTAAACTGGATCCTTCGTCAAAACGGGGCGGTTCCAGGTTAAAAAAATGAGGAAACTCAATCAATGCAGGCACCCTGTCGGTTAATCTGCGAGATGACTCAGAATTTTCTCCAAAATTCCCCGAGTACTATCCGACCAAACCCTTCGCTTACAGGTGGGACAGCCCAGCGTCAGCAGAGACTGCTGAAATAACAGCAGTAATTCGTCACGCAACCGTACCTGTTGACTTCCTCAAAGACTGCTACCATCTGACACAGAAGGCACCCGACTTGCCACAGACATTTGCGGGGGCGCACACGTGCGTACACAGCAGTACAACACACTCCCCTGCGACTGCATGCGCGCGCTGGGACTGGCTGATGCGGGGGCCAAGGAAGTGAAGGAAACAGGACCCGGCCGTGAGTCAGCTAACAGGTTAAACCAAACCGCTTTCCAGTTCTCAAACCAAACAAAACAGGTACAAGCCATACCTGCTTACCCCAGGCTACTCGCTAATCAGCTTGCTGGGACCCAGAATCCAGAACATAAACAGAAGCCATCCTGCCAGCTCACACATGCTGGATTATCCTACAGAAATCATCTCAGTGTCCCAACCCCAGACCCTACGTCTATTTAACAAGCCTGGACTCCAGTCACGAAAACATGGAGAACCTTAGAGAACCTCCACCTTTGGCTCTATGGAACCTCTCCCTCCAATGACCCCTATAAGAGAACCACGTCACCATTAAGTGAACAAAACGCCGCAGTTTGAAGGAGGCGCCTCTTTGGAAACTTTCCAAAACCTGCATCTTCTTCATTCTTTCAAGTTCTTTCATCACCCATCACCCTTCCACACGAACAAGTACTCTGGACCAGAGGTGGAGATTTCAGGTTCAGAGAGTACAAATCCAGACCAAGATTCTGTTGAGTACTCTGACTGTGACTCTTTATACCCAGCTGGTTGGTCAAAACAAAATCTTGGTCTGAATTTGTACTCACTGGACCTGAAATCTCCACCTCTGCTCTGGACTAACGTCTCCTCCGAGGATAGAGGAACAGATATGGTTTCTTCTCCCACCACCACAATTAAATAGAAGTTTAACCACAAAGACCAAAAATAGTCTTTCCAGAACTCAAGTTCCTAAACACCTAAACACCAAGTTAAATCCATTTTTTTTTTTTTTTTTTTTTTTAAACACAGCCAGACAAATCACTGCACAGGCAGAAGGTGAAACCATTTATGCTGTTTTCTACTCAAAAGGCATATTTTGAGTAGAAAAGGCATATTTTATACATCCCACAAAAATCAGGGCAAAATTCTCATCACCAAACATGTTTAGGCCACGACTGAAAGGTAACATTAGCTAAAAGTGTAACACAAGCCAGGCTCCCAATGAGTCAGAGGCCAGGTTATTACTGTAATGCAACTGTCCAGCATGCAGCAAGATAAAAGACAGCATGAAGATAAGCATCGAACAACACAGATCAAGTCTCAGTTTTTAACCCCCACCCCTCCCCCCCAGGAATTCCTTCAGGGCTGGGGGCCACTTACAGAGTATTTTAAAGGCTTCGGTAATGACTCATCAAACCTGCAAGATGACTGAGGAAACAGGGAACTTACACCGTCTATAAAACACTGCAAATAGACAGAACTTTCTGCATAATCGTTACTGCCATGATCTTCAAGCCAATTTTTGCATTTTATACACATACATTTGTAAATGCAGTACTAGATTTCCATGCTGTCTCACAAGATACATTCAAATGGTACAAGGACGGTAAATGGATAAAAGCGATTTCAGAAAGAGGGGTAGTAACTAGACAGCAGGATATTGGAAAAAATTCACATTGTGATATTTGAAACTGCCATTTTTATGAAACAAAAAAAGGAGTCAGAATTTACCAAAATAAAACTATAGAGAAATATAACTTATCTACCAATAGATTAAAGCAGTCCCGACATCTCTCTCGGTTTTGCTCAACGCCATGGAATCCAAAATATTTCCCTACAGCAGAAAACTATTGCTGTTCGGTGACCAGATCTTCACTTCTCTCCTTCTAACCATCTTCTGTGAAATTTCTCACAAATGCAGGTCTGACTGATTCAAAACGGCAAGGATGAAAATGACCGGCCCCAACGTGGATGCGACGGCCATGCAAACGCAGCCAGGCAAACATTAGCTTTCGCTTTAATATGCATGTGGGAAAATGTAGCAGTATCCTGATAGAGAACAATCTTTAAAACTGCAAAGCTTGTCAAGTTTTATTTCCTATAACAGAGTAAAAATGTTTCAGAGCAACTTCTCACCTTAAACCACCTGAGTATCGCAATTAACAAGTGCATGTGCATAACAGAGAGAAGCCTGTCACTGGAATTATCGAGGTCAAAGGTGAACCGACCGGCGTCAGAACACAGCACTGAAATACTTCGTTACATAATGCAATTAAAATTTAATAAAGATCAACGTATTTGCCACCCTGCCATTGTGATTTAATTGGTTACATATAATCCGTCCCGTTCTGTAAAATCATGATGACAATCTGCAGGCAGAGAGCTGGATGCTGACTGGCTTGAACGTATTCAAAGCCGTTCAACATCATCCGAGTGACACGGATTTGCTTAACAGTGTCGAACCTCTATGAGATGTTACAAGCAAAGGCGGTATCACCCATCCAGCCCGTCCCAGGGGGCACAGGGCTCACAGCTGGGGGGCTCCCTGGATGGAACGTCAGTCCATCACAGGGTACATGCATGCGCGCATGCACACATGCACACATGCACACACACACACACACACACTCTGCCCGGAGAAAACTTTCAGGCCATGGGGACAACAAGCAAACTCCACCTGTACCATTAACGGGCTAATTATTTTTTTAATTTAGTTACTCATAGTCGAAAGATACACATTTTAGGTGAATTGGCATATCGTATTACGCATAGAGTGAGAATGTCGCTACATACGTTAGAATTAGCAGGGATGTGCAGACAAGGTGTGGCAACTCCACAGACGTGCTGGTTTATGGTAACAGGAGCTCCAGAGTCAGGACAAACCCAGTCACCAGCAAGGGCCAATGCAGCAGCGTCCTGGGCTAGAGTCCGCCCATACGGTATACCTTACACCTTTAACACCACAATTGTACTGGATATTGGGGGGTGTTCTCATAAACATCCAATAAACAGTTTCTTAAATATGAAAGATACTGTATTCTCCATTTGTACCGTTGAATAAGATTTCTTACATTTTCCCTCATTCTTTCCTACCCTCCGTGAAACATGAGCCCTCCCACAGGTGAGGGAGTCTCTGGGGGACGGAGCGGAGGCTCAGTCATTTATCCAGCACCTCAGGAACAGAGCCCGAGAGTGACAAGGCGGCTTTTCCAGGCTCAGGATTCAAACCGGCGACCGGACACAGACCCTCAGAGCCACAGGTCCACACCTTCGAAGGTGTGGGTGAGACCACCTCAGACAGGACAGTCAGGTTGTTCCACCTCAGCCTTGTTAACGCCCACCCACACAGACTGGCTAACCTACTCTTTCCCACCATTTTAATTTCTGTCCCATGCTGCTCACATCTCTGCTCAGACCCTATACAGCCTAAAAAGGGACCCCCCCATGTCGAAGACCCCACGGCCACCCTGTCCAGTCTACCATCCCAACAAGAGCGATGGCCGCAGCATCCCAGCTTATTTATGCCCCCTACTCACCCACCCCAACACACACAAATTTCCCCCAGAACAGCATTAATGCATATCACACTCCTGTCCACCACAGCCCTACCCCAGCAAACACAAGGATCACGTTAACGAAGAAATATACTCAATCTTGCTCAACTATTTAATGCTGCATGAAAACAGTTGCTGCGTGAATCTATCACGCTACTCCTCTGTCAAATTTAAGGGTTTTGAAGAATGACAGATACTACAGAAAAATAAACCAAAACTGAATCCCATTCATACTGCTGTCAAATCAATGCAAGCCAGATTTAGAATCCAGACTCTTTAAAGGTAAACAAGCTTACAAATGAGACAATACCCAATATCAAACACCCTCTTTGCCCTTCTTTTAACTGTGCATAATTGTCCTGCACTAATTCAGGATAAGTAACTGACCCACAGGCCAGGCATCCAGGATCCTTCTGGGACACCAGACAGTCTGAGTCTGAGGAAACTTCCAGAAGGGACCCTGACATCATCTAGCCAGTCCTGATCACAGCTACACCACAATACATGCCCAAATGCTTCCGTTTGACCCCAAATTACAAAGCAACCCCACCACAAGGAACACGGTTCGAGCCACCCAAGGTTTAAAGAGGTCCCCCATCTCAGATTTCTCGTTTTTTCCAATTCATGCCCCCACCTTGCCAGTTCTGGTGGGTTTGTTTTCCATAGTACAGGACAGTACCTGAGACCAACAGCCTTCTGAAAACACACATTCCCAGATGCCTTCATTTCAAACTTTTTTTATTATTATTATTTTCTTTTGACAATACAGTTGGTTTTATTTTTTCGGTGATATGTAATTAATCATTTGATGAGGCTTGTTTTGCTTTTGCAAAAAAAACTGATATTAGCAAAAATAAAGCATTAACTTATCTGAGGGGGTATCCTGCCGGAGACAGAGAGATAACAGTATTACCCGTGTTGCATAACAAACAGTGCTTTCATTAGTATAATTCCAGCAATCAAATTGCGCCCAATATAACACCTGTTTTTTTTTTTTTTTTTAAGTTTTAATTAATTAACTAATTACTCACCTGACGCGGAGGCTTTTGTTTCTCGCACTACGGATACATTGCTGGGTGAATCACAGCGGCAGCCTGGCCGCGCTTCTGCAAACCGGCCAATTCGTCTGCAACGGCAGAACTTCACGGTTGACGCCTGACATTCCTACATGGGTGCATAAGGCACAGCGAAATCCAAACAAGCTAAATAAAGAGCGTACACTTTCCTTTGGGTAGTAATGTCCTATGAAACAATCAAAACAGAAATCCGCATTGGACATGTGTTGGAACCGGTACGCCCCTTACGGCCTACCCTATAATAATTATTATAATAATAATAACCATGTGAGGTGTTTTCCAATGCGTGGTTATTATCCTAAAAATTAAAAAGGTGTAAGTGCGGGTGTCAGAGACAAAAACAATTCAGTGTTTAGTCACAAAGCATCCTCGGGCTATAAGCGTTTAAGGCGTTTAATTAAACACATTACAGTCCGTAGAGAGCAGGGAATAACCGGGGAAGTTCTGCTGAAAAGGATATTTGATGCCTTGCACGCAGGCAGGGCTGAAGATCTGTTACAATCAGTATAGATTCTTTTAATTGCGCATCTTCGGGACTCTTGCGGAGAAAAAAAAAATCAGTTCTGGGTTTAGGATAAAACTTTTTATCCAATAGGGTATCCAACTGCCTGCATATTACAAATAACAGGCAAAGACGTGCACCTCGGACGACGGATATCTCGTTACACCTAAAAACCACAAGTCAACGCTTTCAGCATGAAAGACAAATTCTGCACGCGTTAATTCGCGCATAACAGGGATTTCACAAAATCGGGCTCGCGCGGAGTATTTCATCATGGTTCATCGTGGATCCAAGTGGTGTAACAGGTTGGGCGATGAAAGGGCCTTTGGAGAGCGACCGGCCGAAATGAGCGGAGAAAACGCTCCATCAAAACCACTTCTGAAGCCAGACAAACGTGCGCTCGGGATGTCCGGGCAACACACGCAAATTCCATCCTGTACATGCATTTAACCATTTTAACGGGTATCACTGTCTTCCCAAACCTTAAGGAAATCTTCGTCCATTCATTTCCAGGCCACCGATGGCCGTTTCCTAACCAGCCGACCAGAGTGCTTTCCCATTAATTTTCCCCCTTTTTTCACTTACCGCATACGAGGCAAACAGTGTCAATTCCCGGATACCTTCCGTTCCCTTCTTCTTTCTTCCGGAAGTTAAAGTTTTATTAATCTTTCCTAGCCTTCTCCGCGGCTTCCCTAACCTCCTCTCCCCCGGCTTGAGTCGGCGGCCCAAAACGGCCAGTCTCCGCACTTTTAAGCGCAATATTACCGCTGGGGGGGGGGGGGTCCGCTCGGTTGATCGCTCGCTCGGTTTTTGTACTCCGCCGCGTTTTTCTACTCCACCTTCTTGGGTATGTTACCTGCGGCAACAGGTAAATCCCGCACCCACTCGTAGGTGAGGCGTGACGTCACAGTGCTTCTTTATTAAAAAAAAAAGCCAATGCAACAAAGCATATGCCGATCTACAGGCTGATGCATGAAAATATAAAATGCGTTTAAAAAAATTACGAACACTTTTCGTTTATTTCGCACAATTTTCCCTCATTCAGTCCTTTAAAAAACACACGTTTGCATTATTTTCCTCTTCGGAAAACGGATTCCCTTGCGTTTAAATAAAAATCTCTAGCATAACAACTGCTAAACACTCATTAACCAGTTGAGAGCAATCACTCCACATTGTGTAAACAGGAGGGGGATGCCTGGTATATTTATTGGACCAGAGTGGAGTCAATACCAAAACATTAATTGCTCTCCTGTGAAAACAGGATATTTAAACATTTGAAAAGATATAAAGTATAATAGCAGCTTGTCATAACTTTATATTAGTTATGACTTTTGTGATTGTGATAGTATTATTGTATCAGTTACTTTAATTGTACTGTCTTTACAGTAATTTGCATAGTAACTGTTGAGTTGCGTGTATTCTTTAGCGGTAGAAACGGTTCAGGCAGGCAGCACTATTCTACTGCACAAGACCTAAAGTCACATTATGGAAAAGAATGCAGTTTCCAGGAACTGACAGAGCAAGCTTTTCAACATCAACAAGTGTAGCATGAAGCAGGTGTATCATGTACCTGCTGAGAGGAAGATGAAGGAACTGCACCACCAATATGTCCAAGTGCTTACTTGTTTACGTTTTTTATTATTTTATATACTGTGCACTGTAATTCCCATAAAAGCATAGTGACACAATGAAAGACATGAAGGCGCAGGCTTAGAGTCAGACACCCAGAACAGTGCTTTAGATAACTGCCTGTATAAAGGACTTTCATGATTCAAATTTGCTGGTCATTTTCTGCAAAGTGTTGAAGAACCCATCTTACAATCCCTTGTTTTGGTTACAACGAGAAGCCTTGTGCCCATCCTAGAAATCACAGGGTTCAGGTACATCCCTAAACCCTGGAGGTGTGAGTTGGCAGTGCCAGCTGATATGCCACCATGTGTCTTTTCATGTGAAATGAATTTAAGGGGAGATGGACAAGACAGAGAAGATCACATGGTCATCAGCCATGGACTGGCCATCTGATAAATGCTTTGTTTGCCATTTGCACAAGTACATTGGAATTCTTTCCTTGCCTCACCTTGTTCTCCATAGCCTGGGGGTCAGAGCACGGGGTCAGCCAGCATGCAGCGCCCCTGGAGCTAAGCGTTAAGGGTCTTGCTCCAGGGCCCATAGACGTGTGCCTGCTCTGCTGCCGGGCCTCGAACCAACAACCTTCCAATGACAGACACAGAGGCGTAGCCCACTGACCCACTCACCACCCCATCTGGTTTCCTGGGCATTTTCCTGCTACGCCAAATGGTTTGTGCCCCCCTCCTACCCCACTTCCCTGCTCGGCCCAATTTTTAATCCAGATCCAATCCTGCTCCTGCTGGTCATCAAAGTTACAATCATGCACTGAAGTCAAACCTGATGTTCTTATGACAAGCTGCTACTGTACAGGCAGAGTTCCCAGGTTATGAACCAGATCCGTTCCCTAAATCTGTCTGAGAATTTGTAGGTAAGTTGGGAAAATAATAATAAAATACATAATTACACAGAAATAATAAAAGTTTACTACAATCGGTGCTGTACTGCACTTCGTGCCGACGAACTGCTGAAGCCACATGATGTTTTCACGAACGTCACAAAATTGTCCATATGTTCGTTTATTCCAAACCGCCGTACTTATTTTTTTTTTAACGTAATAGGTTTTCGGCAGTCCATTCGTAAGTACGAGTTGTCCATAAGTCAGACGTTCTTAACCTGGGAACTGTCTATACTTTTTCTCTTTTCAAATTTGTCATGTCCCTGGCCAGTGGTGGGGGGGTCGGAGGATCACTCTCAACAGCCATAAGCAAGCCCGAGATCCTCTGTCACCGGGCTACCCCTGGTGTGTATAACAGAGCACTCCTACTCATTTCCTGACATAATCCATACGTCTCCCATTTCACTGGAATTGAGTCAAGCCTGGATTTGTCATAATGGAAGATATAACTCCCTCGCCATTTGGACAGAGACAATATTCACAGTGATATAGATGAATATGCCATGCACGATTTCGCAAGTGCATTCATCAATGGAATTGTGCGTTGAGTTCTGCATAATGTCTTTCTTGAGTCAGAGGCTTGTGGTCATGGTCTAAGAGAGGCTCCTGTGGTTCTGGGGAAATGGTGATCTGTTTCTGGTATTTTGGAGAAAATGAGGAGGGCAATGTGCCTGAAAACAAATGAGAAAAACTGTAACGTGTTTGAAGCCATGATATGTTGCTAAGGTACTTCTCGTTTCGTCATAATCACTTTTTTTTTTTTTTTACCTTTTTAACTAACCGTTTTGATAGTATCACCGTGACTTTCTTTGCGATTGAAATGTTATGTGTTAGTTAAATTAACTGTAAAGCTGCGCTGATTTCGGTTTCCTACTGACGTCAGTAATATCACTGCCTACATGGGATTTCGCCGAACGAGAGTAATTTGCTCGACCTAATTCGTGCGGGAGCCCTGACTGTTCCTGTGGATTATGACTGCACTTTGAAATCGCTGAACTAATTAACAATACATGAGTTATTGTTGGCGCCCCCCACATGACTCCATGCAGCGCCTGATTTTTCCAATGATAAGCGAAGTGCATTAACTCCGTATAGGTTTATCCCTCCCGCCTTGTGGAACCGATTGTGTGTGCGGGGGTTTAGCTTACATACCGCCCCATGCTGCCTCTGTACTCCGGTTTCCTCCCACAGTCCGAAATCATGCTGTTAGGTGAATTGGTGTCTCAAAATTGCCCATAGCGTATAACCTGTAATTGAACGGTGCGCCGTCCAGAGTCTCCCCCTGTTTCTTGGGATTGAGGGATATTACATTACAGGCATGGGCATTACATGCAGTGCATTACAGAAAAGCATTGTACTGGAGATGTGGTTCACGAAAATCGGCGCTGCCGTGGCAGTTAAGATTAACAGGTGTTTTGTCGATTGAGTAACATGTTAACATTGTTCACTGAACAGTGTCGATTGTTATATGTCTTATTGTATATGTATGACTGACAAAAGCAGTGCAAGTTTTAATTCCTACCGACATTATGCAGAAGCTTTTCAACTGAACTGTTTATGCAACGCGCAAAAGATTCAAGAGGGACCACCAACCCCGGAGCAATGCATACCAAAACCGGTCTATAGTTCCTAGCTACTTATGTGGTCATGCTACTTATGTGATTATGTGGTGGGGGATCATCTTTTCATCCTGCAAAGTACGCGGAACAGTTTCGCATGTAACTCAGAAATTCAATATTTTAATATTCTGATTAATATTTCTAGATGGTATATTATAGCGTACATATGCACGGAAGGTATCATTTGGATTAGAATAATAATAAACTGCATATCTCAAAAACCGGTGCTGTGGGTTTGACTACCTTTCGCCTCCGTCTGCGTGGAGTTTGCATTCTCACCTGCGAGGTTTGCTCCCGGAACTCAAATATACGCTCCTAGTTTATTGGCGCTTCTAAATAGCCTTCGTCTGTGACTGTGTACTTTATAACCGCTTGGGGTATGTCTAAATGCGTGCTTTATAATAACTACACCGATGAATATTTCGAGTTTTATCTTGTTTCATTTACACGCGTAAATTAAGGGTTCCCATTAAAACATAGTGTCGATTGCGGTTTCTGTTGGACGTCACATGCCGGAGTAATGTTTAATAGCTGCGCTGTAATTCGTCATATTTAACACTAGATGGCACCAATTGACCATCGTCTCTTTCGGTTAAACGTATGATTGCTTAGAATACTGTCCACTGTTTGTAATTAGTATAGTGTTTATTACCCGAACGAAAACAGCTTCAAATTTGCACTTCAGGTGATGCATCGCCATATTTTTATATCGCCATGCCACGTCGTCATCGCGCTTCGTCATGTGGTGACATTATTGTGAGTAAACGCCTCTTACGCAAAGGAGTGGCATTTTTGTGGGGTGGGGGGTGATTTACTTATGGTGCTCCAGGATATATTTCTACCTGGGGATGGGATTGGCTGATTCTGCTTTCTCTGTTGTATTTGGTTTTTGGTTAAAGGAATATGCTAAATAAATGTAAAGCACTGGATTTTTAATACCCAAAGACTGTGCTTCTTCCTCTGGTAGTTAGGTATTTTGCTAAGTCTTGAATGGGTTAACAGATGTACTCTAGCCCAGATCTTTACACAAAACAATGTTACTGATGACCCAAGAGCATCACAGAGAGCTGCTTTGAAAGCATGTTACTGGATGTAGTATGATGTGGTTCACTACCACAATGGCCTCATTTGGGGTGAACACAAAGATGGCACGGTCTGGGTCACATGGTCTGGGTCACATGCTCGCATCTTCCCGTAGGATCTGAAGTAGGGCTCCGCAGCCGCATCCTCTCTGCGTAGGATCTGAGAAGGACCTCCGTCGCCCACGCATTTAGGATCTCCAACGGTCTGGCGCTGAACGATGAAACCCAACTCGCCACAAATGGCACAATTGCAAAGTAATGGGATAAATCAGCGGAGACGGGGACAAGTTGTGGTTGGTAGCTGGGAGGGGGGGGGGAGGAGGTGTTATGGTCTTACTGGGGTTGTGCAACTCAGCTTCTACTGATGCTTGTGCTGCAGATCTCTTCTTAAAAGACTAAGACTGTTGCATGCGGTTGCTTCATATTTGTATATTTTGCACCAACACTCCACACCATCTTCCGAAAGCCTCCCTCTGTGGAAGTGAAAATTCAGTGCAACGCTGCAGGTCTGCTTACCTGTAGTTATGATTCATATTCTTAATGTTCTGACCTTTCAGACTTACTCTGTCATCAGAGTTACTCACCAGTAGCGCTCAAAATTAACGTGCGATCCCTTTTTGTCTTTCAAAAGCATCAAGGTTATTAAGAACCCTCACAATAACTATACATTTTTTATAAATGATCACTTGTTCAAAAGAGCCTTCTGTTGAAACATTTTTATACCATAATTATTATTATTATATGCATGACATTTAGTCCCCAAATTGTAATATAATCCACACACGAACACACACACCAGTTCAGCCCCCACCAACACCCCTGCACAATGATATCAGTATCACATGGCTAGCCAACATATTGGGTTTTTTTTTTTTTTACCCTGCAATCAATCACATGACACACATGCACAGCACGCTTCCAGCTCACCCCTTCCAGCAGAAATACCCCTGAGAAGAAACATGCCCATTCTTCCCCAGCGCCTGGATGATGACCTGTTCTCCACTTTGACTGAGGGCATCTGCTAGGAACCGTGGATCAATAACAAAACCTGGGCACAGGAACATCAGGCTCCTGTTACACGGTGCTGCCTTTGCAATTGCATTGTAAGCCCTTTCTACTGGGAAACCCTTCAGCCATTAAGTGCCTCTAGGGGGGGGGCACTTTGCACCTTGCTGACCCCAGTATTCTTCTTCATTTTGTCTATCGCTGCTTGTGCTGCTACAGTGTACCTACACTCCTTTAGTTGTTCTCGATCTTATTTTTTTGCCCATCTTTCCACCACCCGTGTCACCCAAGGAGTGAGTGAAATTCCTGGTTCACTGCAGTTCAGGAGGGGGCGCTATTTTGAGCTGGTCGTCTGGTGTCACGGCGGGGGTCCACCAGCAACAGGAATCCAAGCCTCGGGAGACTTCCCATGGGGGGACACCCTGAGTATCCTGAAGCTGGAGGGAATGAGTGATTTGTCATAGACTCTGAAGAGGCCATACGTGTCATACAGACTCTGGAAGAATCTGGTGTTTGACATATAATGCCACGTATTTTATACAGAATCTGGAGAGACCTGCAGAGTTGCACCAAGACCTGGATAAAGATCACAAGCAGTGTAGGGGCTGCATCATGCAAAAGGCTGGCTGAGCTGTCCAAGGCTGTGGCTGAGCTGAGACATCCGCATTACAGCTCCAACAAAATCATCCATCCCACCATCTCACAAGCAAAGATTCTGGCCAGGGTTGCAGGGGCAGAGGGAGCTCGGGGCACTGAGCTGGGTGGTCGCCCAGGATGGCATGTCAGTCCAACGAGGGGCCCATCCACAAACTCCTACTCACTGTGGAGAGCTTAGAGACACTGGGGGTGTTTCTCAATACCAAGAACACAAAGTGCGTACTTGCCGTTTTGGCGAAGACTGACTGGTCTTGCTCACTTCTAAGAACGGACTTCAGGCACAGTGAATCATGGGATTGGTCTCGTTGGCAACCGATGCACCCTTGATACTTGGGGCGGGGCAAGAACAATATCCAGGCATTTTTACTGTCCTCTGTACTTCTTTTCTTGAGTACTGGAACTGGTCTGCGGCAATGGGAGATGACATAAAATGGGTACATGAGAATGCAAGTACGGCCAAGTATGCATATTGAGAAACACCCAGAGTCTCTTTACTGTGTCACATAACACAAAGAGATCATGTAAGCACAGTGAGACCATGCCACCCTGATCAGCATTCACATTTATTTATCATACTGCAGAGTACTCAACTGAGAGCGGATTTAGAGTAATAAACCTTCTAATTCCGTACATTTTAGTAATCTGCACGTGTACTGTATGCTCTGGAACTATACATTATAGTATAGTGTTCACTGACATACTAGGCATTTTACTGCAGCACATGTCAGCACTGCACAGTGAATGCACAGTGCACTGTCAGCACTGCACAGTGAATGCACAGTGCACTTCCTTACATCTCTTCAGGTTTCTGCCCTCAGTAGCTGAAGGTATAAGGGCAGCCTGCCTTCACCTGGGACCTTCAAGATATAATGAAGTGGCAACGAGGGTAACAAGGACAAATGATCAGGCACGGTGGCTCAGTGCCATTATTTATGCGACGTCACTGAGCCACCCCTGAGAGAGAGAGACAGTGTTTTAACACGGCCATCAAGATCGCGGCAGTATTTTAACAGCGATCACACAAAGGCCACGTAGGTCTTTTAAATACTGCCCATCTGAGGGCAGTGTTTCCTTGGGTGTGTGTGTGTGTGGATCTGGTTTATATTACATTGTGGGGACCAAATGTGATAGAAACCTGTTATTTTAACGTTGCAGGGACCATTTTTCAGGTCCCCACAAAGATCTGTGGGGACCTGAAAAATCAAAATTACAATCAAAAAACTAAAAATGCGAAAAGTCATATTTTGTTTGGTTACTTATGGTTAAGGTTAGGGCTGGGTAGAGGTTAAGGTCGTCATGTTGGGGTTAGAGTTTTCCCCATAGAATTGAATGGAGAGTCCCTACAAATATATAATCACAAACCTGTCTGTGTGGAGCATTTTGAATATGTTTACAACAAAATGAAAGTACAAAAACTCTATAGAACTCCTTCATCCTCATGCCATTGCTCACCGCAGATCCTCCTCCCTCTCCCAAGCGAAAGGCCTCCTTCGGTGGAACCCAGGGAGAACAGCTATCAAGAACTGCTAGTCCAGAAAAGCTCGAGGTATGAGGCCACCACGGTCCCAACGTGTGGCACGGCGATGACATAGCCACGCGATCCGCGGCACCTGACGTGTGCAGTATGCGGCCAGCGAGGGGTTAAGTGCGACGTCCGGGCAGCCAGGCATGGCGCCAGTATAAATGAGTGGCGTTAATGGTTTTTTTGTGTGTGCTGCTCGCTTGCCACCAGTTATTAAAAAGCTGCCGTTTGTTTTTTCAGGTCCCAGAATACGTCTGATCTCTTGGGTCACATTCCACACACACACACACACAGGTTTCTAATTGTGCATTCATTTCTTTGGGGAAAACTCTAATCCCAACACAATGACCTTAATCCCTAACCAGCCCTAACCTTAACCATAAGTAACCAAACAAAATACGAGACTTTTGGCATTTTTAGTTTTTTTTTATTGTATTCACAGATCTTTGTGGGGACCTGAAAAATGGTCCCTGCAACGTCAAAATAACAGGTTTTTATCACATGGTGGGGGACATCTGGTCTCCACAATGTAAAATAAGCATAATCCAAACACACACACACACACACACACACGCAGAATGAAGGCCCTCAAATCCCGTCAGACATGTAAGCAAACATTCCATCTCTCACACGCGCAGGAATGAACACTAACACACACAAACACTCACAGAGTGTCAGATCTATATACATACTCTCTCTCACACACTCTAATTCACACAGAAAAAAAATTAGTATACAGTCTCTCTTACGCACTAACGCACACACATTATCTGTGGAATATACACAGTAACACGCACGGGATCTTTAATGCACACAAATGCTCATTGTACTCTTCCCTACCTTCTTAGGGACAGAAACAAATGTTTGCTGTCAATCTCAGCGTGATCGATAACGATCATTACAGCCTCCTCGCTGCAGACAGAACACAACCGCACTCTCACACACACGCACACGGGGAGCTCGGCGCCACCTGCCTGCTGCCAGGAACCCAACAGCCATGGAGATCCGTCACCTTGC
>JAODLC010000140.1:9573072-9610945 GCA_026781145.1 Hippopotamyrus pictus
GGGAATTGATCGTGTTGTTAAAAATTACAGAAAAACGGCGAAACACTCAGTCATGGGCAGATGGTGGCTCCCTCCAAAGGCTCTGTGACCTTTGACCCCCCAGCGTGTTGTCCTCACACTGACCAATCCGGCACCAGGCCCCCTTCCGCTCGGACATCTGGCCGTTCCTGCGAAGTGATGAGAGTGTCAGTGTCACGATGAGTTCACCACTTCTGTACAAACAGAGGGGGGGGGCCTGCAGATCCCCCAAACTCCGCCCTCCGTGTCTACATGGAAGTAGTACTCTACCATGTGGCAAGGCCAGGCAGGTTGGTTTGTACAGTACGTTTCATACTAAAGGAATGCTAAGTCCTAATAAAATAATACAATTAAAATGTACAATAACTGTTTAAGACATAAATTATAAGCTAATTAAAAGAGAAGAAACTTTCAAGGCATAATAAATGTGTATAATGAAGAAGATATGAATGTGATAAATTACAGAACATTTAAAATAGAAAAGTGCGGTGATTAACCTAAGAGACAATTCAAGGGAGCAGGTGATGTTTTAGTTGGGTCATAAAAACGGCTACAAGATCTTTGTTCTGGTTTTGGGCAGGATTCCAGCAGGTTTCCAAACATTATGTCACATTATGTTTTTCAACAGCTGATTCTGGCAAACAAACCAATTTATAAAGTTTGTTTGAGTTTGTTTAACTCAATTATAGAGCCAGATATTTCAAGAATGAGTTTAGTTTAACCCCTATAAAAAATCCTGAGTTAGTTACTCTCACCACAAAGTCATCCAGCCTGCACAAGAGATATAAGTGTTCCCATGCAGAGGTGGATAGTTCAGCTCAAGAGAGCACAAGTCCAGACCAAGATTTGGAATCAACCATCCAACTGAAAATAAAGAGTCACAGTCACAGAGCATTCAACAGGCTGGTTTAAACCAAATCTTGGTCTGGATTTTTACTTTCTCAAGCTAAACTATCTACCTCTGCTTACATGCAGAAGAAGCATGGGGTGGGTGGAGATTTGGGATATATTTTGCATTGGGGAGGAAAGGTACCAGCAAACCAAAGCCAGCTTTCTGGCCCAAGCTGAAGTGGGCGGGCCGTCAAGATCGGTGACTGAATCAATGATGGGGGGAAATGGAGCTGGAAATGGCTGAGGCTTAATAAAAGGCAACCAGGGAGGAGTCTGCTCCCTCTCTGCACCATTACAGCAATCTAACAAGCTTTACATAGCTAGGACTGGTCCATGGATTAATGATTCGTTTCCTCTTCCGCAGGTTCCTCTTGTGTCAGCCCTGAGCCTAAACCTAACCCTAAACCTAACCCTCATCTTACTAGACTTAGTCCTTTGAAATTGCGAACACTTATTTTTTCCCTGCTAAATTCTTGGTGGCTCACAGCTCAGACTTAACCTGCATGGTTCAGGTGCTCGCCCGTTGTGCTGTTGAGCAGTGGTGTCCGCATGAATCATTCCCGTAAAACATCCAGCTGTACAAATGTTACTGCACGTTAGCTACGTATCAAAATAATTCAAATCCAGCGTGTCTCCTGCTTAAACCCAAACACCCAGCTCGCCTCCCTCTGGCTAAAATAAGCACCTTCTCCTATTTCCGCGGATAGACTCAGGCCGTACTGCTGAGTGCACGCTGGTATCAAACATTAGCCACAGAGATAAATGAGTAACATGCAGTATGAGATTCACTCTCTTCCCACGCTGAGGAGCTACCCATAATCCCACAGTCCTGGGCAGAGCAGACGAGACAAGGAGGGGATGAGCCAATGTTTGCTGTTGGAGACACAGCTCCCTGGTGATGTGGCCTTTTCTCCAAAACGTGAACACTGAGCACCGGTTAGTCACAGAGGTTTACATATGTATGCAGGGACAGTTTCTTAGTTACGTACAGAAAACATCTGGGAAATTTACATATGCAACTCGACTTTATTTTCCTTGTTGTGAATGAAACGCATAGTGTTTCCCAGGATCAATGTCCTGTGCTGCTGTTGCACTAGAACATGCGGATGGCTCAAGATCCTGTGGCTGAGTGCGGACATGGTCACCAACAGCATGTTTTAAGGACACTGGAGCCTTCAAAGAGGGTAAAAGATCTCCATTATTTATGGTCTAAAAGCACTCCCTCCCAAGCTCCCACTGCTGTGTGCCCTTTTAATGGTGTTTTGATGACCTCTGCTGACCTTTGACCCCATCCTGTGTCCCATAAGCCTGTCACTTTTCTTGGTTCCCAAACTCGCAGTCCCATTTGTACCCACTCACAGATCTGGGGGGGTGGGGATTGTATGTGGCCAGTGCCATTTTACATGCTAGTTAAATAATAAACCTAAACATGTATCCACATTTCACTCCATAAACCTACTAAATATATCTAATATTATGTTTCATTGAATATCTAATCATGTTTAGAAAAAGATGGGATTATTGTAATCGATGCATCTCTTTAACCCAATTAAAATAGCTAGCTACTTACCCAATTGAAAAAAATAACACAACTACAAGTAAACAATTGAACAATAGTTAATTTTGCTCAGAAGGACAGTTTGACAAAGAAAGAAAGCATTGGCGAGTTATAAAAATGAGAATTTTCAAAGAAAACGTCTCAATGTCTTCCTCTGGTGAAAAGGCTTCAAGACAGAATCGCTCTTGTTAAAACCGTCGCATTCCCCTTGTACTTATAAAGCATCATTTTTTTTTACCCATCCAACCATCTTTCGACTGCTGGCCCTGTTCATGTACATTTTCATTCACCCCCCATCCCCCGCCCCCAGGGAGGCTCAGGAGCCATTGTTTAGCTGGCCACAGCTGGACACCAAATGCTTATTGTTCATGCGTCTGTCTCTTCACCAGCATCCTACCCTGCAGCTTGCTGAGTGTCACAGTTTGGGTGTCGCTAAACCTCCCCAGCTGACAGTGACTCTGGCTTAGCCAGACTCTGGGAGATTAATTGGCGGACTGGCCAATGGGAGGGAACAGCAGTGCTGCGCCACCCCCGAGCCCTGGTGACCATATGTTAACAATAAAAGACGCATCTTACAGTTTTACCCTTATATACAGAAGAAAGTTTGGTTGAAGTGTGTCAAGAAAACAACACTCTATGAATGTTTTTGATTGAAGTTCGTATTTAATTGACCGTCTTCACAAAATAAAAACCTGCATTTGCCATAAAAAGCTGAAATTATTGTCCTGATTTATGAGTTGACTGTTTGCAACTTGCATCCTGTCATTAAAGTGTACTGTTTTACGGAATTCTGTATTTAATTGCCTTACAGTGAATAGTTAACGGATGCGTTTCACATTTTTTTCATTGTTGGATAATAGGATACCGCTGTTTTTAGTTTCCCAATTACCCTGGGAAGTATCTGCAAGCCACTTTGTGACAATTGTGCGATGCATAAAGAAAAAGATTAATCGATTTATCGACCGATTGTTGAAAGCGAACTTTACAAAAAAAGCATGTAATGCATAACAGCGGACGGATATTCCCACAGGTCGTAAATGTGAGAGTGGGGAGCCCCTCTGGACCGGGGGGTATTACAGCCTTGGGGGGGGTCGGGGTCGAGCAGGACAGCCGGCGCGATCAGTAACTCTATGAATATTTATTTCAAAACAGCATTAAAATGAATACCCCTCACGAAGTTATCTGTAAAATATAAACCACCATATAAGCCTAACAGAATAACTTTGTGCGCTTTTATTCATTCTAAATACGAAATTTTATTAAGCAGTCGGTTGGCTGATTAGTGTGTAATCTTTATTTAAATTTAATTGAGACTGCAGGGGGACCACGGCGTGGCTGGTTTTGAGCAATAAGACTATTTACGCCTGCATTTTTAAAGCTGGATTTAACGCGTCTGTCTGACAGCCAAGCACCCGGACTCTGCGCACCTGTGACCCGGTACGCTGGCAAGTTTATCCATCCAGTTACACAAAAACGGTAAAATAAAACGTTAAAAAGACGAACGGGTAGGAAATTGTTTATAGACTGAAGAAAACAGCCGCCTTGCCGTCTGAAATCGAGTTTCCACAGACCCTACAGTGACTGTTGTGGCTTTTTTTACATGTTAAATTCTTTACAGATGTCCGGTTCTCTTTTAAGCTATATTGTGAGCCCAAGTCGCCTTACACGCTAGACGGCTCCAGTATGGTTCTAATTATCTAGAGTGACATGAGCAGCTAATTATTCCGCAGCAAACAATGTCTTTCAATTTTTATAGCTTTTCAAAACCGCATTGAACAGAATATGGAAGAACAAAGTCGAACAAACTTCAATTGTTTCCGCAGTGGTTACAGACGCGGCCATTAAACGACCGGACTGTGATGCTTCAAAAGAATTTTAAAAAGAGCCCGCATTTAAAATGCTTTGAAAGCTCAGCAATGCTGAGTGCAAATGTAGCTCAACGTTATGGACAACAGACTGCGGGGTTAGCATCGAGAAAGCCAAGGCAGTCGAATGGGATGTTTCAAAGCAACTCGGACTGCGGAAAAACTTTGACTATTGGAAATACACAAATTCAGAGTATTAAAAACTCAGTTTGTTCGTGTCCAGGAATATTTACCAATGGGCAGATTCACCCACCCAGAAATCTGATGTAATGTAGAATACAAAGTAAAATAGGATACAGAACAGAATCACTTAGGCTACCGTCATTCTGATTTCTGTACAATTAACAACTCAGATAAGGATGTCATCCATTCATTTTATATACCGGAAAGCTATGCAGGGTCACGTGGTTCAGAGCCTATCCTGGAAGCGACTGGAATAAGTCACAAAATAAATCAGGATGAGGCGCCAACCCATCGCAGGGCACATCAAGGTGTGCCCCCACTGTTGGTTTATGTCCAAGAAACAGAGAGATTTATACTTCTGTTTAGATTCTACGCCGTAGCCACGTACCCTACACCGTAATCTGACATGCAACTCACCATAAATGTAACTACAGGCGGCAGACTACGGCATAGGGAACACGGTACCTGCAGCGTAGATTCTAAACAGAAGTATTAATTAGTTTAAATTTGCATGTGAAACTTTGGCCAGATTTTATCTTTCGTTTAATGTTGCTGCCTGCTACACACTATGTCACTATGTCATGTTCATATGCGATAATCTTTATCGACCAACATTGAATAATTTTGGTTTTCAAAGGATCATAATGACATCTAAAGATGTATAAGGTAAATTGTAATAAGGCCCTGTCTGTAAACAAGTTTAGCTAAATGAGATTATTTATCAATGTTGTACCTAGATGATGTCAGTATTGGACTATGGCATTACTCTGTGTAGGCCAAAACCACATGTTCAAAATGCAGGTCCAATAATATTTAAATAGTCAATTGAAAGTTGGCTACTATTGCAAATGAAAGTCAGATTTTTTTCCCCATCCTTAGCAAGCACGACCTTTGGAAATGTCTTTATTAAAACTTAATATGGAGAGTTTTGGTGGAGCTGTTTGTCCGCTCCGTCTGAGTGAAATGACTGCTATTTGCTTGTAGGACACCAAACAAAAAACATCACAAGAACCTATATCATAATAAGGATGAGGAGTCGGAATCCTTGGTGGTTCGAGCTTCATGCTTATGACAAACCTCTTGGCTGTAATCCTATCAGAGTCCTGAAGTGATACGAGGTCTGCGGAGTCCAAACAGCAGCCGTTCTGCAGTGCAGGATGTTCTGCGGAGTCCAAACAGCAGCCGTTCTGCAGTGCAGGATGTTCTGCGGAGTCCAAACAGCAGCCGTTCTGCAGTGCAGGATGTTCTTGGCTGAACGTTACAAAATCCTTTGACTAACGCAACGCCACTTCTGTAAGACGGCTCCCAAAAGTTGTTTTTTATGAAATTTTTTACGAGCTCTAGTAAATAAGGCTTACTGGCTTCAACTAGCATTTCCACAAATGTATCACAAAACCACCAGGGGAATAAAAAAAAAAAAAAAAAAACGACACAGGAAACATTTTCATAAAAATTCTTTTAGTGACTATAAAATAGCTAAGTACATAAACAATGTTTACTTGCTACGTTTTCAAATGCATTTAATTTTTTTTTTTTTCGCATTTCAACATGCCGTTTCGCGGGGACAGAATGCTCTGTTTTTAAACCCATAGGGATCCATGCGACAAGAACCAATCAGCTCTCCCTGACAGCTAAGGGGCACAGCACGCTGTAAATTCCAAGTTCCCCGCTGAGGACAATCATCGGCAGCCACTGAGGGGCACAGAGGATTCACAACAGCATCACTGACAGCATGCTGGTTATAAACAAAATCAACAATTGATTCTGTAGGTGGCCGGATATTTTGCCAGCTTCTGTGCAATTCGCATTCATATTATACATAGTTATATGAAATATGGTTTATTTGCTTCATTTACAGCTTGACCAGGCTTCAGTTCTGTTCCAGTTCCCCAGCAGCATCGTCTTACTGACGTAACTTGAGCAAAGCGTCTATATCAAAAGTAGAACAGCGCAGCCAATCGAAAGGGATATATGTGTGTGGCTCATACACCACCACCGATCACTCCAGCAATACCCGTCTTTCCTTTATTCCTCATCCCATTTTGCCCTCCAGCCCTGAGGCGATCCATCTCGCCGGGCTAATGAGAGCTCAGCCCCCTCACACCACAGAAATGACCAGGCTGCAACTGAAACTTAAAATAATAATACTCACAGACCCAGCAGACACACTCTGTATGGGGAATCATGTGTCAGAGAGCCGCTGCCTGTCTCGCTTCACGCCAGGTGTCTTCAATCTCACCCACTCTCAGAGCCATGCAGCAATACCCCCCCCCCCACCCCCAAGACAAATGACACTGCTGAAACAAAGGCAGTACCACAAACTCAAGACCCTCCTGTTCGGGCGAAAACCATGAATCAGAGAACGACCATTTCTATTGTAGTTCTTCATCATGAGGAAGTATCAGTGATCGTGTGTGAGGGAGGGCTGAGCCCAAGGTTGCAGTCTGGTATGTGGGAGCGAGACCTGAGCCTTTATCCAGGGAGCTAAACCCGATCCAGTACCACGTCGAGGCAGGATGTCACTCATGCCCGCAGCCGATCGTCCGCTACTGTCCCATAAGGTAGCCGAAGAGAAGAGGTGCAGGACCAGCAGAAAGTTGCGAAATCGCTGCTAAATTTGGCCCAGTGTTTCACAGGACACCTGCCCCCTGGTAGGAGTGATTGACAATTCTGAACCACCCACGGGAAAAGAAATGATGACAGTCTGTGGAAGTTACCAAACCGGGAACTCCTCCGCTTCCGCATACGGACACACCTGGGTAACGTCGGCTGAATCGCAAAGGTGTAACCCCGGGTCAACCGCCCATCATGTCCTGAACCTGGGATTCACGAGATCTCGGAAGGTCAAGGTATGACACGGAAATAGACCCTTCTGCTTCAGAACAGGAAGGGAGGAGCCCCCAAATTCTAAACAACGCACTTAGAAATGCACCTAACAGGCAACCTGCATGCGTTTACAAACAAAATAAAATGTGCATTTAAAAAAATGTATAAACATTTATACACCAGATATGCATACGTGTATTTTACAGGCTGGCCAAACCTCCATATATATATGAACTGTCTGGGATCAAACATTCCCCCTGAAGTCAGGGCATCACAAATCCCCCGAGGTCGATATGTGTCCCAAGCGCGGGTCCGAGTCGATCTCATAGCGATAGTGGTAGCCTTCCAGCACGTCGCGGCAAGCGTCCCGCGTGTCCACGATCCACTTCTTAATGCCCTTGCGGTTCAGATACAGCACAAAGAGGAAGATGACACCCACAAAGCCCAGGACCACACCCAGGAAGGCATAAGAGGTCTGCAGGGCCAGGCGGGCACCCTCACCCACCGGGCCGTCGTGGCAACCCAGGACCTGACCCCCCAGGCCCAAAATTGGGGTGCCACGGAGTGCGGCTGGGAACGAGCACACCAGTCGCTCGGCATCGGTCACGTGCGCACGGGAGCTGTTCAGCCAGGCGGCGAAATCCTCCACGCCACAGGTGCAGACGTAAGGGTTGTCTCCCAGCAGCAAGAAGGCGCCAGAGAGCTGCTCCAACTCCCCCAAGGCGTCCTCCCCGAGGGTCTTCAAGGAGTTATGCGTGAGGTCGAGCAACTCCAGCCGCTCCAGGCCAGAGAAGCTCCCGTTATGGACGGACACCAGGGAGTTGTTGGCCAGCACAAGGCGGCGCAGGTTCGGGACGTGACCGAAGATGCCGGAAGGCAGGAGAACCAGGCGGTTCCCCGACAGGTCCAGGGTCTGGAGGCTGCCGAGTGCCCCCCAACGCAGAGCTATGGCCAGGTCGCCGATGCAGGAGCGGTTGTACAGAGCCCGGCTGAGGTTGAGCTCTCGCAGGGAGCCGCCGGTCACCGCCAAGGCCTCCGGGTGGATCACAAACAGCTGGTTTCCACTCAGGTCCAAGGAGCGCAGGCCTCGCAATGACGAAAAGGCCTGAGACTGCACCTCAGTGATCCTGGGGGGGCACAGGAGGGCCTGTGGTTATATACACTCCTCCCTAGCCCTGTTCCGCACACAAGACCAGCAGAAGGGCGAGCAGGAACTGATCTTGTGCAATAAACCCGAGTCCAGTAACTGTCGTCTTTAAACATTCATTCATTCATTTTCATTCATTCATTCATTTTCATTAATCTTCTCTCTAAATCAATACATAAGTAAAATAGGTGAGATTTTATCTAAGTCTACTAATGAACATGTTCAACGAGGCAAAACAGGGGCCAAATCTTCTCGTTCACGGATGATTTACAGTGACTCTAGCGAGTGACTCAAGTCAACAGATAAGTTTGAGAGGTGACAGCGGGGTACAGCTTCGTCTAGAGCCCTTCAGTGATTTATCTCAAAAATGACTGAGAATAATGTACTCTATACAAATCAGACTATGACGGCTTCTACCGTCCTCCGAAAGAGATTAAAAGCGTGTGACTTGTGTAACGACACACTTTCAAAACAAACCGGTTTTAGCTAAATCAGGTCTATTCTACGATCGAGATGTTTATATGCAAATCAACTATTACAAGCTGACAGCAAAAAGTCAGGTATGAAAGATTCAAACAAATCGTGGTCACCACCTAAAGCGAAATCAATTAGGCCCATAATAAACTGAGATTTGCACATAAACAGTAATTGTGTTATAAAACATTAAATAAAAGGGAAATTACATGGTACATATGACATAATTATTACAAGTGTCTTGAAAAAGTGACGTGCCCGTTTCCATGGTCCGCCGATATGACGGCATCATATTTTACCTGTTGTTGCTTAGCGAGAGGTTGGTCACGTTCTCTAGGCCACTGAAGGACCCGAGACCGATTCGGGATATGCGGTTCCCGGTGATGAACAGGTTCCTGGCGTAGCCGGGGATCCCGAGCGGGATGCTCTGCAGCTCCTTGGAGACGCATTTCACCGTCTGGGCGGCTTCCGAACACTCGCATCCAGCCGGACACGCCGCGCTCAGCGGACACGCACGGAGCAGCGCCCCAACGCAGGCGATCAAAACCAGCCGGACCATCGTGCAGGGCGAAGTAACCACGGCCAGAGACGTTTTCAATTAGATTACTTCCATCCAGCGATTTCTAAGAAGAAGAAGAAGGTACCCGCGTTGTATATGTAATGGATAGCGAGGCGCAATTTAGTGGACACTTAAAAAAGGTCCTGCCGTGAATGCATTAAGTGCAATGGCTCTTTTTAAAAATGCCCGCGGCTATTTAAAAGAGTCAATCTGGCCTCAATTTGCTGCCAAAATGAGATCGAGCCTTAAGAACACGTCTTCTCTTGGTTTATTTCATGCAATTTTAAGTGATCCCACCTTTTTGAACAAGTTTGCCACTCTTCTTCTTCTTCTTCCTCAGACAGTGTCCGCTCCCGTTTCGTCTAAGCGAGACGCAGCTCCTCACATTCCGGCGGCCCCGGCGCGTATGAGGGACAGGGGCGCATTTCCATGTGAAAAGGAGAGCCTCCACTGTTTGACGCCTGGGGTGGCTCTTTCGTGGCTGAAGTACGCGCGCGCACACACACACACACACACAATGGAGTAAGAAGCCTGGAGAAAAAAAGACGAGAGAGTCGCCGATACAGGAAACGGCGGGGGTGGGGCCGTCGGCTCAAAGCAGCTCGCCAGCTCCTTTAAAGCAACAAAGGGGGCCGGCGAGCGCCCAGAACCCAACCGGACCGTTTCGAACAGGTCCGTAAAAGTAATGGACCATTAGCGCAGTAACAAAGGATTATCTGATTTAAACTAATCAACAGCTCATGTTTAAAAAAGTTACGGATTTGATATAGCACATGTCCTGATCTGTATTTATAGTATTATTCAGTGCGGAACTATGCATTGCATTAATCATCTGTTAACATGTTAGAAAATCGTTGTTCTCATTTACTGGACACGTTCAGCCTAATGTGTTTTTGATGTTCCCGTAGCCAAGCACCCCATACGAAACCGCCGGGGCGTAAAGACTAAAACTATGCGAGGTCTGAGCAGAGAAGCGAAGGTGTGGATGAGATAAATGCAGCAGCAGGAGACTCTGAAAAGGCGTTTTGTTATTGCAGCCATTCGCCTGGGAATTCCGCGGTCCCGAAACACGGCGATCGTCACCGCTGAGACACGTGCTTCCAGTGTTTTGGTTTCCACGTTGTAATGACTAAGGCCTAATTAGACTATTAATAACCTAATCAATTAAGCAGCATTAACTATAGGCTACTATATCATACTCAATGTTATTGGCTATGTGTGGATATCGATGATATTAACGATTGATCCCGAATACACAATTTGTAGAGCACCCATTAGTTAAACTGTAATCCACTGAGAAACAAATAGTCGGAAAATAATACCTGGGCTGTAGCCAGGATTTTTAAAATACGGAGGTCAAACGTGTTTGCTCATTCTAGGTGAGCCCCGTAATGAATCACGGCTATTAGAGGTGCAGAGAAAATACTGAGGGCTTGATCTCAATGGTACGGGTATGATCACAATCATGTGTTTAGCCGATATAACAAGTAGACTACTGCATTTTCCCGTGAACAGATCTGCCAGAAGGTTATAGGCCTTGTTGAAATCGACATCAATCTGAATTATTCTTTCTGAAACCAAACGTCAATCCGACTTTCCCTGTGCCTGTCATATACCTATATGGATATATGTGAGTAGATACCGGACTTCTTTCACAGCTGTTCGCATTAGCAATTTAAATAAAACATGCTTTGAAAACGAGATAGAGACGTCGCGTTCGGATGTTAGGTACACCCACCAAAAACACGTAGTGCGACACGCCTACACAAAAGCCACGTTTCTTTCGAAATGCATACCCGCAAATCGCCGCTCCGGTAGGAGCGCAGCGATGGATGCGTACTACGCCTCTCTCACCTCCCGCGGTCAGCATTTGATCTCCCTGGGGGTGCAGGAGAAGAATGAGAGACCGGTCTAAGCGGTCTGACTTTTGAGGGTGAAGTGTGAAACCGGATAGGAGCAGAGCGTGATCAATCAGTCAGGGCACAAAGAAAGAACAAGCCAGTCTGTGATGAAAGTGATATCCGTTAAAACGTTTTTAATATTACTGAATGAGTGAATGTAGCCCTGGATTTAGAGTTAAAACACTGTGTTCTACGTTTGACATGTTAAATTTCATTTAAGCTTTAGGCAGATGTATTGAATAAATAACTGAACATATATGACTGTAGATAATTCTCAGACCAGCCAATCCAAAGTCCCAGGAGACGGGGACCTGCATGGGCAGCCGTGTATCTTCCCCTTGCCAGGACTCACTCATTTATTTATTCACAAACAAGCAAACAAATAAGCGCATAGATAAACATATAAATCATTTCTCTTAATGTTTATTTTTGACCAACTAAAGTTTGTGGCTCCAGTAATGACTTTGCTATTATTGTCTGGGCTGTTGAATTTGCTGACTTAAATATGCAGCAAATGGTTGACTTTAACCTTAAGCGACCTGCTTCCGATTCAACATTTCATTATTATTGGCTGTGAATATTCATTATTAACTGGGAGAGCAGTAAGTGGAGCTGTAGAAATGGTTTTCACACAGTGGGGTGGGGGGTTATTACTTTGTTGCTAAGGAGTGATCGGCACAGTGGACGGTGGCTGTGTGTAGGTCAGGCTTTATGCAGGGCTCCTGAGAGGGTAGGCCTCAGGTCTCACATGCCTAAGCTGTGGCTCCTGGATACCAAGAAGCCAGCAGCTTTGGGGCGTATCTGCCGACGCTTTGAAAAGACAAAGACTCACCAAAGTGCGGTCTACAGTGGCCATTAAGATCCCCCCTCTACACAGACCACGTACGGTTTGTGAAATTATCATTAAAAAGGTGATGGATGTAGAAACAGTGTGGAAACTGCATGTCTGTACTGTGGTAACAGAGTCATAGCTGTGAACCTAAGCAGGGTTTGGTCTTGGACCTAGGAGAGTCACAGTTGTACATCGAATCAAAGCTCTGATCTGGTTCTGATCTAATCCGAGTTCTGATGTATGAGAGTCACAGCTGTGCATTTAACTGGAGTATGTCAGGGATATAAGTGAGTCACAACTGTGCATCTAACTGGAGTATGTCAGGGATACAAGTGAATCACAGCTGTGCATCTAACTGGAGTATGTCAGGGATACAAGTGAATCACAACTGTACATCTAACTGGAGTATGTCAGGGATACAAGTGAATCACAACTGTGCATCTAACTGGAGTATGTCAGAGATATAAGTGAGTCACAAATGTGTTTCTAAACAGAGCATGTCAGGGATGTAAGAGAGTCTCAGCTGTGTTTCTAAACAGAGCATGTCAGGGATGTAAGAGAGTCACAGCAAATATACAAACTCCTGCGGTAGTGTCTGGAAGACTGGGAAAAGAATTTCAGATTAAGAGAGAAACCCCAAAAGGGAGGCATTTAAGCCTCCCAATATCTAGCCAGCTTATCTCCATCGTAACTTTCAAAGAGGACTGACACTCCCCCGCTGACATCAGAGGCTTTCATGGGCGCCGGGAACAATGTCCACCCCGTTGCTCATGGTCCTTTATCCAGGAGGGGGACACAGGGGCGTCTGGGTTGGATCCCAGACACAGAGGGGGTTCGATTCCTTTGCCGGGAACCCAACAACATGAGACAGGAGTCCCTCCAGCGTCTTTCGAAAGGAGGAATCCAAAAAGTCGTCGCTGCGAAGCGAGTCTGGGTCGTGGTGCTGGTGCACCCGGGAATGTGCCGCTTCCTGCTCTCTGTAAGCCACTGGCAGCTTCGGCGGGGGGAGAGACGTGGCTGCATCGGGCCACTGAGCATAATAATTAGCTCAGCGGAGCCCAAGTGCTCGGGCAGGCTGTGAACCTACCCGCACTGAGACCCACCAGGACCCCCCGAGACACACACCATTGGTTTACCCGACGTCTGATGACTTTAGCCAGGCGTGGCCAATGGGAAGAGCGACAACCACAAACCAGGTTAATGTTCTGGGACAGTAATTTCATAAATTCAGCTAATGAAAAGGATTACATTTATGCTAATGGGCTATACTCCATTCTCAAATGGGGGGGGGGGGGGGAAGGAGTGTCTAAAATGTTGGTCTGTTAATGGATGAATTGGCAAAAAAGGAGAAAAACTTCATATTCCACAGCTGTATCTTGATAAAACTGTAGTAATTTAAACTCATGAAGAAGAGAAAGGTTTCAAGGGTGAATAAATGAGTACTGTGCATCAAAATCATGACAGAGTACTAGATGTTCTGTATTATCAATATTTAATAAATGTTTTACATGGTTGAATTCATTTGTATGGCATCCATTCATCCATCCATCCATCCATCTTCCAACCACATATCCTGCATTGGGTCACGAGTGGGTCTGGAGCCTATCCTAGGAAGCATATGGTATAGAGCAGCAGTACACCTATTCCAGTTAATCACAGAGCACACACACATGCGACACTATGGGCAACACAGAGGCCCCCATTTAGCTAACTGCATTTGGCGATTTCTGTAATTTAGTTTTTGTTATTTTATAATAATGTATATTTATAAAAGTGGATGTTCCTCTCAGGCATAATGGAGACTTTTTTCTAGGGAAAGAGATCCAGCGATCCAGATTCCTCTTCTCTGCTTTCAGCAGATATTAGCTCAGCCATCGCATAAACCTGATATCCCAGGAACACTGAGCGTGTGTGTGACACAGGTGTGAAGATCACCCTGGTTGACACACTCCTAAGCAGCAAGCAACAGAATTCTGGGGGCAGACCTGAAAATATGGCCCTAATTCAAAGCCGGAAGTAGACGGCGAGCGGGCTATCGCCAAGCGTCATGTCGCGGAACCTTAGCAGGGACACAACGATCACAGCATGTTATGGGGATAACATAGAGCTGGATTCCGAACCCAGAGGTCCAGATACCGCCTCTAATTAAAAAGCTGCAGATCATTGAAACAAGCACCAGCAGTTAATTAACTTCTTGTGGAACATGTCAGTGTACATTTTGGGGAAGGGGGGAGCTTATGAGGTTTATAAGGACACACCCCCAATACATACACACTCACATTCCCTCACATACACACACACACACACACAAAAAGCGGTGGTCATGGAGGGCTCTCTCACATGCTGCTGTGTGGGATTCTATGCCGATTCTATGCTGGACACCCCCCCCCCTCCTCACCCCCCAGCCTATTAACGCACGTTGAGGACCACAGTGACTGTGATGATGACCCCATATAAGAGCAGGAAGGGCAACCAAGTCTTCAGGGAGTCTGCAATGCTGCTGGGTGTCGGTGTATGTGGGGGAGTGGGGGGGGGGGGGTGGAGGATGGAGAGAGAAGAGAAAAGGGCAATGAAAAGAGCAAGAAAGAGTGTGGAGAACAGGAGAGAAGTAGATACAGAAGAAGTCCGTATGGAAGATGCAGGTTAGGTCCTGCAATGCGTGTGTCTTTTCTATTCAGTCTTTTTTGTTCTTCATTCCTGATTTTCATTGCACAAAATCTTCCCTTTGTTTGACGGTCAATTACAAGCCACCAAATAAAACACAATCACAGGAAATGTTGGGGGAAAAAAACACTTGGTTTCATTTAACTGCACCCACCGCCTCCAATCACAGAGCAAAGCTGCCCGACGATCCACACGGAGCTGTGGAAGCAGACGCGGGCGGCCCAGAGAGGCGTAAAGGGGAATCGCGGTTTCGGGGCTCTAACGGCAATCTGCTTCCGCCTCCTTTCCTCACCTGACGTGCTTGCTGTGGAGCAGGGAGAGGAGGCAGAGGTTAATCATGTTCCACGCGGAGCTGCCGTCGTAGCGCATCAGGTTCAGGGCCAAGGCCACGTAGGAATGGCAGTTGTCACAGCAGAGGATGTGCTGTGGGAAACAGGGAGACAGAGAAGAAAAGGTGGCGAGTGGGGGGCTGCAGGTTGGGCTCATGCCCCTATCAGCTGGAACCTGGAGACAGACTCTACAGCTTTCCAGCAACAGCCTGGATTTACCTAAACTTCCAACACACCGCAGAGCTGACTAAACAACTGCCCCCCCTTAGAGCAGAAAAGGTCAGTTTGGCATCACTAAATGCCACATCTAAGGGCTCAAAAGCAGAAAGCAGACCCATGGCCAGAAATATATTTTGCGGGCAACCCTACTGATAGGTCCCCCACTGTTTTTGCCCGCCGTCGGGGAAGGGGGGGGGGGTAGACGGTACATTTTGCTGATCCTGAGGCCTGAATGAAATTTCCAGGGAGGTTCCAACTCAAAACTCTACTACATGGCGCTATGCGACTGATCGGTAACAAGAATAATTTGGTGTGGGGGTTGAGACCCTTTAAGTTATTAGGAGGCCACGTGCTCTAAAGGAGTCTGCGCTTTGTTGATAATTTACTCCAACAAAGGGGCTCCAACAAAGAAAAAGACTTTATTAAACTAAAAAAAAAAGAACACACTAAACCGAAGGACCACGAGAGGTCAAAATAAAACAGCCGAAACTTAGGCAGGAGATAAAAGCGACCACAGGAGACAAAGGGCAGAAACAGATACGACAAAGTAACAACCATAGGAGTGATCCAACAAAAAAATAAAACATGAATCAGACGGTAGCCAGGGGAACAGGAGGACCAGCCATACTGAAGAAGCAGAACAGTCATGATCCTGACAGACATCCTCAGCCTGATACCACCCATCAGGGAACAGGATGGTCAATTTGCCCCTGGGGGTAGGTTTTATGTTTTTAACCCGGGCCCCTGTAGTCTTTTCCCCATACCGGCCCCGTTTCTGCCCGCCGCTCACCATCTTGTGCCCATACTGCTCCGAGGCGTCGCGCACGGCCGTGTCCCACGCCTCGGGGCTGCCTCCGCACACCTTGCTCACGTCCAGCCTCCAGTACCTGCAGCGGTAGCAAAATGTTGCAGGGATGCAGAATTCCCTGTGGCCTTTAGCACCCTGAGTCCCTTCAACGTTTATGTATCTTATCATTAATCAGCTTTGGTCGCCAGTCCATATAAGCATTATAAACACTGACTGCTAATTCTTATGAACACATCGCATTAATACGACGTTCACGGCTCCCCCCGCAAAAAAAACAGGTGTGATGCTAATGAAGACTCACTCACTTTGTCGGTTTGCCAAAAGCCATGTCGTCCTCCTGGGAAATAAAGCTGTGTTGAGGAGCAGTAGGTATGTTCAGGATCAAACGAGGCCACGGTTCTTAAAACTAACCCCGGGGTCTGTCTTAAAGACTTTAGACACTGATCTCAAGTATGATTTATCTTCTCATACTTTGCTTTATAAGCAGAAACCATTCCACATGAATACAGGTTCTTAAACAACAAAATTATTTTTATAATCACAAAACAAACAAATTACAATAATATCATAATTGTACTGATTTACACAGTTGGTTGTGTAACATACAATATCCTCTGATGCCCAAAGCTCTTATGAGAAGTATCATTGCTGGGATTTGAACCGATCACTACTTGGTCCATCGCTTATATTTCACCCGGCATAATTTCATAGTTTGTAGGCATTTAAATATAATCGTGCTAAAGAAAGTGTCCTGCGGGAAATGGAAGAAGGATGCGACCATACTCACAGAGACACAGTAGGGCCCAGCAAAATCTCGAATCACGCCGGAGGACGTGCAGATTCCCATGTGGCCAATGAACGGCAGCAGCCACCTGCACACGGGACAGGACGTAAGGACCAGGGCTACAACAGACACGGGACGTAAGGAGCAGGGCTACAACAGACACGGGACGTAAGGACCAGGGCTACAACAGACACGGGACGTAAGGAGCAGGGCTACAACAGACAAGCACCTAGTAACAATAGGAATTTGTCAATGGGCAGTCAATACACAAACTGCTCCTGAGAGTAACTTGTCTCAGATCACATGACTCAGACTGTTCTCTCAAAGCAAGGTTCAGTCAGAATCATGCATCCACAAATGCCCATTACAATGATTCGATCAAATATACAAGGTGCTTGCTTAGGGCCGCGTCCACCCCCTGCTTCTGTCTGCAAGAAGGCTGCACCCAAGGCTGTCTGCGTTCCAGCCCCAGGTAACCATGGAAATCTGGGTGAGGCTGAAACATTTCCTACTTTCCTGTTTTCCTAAAAACTGGAGCCATCGGATGCGTTGTCTCCCAGAAATTGTTCAGACACAATAATTAGTTTTTATTGGAGTTACCCAATTCAGCTGTGTGTGTGTGTGTGTGTGGATTATGTTTATATTACATTGTGGCGGACTAAATGTCTTCCACAGTGTGATAAAACCAGGTATTTTTACATGGTGGGAACTATTTTTCAGGTCCCCACAAAGACCTGCGACTGCAATCGAAAAACTAAAAATCTTAATTGTTTAATCCAAAAGTCTTGTATTTTGTTTGTTTACATATGGTTAAGGTTTGGGATGGGTAGGGGTTAAGGTCGTTATGTAGGGATTAGCTGGATAACAATCAGAACCACAGTCCGTACTGGGATGTAATACCCACTGGGCTATTGGGTTTAAGCTACAGGGTGATGAGTGAAATCCCAAGAAGGGATCTTTGGTTTTATTCCTGAGCTGGACCCTTCGCCTGAATTATTCCTGTAAAACACGTGTCAATGGATAATAATGTAACTCTGAATGAAAGCATCTAACTAAATAGACAAACGTCCCTCCGTACAGTGTGTTCCTCTGCGGCACAAACATCCTGAGGTGCACTGGGGCTGTGAGAATCAGCCGTGATTTTTCAGGTAAGGTCTGGCAGTGGAGCCCCGATACAGGAGGACTTCTGAACCACTTTGGTGCATCTGACCCACCTCGTTGGAGAATCTGGGGCAGTCTGTGTGCTCTTTCCCCTCGCGCCGCTACCTCCTTACATCTCCACCCAAACAGCACTCTACCCAGTCCCCAGAGCAGGGCTCCCTGACTGTGTCCCTGAAGCCCATCAACTTCCTCTCTGGATGTACCTGACGTTCAGCCCCTCTCTACATCTTCATTTCATTCACATGCCAGCAGGACAGCTTTGTTTATATTCATTGGTGTACATCCATCCATTTTTCTGGTAGCTTATATTACATATAATCTTCTTAAAAAATAATTTTCTACCAAATCAGTTTTTAGCAATGGTGGTACTTTTGACCAAGGTGCTGATATGTATTTCAAGAAATGAAATGATCTAAATATAATAAACAGCAGATTTTAAGCGAGTCACGAAAAGACACCAGGTGAAATTGAAAAGTTAACGGGGGGCAGCAAGCAATCGCAGTGATCTCTCACCTGCCCCGCCCAATCTGCCCCTTCTCCTCAGGTAAGCACTGCTGGCAGACGAAGTGTGATCTGCGTAAGCAATCCCGAGGTCATCTCGAGCCGTGTGCTTCTAATATCCTTGAAATTATGCAACTTTACATCAGCACATGCGCTTGCAGGGCATTGACCTATGGACATGTAACACAGCTTTCGCGGTAATTTTAGCGTTTTAATTTTTTCTTTGTGTTTTGTTTGCTTTGAAATGCCCAGTGTGATTCTGCCATCCGCTCGTTTCCGTGCCAGGGAGTGTGACGACGACGACGTCAGCTTGGGATTTCCAGCCAGGTCAGAAAAAAACATCTCACCGGTGCAATGAAATATCCTGACATCATTCGTAAAACCCCATTGCGAACTGGTGGTACCTCTCTTTATTTTTCAGTTATTCCAATATAACACTGAACTCTGGTATTACACAGAATTGCCCGAAAGATCTTAAAAACCAACAACGAGTGTCACCAAAACTGACAAGAGGAACTTACGACAAGCCCGGAATGGGCGTCCAAACGATGCAATAAGGAAATCGGCTCTTATCTGGGTCTATTTTCTCGCAGTCCTCGTTATCATTTGTTAGTGCGTCTGCCTCCGATGCATCCGCCATCATTATCAGTTACAATCAGAGCATTTCCCAGTTTCCCCTCCCACCGGCCCAGCATCTGGAAACAAAGCCTGTTTCAGGATTTTTCACGCGGTCCCAGTGCCGCAGAGACTGAGTTACCATAACGAGACAAACAGTTCAGATCAGCTCACCAACAAGCTTACAGACAGTGCAGTGATAAAAATGCGGGGAAAATAAACATAGCTAATACGTATTATTATTGTTGTTGTTGATAACAACAACAATGATAGATAGATAGATAGATAGATAGATAGATAGATAGATAGATAGATAGATAGATAGATAGATAGATAGATAGATAGATCTTACTCACACATATACTTCATTTTTACAAAACAAAGAAACATTGTTTAGGGGCTCTAGGATTGTCCGCAGCGCTCGTCAAGCTTTGGGAACTTAATTAATAATAATAATAATAATAATAATGGCCCGTTTGTAGAGGAGAGGGCGTCGCTAACCTACTCGCCAGTGATTTGGAACAATTCTTGATAAGACTTAAAACAAGTGAAACATCTTGTTAGGCGGACAGCTGCAAAGGGCTCTTTGGGTATTTACTGACACTGCTACCCTCATTGTGCAGGCTACCCCCCCTCAAGTCACTCGAGACACAACAACATGAAATTGTGCTACTATAATTTCCGTTTGCATTACTTTTGCAATCTGTGCCTTGTCAGCAAATGCACCCAACTGTGACACCTGATCGCTGCTAGTCTTCAGGCCCTCGTTAGACTATCTGGTTGTACAATCTGCTCAGGGCTGCCTGTTCTCAGCCTCGCTGGGATGCGACTCGTATTCCCAGTTCGAGACGTGACCTATGTCAGAGACGTCCGATACCGCCATCTGTTGCCTCAAAAAGGTAATTACACCTTGGCATGATGTTTGTGCTCACGGCGAGAAGTTCCCAGTCGTGGTACCTGATTGATTCACCCCAAGGGCATTTTGTGCTTAAAAATAAGTATATCTGAACCAAGGGAATATATTTAACAGCCTTAGCCTTCCACCAAGATGTTTCTGCTAATATGAAAAAGGAGATGACGTACTGGTTAGTGCTTGTGCTTCCAAAAGTTTTCGAGTTCAAATTAGAACATATTTTATTTTCTGCAACCAGGAATCACAGACATGTTCATGACAAAAATAATTTGATTGAGAAAAAAACAAATGTAGGCTATGGTAATTCCATGATCGTGGTAAAAATGCATTTTGATTCAAATGTCTGTCAGCATTCGCTGTGGTGAACACATCGATTTGTATACGCAACATCAACGAGAATCAGGACAAGAGAAGACAGACTCGGGTTAGACAAACGGAACCTCATTTGACTCTTTTACATTTGTAATACCGAGAGCCAGTTGTTATACCGTTAGCGCTGTACGTTTCCGATTAGCAGATATGGGCCAGGCTGGTATTGGAGTGGACGCTTTGGGACCGCAGTTGCCCGTCTGGTTTCATTTAGGCGTGGCAAAAACAACGCAGTCAGCAAAAGTGCGCAGACTATGACAAACGAAGGCGAAGCGCTGCGGACATGGCGAGTTCATCATGCCCGCGACTGAGGACCCCTCCCGGGAAAACTCCGGCTCCATATCTAGCTTGCGCAACTAACCCAATTTAACAAGACGGTCTTGTAAGTAACTTTTTGCATAGCACCATCCAAAGCCAAATACCTGTAGTCAGATTTATTAGTATTTTTTATTACTCTGATACCCTATATCAAATAGTACAGGGCTATAGCTACGTGAAGCTTCTTAATTATGATCACTGCAGACTGTCTGTGCTTATGGATAATGTTCATAAAGAGACGGATCCCTGCACCGATTCTCGTGGGACTCACACGTGAGCAGTTTCAGAGGAAAATAGCCGTTTGGTAAAATGATGCGTGGCATTTCAAAGTGGCGTTCAATGTCACAGTGTCATGTAGGCCTAGAGTAGGAAAAGTTGTCATTTTAAAATATGCACACTACAAGGTTTTTATTTATACTGGTTAAAGTGGCTCTGGAACAGAATACGTGGGAGAAAGACCAAAAATCAATGTGAAGACGGTGACCTAGATAAACGAAAATGCCTTTGTCTTGGGAATTATTGGTGTTAGGATGATTAATCTGATGTTGGGGTGCGGTATTATGGCCCTTTATAAGAAACAATTTGTAATTTATTCTCCTCCTTAAAAATCGTGACACAGAGAACAATACCATGTAGCTTTTGCATTGAGGATCCTGCTTTAGTGCATAGAGTGACCAAACTGCACCATATATTTCAACAGAGTCGTCCAGAGTGGAAATTTCCCATGAAACCAGTACGTTATCAGTCATTCTTGACTGAATTCAGTTGAAGGGGTCTACATTTGTTACCAGTAGACCTACTGCATACCCCCTAGCAGCACAGCATAACCAAACCAGTACATAACCAGTTTGTTTGTATAAGAATATACCCTACAGGTATTTTGGCCAGGGGAATAACATATATTGCCACGTATATTTGTGCTTTGCCTGCATTTCTTTTGATGTTATTTCATTACAAGAACATTGCAGGTTAAAATTTCTTGCTTCAGGCAGATGCCTCCTGGGATATGAATCAGCAACACGGGGTCCATAACTCTGCTTATTAACCACTATCTTCCCTGTTCCAACAAAGCCCCTTCCACCATGAACCCAGGGGAAATTAACGGGGCGGCAGTGGGCGGAGCTTAAAAACACTTATGAATGAGAGTGGAAAGAAATAATTAAGAACAATAATAAAGAGCAAAACCAAGAGGGTCATTCAATATTACTTTTCATTTATTCCTTTTTCCTTGCAACAAACTCAGAGTAGCCAAAAGAAGAAAAGAATTAAAAAAATGTCATTTTAATTGAAAAAAACACACATGGAGCTCTAGTGTTAGAAGGCTCAGGCCTTACATACGTTTCCTGTCCTGGGCCTGACGATCGTTCCAGACATTAAACAGGAGCGCCTGTTTGGTGATGTCTGATGTTTTGGGCAAATACAAGCAATTTTGACTTCTGACTGCGATATGGAAGTATCCTGTCACAATGGTTGAGGAGATGGGGGGAGGGGGGGGTGACAAATCAACCTTTGAAAACTTATCCGGAGCTCAGCGAAAATCGGACCTCATGAAGCAGAACAGCGCCGAACACAGCCACTGAAAGCTCTGCCGGAATCTGACCAAACTCAGCCATAACAAATCAGAAACAGTTTCCCATGACCCTGGGCCATCACGGCGGCCATCACCTCACATATAAAATGTACAGACCATTTTACCAGCATCATGACACTAATTAAGGATATAAAATTCTCTAGTATAGGAGTAGGGGGACAACAGGATGCTTAAGCAAGCCATGTCCTTAACAAAAATATATAATTGCAAAAACAAAACTACTGGATCACAAGTAGAAGGGGAAATTATCTGACTTTTGTCCAGAAGTTGGCTCGGAAAGCTGGCGTATCACCATGCAAACTGCCTCCCCGCTTTTAGCTTGATGTTGGTGAGCAGCTGGGTAGGGACGCTTGGAGCTCGACTCCAACATCCTGGCAAATAGGAGAGAACAGTGGGCTTCAAAGGAGTTTTTCCGTTCAAAAAAATCAAAACCCAAAAACAGCCTCCATAACCTTATAAAACCAGTCCAAAAACTAACCAGTGTCCTCACACGTTTCTCCAAGACCAAAGATACAGAACACAAAATATCTTGAAGATCCACTTGATTGAAATACACAACAGAAATGATGAAACAGTTTTGAGACCCAGAAGTGCACATGTGGGGGAAAAATGTGGCCAGTCACCACACCTCCGAAGGAAGTAGGAAAGTACTTCTGGCCGTCTTGGTGCTATCTGACGGTGAAGCCATCAGCCCCCTGTGGAATGAGGTTGTGCAGCTGTGTCTTCCTATGTGCTGTGAGACTTCCAGCCCATAGCTCATTCCATTCTAGAACTTCTCCAGAACATCGGTGAAGGCTTACATTCCACAAGTCTCTCCTTATTTTTCCTCAGGTGCTCCTCAGTTACACATGGATGCATCTTAATGCATTGAAAACAGCTCTTTAAAGGGTTCTGTTCACTCCTATATAAATTTTCCATCACGTGCCTCAAGCAGTTTAATATTTAGCAAGTTTTTTTTTCCTGTTTCCTGGATAAAAATGAAATGACACTCTGACCAAAAGGTTTACAAAGCAGAAGGAAACCAAAAGAGTCTTATCGTCAAGGCCAGTAGCTCTACTGTAACTCTTGACCCCGTCAGTTTTCTGGTGTGTGAATGACATCATTCAGTACCCCAGACCTACCACAAGAAGAAAGTCCTTCCAGACACGCCTTTCCGAGAACTTTCAAGGTGCGATTTGCTGCAAAAATAGCAATAATAATAATCAACCTCTAGAATTGGCGATGTATCTTGAAGGTCTGTGTTGGCTCCACACATACTTGGGGTGGGGGGGGGGGCTCTCTGCGGGAAAGCTGAAGGACACTGTAACTGTGCATCAGCTAAGGAAGGACGTTGGCGCTGTCGCCGCACAGTTTCGGTGTGTAGAATCCGTTTCAGTCATCCCACACAGCCAGAGTCTCTACCCCGCACAACGTCCCCGCCTCATATGTGGGGGAGGTGACGTCCAGAATGTCATTGTGGGATGAGCACAGGATACGGGGGTGACTGTTGCTGACACCGCTGTCCAAAAGACCCCAGTCACCTTGCAGCAGTTCCCCCACCCTCGACAACCACACAGATTCGGGAATGGTGTATAGCTGTGACACTCATGGCACATTCTTCCACTGTATGGGCCGGAGCAGTCGGGATCAAACATCATTCCAGCCAGAGAGCTCACCCCTCCACCTTCACACGCGCCCTCGATCTCAGTCTTACGCACACACACAAAAATACGCAGACACGCGGGTCCGGGTGGCAGGAGTCCGGGGCGGGGCGGGGCGGGGCGGCATTGGCTCGGCGGGAGGGCAGCGTCTAGCTGGGCCGGCACTGCACCTGGCCCTCGGAGCTGTCCTCGTCGTCGGAGCCGTCGGGTCCGCCGCTGCTCAGGCCCGTGATGCGGTAGCCCATGTTGAGTAGCATGACCTCCAGCGGGTCGGCGTTCATGCGCCGCTGGTTGGCCTGGGCGGCACCCTCCATATCCACCACCACCCGGCCGTTCTCACTCTCCGTCTGGGGGGGGAGGGTAGGAGGAGGAAGCAGGGGAGGAGCACACCTCATTAAACTATCATTATGGGTCCAGGGCTGGATTCAGTTATTTTTTCAGTATTTTACACTTCTGTTGATTAAGGAGTGACCTGCAAAATATTTCAGGTAGAAATCCTTCATGAATCATAAGGCTACTTTGCTAATGGATAACTCTGCTTGGGGACACTAGGTGGCGCTAGCTACCTCTGGCCTGGGGTTCCAGAGCCGCACTACAGGATCGATGCCGCTGGTGGCCAGGAAGCAGTAGCTGGGGTGTGGCTGTAAGCAGTTGACGATGGACTCGTCTCCCTGTAGGATCCTGACTAGGTTGGTGGTCTCCTTTTCCCAGATGAAGAAAGAGCCGTCGTCTGAGCCACTCACGATGTACTGCCCTTTGCTGAGGGGAACGGAATGAGACAGTGACGTCGGAGAACCGGAGCGGACAGGGAGAACAGGCGAAACAAACAAACGGACTGCCCCACTCTTACAGAAACATCTCAGGCTTCAAATGGAGACAGACCATGCCGTTGGGAGGCAGATCAAGCAGGTGAAGATGCTTGGGGGGATATTAACATTCAGTCAAGTGCAGTACATTAAATGAAACCTCTGCTTAAGATTTTCCACATACATTACACATACATGACTAAGACTTTCTGATCTTCTCAGCCTTATGAGCTTTCCACATATCAACCTGCAACTTTCAGCCTTGGTTTAATTAGCACAACATACACCTGAAAGTAGACCTGCCGAGGGTAACTGGCTTTCTGAGAAAGGAACAGGTCAAAACACGCTTCTCACTCTACGAGTATCAGACAAGTTCAGAGACGTGCAAAGTCCCTCTCTGGTCAAACCTTCAGATTCCTTAATAACCCCATTACACTGGATGATGGACAAAGAGGTGGCGTTTTGGCATCTAGCCTGGAAGCATTACCTGAAAGAGGCACTTTCTAAAGCTCCACACCTCTAGTGTGACACTTCTAGAAGACATGATCTGACCTGCCGAAGAAGTTGGCCTCTTTGATGTCTGTGGTGGTGTTGCAGTGGCCGCAGTAGCGATGCTTGTAGTCGTAGCTGCGTTCCCTCAGCACAGCCTCATCCTCCGGGATGGACGGTTTTCGGTTGAAGGCGTGGAAGCGGAGAGAGCCGCCCTTCTTATCCTCCGCTACATATGCGCAGCACGAAGAGGTCAAGTCAACGAACGTGGACTCAGACTATCAGGAGTTTCGCTTAGACACCCGTCGACGCGTTAGTACCATGCCAGCTGACGCCGAGACACACAAACACGCCAACGCTCACGAAGGGCCACTCACGGGCTTCAGCCTTGGCAAACAGGGCAGCCCTGATGTCCTTGTCCAGAGCATCGCAGGCGCTGCTGTGGGCCTGCTCGGGGAACTTGCCCTTGAAGTCGTTCAGACACTCCAGTGCCTCAGCCACATACTTCAGCTCGAAGAGACAGCGTGCCAGCCGAAAATGGGCCTTCAGATGGGCTGGGTTCAGTGCCAACGCCTTCAGGCAGTCCCGCAAGGCGTCATAATGGTCACCATCCCTGAGGGGACGTTACAAAAATACTCCGATACACATGACCGGTTGGACCAATCGTGATTCCTGTTGCATAAAATGAGTCTAGACACAGCCATACCTAAGCTGCAAATACAGGTTAATGACTTTTGTAGCATTTCTGTTTAGGGATATGTAATGTAATGGAGGCTCCCCGTTGGACATATGTGTCCGCTGGCCAGGGAACTGCCGGCTCCCTCACCATTTGCGCTTCATGTACGCGGCCGCGCGGTTGCCGTAGAGCATGGCGTTGCGGCTAGCCTCGTGGATGCCCAGGCTGTACAGCTGGATGGCCTGTGTCCACTGCTGCCGCGCAAACGCCTCGTTGGCCTGCTGCTTGATGCGCTCCAGGTGGGGGGGCAGCTCGGCAGAGGTGCTGCCGCACGGCCAACGGATTAGGGAGAGAGGGAGACCCCAGGTCACAGACGCGAGTGGAAGGAAGCCAGACGGATGACATCTCCCTCTCCCATTGTGGGCAGAGGTCATAAAACGCACTGAATTAAATATTTATATGGCTCCTTTGTCAACAGTAGCTAGAAATTTCTTGTCAGATATTTAACGAGTACAGCACTGTACATGGACAAAGCAGTTAAACATGCAGCAATGCAAAGAATGAGGATGACACAGGGGAGGGAACAGGAACTCCTGTTGTAGATATAGGTGTTAAAAATCCCGGGGCTCCGCTGCCAACTGGCGGCCCAACTACCCCAGGGACCCAAACTTCATACATGTGAGAACAGGACGAGCGCGAGCTGCTGCAGCAGAAATCAGCAGTGGAATGCCGGTCTTCTGTTCAGCACGTTTCACGACAGGCTACGGGCCTGGCACGCACCTTAACGACAGCTCTCTCCTAAATTTTGTTAGTGAAATGCAAAGAGGGCCACTTTGGCTCTGCACCAGCACTGCACTGCAGCCAGGAGATCCCAAGGACGTTCAGCCATCCAGCAAAGGCCCGCTTTGAAGGCTCCGACTGGCTCCCAAGATAAGTCAAACCGGGCGCAGACAGGGTACCTGTTAGAAGACTTGCCCTCGGCCCATTGCAGACGGCTGGCAGGCAGGTGCATGCCGTTCAACACACCATTGGTGGAGGTCTTTCCATTCTGTACCTCTGCGGAGGGCGAAGACCCAATTTTAGTGCAGAGGGCTACGAGGGGCTGTGTTGCCTTGGTAACAGGAACGCACTTCACACTATGCGGTGACCCCCAGTGAACCATACCTCCTGTCGAATGGCACTTCTTGGGTAAAAGAAAGGTGTATGGCCTCTGCTTAAACGTCAGGTCAAATAAGTATACCTGATGGGCCACAAAAAAAGAAGAAAAATTCAAGTAAAACAAACAAAATGTGCAATGAAAATGTGAGAGAGATTCACAACTCATATTCAGTTTGGGACTAGGGAGTAGGGAGGCAAGTGGACTAGCACTAGACACTGACAAACTGACGGAGGTACCTGCTCCCCACCCATGTTGACCAGCAGCTCCGTTCCATCTGGGCTGAAGGTGACGTAGGTGGCCACCAGGACACGTAGTCGGTTGTTGTAGTCAGGAAGTTTTACTGGTAGGTGACCTGGAAGGGAGAGGCAGGATAGACGGCCAGCTGAACCTAGCTACTCCTGAACTGCGTACAATAAGGAGCCAGATCCATACTCCATACTGCCTCGAATCCAGACCAGGTTTTAGACCATCCTCCAGCAGACAAGAAACACCATGATATCTTTCACAGTTTTAAACAAGTAACATTACTATACATCATTGTTAGAAAGGCAAAGGCATTCTGAATTCCAGAATCTTATGGAATGCTGCCTTTCTAACCTTCCCAGTCTGTCCGAAGCGCTTCAGACTCCACCAAGGATCAAATCAAAGGGAAATGCTGCCCCCTTGTGGGCACCACAGTACAACATGAAGGGACCACGGGAAGGACTGGGATTTTGTTACTAAAATATGAGAAGTCTTCATCTTTACCCAGCAGCAGAGCATTTAACTGAACTAATTACTTCCCGAATTGAGCTAATTTAGCCTCTCTGGACTGAAGCTATCAGGCAATAAAATAGCACAGGGAAAAGCAAGCTGGTATGAGCCCTGATGGATCTCAGGGTGGGGGGAGGGGACACACATACCGGCGACATAATACTGCCCTGCCCCGTCAGGTATAGGCTTCTGCCTCTCGCAGAAGGTGTGCACGCCTGCCTGCGCATTCTGACTCAGTGATTTCCTGGGTAGAGAAGAGAAAAACACAGAATAATCACACCAGCTCCAGAGAATGTCACTTCGTGCAAGAGCTCATCTGGTTTTACTGAAAAGTCACTGCAGGCACAAATGGCTGTAATGCAGACGTTTGATAAGATAATCCATACCACGGAGTTCGCCCATCAAGACAGAATTATAATGCTTACTGCACTGCCGAAAATTTCTATGCATCTTGGAAATCTCAAATTATATATATTGCTACATGCTCTTGATGAGACATGCTCTGAGTGAAGCAACGATTATATATCAATGGAAAGAGAGCAGCTAATATCAGACAGTATGGTCACCCAAAGTGAGGGGCGAGAGATCCCAGTGAATGAGGAGTAATATTTAGGTACATTAACAATGCAGAACTAATGGCACCCAAAAAGTTAAGTTACCTTGAGAAACACTGGAGTCAGGCAAGCAGAAATTTATAGCCAGACTGTAGTGCAAGCGGACGCACGCACCTACCGGTGATTGTGAATCATGCGGATGTCATAGAGGCGGACAAAGGGCCCGTTGGCTCCCACTGCTAAGTAGTTGTTGTCTCGCGGGTTAACAGCGAGGCACTTGGCTTCCACCAGCTGGCCACAGTATTCAGTAAGGTCTATGAGCACCTCGGATCTACGGCTGCTCTCCCTCAAGTCGTACTGTCTGTCGGAAAGGAAGGGGTCAGGTCTCATGCAGAGACACACAGGAGTGCCCCAGACACATCATACGGCACTTTCAAACCCACGTTCCAGAGCCAGTCTCTGGTTACAGGTTCTTGAGCGGTTAGAACTGGGGACTTGTGTGGAGTGAAGCAACACATGAAGGTGGACAGGAGCTTCACACCACACCACACAACAGAAACTGGGAGTTTATTCCAAATAAGCATGGGAGATGCAAAAATCTCACAGGTGAAACTTAAATGAAACAAACTGAAACTACACAGCCCAAAATAATGGAGGATGTATGAGCTGTTTTGTTAAAATATTTGTTAGTTATAGGGGGGAAGCATTCATGATCAAAACGTGCCTTTTATTTGTATTTTATTCATACGACCCGTTCATACGACATTTAAGTTTCATTATTAACAGAGGTGGAAATTTCAGGTCCAGAAAGTACAAATCCAGACCGTGATTTAGTTTCAACCAACCAGTTGAGCATAAAGAGTCAAAGTCACAGAGTACACCACTGGTTGGTTGAAACAAAATCCTGGTCTGGATTCGTACTTTCTGGACCTGAAATTTCCACATCTGATTATTACATCTGGCTGGCAGATTGATCTCTTCAGTTTCACAAAACAAAAAAAAAAAAACAAAACCTTATTCCGCCACTAGCAAGTTTTACTGCAGGCACTGGTGATATTAGACTAAAGTACATTGGTTTTCGATTGAATTCTCCGATGCAGAAAATGTACTGATTACATCTAAGAGATACAAAAATAATTCCATCTGCTCAATTTCTGCTCTGCTAATTATAATTCTTTTCACCCACACTTCCACATAACTTCCAGGTTAGTGCCGGTGCTTGTGGTCAACCAATCAGCAAGCAGTCTCTGAAAGTGCCTCCCCAGTAGTTTGTGTTCAAACGAAAAGTGCCTAGTCTGGACCTCCAAGGATCTACAACTGAGCCAAGCTCCAGTGGTAGGAACGTGACAAAAGTTCCTGGTTCTAAAGGTTCTGGTCCCTGAAAAAAGTTCATGTGGTGTGAAAGAGCCCACAAACAACCAACAAACAGACAAACAAACAAATCATCCAGGCATACAGAGTAGGAGTTTGTTCACACAAAGGTCGATCAAATTTTGATAGCTCAGCATACATGAACTCTGCTCAGAGCTCTACACGGCTGGACACTAGACACTCAATATCTGTATTTTGTGGGGTTTCTGTCTGGATACTTCACAGTCATTCGTTTCAGCTGGCCAGTGTTAAGCCTTCAGGCATTCAGGTAAACAAAGGAGTTCCTTCTCTGGTCTTGTTGCTGGACAGTATAGGTTATAAACAAAAATAAGATTTTATTTTATTTATTTTATTTTTTTTAGGTAGGGCTGCACGATATCAGATCTCAGTGTCCTTGCGATTGCACAGCGCACGTGCAACAATCACCAGGTCTTCACATGACGGGCAAAACATTTGTCCGGACACCAGCTTTTTGGTACAATACAAACGATTATATACAACTACAATTTGGTGAGCAAATTAGTACAACACCTAAAATATTAGTAATCTGTATAAATGTAGCGTATCCTTATGTTTAATAAACGTGTTAGACTTTAAACTGCAAGACGTACCGCCAAACCACTGACACCTTTTTACCTTGTTTATCCACAATATCGCCTCTTAAAAGATGTTGCGGTCGCTCATCTGTCCCTTTCTTCATCGCCAGTTCAGTGCTCATCGCTTCAATGATTTACCAAAACAGTAGCATGCGGCGTGCTCCACTAACCGAATTAACAAACGTAAGGATCTGCCGAATTTAAACAGATTACTAACTTATGGCCGTCACAATACGTACCTCATTAATATTTCAGGCATACTACTAATCTGCTTACCAAACAGTGGGCATAAGTAGACATGCTGAGAAGCTGGTGTCCAGACAAATGTTTCGCTGGGCATCTAAAGCCCTGGTCAGGATTGGGCATGCATGCACCATACAATTGTGAGGATATCGAGTTGAGTTAAGGAGATCAGCGTGGCCATTCAGACCATCAAACCTGATTGTGCCGTCCTCAGCTGCGCTCCAGAAGGTGTTGGGCCACAAGGGAGCTGTGGCGATCCGCTTGACCCGGTTGGTGTGGTCAGAGAACATGTGGATGGTCTCCTTGACCGTCAGGTCATGCACATGGACCTTGGTGTCTGCTGCCCCTGTTACCAGGATGCGGTCACCAGTGTGGGGCAGGAACTGGTGAAGGAATGGGGTGATGGCATAGAGACTGAGATCATAAGTTTGCTCCCTGATTTAAGGTTATATAGCTGTTTATTGCCAAAATGATGGTTTTTCCATACAACTTATACTTGAATTTCACTTCATACTAAATCAAACATATCTGTGTTTGAAGAGAATTAGTCTTTACAACGGACTTCCCATCAGCTACAAAAAGTACACTCCTGGACAGTTTCACCAGCTCCCCAGCGCTGCGCATGCATGTGGATTAAACTCCTCTCTCACCTTGACAGAGAAGATGTTGGCTGCGTGCCCTGTGTGCATGGTGACGAGCTTGCGATGCCAGAACGGGTCCCAGACGATGGCATGCTGGTCATCTGAACCAGAGGCCAGCAAGCTAGAGGACAGAGATATGGTCAGGGACGCAAATGCAAAGTGGGCTTACAAACAGATACACATTTAGGCATCTAAACCAGGGTCTTCCAAACCTTCTTAAATAAGGGACCTCAAGAATGATTTTCTCTCTGGAGTCCCCCTCCAGGACTATTTTGGGGGGGGGGGTGGTGCTGCTTGATTACTTGGTGGCAAGTGTTACAGAGGACGGATGAGAGTATCAACAATGCACACTGTCAACTTTTAATAAATGCTTCAGTTGGCCCTTGATTGAAAACCTCTTCTCCCAACTATTACAGAACATGCATCAATTAAATAGAGAACTTGCACCACTAAGCCACACCTATTCCAGCACAGCCCCACCCCCAAGCACTGCCACACCCCCTCCCGGCACAGTCACTCACTCTCCACTCTCATTCCATTCCAGGCAGTTGACACATCCAGAATGGCCCTGAAAAAAAAGGAGGCGAGAGAGATGCTCTAATTTCATGTGAAATGGCCTCTTTTATAACTTTGTATCTAAAGCACAAGTACATTTCTGTTAATAAAAATGTGTGAAACTACATTCTGTAACCAATGATCATACAAGAACTGCAATAGATGTTACTGGTTATGCTGATCCATGGCCAACAACAGAACCAGCCAACTGCAGGTTATGCAAAACATCTCATATGCAGTCACACATTAAGCATAAATAAGAGTCAATGCATGACACTAGATAGTGGAGGAAGACTGTGGATGGAATCCAGAGGGCCACTTTCCACCCAAGCGAACAGCATAACACAAAAAGAAGTGACAGCTGTCCCTGACCTGCAGCTCTGCTTCCAGCCCGAGTCTCTTGATAAAGGGGTCGGTCACATGATAGTGTCTCTGGAACCCCAGTGCTGCCTTTTCCTGGAGGAGACAAAGATGGCACAAGGTTGACACCACAAAAGAGCTTTATTAAGGATGCACTCTTTCCTACTCTGAGCCTCGTGGACACATAAAAAGATCTCCCCCCCCAAAATACACAACAGAACCAAACAAAACAAAGTTAAGTGAGCGATTAGCCTAGTATCCAAAATCCATTGCACCTGTTATGCAAGGTATAGGTGAAAACCCTAAAAACACAGACCACACTGAACACTAAAAAGATAAAAAGCTCACCCTTATCTGGCGGTGCAGGATGTCACTGGTGATGTTCACAGTAGCCATGGCCTCACAGCAAATCATAAGGTACAGGTATTAAGGGCTGCAGGGGGGTCAGAGGTCAGGGGCCGGCAGGCATTGAGGTGAGCCAAGTCTTAGCGCAGACGAACACCCACAATGGCTACATTTACCCAGCCTGTAGAATGAGAGAACGCACACAAAACAAGAAATTAAACAACGGAAGGAGGCCTTTCGGTCCATCAAGCTCTTTTGGGGAGAACTTAACTAATAGCTCAGAGTTGTTAAAATCTCATCTAGCTCTGATTTAAAGGAACCCAGGGTTTTAGCTTGTACTACACTAACAGGAAGACTATTCCGCACTCTAACTACATGCTGTGTAAAGAAGTGCTATCTCACCATCAAGGAGAGAACATATGAGCATGAATACAAACAGCCACACGGGACTTATTCCTAGACACTGGTTTCGGAGTTGTGGACATCAATGCCATATTTTGGGGAATATCCCATTGTGATGCTGCATAAGGCAATAACAAGAAAACACACATCCTCTGCCGCTTTGACAACAGTGTTGACCATGTTAAGGAACAGCGGTTTGTGCTCATAGAACACCGCTGTCCCCCCCACCCCCGCCCCTTTTGACGACTGTCATCTTGGCAGGCTTTGCTAATCAGGAGGAACGCATAAATATTACGGGGTCACACTGGTCGTCAGTACATTTCCAGGTTAATCAATATAACAATGGCGACGTGCACGTATCTACCGTCTTTTCATTATAGACCAAGTGAAAACTGAAAACTTCACACCTTAACAACAACAACAACAACAACAAAACACTGTATAAATATGAGCAATTTACAATTGCAGCTACAATCTTAAAACATCCGTCAGGAAAAATATCAGCCAAGTTGACAAAATAATAATAATTTACATTGAATAATATTAAATAATAATACAAACAGCTACGCTGACGGAGAGGGTGAGAAACGACGCAAGACGCGCGCGCGCACACACACACACACACCCAACCGAATTAGGCAAACAGATCGGTTGGGCGCTTTTAAAAAAAAGAAGAGGAAGAAAAACAGAGAGACACAAAACACACACCCATGCACTTCTGTGCAGAAAACCCTCTGTTCAGAGATACAGCTGAGAAATACTGTATAAGCAAAGCAACCAACGCACCCGGACAGGCACGGCGGGGCTGTTTGACAGCTCACGTCGGCCTGTACACTGGGATTGTCAGGGTTTACCACAGAAAACAGCCGCGAACACGCCGCCGCCAGCCTCAGCCACCTCACACATCGCCACACCGTTAGTTAGTCCTGAACTCGCTAGATACGACCAGTAACCAGCTAACTGGCCGGGTGTGGGGAGCGCCGCGTCCCTCCTGGCTAGAACCAACTCGGAATTCACGTCAACATACGGTTAGCCAACCGGCCAGACAACTAACAACAACCGGAGGGGGAGAGTAGTTAACTCCTTTGCGGGGATAATACGCGCTTTAGTTAGTGCTTAAACATGTAACCAGTTTACCCCTCAAAACGACGGGTGGCCTGTTTCCAATTAGCTGTGTCTTCCTTTATATCGGCTACCTGTTAAAATACACATACTGTACGCATTAACCTTCTTTCTGACTCTCGCAAAATACACACGTAGTATGTATTAGCTACTCTTTTACTTTTCGTTGAAATGTCTGTAGTGTACGTTAGCCTGCGTGCTTTAATGGCAGAATAAATACTTTAATACTACATAACCAGCGACACAGCTCACGTACCTGTCTCTGGCCTGGACTGGAGAGGGAATTGCAGCTTTCAACAAAAGCTGTCTTACTTATTTGTGCAGTAAAACACGACGAATCGTCCACGGTAGTAAGTTGTCCGCAGGTTTTTTTTAAATGCGCACTGTGTCCATTCTCTTGAATTACAGCTCAGCTCTTACGGCTAGTTGGCTTCATTTCAGACTGCCGTACCAGCTTCCGTCCCACTGCTAACTCTTACGCAATGTTTTATGCGTAATCTATTTCGGCGTCATTGGCTCTTACACAAAAAAATAGGCGTAAAAGCTTCTGTGAATATCTGCGCATCGTGCCGTTCCGTTGCGACCCAGCCGGCTGAGTGACAGCTTGCTGGCCAATGAGAGTGCTATCAGCCGACCACGTGAGAGACGCTCGAGTCACGCATGGCTGCTCCACCTTCGCAGCAAATAATGCTGTGCAGTAAGCCACTGTCTCTGTGGTTAATGTAGTTAAATGGTATCTCGTACCCATTTTAGAACACTTTAATATGCTGTGTTGGAGTGGTTAGAATTTATGCATCCAGCATTTTATGGCCTATATTTATTTTCGTTTCATAATTTAGTATCGGCGTCCGTTTCTTCGTATTACAAGTCTGATGACCTAAATGTTTGTTGTTTAACAATCGGTCTGACAAAACACGGCATAAAACAAAAGCTTCGTTAGAACTGCTTAAATTTCTACTCTGACATTAGCTTCTCGGTTTAAAGCAGACATTATTTGCGAAGAAAGTTTAGTGTATTTTACCGTCATCTAGAATATGTTTTAAAAATGCATTTACCATGTAGCAGTTGTATGTATCATTTCATCAAAGAGAAACGTGGTTGCTTAGCGTCGTCTAACTTATACCTAATACTTCGTTGGTTGTTTATAATAAAGCACTGCACATCATCTGTCTGAGTGGCATCTGTAGGTGAATTAAAATAACTGCAAAGTGGTGGCTAGGGATCTGTGCCAGCAACGGGAAGGTTGTAGGTTCAAATCCCATGAATGCCGAAGGTGATTCTACTCCATTGGGTTCTTGAGCAAGGCCCTTAACATGCAATTGCTTCATCCTGGGTATGACGTTAATCTGCATCCAACCCTATAAGGAGGTCCTCCAACTTACAGGGAAAACCTTAGGGGTTGGTGGCAGGATTGGCTCTCCAGCCATCAGACAAAAACTCACACTGGTTCATTCAGACTAGTGTGGTGCTGAGGTATCATCTGCTACATGGCTGCATGCAGGTTCTCATCCCTGAGGTGGATTATGTGATGGGTGTGGCAACGCACTGTAATCAGTGCATGCTCATTACTTTACTTTTCTTTAGTTTTTAACAGAAACTTTTATGTTTAAACTATGTAAATCAACTATGTGAAGGAGAGAACCAGTAAAACCAGAGGTGTGGTTAATTTTCTGATTCCAAGGCAATATTACAAATCCTTGCGTAAAATTTGCCAGGTTATAACTCAAAGTTATCATTCCATACATCTTATAACCACTCATCCCGGTCAGGGTCACAAAAGGCTGGGGTAAACCCCAAACAGGATGCCAGTTCATCAGGCTATTTAGAGATCCAACTGGATGTCTTTGAACCACAGCAGAAAACCCACAAGTCAGAGGGACAGCATAGAAACTCTATATAAAGATAGTGGAGGTGGAATTTGGCCTCTACAATCCTAAAAGACGTGAAATAACAGTACTGTGCACTGAGCCACCACCCAGATGTTTATTAGTTTTGAATATTAGCCTTTTGTTCAGTTTTTCAGAGGATTAATTCAGCCAAATGATAATCGAAGTTAATTAAGAGTTTTGCAGAATGGAAAACCTGCATTCATCATGGCCTGCAAGACACTGTAAACAATGTAATTAAAATAATGGCAAATCAGTAATGAAAACACATAAAGACTCTTGATCCAAAGCACAGGTCGAGACCGGTCCTTTTTAAGACGTCTTTATTAAGAACACTGCAAAGGGAAGAGAAGAGCTTTGAGACCTATTATGCCAGGGAATTGAGGCTCTATCTTCATTCTCAAAGTTCTAATGGCTGACAAATTAGCTAAGATTCTTAGTTACAGTCAGGTGTTAACAACTTAACTGTCCGGTGTTTTCACTGTCAGATGTGCAATTTGCAGAATAACTTCTTAATTAGTAACTAACCATGTAAATTTATTACCCACAGCACATCCAGTGGTTTTAATCTAGTAGGTTTCCAGTGGCTCTATTTAAACACATGCAAACATTCACCAATCAAACATTTTAACACAAGCTTTTCTTATCAAAAGATACTATAATGCCTGTGTAAGTTTCATTTTCAGTTGAATTTGACATGAAACTGCCTTTTACCAATATACCTTCATTTCTGTAGACTTAATTCAGTGATGGATATTTGAGTAATTATCATGTTAGTATTTAGTGAGTAAACAAAAATCATAATCTGGAGCTCTCAGTTAAATCCTTGTAGTGATATTACAGAACTGTGACTTGAAGGATGTAAAAAACAACGTATACTCTTACTTTGGGGAGGATTCTTCTAACAAAACTCTAACAGAAAGCACTTCATTATTGCATTTCGTAATTTGCATTAAAAAGTAAAGCCTTTAACAGAATCTTTTAACTAAAGGTCTGAGAAACACACAATGTGGTATATTAGTGGATCTATATAGGCCTATATTTCACATAAAGCCTGACACAGTAGAACTACTTAAAAAAACAAACGTTAGGTACAGTTTACAGTTTAAGAGTACGGTATGCATTGTATGAAATGTACCACAAAGCAACTACTCATTGAAACATATTTTAGTTTATGCTTAATTTATCTTTTCTAAACCAGTACTGGTATGGCTGAAAAAACAGGGAAAGGAATATTTTGTGGCATGAAACACAGAACTCATCTGCCTTTGTTTGGCCTCCATATTCCATAACGACTGTAGTAGATTGACAAACGGCTACAGAAAAGAGGCCTTCCCTTGAAAGTCAGAGAAGGGAAGACTGGCACCTGGCCCTGGAAGGCCGGCCTGCTGGAGACCCCGCCCACAACGTCATCCTGTCGGCCCTGTAAGCTCCGCCCTGCTGCTCCTCACTTTCTGGGCTGCCTGCTAAAGTGCACTAGCTAATTTAAGCAACTGATATGATTGGAGCATGCAACTACATCATCTGTTAATACTGTGAAGAAACACCGTACTAATCAGGCTAACAGGACACCTTCTGGTTATTTAGCAGGCCGCATAATACAACTGTTGCTGTTAATGACTTGCAGGCTGTTTTTACTGCATATTTGATTTCAGAGTACGTTTATCTCCAGCAGAGCACAGCTGAAATTCGTGGCGTTCATGTACAAGTCACACCGCAGCCCCTGCATTACTGCTGGCTCCCACACTT
>JAODLC010000140.1:9610997-9622221 GCA_026781145.1 Hippopotamyrus pictus
GGGGGCTATGGCGTCCCCATGAGCAGATAGAAGGTGAGTGCGACGATGAGCAGCAGACAGAAGGGGGAGGAGAAGGTCTGGTATGCCGTCGAGGGCATGAAGATGTCCTCGTACTTGTAGATGCTGATCATGTGGTCGGAGACGGGGGGATTGTCGATGTCGTGCCGGGTGATGGATCCTATAGGTGGAGGAATTCGAGGTGCGAATCACTTATCAGGCAGTTTTATTTAGGGCGCCTTATTAATAATCCATATTAAAATTACGCCCCTGCAAGACGTCTCCTAGAACATGAAGCAGAAACCTTGTAACTATAGTTATGCTGCTTCATCACACTGCTTGCTGATGAAGTGACTCTTTACCTAGATTTTGTGACCACAATTCCTATCACAAAACACTATAACGCTCTCTCTTGGTCTTTTCAAGTTTTGTAACACTGATGTTGCTGCCCTTGCATCTACAGTACTGTGCAAGGCTGTGTCTTAGGCAGTAAAAGAAAATGACATTTGATATTTATATTGCTGTAAAACTATGCTATTATGCCTGTCAAAGTCTGTTAGCTTAGACATTTCAAAACCTCTGCTAAAATCACCCCACTGTTTCCAGCAACCATCCATACACCCATGCATTTTTTGACCACTAGCATAATTTCTATAAACTATTCAATATCTCATTTACTTTTTAACTAATTAAGTGAATTAATTAAGTGAGCTGTTGGTGAAATTTAATAAATACTTGGAATGCCTGATGAGAAGTCTAGAATTGAAATGGTGTTCATCTAGTCATCCAACATGATTTTAGTAAGTTTTTGGAGAACAGAAGAAAATTTTACTAGTTTTTATTGTTACTCTTAATTTCCATATGTGTTTTTTCTGAGCAAAGGTGTATATAATATCCAGATAAATAGCTTTAACTGCGATGGGCTGCCCCCCCCGTCCTGGGTTGTTCCCCGCCTCGTGCCCATAGCTTCTGGGATAGGATCCAGACCCCCCGCGACCCAGAAGGATAAGCGGTTTGGAAGATGATGGATGGATAAATAGCTTTAAACATTTCTTTTGACTGCCTAAGACTTTTGCACAGTACTGTACTTCTGCAAACTGTGGAGATGTTTCTGATCTCAGAGCCTGAAATCAAAGGGTTTTGATTGCATTTGACCAGGATGGACCAGGAGAGGCAGGTGCTCACCTTGGATGGCAGGGCCCCAGGCAAACAGGTAATACCAACTCAGGTGCAGGTCTACCAGGGTCTCCTCGCGGGGAACGTAGAGCGGTCGCTTGAATCGGCAGGTGACGCGGTTGTTCTCGAAGACGCCCTCCTCGTCCCGCGCAGGGTTGCGCTTGATCTCCTTGGCCCACTGGCCCACATTGTAAAAGTGGTGGATGCGTACGCGCCCATTGTCGTCATGGACACAGCCCATGACATCATCGCCTCCCTGAGTGCCAAAAGAGAAGCACAGTGAGTCGCCACGCGTCACATGTGAAACGCGTGATTCCCTGGTACTTAGGCAGCCGTGGGATCGTGACAGAACACAACCCCTAAAGCTATTCAAATAATCAGAATTAATCGTAACATTTGAAAGATCAATGTACGGCGAAGCTGCCTGTGATTGAGTTTTGTACTGCAAGTGTATTGTTTACATCTGTAGGTCTTAGTCAAACAGGTAAATAAACAGCCTTGCTCTGAGTCCAGAGGGGTCCTGGACTGATACCCAATGAGAACAACTTGGTGAAAGATCTCCACACATCCAGCCTATTACATGAGGTCCAGTTGTTATTCTGACTTATACTGTTATACTGACACTCATATACAGATGTCCACAGCAGATGGCCAGCATCAGCAACAGCCTAACATGAGCGTCAGCCAGCCAGACCTCCCCCCCCCCGGCCGTTTACCATCTTTTTGTCCGAGGAAAATCCCACAGCCACCCAGCCGTCTGTGTCGGCACTCATCTCGTACTCTACGTCCGCGCCGATCCTGCGGTAGCTCAGGAAGTAGTCACACGTCTCTGCATCGCAGCCCGGCTTCCCATACCTGCAGGGGGAGGGGGGCAGCAGCCAACATCAACACACCTTATTCACCGCTTTCGCCAGTCATCATTTTCACTGCCCACAGAGTCGTCCTAATGCACACCTCTCCTCCACGGCCTGAGATGAAAAGTCACATCTACCTCAAGGACCACGCTTGGCTTAAAGTATTCAGTTTCCCCCCAGATAGATAGAGCCTTTACTGCCTGGTGACTAGGGGCACTCCCATGTGCTCATATATCCCAGACTCAGGTTCAACCAGGACCTCAGTATTAACCTTAACATCTAGCGTGCCTTCATCCAACTCACAGGCATCAAGTTGCAGGTCCACAGCACTGGTGTCACCACATCTAACTCAACCAGAGAACAACCTTCACCTCCATCATCCACAACCTTCCCATCCCCTTTAACAATAGAAGATAAGGCCCATGATCTGAGCAAGCAGAATTAGCTGGATGCTGAGAAACCCGTCTATCACAGATTTAAATAGCAAAGGATTAAAATTAGTATTATTGGCTCAGAGAGCTCATGTAGAAGCAGTGGAGATAAACTTTAAACTGATTTTTAAACATATGACAGAAAACCTAGACAAGGAACAATCATTAAAATTACAAAACTTGATCAATTTTGTTTCCTAGGACAGAGTAACAATGATTTAACCAAACTTAACCCCCCCTCGCACATTCAGCTATTCTGATCACCAACAATTCAAAATATCGGAACAGGATTGCGAAATAATGTTGTTTTTGAAAATACCGTATACTGTGTCATAATGTCCAGACAGTATAAAGGTTCGAAAAAGTCCGATCTCAACCCAGTTGATTATCGCGGTACTTGCAATATGAGAATTACTGGTGCATAACATACGATGTTGATATCAATTTTGCACGTCGCCCAGCCCTAACTGTGATTGGTGGTTCGCTGTGTATGCACAACCTGCACGTCACTCACTAGCATCAAAAGTCACATGTACTTGTGACTTTTATCAAAAGACTCGTATCAAAAAACACTTAAATCGGAGTAAATTATATCGGACAGACGTCTCTTGTGGATTAGTCATGGAAGATGAGAACTGTGTGAATTTTCCGTTTGGATCAAACAGCAAACTAATTGTAGCATGTTTGATTTAATTTGCCTTAGCTGACATAGCACGTCCTGCGATCTGATTATAGCGCATGCGCACATCGTGATGATGACGCTAAAACGATATATGGTGCAGTTCTGCGTCTAATGTATCGCCCCGCAACACAGGCTAGCATAATCAGCGGGACGGATCACATGATCAGTACTTTGTCAGCTATTAGTTATTAACACTCTGAACATATGGGCTCCGATTCTTCGCTATATTTTCATGCTGAAAGAAAAACTTGCCCTGCAATGCTAAAATCATCCTGGTAATTTGCCCGCCAGCACATGAATATCAGTTGCACAACCCCGTCGTGTTTCCGTCTTTTCGTCATTCACCTACGGTACTTCAGCAAGTACGGGCAGGAGATTCCCCAGCATGAAAGGCCGAATTGGATGAATGTCACACAAAACACTCCGAACAAGGCTTATTGCCAGAGCAGCTTACAGTCTGCAACTGCACGAATTAGAGTGACTTAGAAATCACGAGGGAGCAGACTGCCTGACATTCCCACTGTCCACCAGCTGGGTTTCACAACTGCTCTTTATCTGACATCATATCAGATGTGATATCTAACATTTAACCATGATACCTAACTCTATATCAAGGCATCTAACACAATATCTATCCTCCACATCAAGACAAAAGAACAGCTTCTTCTCCTGAGTGTTGCACCTCTCAACACCTGACCTGCAATCCATCTTTGGACTATTGCACCATTGTACTTTTCTCTATAGTTTATATATTCATTCACAATACACAAAAAATAATCGTCATGCTTGTCTTTATAACTTATCCTCATCCCTTTGTTTTACTTTTTGTTTTAGCTTAGTTCAGTATAGTTTTTCATTTAGATCTATGTGTATTAGAAACACACCACGCTGAATTCTTTGTATGCATCCATAATTGGCTAATAAAACCTGATTCTGATAACTAACACAATATGTTACACAATATGTAACAATAATGGACACAACATATTCTAAGGTATCTCACATGAGAAGGGATACAGTATCAAACACGATACTTATTGCATCATGAAAGACAAACTGCATTACCTGCCAACAGAGTTTTTAGTGATAGTATTCTTAGCTGGGCTCTACTGAACCAGTATCAGAATGTATTCACTGGTGAGACTTCTAAGCACTTACGTAAGTCACCCTGGATAAGGGCGTCTGCCAAATGCAGTAAATGTAATGTAAATATATTGCAATATCTAATGACAACATCCGACCATCTTACCTGATGCAGCCCTTGGTTAAGCCACAGTCGCTGACTTTGATTTTGGCAAAGGGATCTACAGGAGGGGCAGTTGGGAAGGGATATCCTATGAAACAAATGTTGGAAAAAGTTTGTATTGCCACTTGAATACTTACAAAACGGTCGGGCTATTGATTACATAAATGCTGTCATGCAGAACTTCAGCATTTATGCAGTTAGCTGTAACTGAAACTGAGTAAATAACATATCCAATGGTAGTGTACCCGAGGATACAACAGCAGGATTAGGCTTTCAGTAAGATAACTTTCGTAGATTGTGCCTTAAATATTCTATTTTCTTAACACGTGGTCTCAAACTGATTATTTACACCAGAATAGCAATAAACGTGGTCCGTAGCTCAGTAGGTTAGTGATCTGTGTTTACGCCTGGAAGGTTGAGTTGGAATGCTGTGGCTGGGAAAGTAATCACTTTACTGTTGGTCACGTGCGTCCCAGACCAGCCCGGCCAGTGGTTTGAGTGATGCGGCTACAGTGCGTCATGGTGTTCGTTCACACTTGTGTTTAGTGCTGTCTACTTGCGATCCAATTGTCCAAAGAAGCTTTTAAAAAACAAGTGAAAACATAGCTTCTGACCCCATATTTCCCACCAAAAGTACGTATGTAGCTTTCAACAATAAGACTCTGTTTAATTTAGGAAGTAGTCAGTTTAATCACCATATGTCCGTGTAAACCAATCACTGTTATATCGGTCCTCTGCAAAAAAAAGTCTCCCATCTACAGAAGAGTAACTGACACGCAGACCGAAGCTTGCACGCGCTTGCATGAAGTCGGAGGTCTCAGCGGGCGCTGAACATGGTGCTGATCGGAAGCATCGCGGCTGCACGGTGCTGGCGGTGCAACGGGCTACTGATCGCATTTTAATCACACACGTCTGGGGAGCCCATTTCAACACTCGTACGACCCCCCCACCCCCCCACATTCACAGTCACCGAGCGGCTTCATCATCTCAGGATCACAAAAGCACAAAGCGTCGGCTGAGTCCCGCAGGACCGTCAGATTAACACCGGATAGCGCAATTCAAAGGGCAATGGGGGTGACAGATCAATCAAGGAATGCTTTGTTTAGTTTAAGGTCTCAGTGCATAATAATAATAATAATAATAATAATAATAATAATAATAATAATAATAATAATAATAATAATGGCGACAGCATCACCGAGCAGTGCTGGAGAAGTAAAACTTACCCTCATCTGAGAGATATCTAGACTCGAGAAATTCGGAGGCGAACGTGCTGTAGGAGTCCTGGTGGGGCTCCTTGTGGCCCGGCTCGCCGTGCTCTCCATGGCCGCCCCGCGCCGAGCTGTCATCTGTGGGACTGGAGACAGCACCCGGCCAGTGCGCGGGGTTCAGGAGGAGCAGCGTCTGCAGCAGAGTCGGCAGGGAAAACATGACGACGGCCTATGGGATGCGAGCGTGGGCTGCTGATACGATCATGGCGTGCATCTGAGCATATCTACGGCAATGCATAACGTCACTGGTGTATTAACACGAAACGCAATCTATATGTATTCTCACTAATACAAAATTACAATCGTCTAATTGGGATGCAGGCAGCCGCGAAGCAGGGAAACCGATGACCGGCAGAGGGGGCTCAAATACGCCCGGACAGACGCGGCTAAACCAATCCAGGATTACAGGGATTTGGAAAAAAAAGGATCCGGTTTGTTTTAAAACATCTATAATCTCCGTGGGAAAATGCTGGGTTTCTTGCATTGGGCATTGCATTTCTGCATGCATGAAACTATGGTGTCTGAACCCCGCCTTTTAAGCAAATAAATCTGTATGTAAGACGTTGGTTTCGTCCTCTCCGTCTTCATTTGGCTGCATTTCTGAGTTCGCCGAGATGCTCAGCCGTCTGTAATGTCTCTGTTGTAGGGGAAGTAGGTGTTTGCATTTCGAATGGTGTCGTTTAAAGTCCCGTTAAAATATATTTGATTCAAATATTAAGTCATGGATAAAGTTTAGCTTCGTCTTTATTTTCCATGGCATATAAATACAGTGATTATAGTGGCCATTATATTAGGTATACCTAGGTAGTACCAGGCAGTGGTATGTAAATTGTGCGTCCTGAGAAGCTTTTCTACACACGGCTGTTTTTTCTGTGCTTGTGGTCTCCCTAATAGCTTTCATAAGTCTGACTGTCCCCTCTGAGCTCTCCTCCCAGATCAGCCACTTACTGCACCACACTCTCTAAACTACACACTATAATGCTGAAGTCGAACAGTGAACTGCTTCACCCTGCCTGCATGTCGTACGTGGTGTCACATGATTCTCTGTAAGATGGTAGGGGGGCAGGTTGTTTGTGCTAACAGGCAGGTGTACCTAATAAAGTGTATATTTTGAAAGGAGGAAATGCATAGAGGCGTCTGTTTGCCCCAGTCGTTTGTGTCTTCTCCCCGTTTGACCAGCAGGTGTCACTGGCCATCTTGTCCTCCCCATTGTGTTTCTCTTGCTTTATGCATGGCTGCATAGCTCAGTTATCAGTTTCTAGTTCCTATGAGTTTCTGTTTTGGTTTTTGCTGTCTTGGTTATTCCCTGGCGTTAGTTTCTGTTTCCTTGTTTCTCTGTCAGTTTTTTAGTTTCCCTGTTTTGATCTCCCAGTTCCTTGAGTTATTTTATTATTTAATTTTATTCTATTTTTAGTGATTATTTCTCATTGTTGACACACCACAGCACTATTCACCTGTTACCTGTTTTACTAGCCCTTGTTAGTCGTGGAGGCTCGACTCCACCAAGCTGAGTGCTGAACCTTATACTCAAGCAGCCGTGAGTAACAAGCCATGCTCACTGCTCGGTCTAAACTGCATTTACAGCCAGTTAGCACTGGCACAGAGCAAGATGGCACGGACATCACTGAGTTACCTGATCACAAAAACACAGCGTAGGTGTGACAGACAGGGGTGGCTTGGCCGTTCCATTCCAGTGTCAGGTTTACCGTGACAGTGGCAGAAACCAGTAACTAGGTCACTCATCTGCATGTCTTTGTGTGCATCCTGGGTAACCAGTACATCTTCAGAAGTCAGCAGTAACTCAGTTCGCATTTTACTATTTCATGGCTGAGTGACTAATTTCAAATTACACTCCATCATAATTTATTTAGGACTGACACACCAAATCCGATTGTGGTACATATTTACAAACTAACAATTTCACCTCACAATTAATTTCAACTGATTTTAAGGAACAGAATTGTACTATGGAGAAATGTTATCAAATTATTTTTGAAAATGTCCAGTTTTATTAATGGGGGAGGGGGTCACATAAGATGTCTTACAAAAGGTTCATGCAGGATATTCCATATAAACATCAAATACCTTAAGCAAACATAACATCAGATATTCATAGTTTATTTGACTTTTTAAATAACTTTTTTTAAAAAAAAAAAGTTTTTAAATAACTTAAAAAACAGCACATTCCGTTAATATCCAAATTTGGCTAGTTTTACGTATTTGTTTTTTTTATAATAATATAGTTCTGTCTCGGTCCAAAAGGTCAGTCCATATTCTGCATGAACAAACTGTGTAATTTCATTCCACCTTAGTCTTCTGTTGTTATGAAAAAATACTGATATTGCTCATCTCACATCATTGCAAAATCTGAAAAAGTAATTTATCCATGGTGTTTGAAAAATCACTGAGAACAAGATGTTAAATACTATCCATTTTTTATGGAAACACATCATACCTGTGGTCAGCTAAAAGCTATACTTACAGTATGTATTTCCAGTACATTTCACAAATCATTTGGTACTGATCAGCATTAAACGCAAGTGACTTACAAAGTGTAGGAGGGTTAAAGCTGGCATCGCGTCACAGCACCCACACAAGCAAAGACTGTCGTTCGCCCTCTCGCTGCATTTCTTGTCGAGTTCGAGAAACTTCGTCTCTTAGTATTTTTATCTAAAAAACTGTAAGACTGCGGTCGGCTGACATCCCTTCCAGGGTGTTCTCCAGCCATTAATCCTGTGCTCGCTGTTATAGACCCCCGGCCCCTATGACGCAGACTGACATAACTGTAAGACGACCCTACTTTTTTTACAACTGTGTTTTACAATTACAGTATTTGATGAGTTTTCATAGTACTGTCAAAAAGATACCAATAAAACTGCAGTGAAATAGGTGACTCGCTATGATATAAACTCCTTTATAAGGCAAAAACCATTTATCTGCCAGAAATTCCGTTTAGGAGAAATATTTAGTGGTTTTCAATCTGCAGAAATTTTTTGAGGGCCACTAATGGCCACTTCATTAGGTACACCCTGCCGAACATACAGCGCTGGCGCACAATCGAGAGGCTCACTAACTTTTTGGCTAAGCATTATAATGGCTAAGACTCCTAGTCTAACCATTTTTGAACAGGATGTGATTGTTGGTGCCTTACTTGCTTGTCCAAGCATCTCCAAAACTCCCACCTTCCTGGGATTTTCACACACTACGGTGTCTAGAGTTTACAGATAACGGTGCCATAAACAAAAACGACCATTCAGCCGCACCTTGTAAATGAGGTTAGGGGAGAATTAGCAGACAGGTGCCAGAGTCTTATTATTGATTATTATTTATTCATTCATTCATTTATCTATTTATTTGCTTGTTTGTTTGTTTTACACGTCGGTATCTCCGGAGGAAGACAGAAAGTATTGTGACGCCACAGGCTTGATCGGTAGGACCAAAACGAAACTACATATAACACGGTAGCTTCCTAATTACAAATGATTATACTTTAAAATCAATTAACGCTATTTTTTTCAGTTCTGGCAAAAGGATCTGTACTGAACGCGCTCTCTTTACAGGTTTACTAGCCCTGAGTGCAATTCCTGTTATTTCCGGCAGATGGCAAAATCAACCCACCGATTACTTTACCTTCCAGGACCTTGTAGATAAAATCAGCCGGCAACACCACGGTATGTGCTGTAATGACCTGAATCACCAGGCATAATATCTGAAGGCAGAATTACGATACACATATGACACTCATATAATATAACATCCGTCTTTATTAATAGAGCTGTATACGTAGATTTCAAGTTAAGATAACTAATCACCGATTTTAACTTGTCATCCATAACCTACTTTTCAGAGCTAGCATGCTATATTAAAACTGATGAGCCAGGTTGCTAAAAGAGTTGGCTTTGTTAATCCCTAAAATTTAATTGCAAGAAACTGGGGATTGAATGATTAAAATAATTTGGCTTTATTTACATTAAGCACAACCTGGACAGCAACTCAAAGGAACATTCCAGGAACATGAACGGAATAGATCCAGGAGTTGTTCTACACCTACAGTTCTGGGACCATGAAGCTCTGATTCCTACTGGCCCAGACTCTGGGTGTCTCCGGTCTGTCTAGTCCTGCGGTTCTCAGTCATGATTCCCCCCCCCGCCAGAATGTTTTCATTCCAACCCACACTGTTTTCAACCTGCAACATTCAGTATTAGCCTATTAAGGACCATATAAGCCTGACTAAGGTGGGGTTGGAATAAAAACATTCTGGAAGGAGGTGGGGGGGCAGGAACAGGATTGAGTACCACTACTCTACTGAAATTATAATAATGAGTGAGTGTGTTCAGGTCGAGCACCTTGCACCTCACGTTTCCTGGGATTGGCTCTGGATCTCTCTGGCTCTAATTGGATGAGTGGATGTTGAAGATGGAGTGGCACATACATGTAGACGCCATCTCGGGTGGGGGGGGGGTCACACTCGACACATCGTGGAGTGACCTTTCCACCGTCTTGCCCGGTCTACCCTCCTTGTGGCTCCTTAATCGACGCCATCGATTCCCTGCACTTGTACCGGAACCTGGCAATTAGCCTGTGTTTATCAGGGATATTATTCCCTGCTTAGCTGAGACCGGCCTAATGGCCTTTTCCCAGCATTCCGAGCAGGCACTTGGCCAAGACGGCAGCCCTGTAATTGCACCACAGTGTAATGAAGGGCCTTGGGCATTTCTGCCTTATCTTAATAACCTCAAAGGGGGCCATTAATTAACAGGGAAGATACCTTGTGGCCATTATGAAATTGTTAAATGTCAAATGTGTTTCTCCTGGGTTAGGGGGACTGTGAGTGATGTGGGGGGGTGGACCACAGTCACAGCAAACTTTTTGCATGTGCACGGGTGTCACTATGAGTTCTGTTTCCGCAGCCTGCCTGTATGGCAGATTCAGAGCCTTGGTCTGCTTCTTCTTGATTCCATTTCTAATGAGATTCAGATATTTTTTTATGTCACATGGTCATTTACCAGCTTTCACCACGCTGAAAAGAACCAGAGAAACACAGTCTACTGACCAGAGGTGGACATTTCAGGTCCAGAAAGCAAAAATCCAGACCGAGATTTTGTTCCAACCAACCAGCTGGGTAATCTGTGGCTGTGACTCTTTATACTCAACTGCTTGGTTGAAACAAAATCTTAGTCTGGATTTTTACTTTCTGGACCTGAAATGTCCACCTCTGCTATTGATAAACACACAGCCAGTAGCAAAAAGCTTCAAATCTTTCTTCTGCTTCTCCCTGTAAATTTGACTTTTCTTTTTTAAAGTTAAAGTTAAATTTCTGTATCCCAAGCCTTTCTAGGACAAACAATGTATTATCGGTACAAATGGCCAAAAAAAAAAAACAAAACTAATTATAAGTAAGTAAGTAAGTAAGTAATCTTTATTTATATAGCACCTTCCACAGGCAAAAGCCACAAAGTGCTTCACAACATAGTAAAATAAGTAATAAAAACAAAAAACAAAGAATAATACATAACAAAAAAGGCCAAGACCACACAAAAAAATCATAACTGCCCATAAATAACTAT
>JAODLC010000140.1:9628036-9639359 GCA_026781145.1 Hippopotamyrus pictus
CCCAGCAAGGCCAACCCTCCCAGGAGGCTCATTATACTACTCGGGCTCAATGCTGGCAAGCAAAACACATGTGGGAAGTGGGTGAGGGTTTGGGGGAGGGCATGTGTTTATTTTTTTATTTGCAGCTCTATTCTTAGAGGTGGTGGTGTGGTGTGGTGTGGTGTGGGGGGGGGCAAGGTTGGGAAGAGCAAATTTGACCATGAATCCCCTCGAGTTTCTTACTCAGCCTTGATGCCAGTTCAGAGCAGTGGTGACCTCTGTGTGCTCCTGGTTTCCAGAGGACCCCCCCAGGCCCACACTATTTTTTAGCAAAGCCGGTCGTGGCCGGTCTAAGCGAGTCGCCTGGCACTTCATTTCACGCTGAAATGTAGGACCCCTGGCACCGACGTTGCCTGGGGTTTCGGTGCAAATCCTAATTCGCCTCCTCAAAAGGCTCGAAACGATGCTGTTGGCGACAGGACGGTTATTTTTAAGAAACCAGTGCTTTGTATCGGCATGACCACAGACTCAAAATCACAGGTGGATCCTGCAGAGGACCAGGGCTCCGGTTCATGTGTGTTCCCGTGTTGTTGTGGGGTTTCCTTCAGGTCCTCTAGTCAAAAAACATGCTAAGGTGAATCACCATCGTCACACAGTCTGTAGGGTGTGTGACCCGCAGCGCGTTGGCACCCCGTCCTGGGTTATTCCCTGCCTTGTGCCTGTAGCTTCCGAGACAGGCTCCGGAACCTGCGGCCACCCTGCAAGCAATGGATGGATGGAGAGGCTCACAGACATTCCAGCTTCATTAAAAAAGTTCAAAAGTGTAAACAAGTTATGCAATGAGAATCGCCAGCAAACAGATGCGTGAAGAGTCCGAGCTGTGAATATTTCATTCAGCAGTAATTTCCGATGACCCGCCCATTGGCTGACGGACAATCGAAGACCCATTCAGGCAGGTCCCCCGTGTGGGACATCTGCTCTGGGATTTGGGGCTCTATTATGGCCGCTCTGTGCCTCTCCTGCTCCGCTGTCATTTTCCCTGAGACAACGGCCGTCGTTTTGAGATTTCTAGACCTGCTGACTCTTGATTAAAACCTTGGCGTGAACAGCTATTTTTTTTCCTTTAAGCCCCATGAATAAAGACGCAGTAGCCAAAACGCAGACCGCGCTCACCATCCGGTCGGGGGGGGGGTTCGACGGTTGCGATTTATCCATTTCCCTATTTATCTCCGTGACCCGAATTAATCCATAACCTCGCGGACCCTCGTCTCAACGGCAGCCTTTTAATTTCTCCGCACAATTATGCCGCGTATTGATAACGTCCATTAGCATATTTATGATCGCTGATTTCGCAGTTATTGTTTGTGCCGCACATTAATCTTCATCGGCGGCTCTTTGGCTGACAGCTCAATCTATCCCGCCATCTCCAGGCCGCGTCGGCCTCCACTGCAGCCATTGTGTCCCCGGTAAATAAACGGCGTCGGCATGCGGGGGGGAGGGGGCGCGGCGGGACCGCCCGTGATTGACGTGAACTCGCGGCTGCTAATCAGCCACACTGCCCCAGAGCCCCCACCGCCCTCTGCCACTCCAACTGGGCGGGGTTGAGCTTCTCTGCAGCATCATTGTGTCTCACGGTCCCACCACGCTGTGGTAGTCGATTGCTGTAGCCTCGTACCTGTCCACCCCCCCCCCCGGCACCCCCCAATGAGCTTTCCCCGTGGTGAAACTGAGTAAATGAATTTTCAAAAACTGGCACAGGGAGAGAGGGGTACTGTGGACAAGCCCATCAGCCCCCGCCCGGCCGTGATTACGCGCGCTGTCACTTTACACGCCGCTGAGTGACAGGAAGCTGATTGCACGCTGATTGGTGTCTGGAGGGTCTCCAAGTTCACCAGGATTCCCCCCCGAGCAGAACAACCCTGGAGAAAAAAAAAGAGGGGGGTGGGGGGGGGGACTGGCATATGTCAACAGCTCATCCAGAATCACCACCATGGCACCGAGCGAAGCTTCAGGCCTGAGCGGCACACGGAGGCCCAGCCTGTATCAGTCACCGCGGCAAAAAAAAGTCACTGCGGACCCCTTCACTCGATAACGGCCCAGAGGCGCCTTACGCAGCATCTGTTGTGTAATCTTAACTCGTTATGGAAATGCACATCCCAGAGCAAAGGAGAGAGACGGGTGGGGTGAAACGGCTCCCTGGGTAATCAATACGGAGGGAAGAGCAGCGATTACGAGGGACAGCGCCAGACCGGGCCTGAGTGAGGCGCTACAGCTTATTAGCTTGGCTGCACCCAATAATACAAATTTATAGATTTAGATATATATAGTGAGGATAAGACTGCATTACAAGCTTATATGCTCAAAGTTTTAATATGAACATTATAAATTTGGCACAATTTCATTGAAATTTACCCTTTGATGTTCAGATGAAATTTCTTATTTACCCTGACATAACGAGTTAATGGCAATTGCAAAGCTTCAGTCCCCATTGTCCGAAACCTGTCCCATAAAGTGGTCCCCCCCACTCCCCACATAATAAATATGTATTTTATTGACTGCATCAATCTAGTAATAATGCACAAAAACGAGATTATTGATTGCTTTAGGCCCTATTTTAAAATCCCGCAGCGATTGTTTTATATATCACATATAAATCACATTTCACATTTCCCTCCACTGAATGACCAGTTTTTTTTTTTTTTTTTAACTGTTATAAGATATATGCTAATATATTTGAATATTTTATGGTAGTAGTAAAATTTGAAATCCATAATTTGTTAAGGTGTTCCATGTGAGGAAGCACTAAAAAGGCGGCAATGAATGCAGATGCGGAGTCTCTCTTTTTAAAGATGTCACGCGCAAAAAACCTCGCTCGCATCTTTAACTTCGTTACACCTCTACAGAAAGTGTCAAAAGCAACTACAGCAAAGTAGAGGAACTAACTAACCTAAGGAACATTCTCGGCTCCAGACCAGTTATGCAATACTCTCCAAGCGCATGCAAAATTAATGTATAATTAATCTGAATAACTCCATGCTAGAGAAGGATATTTTACAGAGGGACTGTAGCATGTTAAACCTCATCCCGTGCTGGGTGTAATGGGGAGACCCCCCTCTCCAACCCCCCGCCAACCTGTTATCCATAACAACCAGGCAGAATAGGGCACGTAAATGTCTTGTGTACTTTATGCATTAGGAGACAAATCAAACGCGGGGGCGGTCTCATTAATTAGACACGTGCTCGGAGCTGAGTGCAGCCGGTTTGCTTATCGCCGCTTTCCGCGTCCGGCTCTGCCTTCCGGAAGACAGCGGCGGCTCCTGCTAGATTAATAGCAGGTACCGCCTCGGAGATGTTTAGCGCTTCCCGAGTCACAGTTACCGCGATCGCCTCCCAGGCTGGCAACCCGCTCGGATCCGTTACTGCTGGGGACCGGCGGGGAGGCTAAATCTCACACGGCACACTGACACCCCGATAAAATTCATCCATTTCCCCCCCTTAATTCACGCTTCTCTTGTTCTGAGTTTCTGTGATAATCCAGCGGCGTATCTGCGGTGGCTACGGGAGGTCCTGGCCCCCCATCTAAATCGTGGCAACCTCACACCAAAATATGAACACCTAATATATTACCCCACTACCACCCCCAACAAAATCACTGGGTCTAGACTGGCTACCCCGTCGTACAGAATCTGGCTACACCCCTGTAAGTATACCTTGATAACAGTCTTTCTGGCTCAAGCCCCATGGTCCTTTCCTGCTGCCAGCCACTTACAAGGTGCGGATTTCCAGTATTTCCCACCCGGAGTGTTTTAAAGCAGGGCTGCGGGCCAGGAACAAAATTGCGGACTTGGGTATACAAAAAAATTCTGCTGCGTTCCGGCCTTTCAATGGTTTGTGCGCTAGTCGGTCAGTTCTGAATTACGAAACTTTGTAAAAGATTCTATACAGGCGGCGTGGTGAGAAGCAAAGCCTGATATTGCGCCCCGAAATCTGCAGTGGGCGGGGCCATGGTGTAACCTCTCGTCCCATTGGACCAAACTACTGATTGACATTACAAGCAGCACCACCCACCACAGCATTTCACAGTTCAGCTCTTCTAAATGCACCTCAACGATTAATGCAGCTGACGGGATTCAATTCAGAAACGCAGTCTGAACACTTAGCGCACGTTAAGCATGTGAAATACATAAAGCAGTGCACCGTGCACTGTTCTTCCTTTCCTTTGTGCTTTTCCATTTGCACTAGGACATCCCTCTCATGCAGAAAAGGCAAACAATAAAAAGATAAACACAGACTTTCTCTCTTCACCAGGGATGCTGGCATTTCCGAAGGAGGAAGGTGAGGAGCGACTGTCCGAGTCTCAAACAGGCCATCCCTGCATGAAACGCAGTGTAACCACAAGCAAACACTCGTTGGAAGTCAGGATGTAATCACCATAGCAGGAACAAACTTCGCAGCCATGAAATCAAGTATGATACATCAGTTTAAACCAGGGGTCACCAGCTTCGGTCCTGGCTTCTGATGAGCCACACCTGCTCCTGGTATTTACCGGAGAACTAGTGTGGCTCATCAGAAGCCGGGTAGGATGGAAAACTTACAGGATAGTAGCTCTCCAGGACCGGAGTTGGTGACCCCTGGTCTAAACACCAGAAACACAGTTTCATGCCACTGTATACCTCCATATATGGCATGACGACAGAGCCCACCTGACCTGACAATAAAAAGTGGGTTGAAAATCTACAGTGCCATGCCTTCCTCACTTTATTAACAGACCACAGCTACTTGCAGGAGGGGGGAAAAAAAAACACGTATTAGAGAGAAACACGAACATCACATATCCAAGGTGTTCGTAGCGGCAGAAACGTTCCCGAACAACCTTAAGGGAGGACTCTGCTCTAGTTCCTCATTGTCCCGTTCCAGGCATAGTCAGATCGGTGCCTCATCATTAGGGGCTGGATGCCTTCGTTAGCCGTCCGAGAGGTGGCTTGTCTGGAGCGTTGCCGGGCATGATGCAGGGAATGCGCGTCTGTCTCCAGGGGGATCAATCTGCCACGACGCTGTTCTGAGAGACGTATCGGTAGAGTCGCTCCGAGAAGGCATCCGAGGAAAACTTCTGCAGGACGCGCCTCCGGCCCGCCTCCCCCATCTCCCTCTGGAGCTGCGGCTCATTCACAAACTTCTCCATGGCTTCGGCGAAGCTCTCCGCCCGGGCCGGGCACAGGAATCCAGTCTCTTTGTGGGACACGGATTCCAGCGGGCCGCCGGAGTCGACGGCGACGACGGGGCAGCGCGCGTACATGGCCTCCACGGGGACGATGCCGAAGTGCTCGTCACTGGGCGTGTAGAGCACGCAGCTGCTGTGGCGCAGGAGCGAAACCTTCTGCTGGTCCGACGGCGAGCGCAGGAACGTCACGTGGCCCTCCAGGCCCAGGGCCGACACCAGGGCCTTCAGCTCTGAGAAATGCTCCACGTTCTCCGCCACCCGCTCGTCATAGCCGCCCGCCAGCACCAGGTGGACCTGCTCCCGCCGCTCCGGGTTCAGCCGGGCCAGGAGAGCCTCCAGGGCACGCAGCGCCAGCCCCAGGTTCTTCTTACGCTCGTAGCGGTTGATGGAGAGGAACAGCCAGCGTTTGCCGTCCGGCACCAGGCCGTCGAGCTCCTCCAGCTCCCCGTCGAAGGTCGCCGGGTTGAGGGAGGGGTACAGGACATCCGTGCGGACGGCCGCCAAGCTGGCAAAGGTGCGCTTGAAGACGCCCGCCGTGAAGCGGCTGTTGACCAGCACGCAGTCCGCCATGCCCGTGGTGATCTCCTCCAGCCGGTCAATGGGTGCTCTGTAGAGCCTCTTCAGGGCCGAGTGCCGCTGGGCGAGCAGCTGGTCAGGGTAGTGGCAATAAAACAGGACCCTCTTCCTCTGGCGGGCCAACCGCAGGATGGGGATGCAAACTGACACCTGGCGGCAATAAGAACACAGCCGCTGAAAACGGCCCCAGGAACGACCCCAGGATATACTGGAGCCAAGAGCTAGACAGGGCTAAAAACGGCCTTGTGCTAAGAGGCTGTGAGCCAAAAACAAACAGCTCTGTACCAAAAACAAGCAGAAGACCTTCTATCTACCAAGGGACATCCGGAAAACCTTGCGAGTGTATGTAGGACAGCATGAGGCACGTGTTGAAACACCGTGGCTGAACTTTGTGCATAAGGCACACACAGTTCAGGAGAAGAGCCTCACCTGGTCACAGAAGGCCACGTCGAACTCCACCCCACTGAGGAAGATGAGGTACAGGGCCACGTAAACCATGCGCACGTAGGCACAGAGGGCGTGGAAGTACCCGAAAATACTGGTGGGAAGCCAGTCTCCCACGCATACCACAGGGAGCTCCGGGTCACGGGTCTCCGGGAAGCAGTGTCGGGGGTCGTGGTGCGCCGTCCAGATCTGCACGGAACAGCCACGGGAGCGCAGGGCCACGGCTGCGTCCACCACCAGCCGCTCGGCCCCCCCGATGCCCAGGTCGGGGTGCAGGAAAACCACCTTCAGCATCCTGCGATCACCGAAACACAGGCCCATCCGTCAGTCATCAGCACTGGAGTTTCCTTAGTAAAACCTCACTGGGCAGACCTACTGCACTTTATTTATTAAGCAGTGGAATATATTGGGGATGTTTTTTTTTTTTTTTTAGTAAATCAAGGAGACACTGTATATTTTATGATCAATGTTGGACAGAGAAGCTACATATAATTCAGATATTTCACTATCCCCGTCCTCCAACAAGATCACATATCAAGATGCACTTTCCTACTTCATCCATTCATTCACTCATCTAAATGACAGTTTTAAACATTGGGTTAGGTTGGTGACAGCCACTTCTCTTCCTTAAAACAAGTTCAGCTACAGAGGACCGCTCACTAAATCATGGTGGTTTTGGGGAGTGTTACATCTTTGCAGTAACCAGATACAAGTAAAATTCTGCAGCCTACCGAATATAATGCGCCATTAAGGCGGCCACGATTCCTTATGACAGTCTAGCATCGTAGATCATTAACTGGGATCCACTCCACTTCCAATTACTGTCTAACTTTTAAAACAGAAGGGCGAGCTTACTGTACTTAACTAAAGAATGCGCGTCATTAAATACCCACGTCATTCACTTCACAGCAGTACTGATTTGTACAACAGAACAAATTATACACATATCCATATTACACGAATGATTGTGATATAAGCAGCTTTAGAAACTCACCCTTGGCTCCCTTTCGCAACGACACGTTAAGCGACGTTTGCAGATAGTTACACTTCAAACTTCACGTGACATAAAGCATTACACTACGTACTCACAGTATCCATCATGGCTCGAGCCTTCCATATGATTCTATGTGACCAATGCGCTTAGCTAGAGCCTAAATGACGCCGGTTTCCCACCTCAAAGATCCGACTATCGCGACGCAATCGTCACTGCTGAACCAGGGGCCTTTTGTTACACATCATCTTATACTGAGCTTGTGTCTTCAATATTACCTGATAAGTAAACATACAATTTTGTCTAAATTAACTTTATTGTTTTGTTACCAATAGTTGTACGCTAATAATAAATGTATATGTAAAATTATTGTTCAGGCCAGTAGCAAATTATGCAGTAATCGCGAGAAGAGTTGCCGTCACAAAATGCAGGCACATCCTTAGCCACCCATGCAGGTCCTACCTTGTGTTGTCGTGTTCCTTTTGCATTATAGTCATTTCTTCTCAGTTTCCTTTCGGCCAGAAGTAGGGGGTCTTTTTTGCTGGTGCTGCTGTTATTGATATAAGTACAGTGTTTTGAGGTCTTCAAATAATACTGAAAATGGTGAGAGTTGCATTTAAGTTGAGTGTTTGTGCTGTCTGAATGTTTTTTGTCGTGGCTAAATTCTCAGTTATCGCGTTTGGTTTTTAGCTGTGTTCCATGTCAATGAGTGAGCGGTACGTTGCCTAGTTTGATCGTTTTTGTCACTGAGCATGATGTATATGAGACGAAAGTTTGGATATTTGATGAGATTTTGTCGTAAAATATTAACGGTTTGTTCTTTCGGCTGCCGCCTCTGAACACAAATGAATGAACAGTCTGTAAAGACTAGATGGCAACCATGTTTGCAGACGTGGCTGTTTTGCTGTGATCAGGGGTGAAGGAGTCTTACCAAATGCCCACACGCGCGCCAAATGTGGCCTGCTTTTATATTTGACGGTTTTTATTTGCCGCGATGGTGACTTTTCTGATGCTGAGTTTGCTCGGTATCCTTTAACGGCTTAGTGTGCTGTGCAGCTTGCACGCACTTTTTTTCCCTCTGTCGCGGTTAGGTGCATATTTTGTTAGAATCTTGAAGCAGTATAAATTAAAACTTTAAATGTAACCAGACACAGTACTATTTTGGTGTTGAACTATATTTCGGTGTTGCACGATTAATGCCTAGATTGGGTAAAATAGCAGTTTCTAATAATATTGTATTTCCCTACAGCCTGGTCCTGCAGCGAGTGCAACAAACGTGGGCGCCTCCAGCCGCTCCCCCAGCAAAGCCGTGGCCCCCAGAGCCGCGGGCTCCACAGTCAGACAGAGGTAATGTGGGTCCGGTACTTCTCTGGAGAGGGTCACCGAGGCCGCAGTATACCACCGCTAGTCACCCTGGGGCCTTTGCTGGACTGGACATACCCCTTCGCTGGCAGGGTTGGTGTAGCTGAGAATAAATTATGCCCATTAAAATTGTACCGATGTGCTGTGTGCAGGAAGGCTGCCGGCAGCAGCACTAGGAGCGGGGGACGCTCTACTACTTCTGCAGGCACAGGGGGCATGTGGCGCTTCTACACAGAGGATTCCCCAGGGCTGAAAGTGTAAGTCTGACCATCTTTGAACTTGTATGATCCATAAATACGTCACTGGCATCCCTACATCTGGAGGAGACACTTCAGTGAACTGATAGGTTCTTTGGTGTAACAGTCCCGTGACTTTATAGTAGCGCAGAATAATTTACCCTTCTATTTTTCTGATTCTTCTATTTTAGACTTCAGTGTAACTGGAATTAGGTGTTAGAAATGTAACTGAAAAACAGATGACAGTTTTCTGGAGAGGCAAAATAAACCTGCATTAATTTAAATTGATAACTATAGAAATTAAAATTTGAGCTGTGATTAAGTCGCATTAAACGAGTTCTGTTATTCACTGACTGAACTCTGCGTACAAACTGGTAGGGTGAACAGAAGACATCTATGGTGAACTTCGTGCTGGTCTACAGCAAGTGTCAGGCCAAATGGTAATAGATTTTGTAAATGTTGGCAAATTGTTGAAATAAAACAAGTATGGGTTTTGAAGTGTATCTGGATGCTTAGTGCTGTTTGTAGAAGTTCATGTGCAGTTCTGGTCTGGGACGGCCTGCATTGAGTGCTGTTGGCTGTTCAGATGTCCACCATATGTGAAGATGTGTAACTGAGTAATGAAGTACTGAACTTCTCAGAGTATGTGAGCAGTATGAGGATCTGCTGCAGCGTTCCAGCTCGGAGCCCGGGCGCTCCAGTTCTCCATCCTCCTCGATGTCCCAAACAGCGGGGGTGAAGGAATTACTTTTCTGCCGACCTGCTTCCTCCAGGCGTAATTAGAGGTTACCACGGCAAAGGTCGCATCAATTAGAGGCGACAGGAAAGGCTGGTGAGCGGCATTGCTGTGGCAGTGCCTAGTGACGGTCCTCCCTTTGTCCACGCGGCCGGCCTGCTTGAGCCTAATTAGTGACCTCGTGAGGCTTTCTTGCTCGGGCTTTGAGCTCGTCCAGGTGTGCAGGGTCTGCCTGAGGCTTGGTGCCTCATGGATGAAATGGTGCTCAACTGGAAAGTTGGTCAGCTGATGTTTCTAAGCTGCCATGAGACCTCGCGTGTTGTATGAGACCCCCTCCCCCCAAGTGTTTGCAGATAGTTACACTTCAAACAAGTGTGGCTGCGAAATAGGTCATGGCCGTTGTGTTAATGGTGTGTAGTTAGAACCAGTTTCTGCCTCTTGTTCGGATCCTGATGTCTTCTAGGCGGCTTCTCCCAGTCTACAGGTTTCCTCCAGAGGTGTTTCATGTAGCTGACCTGAGAACCTTTGGGATACAGAGCCGTGGACTCATGTTATTCTTTCCATTTTCCATCTCGCATGCCTCATACTGCCATTCAGCCCAACATGCCCCCCCCTCCCCTTGGTGAAGGGCTGCTCTCCTGGAAAGCTACTGTTTTAACTTAAATTCCATCCTAATCTATCCTGATTTACCTGAAGATTTGCATAATTTCATATTTTTCTGAGGACCCCTCCGCTCACTGCATCCTGTAGTCTACATTTCTCTGCCGTGGTCTGTCACTGGAGTAGATGTTGAGCAGAGATGGCCTGTTCTGTCACATGGCTGTGCAGGCTTGTCTTTTATCCGCTAGGAAGCGGCTTCAGTGACCCACGGCCTTTAATTACATTCTTTCGTAAAGTACAAATGCTTTTCAAGGCATGTTGATAATCCATAAAATACCATTGCAAACAGCCCCTAGTGTAACGTAGCTGCCTTTATCAGGCATTTTGGAGTCCGCTACTTCGAGAGGTCAGCTCAGCTTGACAAGTTCCACTCGATTTCCACTAGGGGTCCCTGTGCAGCTGTCAATTATCGCTGAGCTCATTACTTTGACCAGCAGATAAACAGGTGCTGGGCTATTAGAGCCAGTTTCATTATTTCCTACTCTATCTTCATCTAACTTTAAACTTGGAGCTGATATTTAAATGAACACGTGCTTCAAGGTTTTTGTCTGTAAGTATGAGTCGCCTGATGGGACGAATGTGGTGACGGTGCTCATCCAGCTGCCTCTCTGCCGCAGGGGCCCTGTTCCAGTCCTGGTCATGAGTCTCCTGTTCATTGCATCAGTCTTCATGCTGCACATCTGGGGGAAGTACACTCGCTCATGAAGAGGCCTCCTGCCATTGGACCTGGACCAAAACTCCTACAGATCTTATTGGCCGCAATGTGTCTGGCCCCACCTTCAATTCGCATCACTTGGGCTGCATGCTCAATGCAGATTCTGCTGCAGCCTTTGCATAACTTAATGTGTCAGTTTTATAAAGTTTCCCTCATCAGTTTTCTGTTAAATATCTTTTGTAACCGTCATTTGTACAAATGTGAAATAATGTACAATAAAGTGGTTCCGGAACTCGGGTGATGTGTGATGCTGTGTGGCTTTGTCCCCCCTGTGGTGTCATGGCCGCTGTACCTGCAGGGATATGCGACACTCATGGTGCGTTCGGTTTTCTCTCGGAACTCGGAAATTCCGAGTTGAGTGACGTCAGGTCCGACCATCTCCCGTTCGAGCTACCCACATCTC
>JAODLC010000140.1:9655562-9671046 GCA_026781145.1 Hippopotamyrus pictus
TTGGGGTGCCCCCCCCCCCGGAATGCCGATCTGTGACATGAGCCAGGAAGGAATCACTGGGACGCATATGTGTATTTATAGACCAGTCCAAAGTGTTGGGGGGGGGGGGAGAGAGAGAGAGTTTATCTTCTAATTGTTACAGCAGGTGGAGGGCAACTCAATACGCACATGTTTCACTGCCCTTCTCTCAGCATCTCCTCTGGTTTTACTCCAGGTGTGAGCAGGCGACTCGCCGCCGCTCTCAATCAGTTCATTTTGGATCCGTAGCATCTCTCCCCGTTTTCCAGGCACTTGCGGGGGCTACGGCCTTGTGATGCTCGGTGTAGTGCGGGCCCTGTTCAGTGGAGTACCTCTCCTCATCTCCCCAGCCCGTCCGCAACCGCCCACCCCCCCCCCCCAGCCTGCTCGGGAATCGCACTGTGAGGTCAAGAGCTCTCTGTGGCACACAAGTGGTCCTTTCTTTGCAGTGCAGAGAGAGGTTTAGGGTGGGGGGGGGAGCTCGAGGTCACAGCACATGGCCCGCTGTGTGAATGGGACCAGGCCGGGACCCCTAACACCCGCTACACTGGTGGAGCGAACAGAAAACTCACAGAAGCCTGAGCATCACCATTCACAGCCACATGATGGTGACAGAGAGGGAACTCACCAGTAGGGGGAGCAGTCAGCAACATCACTGCCCTCCTCCTGTCTCTGAGAGTGAGGAAATTAATGCCAAGCAAGAATGCGGCCAGAGCAGGCTGGATTAATGGGGTCCATTACAATCTAGAGCCAGCATTTAGTAATGCAGTGACCTAGTAACCAGTAAACAAATGGTGATGATCACAGAGCTTGAATATTTAGAGTGATTAGCTGCTTACATGGAACAAACAGCCATATCCTGTGAACCAATCACACACCTTGCCTCCCAACACACACAGATTTGCTGCTCTCTGGGACAGTGACAGAGACCAATCATGTGTTAGCGACAGGAGACCATGCTGATTGGATGTCTGGGATATGGGTGTGTCAGAATGGACACGACGTTCCTACAGTGTGACCATGTAGTGATGAGCGCAGACCTGAAATGACACAGACTGGCAGGTCGGCTTTAAGCTGCTAATTGAGCTTTTTTTTTAATTAAGTGAACAGCATATCTAATTTTATACTAATATTTTTATGGTAAATATATACAAATTAGTAATTAAATGACTGTGGGATGAGCCTAACTACTAAAGCAGGATGTGTCATTCTTCTTTAGCGGACCTGAAACGGCTAAACGAACGAGTTCCAATTGAGCATCCATCTATAATCAGCGAAAGACACCCGGTTGCACACACACGCACACACGCACACGCGCACATACGCACACTCTTAGACCGGTGTACTATGTCATACCCGTCCACAGAACCAAACAGATGCCCAAAACAAGCAGGACAGAAGCTGTCAGGACTCGATTCAAGGCAGGGGTGTTACGACCACACTCCGGGCGAGCGAGCAGTGAGCGGGGAAGCAGATTCCGGACAGACGGAAGTTCAGCAAATCGGGTTTATTGCAGGTACAAAGACACGGTAGTCAACGTCAGCGACAGACCTGGGGAAACCGACTTGAATGTGGATTGAAATACAAGACAAGGCGAAATAACAGGAAACAGGTGATCACAATCGGGGTAGTACACGTGGGTGATGAGGGGGCGTGGCACACACGGGGATCGGAAGAGCTGGGCATGACAAGGGGCCATTGTCAATAATAATAATTATAATAATAATTGATACTTCATTGATCCCTGTGGGGAAATTCCATTCATCCTCCCCCAGCTTGATCTCTGTAGGAGGTTCGGGATTAAGGGCCTTGCTCAAGGACCCCCAGATGTGCTGAGGCCGGGCTCAAAGATTAGCCCACTGAGCCACACATCGCTCCCAAAACAGACCCTCAATATCAAAAACAAACAAATGCGCTGACCTTCAGTGCCAAACTGAGTAACTCAACAAGCCTTATACCCACCACTACAAACTTATTCTGAGGATTTTGCAGGCCAGAACAACAAGGTAACCCAATCTGGTTGGGGGGGGGGTTCCAGCGTGTTTGCCGAAGGGGCCAGGTGGGGGCAGGAAGTGGGCACCAGCAGGTGGAAATTCCCTCGAGTTCATCTGCCTTGGCTTCGTGACCCCCTCCTCTCCATGAAATAAGGATACAGGAGTGTTATAAAAAAGGAGAACTTGGGTAGCCTTTGCACCTCTGTCGTCTGATTAATGCTCTAAGCGATGACAGCAGCAGAAGCTCAGGATCCAGATGAACCCGCTTGTATCTTCAGCTGGTTGTGTGTATGTGTGGGCATATGCTGCATATGCGAGGCATACGAAATGTAATGTTTTCACCAAGCAGTTCCAGACTGACATACTCCCCCGGTCCACCTTAAAAACGCTAAAAGGGTACAGAATTCGAAGACACTAAGACCTCAATGCAAGCAATATCTAAGCATGTAGTGATGTAGTGTAGCATTTCGCAGTATCTAAGCATTTAGTGATGTAGTGTAGCATTTCTCCCTCCCAACACGTCCCTCAGCAAGACATTGCACATAAATTCTAGAAAAACAAGACTTAAGAGTCACTTTTGATAGTGAAAAAGTCAAGCAGATTTTTAGAAATTCTTTAGCTTTCTTCAGTTTGCTTTTGTCCCCCAACGAGCTGCGTTCTCTGTCTGGCTTCCAGAACTTTCTGTGCATCCCTAAGAAGGGAATTCTGCTCAGAGGGATTCCTCTTAAATTCTGCTCTGCACACTCAGTGTCCAACGGTGCTCCAGACCAGGGGGCCGAAATGGGAAGTTAGGGAATCATACCTGTATATAAAGCAGATGGATAATAAACATGATGTGTAAGGGGAGGCGCTTCTGGCTGGCTGGGGAAGGACAGTCATGTGACCAGGGTTGGGGTTCTTGATTCATCCCACCCTCCCCTCATTCATTATTAAGACATAAAGTAAAGTCTTCTGTTACTTAGCCTCAGCGTAAAGCCAGGCAGATTCTCACTGTCCCATCTCCAGATTCTGTTGTCCAGAGTAGCAGACATTTTCATCTGATCTTATTATGACATCAGACTGAGGCATTGCCGTGGTTACAGACTGAACTCCTTGAGGGTCACATTACGTGGCGTGTTTAATCAGAATCGCTCCACTAAAAGATGCCAAAGAAGATGTAAAATCAGCGTTAGGTTTGGGGGCTACTTTGGCTATAAAAGAGAGGCCACTGAGCATCCTGTCAAGGTCAACACTATTATTCAGAAGATTGCAACATCCTCACAGGCAGCGAGAATAGGCCCTGGACTGCCTCATTACATCACACTTATTTTCGCACTGAGTCAGACATTGTTAGATGTTGCTTAATCGACACTGTAGACGCAAATAGGAGACCCGTAAACGTAAGTCTTCACCAACGAGAATTATTTCTGTGATTCCTAGAAATCCCTGCTGTCTGGAAAATAAACTTCAGCGAATTGCGTGGATGAGGGCTCAGTTTCCACACGAGTCACTGGCTCTGTGGCCGAGTCACTGGCTCTGTGGCCGAGTCACTGCTTCCATGGCGATACATGGGGCACGCAGTTGGCCTTGGGTGGGACTTTGGGGGGGGGTACTCTCTCCCGACTCCACAAACTGGCCAGAGCCATACGCGTGCCCCCCCACTCCAGGGACACAATCGGGTGATCAGCCTTCCTGCTTTATGAACAGTAAGTTGGACAATTCTGGGATTTCTGGAAGCAGAAGGAGAGATCCCATCTCGGAATTAATGGAATTCAGGAGGAGCTTCCATTAAGCAGTAGGCACTGGAAACCCCGCTATGGGATAGCCTCACCCCCCCCCCCCCCCACAATCAGTCCTTCCATTTGTGGGAAGACTGCCTCGATTTATTTTCCTGGGAGGGGGGCATTAGTGGCGTCTGCAGTGTTGTACCCTAATATGGACTGAGCACATCAAGGCTTGACCGTTCAGAAGCAAGACTCTTTGTTTCATATGAATGATTATATCTTTATTTCATCTTTCTGCTTCCATCTTATCTTTCTCTGGGAATTAATTCAGATGTATTCGGCACCTCCACTCGAAATCTGACATCGGGACAGCGTGACATCAGACGAGATGGCATAGCCGCTCCCAGAAGGGACACGCGTGTTTGTTGAGCCAGCCACCCATGGCGGTTCTTCTGAACATCGCGGTTGCTTGCGCCGTTTCGCTGTCGCTCCCATCGGAAGTCCCGTGTTGCACAGCGATGAGTTACCACCCCGTTGCTTTTCTTCTTTTTTTGATCTCCAGGACTCTAGCTGAGTCAAAAAAACATAGCTTACCTCTGTTAACCTTTTATTTTTAACAACCTTTTGGTTCTAGTCTGATTATCTCAATAGGGAAGGATAACAAACATCTGACGCTTGATAGTATTATCTTCATTTGTCAGTTTGTTCTTTATAATGTTGATTCCATAATTACTTTTGAGTACATAATTTGTTCTTCACAGAAGACAGTGTTTGCAGAGTGGTGGTTGACCGTGATGCAGGGACTTGGGTTTGCGGGGGGTAATGGAGCTGTTAGACAGCACCAGTGGAAAACGCTCCGTGTCTGGGAGGGTGGCAGCGCAGGGAGGGCGTGACATCGCTTACCAGTAGTAGGACCCACCAGCCCCCATCTGAACGGCTGGATCAAACCGGAGTGGTGGTACGTGCGATTCAGGCCCCATCCTCAGCTCGGCTACACGGTGGGGGCATCGCACAGCTAACACTCCACTGATGGGGGGCTTATTATTTAGGGACAGTCACACCCCCCTCCCAACCAAAGCAAGGTTTTATATCAGACCTACAGCATCCACCATCAATATAAATCTGTGACATAAGCCCCAATTAGCTTCATATGCACCGGAGCCCGTTCACAAATCAAACAAAACATGCCCTAAAACTGAAACCCATCGTATTTCCTGCATTGCCAAACTTTATTCAATGGCAGGACAGAGTGTCTTCAGCGAAGGGCGTGTGAGCCAGATGATGAGGGGAGGACCAACTGAAACGTCCAGAGAAGGATTCTCGGCCTTCACAGAACTACACTGTAACACCAGGTCGTTCACCTTTGATCAGCGGGACCGATTCTGCTTAAACCGGTGCCGGGGTCACGGGGTCACGGGGTCACCCCATTGTCGCAGTGCGAGTATGTCAGCACACTGTCACCCCCGGCGGGACTCAACATAATCCCGTTAAGAGTGTCTCCCTGCCTCCCAACCCTGTTATAATGATGTCTCTCTTTAAGGGGAAGAGGCATCGAACAAAAGCAAATTAAGAAGCCGGTTTTTCTTTTTCCTTTCTTGTCTTTTATTTTGATTTACCCTTAAGCGCCCGTCCCTGGGCGACAGGCCACATCGATTAGGGGCAGCCTGAGCACACAGGAGGCAGATCAAACCCAAAACAAATCAGTAAATAAAACTGCCAGCTGGTGTGACCTCGACATTACAGCATCGGCGGTGCATTCGCAGCGGCAGCTTCCAGCATCGTCGCATTAGCCTCCGCGCATCAGGGCAACACGGTTGGCGGTATTTCAGTGCTCAGTTGTGCTGCGTCACTGGGCAGCTTGCCGTGGCCGAAGGTGAGGACACCGCCACGGATTCTGTACCCTGGGGGCATGGCCAGGAATCCTGCCCCCCTCCCCCCGACAAAATGTCACGTTGGGTTCCTTGGTGGATTTCACTGCCCTGGGGGAGGGGTCCCCCTTTATAAATTGATAGACTCTGGGGCCCCAAAACAACCCACTCCCCCCCCCACACCTCTACCCCCCCCAGGTCCGCAGCTGACTCACTCAGCACGTGACGCACCATTGGCTTCATGCTGATGACACCATTAGGGTAACATGTGATGTTACAGTCACAGTTACCGATGTCACATAGTCACACAATTATGACCACATGCGAGAGCTGTCCCATTGATCCCTCCATTTTTAACTACCTGCATATATAAGCGAGCAGGTTTTCTGCGAACGTGGGGCACTACTTTCTCCTTGGGGCAAACCACCGGCAGACTCCACCAGTGGGGGGGGGGGGGGTCACCGGAAGCTTGTTCCACATGGCAGTTCCCCGTAACCCTTTGTGTTCAGCTTCTGATCAACTTCCACCAATTCTGCTTCCGCCGTGGCAAGCCTCTGCAGCCTACCCAGCATGCACCTGTTTACCTAGACCTCCCCATCTTTAGCTCAGCACATGTAATAAATCTCTATGTATAGACAAAGCTACTTTTCTCCCATTTTCTGTATATTTCTGCCACATGTACAGATAGGACACACTGATACAAAAGTACAAGTACAAAAAAATCAACAACACTCAATTTTTACAAGCTGAAAGTAAAAATTATTAGCGTAGTCGGTGGCTAGGATGCCCACTGATGCATTTTGCTGAATTTTTGACAATTCCCAAAAGTTAAAGGGCTGCCGCTGAACTGCAGATGCATGTGTGTTTGGTGGCTGAAATACTTAAAGTTTTGGGTTGAACAATACAATCTTACTTCCAGATTCACTGTACTGCAGATTCTCAGGATTGTCAGTCTGGATAAGAGCAAAATTAAACCTAAACATATCTGTAAATAACTAAATGAAAATGAATGTAAATGTATAAATAATTGTAACGTGAACTGACACTAATACTAGTCATAACTGTTAATCAATTATCCAGTGTAACTGTGAATGTGAACACTGTAAATAAACAGAAACAGATGCAAGATAAACAACACGTTATCTTTTATAGAACTTGGTTCATAAGCTTTGTTCATCTCTGTGCTTGTTGTGTTCATTTGTGCTCAGATCTGAATGCATTACTTTTTGCCAGATTTTATTCCGGATGATGAAAGCAGATTGTATGTGAAGACCCTTGTGTACGTAATGGGGTCTGTCCCTGTGAGAAGTCCAGCTTCCTGTCCGTCTGCAGTCCCAGTCATTCTCCGAATCCCTCTAGTCATTTCAATCACTGCTCGTCTCAGCGAATGTCATCTTGTTCTAAGACCTCAGAGAGATCACCACTGGCCCCCTGCCCTACCCCAGCGAGGACACGTCACCCACAGCGGGCCGCGTGCAAGCCTGTCAGGGAAAATCACCGTCTCCCATCATCCCCAGCGGCTGGTGGTGGGCTTGTCATGTGGAATGTGTCCAAGTTCAGACCCCTCCACCCCCCCCAGATGCATAGAACAAGACAATGGAGGTTGGTTACCCTGATATAATTCATGTACCACATTTGTGAGGAATAAAGAGCTAACAGACACAAGTTAACCCTGTACACAGTCTGCAGACAGATGGACAAAGAGACGATAGTTACACGTCATTAATCTCTGATGGAAATGAAGAAAAATTTAAGGACAGCAGGTAAGGCAAGCCTTTCTTCCAGCTTACTGCTCTGCCAACCCTCCATGTTTCACCCCCTCCATGTGGGATGTCAACTCTAGGGCACTGGGGGGGGGAGAGACGTGATTATTGGGGGCATCATATTATTCAGTTTTGATTACAACCGCTCACCCCCCCTGTAATTTACGCCCATGTGTCCATTGATAAGAACAGGTTAAGGATCCTACAACCCTATTGGGGATGTTTCTCTGATACACCGGGTCGTTTAAAATGATTTTTATGGTATTCCCAACCAAACTATGGGAAGTAATGAGCACTGAGGAGCACCATCAACAGAGAGAAGACATTTCTCAGAACCTCTCAAGATGCCGCCATTTTAGAATCACAGCAGTTAAGATGTTTACGTCTATCTTCTGTTCCAGACATAGATGTAAATAGATGCTGGACGTTATCTGAATGACACGGTCGTAATCTGCCTCATCTGCGTCCAAACCCAGGTGGAAACAGATCAAATCTACGCAGCGGAAAGCTTTCCTTAAATAGGATTAGTGCCAGAATTTCCAGCATCTCGGCACTTGCTGACTTCGTAAGCCCTGGGCGTCTGCCCGCTTTCTGTGGCTCACCCCTGTAGGCTAGATCGCTCCTCTTAATAGCACGACACCTGTGAGGGTTAGGAAGCACTGTGCTGATTGGCTGCTAAGCAGTTTAAGTTGGGGTGAGGGGGGGGCTAGCCTACGCCAGACCTAATTGGATCACAGAAACAAGTTGTAATCCGAAATCCTCCCATGGGCTTCCCCTCTCCGTCAGCCTGGCCAGGCAAGGTCAGTACCCTGTCCGCCCCTGGCCCAAGCAGACTTCCGGAAGCGACGCTGGCGTCAGACCGTGTCCTAGTTCCGGAATCCCAGAGCGCCGTCATCGCCGGCTCTGTCTCCATGACGTCCTGCCGACTTTCCCCGTCCCGGCGACGGCCCGGCTGAATCCGTGTAGCCCGTCTGGCCCCAGCAGCCGCTCGGGATCGAGCCTCCAGAAACAGCGTTACTCACAGGGAACACGACGCAAGGGTGACGTTAAGCCCGTTAAATCCCCGTCACCACGTGAAACCGACGCGTCCGACGTCTCTGGCTGCTTCACAGTTACCGCTTGCTGAGCCCATTAAATGAACGAACCGCAAATGCACCCCAGTGCCAAAAGCGGGTGGCCCTCCTCAAACCGTGCGCACTGCAGAGACGTAAGCCACACCCCCAACTGGAAGCGGGTGGTGAAGGTTAGGATGCGGCAGAAGCCAGTGGTGCCTATTCAAATCCTAACAGAGCTGTGATGTTAAATTAATTTAAGTAAATACGTAAACTTCAGATCAGTGTTATTTTCATTGTTCATTTTAGTCATTTTCATTCGAAATCCAGTTTAGTCTTAGTTATCATCGTGGTTTTATAAGTTTGTCATTTAAAGATATTTTTCGAATTAGTTCATATATATTTTATTTAATATTATTTCAATGGATAGATTGACAGTTGTAGAGCCTTTTTATCAGTCAGCACAGATCTGGAAGCAGAAAGTAGGCAGACGGAAACACACAGGCATGAATAAAGAGCAGTGCGGCAGACTGACCAGCGCTAATGAATCAAGTCAGTGTCTGGTGTTTCCGTGGTGACTGTCCACTTGGTGACAGCGTGGGTGGGGGGTTTCGCACATGAATTTTGCTGATTTAGGATTCCCCAATACCCCCCACCCCCGCCATCACCAGTGACACCAAATCTGGTGCCAGTTTGCTTGTTTCTGTTTTATTGTTTTTCACGTTATCGCCTGCATAACATTTTAAAATGTTCTCAGCTGACACGTGACATTCTGAAAGGTCAGTGTGGTAACCGAATGTTAAATGCTAGAAACGTCTCTCTCGCGATTTTCTAAATAATTTTTAATTTTTCATATCTCTAATGGTATGCCACAAAGGTTAAAGGTGAACAGATTGCAATCATATCTACGGCAGATATTAATTTGGAACAATCAGATATCTGTGAACCAAGAACCTTGTACCTGCTATGTAGCAAACACATCTGATGTCCGTTAAACAGCCATCCCTTATGAGCTCACAATGAGCAGTTAGAAGATGGATGGATGGACGGACGGACGGATGGCGTAAATTAGGATTTTGTCATTTTTTTATTTTGACTTCCTCTGCCGGCCCCTGGAAGATGGGCTCCCCCTTGGATTCTGGTTCCTCCCAAGGTTTCTTCCTTCTAGGTCAGGGGTGTCAAACTCCAGTCCTGGGGGGCCTGGATACAAATAAAATTTATATACAAATAAAATTGAATTGAATTGATGACCTACAAATAATGAATTTAAATCTAATAATAGTTATGGTGGTTAATATATCAGTAAGTACAGACTAATTGATTCTTGACTGCGATACGGTGGTCTTGTAGTCAGTGTGTGTGTGAGTGTGGTTTTGTATGTATTACATTGTGGATACCGTAATATTACAGCGTAATAATGTAATGACAAGCAATGATAATCTGTTATTTTCATGTTGTGGGGACCATTTTTTGATCCCCACAAGGAGAAATTTAATTTTCTGAAAATCTGTGAATGCAATTAGAAAACTAAAATTGCCAGAAGTCTTGTATTTTTTATGGTCTTTCATATGCTTAGGGCTGGGTAGGGGTTAAAGTTGCCATGTTGGGAATAGAGTTTTCCCCATAGAAATGAATGGTGAGTCCCCACAAAGATATAATTACAAACCTGTGTGTGTGTGTGTGTGTGTGTGTGTGTGTGTGTGTGTGTGTGTGTGTGTGTGTGACCCCCTCGGCTGCCCATAGGGCATCCCATCCAGGGTCTCCTCCCATTTTCTCCGGGTTACCAGGCAAAGGCCACTGTGACCAGGTGCAGGATAAATGCTTATGGAAGATGTATGTATAGATGATTTTTAATGATTAGGGTTATCAGATATAGCGATACCAAATACACACATGCATTTTACGGAATTCATACATGTGTTTTTAAAGTGATTCAGAATCCATGATCACTTTTGCATTTCATGAACAACGGAGGACAAAATTATGTATTACGGTGGATGAGCAGTCAGTGCTGTCACAGAAGAGAACAGTGATCCTATTTATACACTAAATTACCAAGGAACAACTGAGACCTCAAATTGCCTTCATTCACAGCCGAGTTTATTGTTACTCAGTGACGTGAGTCAGGGTACTCTGCAGCAGCGACTTCAGACGGCAAAAATATCACGCGACAAGTAAATGAGTAAACAGGACGGAAGCTTCCCCGGTTCGTGGGGAGGTGGGCGTGTGCTTCGCCGTTTTGTTTGAAAACGCCTCGCCGTAACGCGATGATGGGCTTAGATGCGTCGTCAGGAAGGATCCGGCCTGCCCGTATCTCCCCCTGTGGCTCGATTCTCATCCGGCAGCTTCCTTTCTGTGGTTCACTAGGACGGACTGTCGACGCATCTGTCACGGTCCATCTGGGTTTCACGCGACCGCAGCCGAGCGGCTCGGCCCGGCAGCCGTGAAGTGACCACAGTCTCCCGTTCATTATTCATGCTCGCCATTGTACTCCGCAACACACAATCATGAAAATTTCAATGCCGCTGCCCCAGACAACGAGGCGGGGCTCCAATGAAGCCTGCAGCTCCGCCAAAGATGCGGTTTAAGTCTGCTGTCAGGCTCAGGGACCTTCGCTGCTGTCTGCAGGAGGCCTGCTGTGCAGCTCAGCTAGAGGCCTACAACCCAGGACTGAGATATGACTCCAAGCACCGCAGGCTTCTCAGGACCTACCTGCCCAGCTCACCCTGCTGGTGCTGAGGCGGAAGATGGCATGAAGTTGATCACTCCTGACAGCCTCGTCAATGAGCCTTCCTGTTCGGGAGGGATGCCAGAGTGAGGCGTGTCGGCAGAGCGAAGGCTGGCCCACTGACACACATACCAAAGCACTCGAAAGCCGACAGACTCACGCACACGCACATCCTTACACAGCACAATGTGATGTGTGACGTAGAGGGCATGCCCAGACCTGGATAAAATCACTGGATCCTATGAAAACCATTGCTTCACTGGATAAGTGTGTTTAGATATGGCCAGCATGTCAGTAATTTGGATAGTGTTATGACAGCATTACAATAAGGATGTGGAGAACGGGAGTGAAAAACCCTGATTCCTGTCCTGACCTGCTACGGGGGTCACGCTCTGATACTTACTATGACCTCACACGGCACGTATATCCGCGCTCTGCCAATGATCCCACACACCCCTCTAGGCTTCATCAACGTCCCCCACGTGAGCTACACCTTCGCCCCCCCCCCACCGCCTCGTACGAATCATCCCCTGGACCGGCGCCCAAAAGATTGCTCCTCCCCTCCTGGAAGCACGGGCTCCGTGGGGCGACGGCGAGAGTCTCTGAGGCGCCGCTTACAAAAGCAGGTCCTGGCATCGTCTCGTGGCGGCGGAGTTTTGTGGGGGAGGGGGATGGGGGCGTTCATTTTCATTTTTATTATCTCTGTTCGAGGAAAAGTAACACTTCTGCCATGTTTGACTGGGGGTCAGAGGTCAGCACAGCTGCATATTTGCAATATTTATATCTCTGCAATGATGAATGTCAAGGAAGGGATTATATTTGTTTCCCCCAGTGTTTCAGAATTTAAATAGAATTTACATGAATCATATATATATATATATATATATATATATATATATATATATATAGAGAGAGAGAGAGAGAGAGAGAGAGAGAGAGATGCTAATCCTAAATTAAAAGAGGAACAGAGAACAAATTTTCCTTGGAAGCCTGTCATTATTTATGTGTAATACACTCATTTCCTTCATTGGGGGGGGGGGCGCAAAATCATTACAAAAATACTGGAATATTCATCTGCAGTCGTCTGTGCAAAATTGTATGACTCAGAAGCCAACTAGCCCTTTATCTTATGAAGAATGCATTCGCGTGCAGCATGCGTGTATGTATATCTGCGCAAACATTTCAAAGGAGGAAAGTTTAATCCCCGCAAGCAGACAGACAGGAGATAAGCAGGAGACGCTGAAGCTGTTTCTCTTGCTTCTTTCTGCCTTAAATCTCATCGCTTACGAAGTCTGTTATTCTACATAACTTCTACTTTAAACATGTAGACTTTATACACGACGGAAAATCACAACCAGTCCACACTCTTCCCTGTAGGTCTCATTCGATGTGTTTTTTTTTTTCTTTTAATTGATAAAGAGAGTCACAGAGGGAGCAGAAGTCAGCGCGAGAAAAAGCTCGTATCCCATTACCTCAGGCGCAAACGCAGCCCCGGCGCGACCGCGTCATCGGGAACAATACTGCGCGTTGTGCGCGCCCCCCCCCCAGCGGAAACAGGATGCGGCCTTATCACAGAGAGTCTGGAAAGTAGCAGCTAATGCCTCAACGACCACACCACTGCTTTCCAGAGCGTTCTCTGAGCCTCTCTCTGCGTGTCTTTTTTTTGTTTTAACTCTTTCCGTGAAGTCCTGATCGATCGGCAAGGCGTGAGGGAAAATGGAGAGGGGGTGGGGGATAATACTGTCTGGGGGAGAGCTCAGCACGGAGCTTAAAAACACAAACTTTTATTGGAGAACTTTCAGTGAGGCGGCCACGTGTGTGTGTGCCGATGGACGGGAAAGGTGGAAGCGGCAGCGAGCGAGCGAGCGGCTGCAGACTGCGATTCTTTTTCACCACTGGCTCAGGAACAAAAATAGCGCTGTGAGTGGATAAACAACATGTTTCATTCATAAAAAGCTGCCCGGGCTGCCATCACTATCCCCCCCCACACACACACACGCACACCCGACAGTCCGCCCATGCAGCCCCGTCATCGCAGGCCGGGGAAAAAGAAGAAGTGCCGTCATGTGACTCGCAGAGGAAGTGGTTACAGAAGGGCTGTCAGTAGAGTGACATCACAGCACCCTCATCGTCGGTTGGGGGGGCACTGGGGGTCGGGCGTCGGTTCCAGTGCCTCGGTTTTGGGCGAAGTTGGAAAATACCAATGAGGTGCAGCGTCACGTGGTGCGACCCGCTTTCCGCCGGAGCACGGCGAGCGGGCGGGCGAGCAAGAGGGGAGGGAGGGAGGGAGAGAGGCGGCCCCCTGCTTGCGTGTAACTCGGCCTGCGAGTGCGAGCGTGCGCACGCCAGGGAATAGGAGCGGCCGGCCGGCTTTCACACGGCCCACGCGCTGTGCCGTTACGACGATGCACCACTTTCCAAGTTTCGTGGCATCACCCCAACAAGCGCCTTCCCGCCTCGACCACGTCCATGATGCACAGATTAAAATAACGATCAAAAAAAAAAAAAAAAAAAAAAAAAAAAAAACAGCGTCACTGATCAAACTGGCTTGTTCAGGGGAGTAGGGTGGAGTGAGTATCACTTCTGCTGAAAATCTTCCCTGTGCCTGGGGGGGGGGTCAGGTTAAGGGTCACAGACCTGGGTGACCGGACACGTGGTGACCATCTTGTAGTGAAAGCCGTCCTATTTTTAGATTGTGGAAGCAGCTGGGTGACTTCCGCTTGAGGTTTTCAATTCCCTTTTCATTGTAAGTTTGATTTATTCTCTCCACTGCCAGCCTTCAGTAGAGCCATTGTTTCACAGTTTTTTGTTGTTGTTGTTGTTGTGGCTTTAAAACGCAGCCCTATACATGGTAAAAGGAGAGTGGTCCAGCTACCAGCGGCGACGTGCGCATTTCAGCCACGGAGAACCCTGCCCACTCCTTCACGCCTACGTGTCAGTGCGCAGGAAAAAAAAATAAAAAACACAAACAAACGGCCAAGTAATCCCACACCAGCGAACGTTTGACGCGCTCGCCCGCCCGCCTGCCCGGTCCTCAGAAAAAAAAAAAACACAGATGCTCCAAGATTGGGCACCAATAATATTTAGTCACAGGCCGCTCGGCGTGTCCGCGGTTACGATGGGGGTGGGGCCCAGTACACAGAGGAAAGCTGATCGGGTGCAGACACCGTATACTGATCTGACGAAAAGTGATCAAAGTCGCACCTCGGGACAGAGATGTTTAGCTCAGCTTCTCAAAAACAGATGAAGGGCAGGCAGAGGTCAATCGGCCAGGTCAGTAAGAGGGTTAGGATGGAATGTAAGGATTAGGGTCCTGCTGTTGTACCTTTAATGTCCCGTAAGACACGGGTGGAGGTCGTGCAGGCACACGTCACGCCAGTTACGTGAACAAAATGGCCAAACTGCGTAAGGCGACGGACGCACGCGGAGAACGCTGAGCGGACTAGTCACGCCCGCCACGGTGAGATGGGCGAAGGGCCAAACAATTAAACATGTAGGAACAGAAACGAGCATCGGGGAGCCGCGAGAGGAGTCGCGCCGGCAGGACGCGGAAGTTCACCGGTGCAGACTGTGTGATTGACTTAATTTAGGCATGTGGTGCCCGGCCAAATGAGGACCTCCCTCCCCCGGAGAGAAAGGGTGAGTGAAACGGCGCAGGAGGCCGCGTGGCCAAGCTCGACCGACTGGCCCACTTCCCCAGGGCAGGTAGCCAGCAGTCACACGGTTGGTGTGACCACGAGGCTGCTGATGAACCCTCCCACGCGTGCGTAGCCCCCGCCCTGCCCCCAGCAGTGGGCCTCACGAGAAAGGAGAACACACCGAACACCAGTATCACTCTCAGGTGCGCTTGCTGAACACCCCTCCCCTCGAATCCAGTCATCTGGTTACACTGAGATCCTCAGCAGTAGGTGGAGCCGCTGTGTGGGCAAGCAATGTGAAAATTAAACCTGGAAATGGTCACTCTGCATGAATTCCTTTATAAGGCTAACATTTTTTGGGGGGGGGGGACTGTTTAAGACTCGGCTAAGCCGCAGTTCAAACCCTCTCAGAGAGCATGAAGAACTCTGCACCACGTTTTTCGCCTGATCTCAGTCATGCATGGCGTTCCACTTGTAGGTATCCCCACCTGAATCCCCACCTGATTCACCACCTGAATCCCCATCTGAATCCCCACCTGATTCACCATCTGAATCCCCATCTGAATCCCCACCTGATTCACCATCTGAATCCCCATCTGAATCACCACCTGAATCCCCACCTGAATCCCCATCTGAATCACACCCTGAATCCCCATCTGAATCCCCACCTGATTCACCACCTGAATCCCCACCTGAATCCCCATCTGAATCCCCACCTGA
>JAODLC010000140.1:9682008-9700690 GCA_026781145.1 Hippopotamyrus pictus
CGTCTTAGGGGCGCATCACGCAAGAGCGCGACTCCACGCGGCGCGTCTTAGGGGCGCATCACGCAAGAGCGCGACTCCACGCGGCGCGTCTTAGGGGCGCATCACGCAAGAGCGCGACTCGCTCACTCTTTTTATTAGTCGATTCTCGTGGATGAAGCTTATTTTCACATTCGCCCGAGGAGTTTGACGGCAGCGCTTCTCATGGGCTCTGAACATGCAACCATCTGGTCTCAAATCCACCTTCTTCTTTCACCCAGTGGCGCCTTCATCAAGACCCAGCACTCATGACTGGGCCATCAGTGCTGCTTCCCAGCACGTGGCATCTGGAGAAAGGTATGCAAGAAAGCGGCCGTTAAACCAGCCACCCCCCCCCCCAAATAAAATAAAATAAAATAAAATAAAATAAAATAAAATAAATAAATAAATAAATAAATAAATAAAACATCAAATACAATGAAAAACAACCTTCTTGTTCACAGAAACTCTCATGACCATATTGAGATTTCATGAAGTAACTAACATGCTGTGTCTCTAGCCCAGTGGTCCATGACAGCCTGAGAGTAGGATGCACCACTTGATAATTTAGCCCACACTGCTAACGGCAATCTGCACCAAGTCAGCAGTGCAGTCAAAATTCTCAGCTGGGGGAAAAGCCAACTGCTTGGTCTCCACTGCACGTGCTCTTCCACACAAACCCATCCCCATCAGTCAGACTGTCGCACCAGAAAAAGCAGCTAAGCAGGGCAGTACCCAGACGTACAGCTTATCAAATCCTGGTGTTGAGCTCACCTTCATGGTCCAACAGCAATATTCCATCTGAGACTGAAATCTATTTAAATTCTGTGAGCACCACCGCTAATATTATAGGACGACTCTGCTGAATTTCCGATTGGTGTTCACAGTTGCAAATCACTCACAAAACATACAGCTTAATAAACAAAAGGAAAGCAGGCCTTGGTAACTTCTTGGGTTTCTGGCTTAGATAGTGAAGGACTGGGGAGGCAACCTGGGTATGAAGGCGTCTGACAAAGGCTAAATGGGCAACCAGACCGTTACTAAATCCTGTACACTCAGGTGACCAGGATGTCTGAGTAGGACCTGCCAGCCAAATTACCGACTTAGTGCTTCTCTGTAGACCCAGGGCCCCTTCCAGGGACCACAGACTCTGGACTCCCGCTCCCCACATTCCCCCAGCGAGACCCACGTTTGTTCATCGCCAGAGATTCCGATACACCACAAGCAAGAGCGAGTTCATAACTGATGCAGCTGCACGGGGAGGATTAAACACACATACCGGGACATTTCTCACCCGCTGCTGTCCCAGTGGAGCCATTTTTTATTTCTGCCTGGGTGACGAGATCTCCTGGAATCCCCAATGCGTGCTCACGCTCTCCCTGGTCCTGGTCATGTGACTGGTCCTCAGCCTCCGCTTCAAGCTGCAGTCTGATGAGCGTCACAAAGAAAAAAGCAAAATGCAATGAAACCTGAAGAGTTTCAGGTTTGTCAAGCGACCTCATCCAGTGCCAAGCGTCAGCAAGAGGATGACCCTTTTGAGGATTAACAGCCGGTTAGTTCTGGTAGAGGCGACCCCCCCACCCCCGCCTACATCTCTCAGTTCATTAAAAAATGTGGGATAAAAGAAGCCGCAGAAGCCCTGTCTCCAGAACTCCACCTTACCTGCATCTTCAGCACGTCCCACAGAAGCCAACCTACATCCCAGGGGGTCCACATCTTCATGCTCGCATCCCCACACCACGTCGATAGCAAACTTCGCAAGACTTTCTGGCCAGTCAACCGATGCGAGCTGTTCTCATGAAGCTACAGCATTGTGTCCTGGACCTCGGTGTCTCAAACAGGAGTTGGACGTCGTCTGGATCATGGTGACAAACACCACCATGATTTGGAGCAAGCTTGTCAAAAATCACACGACAAAGTAATGTCTGGTGAGACAGGCGAACACTAGAATACAGAATTTCTTCCCAACTTCAGACGTGAAATTAGAATCACGGGTAACACTTTACTTGACGGCACAAATAATGTAGTAGTATATGCTTAATTAATGTATTAATTAACCAGAAACTAAGTGTTAGTTATGTACTGATCTCATGTTCATTCATCATAAATCAATCATAACGGTTCATATATTTCACGCTGTTGATATGTTTGTTCAGGATTTGTACCTGAGTAGTAACTGTGTTACTAAGCTACTTGTGGCCCCAGAAGTACAGTGTTACCAAATCACAGCAATCATTACAACTTTCATTCTGGAAAAAAAGAGGATTCCATGACTGAAATGGCTCCCGCTGGCTCTTGCTGAAAGGCGATCCAGCTCAGCAAGGCACCAAGCAGAACATTAAACAGCAGCATCTAAATATAAATCCTGCTCAGCAATGAAACCAGATCACATTTCAAGAAGAGCACAGGAAAAATATTTTCCCATATAAAAATATTTTCCCAATAAAAAATAAATAAATAAATAAATAAATCTGCACGGCTGCTGATAAGTGGCGAGCTCAGGGCTTTGTGTCTGGCGGCCGTCTGCTCGCGTGGCTGTGTGCACGAAACCCAAGTCTAACACCCCCCACCCCTCCGCCCATCCCCGTGCTAACAGGCGGCTGGCCATGGGGCAGGGGTCCCGAACCCTAACACCTGTCTTCAATGGGAACAAGCAGTCCCGGGCCCAAAGACAACACCCCAGAACCCCAGGGGTAACCACGCTCTCACATGACTCATCACAAGACCTGACTTTAAATGCCCCTCCCACAACAGATCATGGGACACGGGAGCAGCAGCACGCACACTCGATGGGCAGAGCGGGGACTGCCACACTGGCTCAGGTCACATGACCAAGCAGGCTGAGCGGCACCTGCCTCCCAGAAGCCCTTACATCTCCAGGCTGCTGACACAGGACACAACAAGTATAATATTACACATACAATAACCCTAATTCAGCTACTCAAAAAAACAAACAAACAAGGAAGGAAGCCTCTCTGAGTCCCCGACAAAAGAAACTAGAGGTTTTTTTTTTTTTTATCTGGGTGGTGAATAAGACTCGGTAATCACCACCAACTCATAAACAACACGCCAAAAAAAAAAAATGTATGGCCGTCATGGCATAACATTATTATATAAAAAAAAAAAACAGATTCACACGGACGAAACTACACAGCAAAACTGCCTAGTGAAAAGTCCAGAGGTGCGAAAACAAGCAACTTGCTAGAAGCATGACGACCGGCTGATTCACATGGTGAAATGTCAGGCTGAATGTCAGGGTTCTGGTCGGCATGTGCAGAGATTAACGCAGAACCATGAGCCCGAGATGGAACCGCGGCAGGGCTACCTCCACGTGGCAGGGATCGACGGTGCGGGATTCCAGAAGACGGACCGGGAACCGATTTCAAAATCGTTATATATGATCACATTTCAGTCAAATTGCTGTTACATCATGAGAATGATTGTGAATGCACATGGAGGTCATCTCTCAACCTATAATTAAAGTTTCTCAGGTATCTACACACCCTCATACTTCTCCATCGGTAAGAATCATTTAGCTCAGGACTTGTAAGACTCACTTCAGTTATTTGGGTATTACAACATGGAGGGCCGAAACCCAAACGAAATGTAAGAACAGGAAGGAAGAACAAGACAGATGTCAGGTTCAGGGACCGGCAAGAACATCTGGGCAGAATGTGTGTTTGGGTGCCTGGTGACAGGTTTACACCGAGGAAACCCATTTTAGGTAAAAGCGGCTTGTCACTTGACTTCACTTCACCCTGTCCCATGAGATCTGTGCCCTCTTCCTGTTTTAAAGGGTGCTATCCAAGTATTCAAATAAATTCATAATGTACTGTATATTCATATTACTGAATAAGTAATGTTCTCCAGTGAATTATTGATTAAAATGACCACAGAATGCACACAAGCACCCCTGATCTAGGTGCCCAGAACTGCCTCCTTCCCACAGACCACAGGATGCGACTTCCTGCCGCTGACAAACGCAGAGGCTCCACAGGTTTTCATTACTTTACAACAGCGAAAAGGAGCAGGACATAAATCTCAGCTCCTGGAATGTCGCTCCGAAGGACAGCAGTGAGTTTTGTTTGTTAGTTAGTTACCGCCCACAGCGTGTAGTAAACAACTTCAGTGCCTTTAAGGCAGGGGCCATGGGCTCGGGGGTTTGGAGGTAAACCTGCTAGCCGGAACACTTAGCACTGCGCTAACAGCCCAGTTAGCCACGTGAGACCTTCGACCCAGCAGAAGGAGCAAGTCCAAGAGTGCAGGCGAGAGCAAAGGTCTGTGCGACACACAGCTCTGGGTGGGTTACAGCACTCTGGTGCTCTCCGCTCTCTTGGCCCCCATCTCCTTCAGAAGAAGCTCCCCGTGGACCCAAACAGCCCCCTCTCAGTGCCGGATGCCAGGCGCTCACCCTACCCCACCCAGCGCCCACAGAAACTGGCCTTTCTGAGAGATACCATTCAGGTAGACCGTGTGACTCATACCCAGCGTGGGCTGAATGGGGCAGGGCAGGGGATTCCCCCCCACGCTATCAAAAGGTTAGAGTGTAGCAACCTTATAAAACATCACAGATCGAGCAACATTATACACTCCAGTTAAAACTCACGGCAGCAGGACAGAACCTTTTTCCACTTTCATGGAACAGATATTCGCCCTGAGCCTTGACCTGTATTTTTCGCTCGTATCACTTCTTGCTCGGCCATTCTCTGGTGTGAAACACTGCAAGATGTCACCTCGTATATGGCATTTGGCACAAACATCGTGACGATATAAAACGTTTAAAAACTGGTCTGACGCTGACAGAAGCCCGCAAGGGAAGCGATAGTCATCTCAGCCCACAGAAATATCCATGCAGACTCGCTCCAACCTGTAATTTGCCATTCAATGGCCAATCTAAACAATGGCAAAAAAAATGTAAAGCTATGGTTAACATACAGTTAAACACATGGTCTTGATGGGAAAGCTCTTAAGTTCTGGGAAAGTGTTTCATTCACCTCATATCATTCGGTTAATCACATGATGTGGGGGACTAGTTATACGCAACGGCCTGTATGACAGGTCGAGGGCCAAAGACAAAAGGCAGAGATTGACTGGTTTATCGTTTAAACGCAGGTGTCTGTCTGTAAGCAAGTAATCGCAGGACAACCCCAGAATCACCACAGATCCATGATGAGCACACAACTACTGTATGTGACTGTTACTAACCACTAAGACCAGCCACTGAGTAAGAACGCTAATGCTAACACCAGGCCACAAGAGTTACTGGGAAGAATGCTAAAGCTAATGCTAACACCAGGCCACAAGAGTTGCTGGGAAGAATGCTAAAGCTAATGCTAACACCAGGCCACAAGAGTTGCTGGGAAGAACGCTAAAGCTCATACCAGCTCACAGCAGTTACAGTGCAGGCATGCTAATACTAAAGCTAGGCCGCAGCATCAGCCAGTTGGTCGAATGGTAGGCTGAACTCTCAAAGGTGTGTCCCATTGGAGGCGAGAAGCAACACGTGACCATTTGTCGAGAAGGAGAACCAGCAAATACCTGGCAGGGACAAGGTAGACGCCGGTGGTTCAGGAACTAGACTTGTGAGAAAAAAAGGTTTGCAAGTTCAAAGGCTGAACTGCAGAACATAAGGCTTAACTTTATTTATAAAAATATAGCTGGAGGACAAATATGTGCATTTTAAATACTGTCACATCCAAACAATAAATGAATGTAGTGATCTAGGACACATACGGCTGTCTTTTAATCATGTGTTCAGCGGCACTGGGGACAGTTAACCCTTACAGAACAGAGGTCCATAACTCAAGGGTGGCACAGCACCAGGCACCAACATCAACAGAATTTACAAGGTATATGAATTATAGCTCAGATATTATTGGGCGGCTTTTGAAAGAAGAAACACCCCTTAAATATCTTAGCCAGTCCGCATCCAGGCATCTCTGTCTATCCAGGACTGGAACCCCCAGAAAAGCGTGATTGGATTCCCTCTGTCCGCCAGGGCCAACAGCCTGGCCCCCCTCATACAGAGAGCTAAGCGAGAGCCGGTATGTGTGTGTGCCATGATGATGAGATAAGATTTAGATGGTTCCATTACAGCTAGGGAAATCCCGTGAGCTTTCCTGGACAATCGATGTCTGGGCCATCCCCAGAATTAGGCTGCCTTTCAGCAGCTCGAAGCTTTGCCAGCAGCACAATTACCCCTCTGACAAAGCACAGAAAATTTCACAAGTCGAATCAAGGCCACTCTTTGTAAGTACAGCACTCTATTCAACAGGGCAGCTTTAAGGAAACACAGGGGACTTACATGTTATACATAAATTCTAAAACCATCCAAATACAATTTTTGTTATATTTTTAACAAAAATGTTTACTTTTCATTTACAGAAAACAGAATGTCTAGTGCGGACCAAAGGGAAGATCATCTTCTACGTCTTTACGTCATACAGCCCCTGTCCTTTAAAAATAAAATAAAATTTTAAAAAAAGAGTTCATTATGGCTATTACCGGTTGGTTACGTTAACAGTCATTTTATCCTAACAAGAAGCGGATGACAGCAGTCGGACAGCAGCTTTCAGATTTCAATCTGCCTCATTTTGGTGGCGTAATTTCTTGAATGCGAAGCCGCTCGTCATCGCCAAGAGCTTCCAGCGGACCAAGTGACCCCCGGGTCCCCGCTTACGGAAGGCTTTGTGTCGGCCAGCCTTCAGGCTGCAAAACCACAGACGCTTACGAATTATGTAAGACCCGCTGGACGTCTAAAAACGTCAAATAAGCGCCAGTCTCCTAATTACGAAAGCGCATAATGATTATGTGAAATTCATACTGTAAGGAAGAAGAATGCTCATTTTATAATATGCAAGTAATGTATTTAACTCCCCACTCTGATGTCAAAAAAGCAAGGGGACGGTTGTTTTATATACATTTATTATTTAAATTTTCTGGAGGGGGATATTACAGAGCAACTCAACCAAACTGTATTAACCCAAGATCAACGATTCTGCCGTAAATACACTTTTAGCCATAAGCGGATAATCAGGCCAAAACTTCTCAATGGATCGGAGCTGTAGTCCTAAGGGATTCTCCCCTGCCCATGTTGCCTCGTTGTAATTCCATTTCGTAAACAAACATATGGATCATTAGGGTGTGTTAACTGTAAAGTTGAGCAAATGCATTATATAGTATATTATAGTATGTCTGATCGTACACAACGGACCAGCAGTGACCATGCAGTGTCTGCTATCAAGGAGGACCAACACATACGCCGGCTACCCGCCCGAATGCTTGTGATGCGCCGGATTCAGCGACACAACCGGCTGCCAAAAAGTCCGGGGAAAGAATCTATAAGATACACAACTCGGGTTAATAACAACATGGCCGGTTCCTCACGTTAACCGGGTGCTCAGGCAAAGCCGAGACAACCACACGTAAGTTACAGGCGTGCAAGAAACAAGATATTATTCGGAAAAATAAAACGATTTTCGCCATTATGTCCTGTCACTTAGTAGTCACCGGAGTAAAACTTAAGGAGCGGGTGACTGTTACTATAAAAAGACAAAGTTAGTCCGTGCGAACGGTGTAAGCGCACATGCTGCTACTTCTACGAACCTGCAGCGTTAACAGTATCCGCGATCTACCCAAGGAGTTCCCAGTTTCCGATCCGTGACCCCAGCTCACCCACACGTCAGTTTCCAACAAACGACTAAACCACCCCACCTCCCCTCCCCCTAAATCCCTCCGTCTGCTGGAAGTTTTAAAAAAAAGTTCCGGAGGACGCAGCTGGTACGACAGCAGGTTCAGCGCCTTTTCCACAAACATAGGGGTCGGTGTGGTGGGTGTCTAACACGTTTAACTCTTTTAATCGGGTCCATATAATATGCACCGACACAACTAGCTGCCCAGCGCGTTTGTTAACTACACATCGTCGCAACACAGGGGTATCGGTGAACGACCCATTACCAAGCAGAAAAACGGGGACGCGCTTCCGCTAAAAATACCTGTCTACGACTATATTTGGCTTGGCTGGAGCACAATCAAATTTCTAAAATAAACGGACCCGCCCCGACCGAATGAATGGGACCTCGGCTATCTTTCGCCGTTGAGTCGCCCGCTGCTAATTTTAGAAACACCGCTTGCGTCAATCACGCGCCTCAGTGCGTCAAGCGTTCAGCCCGCCTCCGGACGCCTGTGATTGGCCAGGACATGTACGTGGCCAGAAAATCACGCGCTCCGTGATTGGCTGTAGTCGGCGTTCTCCTGGCCCCAGCTAAAGCCCTCGGTTTTATTACTAAGTGTTCCATTCTCGCCGTCGCGGTTCTGCCGATTAGTATAGTGCGATGAAAACTGCTGCAAACTCATCAAAGCTGCATCCTATATGCGTTCCATAAATTTGAAGCATAAGCATTATTAGTGTTCCTAAATATACTTAAAAAACAAACACATGTTGTTTGCCCCTTTAATTCTTTCTCCGAATAATGTATGAGGAAAATAAGCTGCTACCATTCTAACTTGCAGGTCCACCTGTTGAGACAATGCAAAGTAGGACGCTTCTCGCTGCATTCGCCGTTAAATCTTCCTGTTATTATCCCAGGGACCCACCTCTGACATTTTCACGCTGTTGGAACTTAGTTTCCACGGTCATTTTGTTCAAGAAAATTTCACACTTTTAGTTTCCACGTCCAAATTTTAATGTGCAGGTAACACAATCTATCAATAGCTTTCTTAAAACAAACACCTCACATTTCTCTGTAATAATAATAATATCCCGAAATATTGCCAGTGCTTCTTGTGCTTAATTTTCTGAAGTCTTATTTTTGGTACGAACATAAGCATTCCTTCACAAACTGCCAAAGCTCACGTTTGACGAGTAGGACATTTCTTTGCACGCCTGAAGAAATCATATGAGGGAGTGTGATTTTGTGTTCTGGCCATGAAATCTCTTGTAAAAACGTAACATGAATACTGCCTTTTTTATTATGACCACAGATTTACAATTCCCCACTGGTTTTACTTTACATCAGAAGATCAATCCCAGCAACACTTCTTTTCTGGCACTGTGAGGAGAGAGGGCTCATATGTCTACTGTAGTTCGGCGAGCTTTAGCCGAGCTAGCGAGTGACGTCATATGTCCCATGGCGTCACATTGACGTCTCGCATACCAGTCGCTCTATGTAGAGCGCAGACACATAAATGTGCTATTAGACTTTCTCTCACAGAGCTCTCCACATAAACAAAGCCACATTGCAACTTCATCACAGCGCATCATCAGCATTAGTAACACGGACGCAGAAAACGGATCGCAGAAGTCCAGTGGTCATGCACCGGAGTATTTTTTGTTCTTTAGAATAAAAAACGAAAAGTAAAACAAATCTGTCACTACGTCTAGAACTACTGCTGTACTACTGTTACAACGACTATTTCATTTTTATGATAATTCCGAAAATCTACAGGAAACTTTAAGGGGGCTAATATCACATGTAAAGACGGAACCGCTACAGCAAGCAAGTATGTATCGATATGTTGTTTTTTTATTTACGATTCATTTTATTTATAATTATTGGACTTGACCATATAGCAGTGTTATGGCTAACGTTACTTAAATGGCATGTTACTTTTTATCATTATTCCTTGGCTAGCAAGAAACTTTATTATTATTTTCGTCAAAGAAAAACTGAGCTCTTCGAAACTTTGTGAATTTGGATAAGGAGACCTGTTGAATATATGACATTGTAACAGACCGAGAGCGGAAAGAACACGGTTTGATTGTACGGTTAATGTCCTCTGGCGAATGGAAGCGATTTCGAAGAGAAAAAAGGTATCATATTCTTTCTGGTTGTCATGGAAATGGGATGCCATTCACCGACAGCCTGTAGAGCTGAAGCAGACCTAGGAGATGTAACGGTGATACAAGTTTTTGCGCCTTTCTTCGGACAAAGTTGTCTGTGCTCTGAAAACGGAATATTTAATTTTTTCTCTATGCTTCGTTACTATCGGTAGTCATATTGTTCCGCTTAATAATGATTCGCGTCTTTGATTTGCCTGTGCCATCATTTATTATAACTGACCGAAATGTAACTGTGACCTTATTTTTTCGCCACGTGTGTATTAACTCTCACAACACATAGACGTATTGTTACGTAGGGATTGTTCAAGGTGAATTCGCTAAAACGCTATCGGTTTCGGGGTGATTTGTAATGGAAAACGAACCAGCCTGCGAAAGATTAAAATAATCCCGTGTTATAAAGTTTGCTGAGCTCGTGGATGACTCAATTGATGACACTTTACAAAGAATAGCCTTTACATCTTTGAATAAATATCCAACTGATGCTCCGTTTTATGAAGCAGCATCTATTCGAATTGCAGTCTCGGTAGTTACTGATCTTGAATGGACTTATTTTCATATGAGGTTGAGTTGCATCTCCGGTATCAATTCTGTTTTTTCTTCTATGTCAGGAACCGCAGATAATATACAATACAGCTATATGGCAAATACATGCGCAAGCAACAGAAACTGTAGTCAGGTGACAGCTGTAGTCTATTCTAAACAAAGTCTCAGGAAAAAAAGCGAAAACTCTTCTTATTTTTACATTAGTCTACTGTCTGAAATTTAAGTCTTAGTTCAGAGTTGGAAAAGTTAAAAATTGTGTCCTTCCCATACTGCTTGATGGTTGGTTGCACGGCAAGAAAATAACACGGATTTCATTTTGGGCAATACACACATCATCAACTAAACACAAATGGAAATCACATTGTATTGTCGTTATAACCATCGACAGTCTACGTTCAACGCACCATAAGTTATCATAAGGCAACTTCGACCAACCATGGATAAAATGTTGCTGTCTTTTTTCGGATTGTCCTCGTGCTCAAGATGTTATAAATTCTCGTTTTCATTTAGGCCTAGCGACATTAGTTTTACTCCTGCTTTTTGAACATGTTTTGCGATATTTCAGCGTTGTTTGGCAGTTTTTCGTGTGATTTAGCCTAGTTATAGCCCATGTAGACACAAAAATCATCTCTTGACAGGTTTCACTTCTTCTGCTGATTTACTGTAGTGTACTTGTAGCTTTTCGTTTTTCGCTGTCTTTCTTTTTCTTTCTCCTTTCTTCACTTGTCTGCTAGAAAGCCACTTACTGTCTGGCTTATTAAAGTCGGGCGCTACCGCCTATCACAAGGTGCGTGTTTAAAAGACCATTCACGGTTCTCTAGGTAACCAGTCCCCGATCGCTCCGGATGGATCAGCGAGTGAAAAATAACCACACCAGTTAGCTTCTGTTGGAAACATGTAGCCTGGTAATGGTCTATTTGAAGTGATGATTGCGAATCCATCTTTACAAAGCTGAGCGACCGAAGAGGCACGCGTTTGAATTAAAAAACACAAGTTCAGCAGGAATTTTTGAGAAGAGGGAGAATTTGCCAAGTTGTGATATACCTTGGCAGTTTTTGTGAAGACGAGACTGAGTGAAAGCGTGGTGTCTTATAAGTCTGCTTCTGTGTAGGCTACTGTAGTTGAAATCGGATTGAATTCTATATAAATCATATTTCATCTTATTATATTAATGCTTACCTGTCTCCATTTGTTCTGGTATTATTATTGACATCATTATTGCTATCATTACTACTACTAGGCAAATACTAACTTGTTACTGTCTCACAATACTGAGTTTTCGAATTAACTTAATATTGTTTAATTTTAGTTGTTTTACTAGTTCCAGTAACATGGCAAATCTGCACATATCTTGCATGCGATATTTAAGTCCGGAAAGGTATATGCGTATTAACAAAATGTGTCATTTTGCAATCAGTTAAGTGATTCATAGTTTTCGGAATTATGAATTAATTGTCTCGGCGAAGCATAAATTCTATCACGTTAGAAACAAGGGTACCGAAGTGGGTTGATTTGTTTAGACATGCTTACGCAGAGAGAGGGCGCTATACCCTTTTAAATAGTCTGTTGTTGGGCGCTTGAATGCATTTCAAAGTTGAAGGCGTAGGACCCGCGCGGACAGTTTCATTTTAGGGACTAACTCAGGTGGATATTGCTACAAAGGTAACTGGAAGTGTGTGAGATGGTGTGAGTTGCTTGAAATTCAAAAACTTTCACTTTTAAAAAATAATATATGATTGTACTCATATTTCCATTGCTGTTGCGTTGTTTTTCATTTCTGAACTCAAATGTATTGTCCGTTGTGTTGGCAGTTGCGTATCTGACATTTGCGCGTGCTTGATTTTGAGTTTGTTTGGGTGAATACTTTATGTCATGGCGAGTAGGATTCTGTTCATCTTCTCTTCTGAATTTCTGTTGAATTGTATGAATTTCAATGTGCATGCTCTCATTTAAAGCTTGATCTCTATAAGAAGAAAAGTTAATTTTACGTTATTCTTGCTAAAAAGGTTATAGTTATATGTGTGTATGAGGTGAAATACATAGATTTTCACTCGTAATCAAAAATAAATTTATGTGTTGTAGTTTTGTCCGGCTAAATGTGTTTTTATCTTTCATTTAATAAGACAATGTTATATTAATGTCGTTAAAAAATATATACATATGAATATATATTAGTGTTAAAGCTAATCGTTTGTAATGATTACAGCTGCATTAGATTTGTGTTTGCAGTTTATTCCTCATAGTAAATATCTGGAAATTGATGTGGGAGACTGCCTACTAATCGCATTTTTTTTCGATGTTTTGTGTATTAATCCTCGCGAATTGTAAAGTTTGGACCAAAAGTTTGGGCCTAGTTTGGTTATACAGTTTTGCATTGGTCTTCATACAGCACCCGGTTCGAAAGAGCGCCCCCAGCCGAGCTCTGAGACCCGGCCGTCGGACACTGTAACTACCGAGGCGTCTGTTGCAGCTGCCTCTCTCCATCGCTTTGTACCAACTCCGCTGAGAAAACCGACCACAATTCAGCGTGCAAAATTTCAACCAGGTAAATCTCATTCATGGTTGAGATGATAACTCATTATAAAGAGACAAACATGTACGAAGGAGCAGAGATAATTCTGCTGCTCGAGGACTCATGTTTTTGATTTTAACTGATCGTAATAACAGTGAAAATGGGTTTGTCTGTTTGTTTGTTTGTTTGTTTGTTGAATTACATATCTATAGACATAGAATTCTACCAACCAACAGTCCTCTTAATCATACATTTATCATTTACACACTGTAATAATTAGCATCGTGCATTAAATACATTATATGATACTTTTTGATTGCTATGGTTTGTGTTTTTGATTATTCTGCTGGTTTATTATTTCAATAACAGTATTATTGAAATATATGGAAATATATATGGAAATTATTGCATAAATGCGATTTTAAGTCCAAGAGGACACAGAACATGCTTTATTTTCAATTGTCCCTACAGGAAATAAGTACTAACTATAGATATGACTCTAAAGAAATACGGAAAAACTTGTGAAATTATTCATGAATGATTTTTTTCAAAAAGCATATTTATACACACACACACATTTATTATGAGGAAATATATATTACAAATAGTAACGGTTCACGTGTAGCACAAGATAGTGATTTATGAAACGCACATCATGCAACATTTTGTTGGATTGGAATGAAGAATGAGGACAAAACGCCAGCGTCCATCCGGGGACGAGGGGACGAGGCGGGAGTCGCGGGCGCAAAAAAAACCCCAAACACTCGAGCGCCGCGACAGAGTTCATAAATAAACAGGTTACACTAGTACAGGAATGCCGAGCAGTGGCACGTAAATGCTCTTTTTAAGTTTGACTTGTCTTTTTTTCTCAATCAAAGGTGTCACTCCCTCGACTCGTTCCCACAGCTACTTTTATCATAATGACCTTAATGACTCCAGTGATTGTGCGTTGAGTGTGTGTTTGCGTGCGTGGTGAAGCGTGTGCTGCCGCATGGTTTGCGCAAATATTTTTGTATTTCGTTCATTTTCAATTTTCGCTGGAATGCCATCGTGTTTGTTTTGACAAGTTATCTTTTGTTTGGTAGATGTATGGCATTCTGGGAATGAACAAGCGCGCCCAATTTTGGGACGGCTTCATTTCATCCACCTAAAATGCATACCTCGAGGTGTATTGATACGCTTTAAAATTCAGCTCCATCCGCTTTATTCTTAATCATTTCGAAAGCTTCTGTCTGAGGCATTTTTCTTTGATGGGCTGTATTGGTCTTTGCTGTTTAGCAGTTTCAGTCTTCTGTGCTGTCCTTTCATACGTGGAGAGATGTCTGGAATTAATAGTATTTTTTTAAAATATTGAAATTTTGCCCTTATCGCTTTGAAAAGGTGGATTCGTATGTATATTAAACTTTGAGACGCTGAAAATTAATTTATTCTGAAGTTAAGCCTGTGAGGTAGTAATTATTGTACATTTTATTCTGGGGGATCTGGTCCAATTAATTTCTAAATGGTCTGCGTGACAGTTTAGGTGTTGTAGGGGCAGGTAAATACGGTCTTAGTTTCCACTGCACCATAGGCAAGATCACCATTATTCGATAAGTTATTGTATTGACATTTTCTTGACATTTGGGGATAGTCCTCGCGACTCGTTATGTAAGCAAATGCAAATTTTGCTGGACTTGGATATTTAAAATATGTACCTGAGCTCATGATGGCGTTTTCTTAATAATGTGAAGTGAAGGGAAACAATATACAACATTTCAGCCATATGTATGTTATGAAAAAGTTTTATATGTAAAGGCGACTCCGTGATGCTGCAAGCTAATGGTCATTACGAGTAAAGCAATCGTTTGAAAAACCTGTCATCCTGCATGAAGCTCAACGTTAATGTGAAACAATTAATATGAAAAGGTTACAATCATGGGAAAGAGAGGGAATCAGTATGTCCTAATATTTCTTGCTGTTGCGTGTAAGGTCCACTGGCGTTGACTTCACAGAAATGTGTAGCGGAAAGTATGCCTGTGTAATAGAGTATACTCGGCATCCTAAATACAACAGCGTGCGTCGCCGGAGGTCATTTTGACGGAAACTGTATGATCACGTTAGTTAAAGCGGAAGATGCCCTTGGAGGTGGTGGTCTCGAAGGAGTGCACTGGGGAGAGTGTCCCACCCATCACCGGCGATACAGGGGCAAACCGCCCTGACGTCACGGCCTGTCGGGCTCTCCCTTCGCACCCACCCTTTCCAGTGAGTGGGCGAAAAGCTTCGCGCAGGTTTCGTGAAAGAAACTTTGACTCATGTAACAGTCTAATAAAAAAGAAGGAAAATGGCCGTAAAATTCTGTGATGACATCATATGTAATATTAGGCGTAAAGGCCTATGTAGATGCTGCACGAAAAGGTGTTATAAAACACAAATGACGTAACAAAAGTTTAAATGCCTCTTTCTTTTAAATTGGGAATCATTTGTTCATCTTTGTTTCTGAAAAAAATGATTTCTGCAACTACATTTTCTGAACCAAGTAGCCTACATAATTTAAGATTAAATACTTTTAAAGTATTATGCGGTATATTTTGTTAATTGTAAACCATAATATATTAAATGTGTTACAGTACAATCAACAAAGTCTTTTAAAAAACTACACTTAAAAAAACCGAACCGGAATTAGCTTCCGACTAATTACTTTAAACCGTGATCGCACACAGAGCTCTGATTTTGAGTCTCCCATTGTGTGTGTGTGGGTGTCTTAAATAACACGTGTCTGTGTGTTTGTGCGAAACGGAAAGCCGGTGGACTGCGAGAAAGGATAGAATTTATTTACGCACACCGCTGTACATAATTGATAAGTCTGATTTTATCAAGCAAATATTACGTACTGCAATACTGGAGATTGCGAGGATAACAGACGAAAAAAAATCTGTTTATGCAGTGTCAATGCGACATCCACCTCGTTGACAGTTCCTTGGTTGAAAGAAACGAGCAAACAGGTGCACTTCAGTGCGCTCGCAGGAACGATTGATTGCCGCCCTGCTCCTTTACCTTTATACACACACACCATATATTCGTACGTACCCCTGAGGTCGTCGATTGGAATAAACCCTTTCGTTGTTCCTCCTCACTCACACTTTGCAGGAAATACACTTCAGACCTGTTTCTAATTTCTTTTGCAACTTGCGTGTTTGTTTTCAGTGTATATTATGGCTTGCCGTGCCAGACAGTGTTGTATAATATTTAGCCTATGTTCAAATTATAAAGCAGTTTTATTAGTAATACACAGAGAATGTTTTTCCTCAACAGAACTAACTGCAATGACATTAAGAACAGGAACAGTAAGTAAGTAGAAATGCGATGCATGTCCTGGTTGCTTTTTTGACACCTGCCTACGTTCCTCTGCATACCTGGGTGGTCGTTCCATTCTAAATGCTGGGACCAGTGGGTGTGGGAGCCAGGCGCTGGTTCCGTTGCGTAAATTTACTGTGACACCTCATTGGCTAAGGAGTGTGGCATTGTGCTTCATCTTTATGTTCTCACATGTCATGTGTCAGGGTTTGTCTGTGACATAAGTCTGGAGTTTTGGGCTATGGTGCATGTACATTAATGCTTAGATATCCAGAAGGACCCCCAGGAAATCAAATGGCGGCATATAGCTACACGAGAAGGACGGACAGGCGTTACTCACCAATATAATAAAAAACCTGAAACTCGAAAATCAGAAATCCGTGAGAGAATTTCTAAGATTATTCCTGGGCTGGGGTCTGAGCGTCAGTTTCACACCCTGGATCATTCAGAAGTCGTCTTCATCCCGCACAGTGGTGTCTATTAAAGTTTAACCAGTGCACAGGTAATAAGTCAGGGATGCCTTACTTATTCATCTGAGAAGCTCCTCACTGTCTCAGTGATGTCATTAGGCAGCCAATTGACGCTGAAGCAATATTGCATTTTGGGTAGTATTTGTGAATGGCTTTGCGGTGAGGTGTAATTGGCTCTGAGCTTGTCATATCTGAGTGTTCTGAGGCTGCTTTGCTGATCCACACTTCACCTCAAAGGGGACGTGCCTTTGTGTGGCTTTGCATGGCTGGTGCGCATGCCGACACTGACTCCGTGCCTCTGGTCCTGGGTGGCCTTCTAGAGCAGCTTACAGGAGCTCCAGCTCAGCTCCACAGTACATTTATCAGCTGAGCAACTAACATGTGGATCCTCAAAGTAAGGCAGCACCGATACAGCTAAGGAGGCCCCGGGACCTCTTACAGAGTGTATTTAGGAAGCTTATGACATGCTTTTGAATGGTGATGTCTGTGAATGACTTTTTTTTGGGGGGGGAGGGGGAAGCTGTGGAATTTTGGAGATCTTTCTTTCACCTCTCTTCCTCACTGGTTGTGCTTACAGATATGCCCTGTGTGCAGGCCCAATATGGCCCCGCCCCCCCCGGATCCAGCTACACCAGTCAGACCTTCTACGACTACAGCTCTGAGCTCATGAACCCGGACTACAGCAAGCTGACCATGGAGCTGGGTGGAGGGGAGATCTCTGCGGCGGCCACCACCTCACTGCCCAGTTTTAACGTGTTCGTGGACAGCAGCTACGAGCCCAAGTCCTCCTGCCTCTACCAGATGCAGGGCCAGCGGTCCTTGATCAAGAAGGAGGAAGACCCTTACCCCGCACCCCCGCAGCTGTCTGAGGATGCCATTCCCAGCACCTCCATGTACTTTAAACAGTCTCCACCCTCCACGCCGACCACTCCTGGCTTGCCGGGCGCTCCCAGCACCTCCTTCATCTGGGACGATCCTCATAACCTCTCCCAGGTCCCGCCCAACTGCTCCCTGATGGATTCTGGTGCCCTGAAGTCCCCCCGTTTCCCGCCCTTCTTCGACCATTCCCCCCCGCACGGCAGCTACGACCCGGTCCCGAGGCCGCCGCCTCCGTCGTCCTCGGCGTCGGCCGTGCAGCACCCCCCCGGACTGGAGCCCCACATGTACCCGGTGCGCTTAGGCAAGCCGGGCAGCCTACACTTCCCACTGAGCATGGGTCCCTGCACGCCCATCCTTGGGGAGGGCACCATGCCATCGCCTCCTGGCCGTTCCGGTTCGGGGGAGGGTACCTGTGCCGTCTGCGGGGACAACGCCGCGTGCCAACACTACGGCGTGCGTACCTGCGAGGGCTGCAAAGGCTTCTTTAAGGTAAACGCTGCAGCCGTCACTACCTGGGCTGCGTGGGCCCAGGCCAAGCAAAGGTGACTCCCTGGACAGTCAGGAGAAGGTTCCAGTCGGCGATGGGGCTCATCAGGTCTTTCTGAAATCTCATGTCAGGAACTACCGTAGAATGAAATCCCAGGCAGTGCCCTAAGGAGAAACGTGTCACTAGTAAGTTGTAGCACCAATGATGGCTTTAACTGTTATACTCCTGGGAACCAAAGTACCTGGTAGGAGGAAGCCAGGCTGTGTGAAGCTGTAGTTACACATTAAAAAATAGCTAAATTGTGGTAATAACTTGAGGTTCACCCTACCGGTGATGTTCAGTCAATTACCTTTGAGGTTTAAGTGCCTGAGTCAGGAGAGAGGCGGCTGAAACAAGCTTTTCCCATCGGCATGTTTCCACGGAGCTGTGGTCGCCCTCCAAGCCGGCGTCGCCGTAACATCAAGTCTCCTCACAAATCGTTCCGTGTCGAGGCACTGGGCCCCGGTGGTGAGCGGTTGCCACGGATCCTCGCGAGGGCCGTTTCCCTCGGAAACCAGCGATTCCCCCCCAACCCCCCCCCCCCCCCGAAGCAGCACGACGGC
>JAODLC010000140.1:9727614-9740191 GCA_026781145.1 Hippopotamyrus pictus
GTCCTCTAATTAGTAATCTAATTAGGGAGTTGCAGCAAAAACCTGCATACACACCGGCCCTTTGCGGATAAGATTGGGCACCCCTGTGCTACTGTTACCAGCTGTGAAATTCATAGTGGCTTTGTTGAGCTTCTACCTGTTTTGAAACTTCATGTCATTTTCTAGTTTAATCCAAGTCTAGTTTTTGTGGTCTTGAATGTTAAGACCTTAAATTTGCCCTTAGTAAATCTCATGGAGCATAGTGATATGGTGTGTTACAACGTGCATCACCAGAATGTCTGACTGCGCTGTGATGTACCTGGCCTGCTCGTCTGCACTAACAGGGCTGTGTCGGGTGCAGACGGCCTTGCAGGCAGGTTTTCGCAAAGAATGGTGGGGCTTGGGGAGGCAGGTCGATGAATCTTTGGAAATTGCCCCGACTTGGAGGCCACGGGGGCCAGGTGGAGGATTAGGAGCCGGCGACGGGGAGCAGGCGTGTCCCACCTGTCAGCGCCAGCGGGGCGGAGCGGACCGGAGGGCACGACGGGCCCCCCTCCCTCGGACAGGGCCGCTCGCATCACACTGCCAGCTGGAGCGGGCCGCGGTCCGACTGGCAGCCGCTCTGAGACCCTCTCCTCACAGCGGGCATGATCTGATCGCCAGACATCCCCGATCTGAAGCTGGCGTGGTGGCTATTGGAACAGAAGTGTGCTGTTGCTCTCCCAGTTTGCTTTCCCTTTCCCTCCAGGTTCTTCTATTATTCTTTTGGTTTTCGCATATTTGTTTCACTTTCATTTTTACATAATATTCAAGAGGTTTTTGTTTTATATGTTATAGTAGTTGTTTGCTTTGGCAAGTACGAAACTGAATGCACCCTCTTGCCGTTTGGGCAGTGGGCAGCTCTTTTGAAAAGCACTGCAGTGGACGTTTGTGAAATTAAATTGGGAATTTGTTTATATTTAATGCCAACGGCTGTTTAGTGGGGAGCACTGAGCAGTGCTGAGGCATTTAGCACTTTTGGATACAGTCGTTTTTAGGAAGTAAAATGGCTAAATAATTATAATGCAGATGATGATGACAATAAGTATATTTAATGAGGTGTGAAACAGCCACAGCGGGAGAAGTGAGATGTGTGTCGGCCATGCAGCCAAAATCCTTTGATGTGTTTATTGTGCTCGGTGTGTGGGCGCCTGTGGGGTACGGAGGTGCGTGTCTGTGCCCACGCGTGTGTGCGCCCGTGGGATTAGCGCGGGCCGGCGTGCGCCCGCTTTGATATGTCTGTGAAACACATCCGATCTGATTCCCTGTTCCCCGCAGTTCCAGCGATGCCAACAGTGGGACAGGCTGCACCAAGAGCACGTCAACGCCAGCCGCACGGTGCAGGTGAGTGCTGCGGAGACGCCGGCGGGGCTGAACACCCAACCCTCGGCTCTGCTGGACGTCGCAGCTACAGAACGGCTCACTGACACGTCCGAGGCTACTGTACTCTTAAAGGTCCCAAGAGACTTTTCGAAGTGCCAGGTTTCACGAGAAATCTCAGCTTAAAGGGGCTTCGCCACACAGTGCACCATGCATCCTCATAACCAGGCTATACATTTTTAAATTTATTTATTGACAGCCATGCCGTTATTTCCGTTTGAATGAATCTGTAAATACACTCGTCTGCATAATGCTATAGACATGTAACATGCTGCAAGGTCGCCAGTTTAATTGCCTTTAATGGTCTGCAAAGTGATTCCACCATCGGGCCCTTGAACGATGCTCTTTAACTCCAGTTGTTTTCTCAGTTGTGTGTTGCTTTGGTCAAATGCATAATTTGCTAAATGAATAATTGAAATGGAATAGAATAGAAAGTCGTTTGCTAAATGACTGTCCTCTGTAGCGTTGATAAACTTGAGGTGTTGCTGTGTGCACGGGTCACACGTGTCATCAGAGCCGTGCCCTTTCACGCACCCTACACACACTCGTGGTGAAGTTTCAGTTCAGCTGACGGTGAATGTAGTAACGATTGAGTGTGTAACAGGTACGTTTTGACCGGATCTGTGGCGATAGGGATTTGTGGATTTGTACAGGTTTTGTGGCAGTTTTTATTATGCAGAGTGTAACATCTTTCCTGAATGAGTTAAACTAGGATGAACTGAGATGAACTGTCTGCGCAGTGATCTGTTAGATGCTGAGCTAAAGTTAGCGGTTATGTAGGCAGCCCAGGCCCAAGAAATTCATCACGTTCATTTGTATGACTTCATTTGAGAGGCGCAGCTGCAGCCTGGAGCAACCTGCGATCGTCTGCTTGGCCAGATACCCCCTCAAGCGCTGATAGCCTCGAGGCTATCCGAGTTTATCGAAAACACCCCCGGTAGTGTGGTGGGGATTGATTAACCCCTTTCCCCCCACTCCCAAATTATCTGCATATTGATTTATTTTCCTTAGAGATGAGATACCTCATCTTTTCCTTGATGAGAATTTTCCTTGAGATATACCTTTCCTTGAGTCTACATGCACTGTATGGGCTCCGGAGACCCTCCAAGGCCTCTTACAGACACCCATCTCCTCTGCTTATTTCACCGTAGCTGGGGGTAGCTGGGGGGTGCTGGGTGGGGCGGGGGTACATAGCAGAGATTAGTAGTCAGTGCATGACCGCGACATGGCCCACCCTCAAGGAAAGCATGAGTCTGGCCATGATCATCGTGCTCTCAGCCGTGGACTGATTCGGGTGATGGGATGTGGATGGAGCATTGTCAGCTGACTTTGATGATGTCATAGACACTGTAGATAACAGGAAAGCCATACCTGGGAAGCCAGGAGTGTGTATATGATATGGCAGCCTGGTCTCTGCTAGGCCTACTCCCCCCAAGCTCTCTGTCAATCTACTGTTTTGACTTTTGCCACTTTCTGTTACTCTCCCTAGGACATGGGTGGCCAATCTTATCCGCATAGGGCCGGTGTGTATGCAGGTTTTTGGGATAACCTGTAGGTCAGCTTTTCAAACCCAGGTGTGAGGACTCTTCAGCCAATCAGTCCTCTAATTAGTAACCTAATTAGGGAGTTACAGCAAAAACACGCATACACACTGGCCCTTTGCGGATAAGATTGGCCACCCCTGCCCTAGGGGATTGTCCCTCAGTGTGTCACCTGCAGACACTCATGAAGGGTCTCAGAGATGGTGTCGTCAAATTCCAGAGGTTGAGTCTTTCGTGGAAGGTCGTGCTAATCTCATATTCGCTGTTGACTCGTGCAGGGTTTTTTGCAAGCGGAAATCTGCATGTCTGCTCTGCCAAGATGCAGCTTTTCCCATGAACCTCACGGGATGTGTTGTTTTTGCACAATTCCCCTTTGCCTCCGCGAGGCAGATGACCTTACACCCCCACCGTTGTGTTCCTGTGCCGTGCCAGTTCTGTGTAAAATGCTGATTTTAATAAACGCAAAGCTGCTTGTTCGCCATAACGATCTCATCGGGGCCTCCGTGTAACGCCTGGGGCGTGTTTACTTGTACCAGTTTGCACCAGTTTGGCACTCTCACGGTGTGGCCTGAAATGTCAAGGCTCGTTTCGGATGTTTCAGAAAGACACAAAAGAGGCCATCCAAATACATCAGTTGAGGATTTGTTTCATTGGGCATATGACTGTGGACAAAATGACCAGCTTTAAGCATTCAAGATTTTGTTTGCTTCTTTACAGAGGAGTTTGCTTTATTTTCGTAATGTCTTTTTCATATAACAAGTTCCCATATATATATTTTTGTCATTTTGTTTTAGTATTGTGTTGACGATGAAAAAACTTTCATGTAAATGCAACATTACATATGCATCCAGGGCAAAAGTTTCAGGTTTTCTGCGGTTACAGTGGCAGGAAACTAGCAGCCGCTTGCCTTCCTTCAGCCCACAGCTAACTGACATAGCTATACGGTATTAGCCAATGTGCTTCAGTTTAATGGAATGGTCTCAGTCTGGTTCCTGTTCCTTCTGTCCCTGTTCCTGGGGGTGACTCTGCTAGTCTTTCCCGTGGGAGCTCAGAGTGCCTATTATTGCTATTATTATTGTTATTGTTACTAATTCAGTTGCTCAGCTGATGACCCTTATCAGTTTCCAGCTTTACTCACTCTTACAGGGATTTTTCCAAGTAGCACTTCGGGTTAAGTATTGCTCAAGGGCACAACCGCAAAAGATTTCAATCGTCATGTTTACAAGTTTGTGTCCTAAACCACAATGTTTGCCGCTGATACATTTGAGAGTGAGTGAGGGTGAGAGAAAGTGAGCGTGAGAGAGAGTGAGTTGAGCATGTGGGAGATACACGATATGGTTGGATTTATTTTTAATTTTCTTAAGGGATGGCTTCATTACTGGATGGTTTGTGTTCTTCGTGTTACATTTTTGGATTTTCGAGTTGCTGTGATTTTCAGTAGCTGGGGGGGAGGTCATCTTTGTTGAGAAAGAAAAACTTCACTTTGTTTCTTGTGCTGGGGGAGAGGAGGATGGGCATGAATGGGAGAAGAAGAACAGAAGACATCAGGTACACCTCCAGATACAAGCCAAGTGAGGGACGGGGGGTGAATTGGCAGAGATAAGCCAGGTCACCTGCTCTGAGGATGCTCTCCTGGGCCACAAAATGGGCTCTTCCCATAAGACTACAAGGTCACCATCAGCTCTCCAGTTTCTAAAGGACACGCATTTGTTTGCTTTTGCCTGATAATCACTCTGATCTTGGACGGAAAAAAGTAACCGATACGTATGATTGATAAGCGATAAAATACGGAGGATCAGGGCGTGAATCTACTAGTCAGACTGTCGGGGTTCAATACTGTATGACACGGCTGTAAGTTCTTTGAACGACGGTGTGTAAAATCGTATCTGCTTGCCTGATTCCCCCTCTGATTCAGCCCTCCCACATTCACCTCCTCATGTAGGGGTGATGTTTTTTCAGTTGCTCACAGAGATAAAAATATTAGAAAAGAACAGAAAGTGAATTGGGGTGAAGTGAGAACTTCACAGTCCACTGCAGTAGCTGCATTCAGTGATTCGTTGAGGTCTGATGTAAATGTGGTTTGACGACATAGCTGAAATTATTTTTTGTGACTTTCGGTAGGTGAAGAAAACCATGTGACAGAGGATGGTAGGGAAGAATATAGGCTTTGCCGTCAGTGCAATGAGAAATATACAATAAACAAAAGAGTTCTGGACTTTGGCAAACAGAACTCAAGCTCATGTAACTCAGCACAAGTGAATGAATGGGCTCATTACTTGCTTGACCTCTGGGATGTCTATGCCTGACATCTTCCAAATATTGATGCAGTAGCTGATAGTGTGAAGTTGCACTGTTCCACCATGGTTGCAGGCTTGAGCCAAGCATCTACTATCTGTATAGTTTGAAAGGTTCCCACATAGATTTTGTTGGGGTTCTCAGCTGATATCTGCCCGCATTCCCATTCTGAGTCGCATTTGCCACGGGGATACGTGTCAGATTTTGCTACCAGCTCGCAAGATAAACAATGGTAAGGGATTTATTTGCCTAATATAAAATTATGCATAGGACGTTTTGTCTGTTTTTTCGTGTAAGCTTAGCATACAAGAAGGCCCAGGAGATTCTCGTCATCTCAGAAGGCATCGAGACACAGTATGGAAGAGAACACAAAATAGCTTGAAGCAGGGTGGTGACAGCTTCAATCAGGTGGCTTGGTCTGTATCAGGAGGAGCTTCTGGTGCAGGGAATTGGGACCCTGGTGTAGTAGCTGGCCACATAAGGTAAATAAGGTGTATAGCTCTTCATTCGGATCATTGTCTGGGCGTCCATCTTCTCTGCTACGTAAGGCTGTCATGCATTTTCTCTCCCTGGTTCGGTCGGTGCTCGCATGTCGGCCGAAAGCGAAGTTGGTCCTGGGAGCAGGGAGGCCTGGTGGATCAATAAGACCCAGCAGAGGAAGGGGATCAGAGTGGCGTAATTATCGTGCGCGACAAAAGAGACGAGATTAAAGCTTGCGAGGCCTTTGTGATCCTCTGCAGCCCTTGATGTGTCGGGGCAGTTAGGGAGGCTGTCACTCCTTTTGAGGAGTTAATTATTCAGGTGTTATCTTCAGCCGGTTCTAATCTGGCAGACCCCAGCCCCCGCAGTTTCCGTCACGTTTCCGTTCCTGGAGTTTTGCTCGGTCGCGTTTAAAAGTGCAAGAATTCAACGGAAGCTTGGGGGGGGTGGGGGACTTTCGTTTAATGCTTTATTTTTGCTTGTTTTGCAGCTTTGTGGTGGTCGTCGCTTATTCAAGCCTCTTATAACTGTGGCATTTACCTTCATGTCAGTCGCTGTCCCAGCTCGCTCTCTATCACCTGCGTGGCTTCGTTTTTTATAATCATTATTAATTTTCTTTGGCTAACCTTTCAGGCAGTAGGAAATGCATGTATTAGTGAGTTAAGGCGGCATTGACTCCATGACGCTCTGCATCAGTATGGCCTCAGGGCGGCAGAGCTGCTATCTGGTCGCCGTGGCTTCGCAGTGAGCTTCGCTCCCTCTGGCTGTCACATTCAAGGTTCCCCCGATGTCCTCAGACCCAGTCTGCCGCGGCAGATGTTTCATCTGCAAGACGGTTGTCATCTGACGTGAGCACGGCACGCAGAAGGAAGAGCAGAGCAATTTTCCTGTGGCCGCCCACCTCCCCTTGTCTTGCTCTCTAACTGAGTTTTAGGTGAGTGATGCGTGCGGTAGAGGCTGCAGTTTGTGTTCCTGCTGCTCTGGGAGCCCACTCCCCTGGCGCTCCGTGTGTCTCCCACTGACTGGCGTGACGCGAGACGCCGTTTGTTCTGAGCCGTCTCCTCAGCCCCTGCCAAACCACCTGCGTCTGGCTTCAAAGAACTGTCTGAAAAAGCACAAAAGGCCCGCCCGAGACGACAGGCCGCCCCCGACCTCCTCCTCTAACGGCTCAGGAGCAGGGCAAGTTTTTTCTTTTTCTTTTTTTCGTGTGTGTGTTTACATTTTTGTTGTGGTTTCTTGGTCCCACTGCTCCGCCGCCCCCAGTTTCAGCAGGGCTCACATGGTAACAGAGCTGAAAGTCTGGGCTGTAGGTGAGACCATTAGCTTTGAAAAAGGTCAGGTGCTGTAACCGTTTAACTGTGGTATGAAAGTGGACGTGGTCGGATGCCCTGGGTCTGTGACTCCCAGCATCCTTTGCACCATGTGCCATTTCTGTGACCTCCTGCAGCGTGTGTGTCTTTCTGCTAGAGTCATCAGATTTCCATCAAGTCACTTTAAGGTCAAAATGCCCCCATAGAATGGGTGTAAATAGAACACAGAGTTAAGTTCAAAATAGATTTTTTTTTTTTTTTTTAACTGTCGTTGTACATGACAGTACAAACAAAACACAGGACAGGACATGCAATATCTAACAATATGTACAAAACATGAAATAGTGAATAAATAAATGCCAAGTACAACTGACTCCCATTGTGTGTGGTGGCGGGGGGAGGGGGGGTTCAGAATCCTTTAGTGTCTGGTTCAGCCTGGTCACCACATTGTGGTAAAAAATTTCTGATAGTGTGCTATTTCAACTGCTTTGTGCCTTCTGCCGGATGGCACTGATGTCCAGGCTGTGACGCGTCACAGAGGCAGTTTGTGGTTCTGCGAAAGCAATGAGTTATAGATGTCTTGCAGGATTGTGCAAGTTTTACTTTTATTGAAATTGTATAATTTTGGGGGAGGGGAGTGAAGTCTTGAGGCAACTGCCCAAGCCCGAAATTTCTGCAGATGCATACACAGATTCTTTGTACGGATTTGTATTTTGGATGTAGGGAGCTGTTGGGTTTAGAGGTATGAAAAATAACCACATTTAAAGGTAGATGCTAAACTGAATAAGTAACGACCCACAGAAGACGTATTTTGAATTGATCTTTCCAGGTCAGCTGGAATCCAACCTGTCAGAGATGTAATTTTAATTAACTTTTTGTTCAGCAATGATTTTTACACGCATTGATTAATGTGCAAACCTGAGTCGATGGTTATAGGCTGTGTTTAATTGCTGTAAGGAAAGCTGCCCGTCATGTTAGTTATGTGCTTTGATGTGGCTGCATATGCACAATGAAGAATCTTGCAAATTTATCATTAATAATTAAATATGATGTTGTGTGTGTGTGTGTGTGCGTGTGTGTGTGGAGGACCACTCCGGATGGACAGGATGTTTTAACAGCAACTGAATGCGCGGCTAATCATGCGCCGAAGGAGCCGCGGGCCAGGGTCCGTGCTAATCCAGTCTTTACAAGCGTAATTGCAGAAACTGGCATGTTTATTCAGGGCCGTCTAATTAGGACGCAGGGAGGCAGGCCTCAGTCGGCGAGCCTTTGACTCCTGACCCGCACGTGGCACCTCAGGGCTGATCGATCGGCCGATTTCCTAATCCCACCGTCTCCTCGGGGCGGAAGGTGAAGAGGCTGTCAGCGCCATAATGAGACAGGCCGGGAGGGCGGAGCCTCTGGGAGAGAGACCGTCACGTCTGCTCTGTACTGGCTGTCACCCGACCATCATCTGTGCAGGGATCTTGCATCTGAGCCAAACATCACCATGTCTGAAAATGCAATTTAGCTTACGGCTCTTTTTTTAATCAGTGGCGCGCCAATTTATGCAGCTTGCCAGTGTAGTAAAAAATTTGTCTATTTTTTTTTTTTTTGGATACTGCAGCAGATGTCAGCTAACTCCATGTCATTTTGGCGGTTAATAAAAAAAATCAGACATCGTTAACTCAGGGGTTGATGCATGATATATTGGTATCGGTATAGGCCAGTGTTTGTTAAAAATCAAAACATTGGCATCGGTCCATTGTGTTAGTCTTGGTCAATATTGCCGGCCAATATTTAGACATTAGTCGATATCCAAAGTTAGCAGCACCAGAGCTAAAGTCATAACTGCTAAAATAACGGAGATGATTGCATTGGTTGGTCAGTCATTTTCCATCGTGTGCGTATCAGTAATATTGGACAAAAATATATCAGTTAAAATTTCCACGTCGTGCAGCACCACTAAGAATAATAGAAAGTGCCTCTTCACACCTGAAGCTGCTGTTGGGATTGCTGCTGTTCATCACTGTAGATAGTTAAAGCCCCTGGTTACTGTGAGCATTCACCTCCTGTCACTCTGATCGCCGGCAGACATGGGGGGTCACGGGTACAACAGCAGTGCCCAGATTCCTCCGCTAAAGCCACCTGCACCCACAGCAACTGCGGGCGAACATCCGGGAGATGGAGAAGCTGTGTGGGCGCGTACGGAGGGAGGATGCCCTGGGTCTGGAGAAGATGGTGCAGCCGACCCGGGAACGTGCCTCTGAAGCCGTGCAGGACTTCCTGAGCCTGCTAGCCGAGGCCAGGCCACAGCCCGGCCCCCCAGCCCCGGTTTCGGGGATGGCCCCCGCAGACGGCATGCGAGGTCAGGCCTCACCACACATACATGCAGTGTAGGGCTGCAAAGGGAATGCTGATACACCCTCGTGAAAATTAATTGAAACAAGTTGTCACAACTACATGCAGACAGAATGCCAACAGCTAAGACGGACATCACAGTGACATTAATTCATACTTATAGCCTTGGGTCTAAATTTTGGACCTGGTGGATTGATAAAAATTGTATGGGAATAACGCAGGACAGGGTGAGATTCCATTGCAGAGCTACACCATTCATGCCTGTGGGGAATTTGGCAGCTCCAATTAACCTTAGTATGTTTTTGGACTGTGGGGAGAAACTAGAGAACTCAGAGGAAACCCCACGACGACACAGGGAGGCGCCCAAACCCCAAAGCATTCACCTGAAACATACATGGATGGCTGAAGCACAGTCATACCACCCAACTCAACCCTGACCCAGGCAGGCCTGCCAGTCTGTGGGCACAGTGCCTCCTCTGTACATCCGCTCAGTCACACCACCCAACTCTACCCTGACCCAGGCAGGCCTGCCAGTCTGTGGGCACAGTGCCTCCTCTGTACATCCGCTCAGTCACACCACCTAACTCTACCCTGACCCAGGCAGGCCTGCCAGTCTGTGGGCACAGTGCCTCCTCTGTACATCCAATCGGTGTACTCTCTGCCCTGTTGGCTGTAAAGACCAGTAGGTCCCAAGCCACTGCATGCATGTTTGTGTGACAACTTGTTTTAGTTAATTTGTACAAGGGTGTAGATGAATGGGTCTGGTCTGCTTCCCTCAGGGATAGCCCTCAGTGCTGCGGAAGGGGAGGATCCCCCTGCCACACAGGCCCAGCTCCTCCTGCCTGAGATCCCTGAGCACCAGAACGCAGCTGAGTCCTGGGAGTCACTGGAGGAGGTGAGGGACTGTGTGGGATGAGGCCACACCTCCTTGGGTCATGCCCAAAGTGGCACAACATCACATCGTGGTGTAATCACAATTGTATGGTGCATGAGCAATAATCACCTGGGCTTTAGGTGACGCTCGCTTTTTGGTACTATATGGACATTATGCATTGTGACGCCCAAAGGTTAGTAATCTGTATAAATTCGGCGTATCCTTGTTTGATAAACGGGTCAGAGTGCAAAAAGTCCCTCCACACCACCAAACGTCGTCTTACCTTGTTTATGCACAGTGGCGGTACTTTTTACAGTTTAAATTTTAACCTGTTTATTAAACAAGGATGCACCAAATTTATACAGATTACTAACTTTTGGGTGTCACAATACGCCTCTCATTAATATTTTAGGCCTACTACTAATCCGCTCACCAAATTGTGGGCGTAAGTAAGCATCCGTATAGTAGGGAAAAGCCGGCATCCAGGTACGTTTCGCTCGACATCTATAGCCCTGGTGATTATTGCACCTGCACCCCGTAATCACGATGCGAGGTAGTGCAGCCCAGGTCACGCCTCTCTGGGTCGCACCTCATTGGGCCGTATGCTGTTCCTCTTCCTCATCTTAGCCCACAGAACCTGCCTGCAGTTCACAAATTCTGGCTGGATAAGTTAAACGATGCTGGCCACGCTGTCTGGGAGGTGTATTATGTTTCACGCAGCAGTGCAGCAGGCGCGCGGACAGCTCCTGATCGTTTAATACCCTCATCGCCTCGGTTGCATTTTGCAGGACCTGCTGGAACTGAACGGTCTGGTGAACGAATTCTCGGAACTGGTCCATGTAAGTATCGATCACCATTAGCTAGCACTTACAGCTATGATGCTCACGCTCACGCTCCCGGCCCCCCACCCCACCACAGGTGGGGCCCCGTCACGCTGCCGCACCTTGGTGACAGAGACACTAAGGGTTCAGGAGAGGCATCACGAGGCAGGGAGGCATTAAGGCCGGCGTCCGCCAGACGCCGTCACCGTATCGATCCAAAAGAAACTCATCAAGGTCCCGTCTTGCGGTGCCCTGGCTGAGTGACAGCCACCGTGTCCGAATGCAGCATGCGGCCGTCACTCTGCAGGTGGTAACAAGCGACGGTGATCGCTGATCCTGGTGGGACCCTGTGGGCCTCTTAGTGCCCCTTTAAGAGTCGTTGCTTTAGCTCTCCCCCAATGTTTGGGCCCAAACCCAGGATGGATATCCACCTACACTTGGATGGATGGATGGATGGATGGATGTTCTATTTGACACACGCCGACATGTAGGTGAGAGTGACACTGGTGGTCAGAGTGTAGGGTCAGTCATGTTCCAGTACCCCAAGAAGGGTTTACGGTTAAGGTCTCTTGCTCAAGGGCCCAACAGTGATAGGATTACCCTGGCGGTCCGGGGTCTTTGGCTCCCTGACTCCTCGACCGTTCCCACCTGCGCTTTTTCAAGGTGCCCACCCATACAGATTTCTCAACCGATGCGTTTCTCAAATAGATTCTCGGCTCACCTGGCCTTGGTGGAATAAAACCCTAAAGTTGCAGAGCAGCTGAGCAAAGCGATGCCTTCAGGACTCTCTGCCTCTCCTCTCGGCCTTGTGTGACGCCCTGGGGATAAATCCCAGCGCTCCGGGTTCGATTAGCCTGCACTCTGAGCGGTGGCTGACAGGCAGGAGCCCGCGGGGGGGAGAGAGTGAGTGGGACTGGCACCGCTTTGTGTGTGTCTGAGGTGGAGACGAAGTTACGCACGGAGATACGCACATCAACTCTGTGTGTGAGGAGAAGGACAGAGATACGCAACACTCTGGTACTCCCAGTCCCCGTAACCAACAGCAACAAGCCTCACAAAGCAGAACTAGCTGATTTATTATTACTATTATTATTGTTGTATTGTTATGTTGTATTATGATTAGTATTGTTATTAATAATAATAATAATAATAATAATAATAATAATAATAATAATAATAATAATAGCATCCATCCAATTTTTAATTGCTTATCCTGACCCGGGTCATGGGGGGGGGGACTTGTCACAGGCAGCATAAGAATGAATTCCTCTTCTTCTATTATTATTATTATTATTATTATTATTATTATTATTATTATTACTACAGACGCGTCAAACAGACTGAGAGCCCACTGAACCGTGGCCCTCCCCCAGCAGGGTGAGCGAGCTGGCCCACGTGAGAAGCCGCACCCCCAGGCCTCGCTCAGCGCTGTGCTGGAGCGGCTTGCCGCGGCCCCGCTGCCGGCTTAGCCTAATTCACTGCCGCTGGGGGTGGGCCGCACTCTTTAAAGCCAGATTT
>JAODLC010000140.1:9741435-9754664 GCA_026781145.1 Hippopotamyrus pictus
CCGATCTGGGATGGGGCAGGGCGGAGGGGGGTGGGATGGTGAAAGCAGAGTGAAAGGGAAAAATCAATGGGTGTTGTGATGGTCTCTTGTGGCGAGTCAATGTGGGGAAGTGTTGAGCGCGCCGAAGGGACACATCAATTCCTGGCTCGGCGACGGTCCTCGGCGAGGCGTGTTTGTGCTCCAGCTGGGTGCTCTTTCATGCTGAAAAATAGACCGGCTTGCAAGTAAAACAAAAAATATGCTAATTTAGAGCCGTATAGGCACCCTCACGGGTGGCTCGACGTGGGAGGGGGGCACGACGCCTGAAATGCAGCGTGGCGAGAAGCGAGTCCGGGCCCGAGAGGGGCATCTCGTCTAAATCGCCGGGAGTGAGGGATCTTAAAAGCTCAGACGGTCACCAGTGATCCAGGAAGATCTGTGGAGAGGAGCAGGTGGGACAGACTGGATCAGGTTAAAGGGCTCATGGGAAAGCAGAACTGGCGTGATTGGAGGATATTCCGGCCGCGAGTAGCGCAGCAGAGGTTGGGAACGGGCCCTGGTAAGAGGCCCTTGCTACACCTCAGTCTGAGCCCTGTGTTTCACAGTCTGATAGCTAATTTTCTGGTGATACGAGAGAGATGTTCTCTCGTTCCATTAAAAGTACAGCGTGGGCTGATTGTCTAACTGCCCCCACCTGAATCGACTTGTACTGTAAGGAAGTACTGATTGTTCGTCAAATGCAAAGCGCTTCATCCCAAGCTTGTGTCCTGCAGATGTTTTACCGCCATTCATGTCTTGCAAGCGGCCTGCCGATATTCTTTTGTCGAGTTCTGTAGATATCATACTAGGGTATTCCATGGTTCTGTAGATATCATACTAGGGTTAGGGTTATCTGTATCTGTAGATGTCATACTAGGGTATTCCATGGTTCTGTAGATATCATACTAGGGTTAGGGTTATCTGTATCTGTAGATGTCATACTAGGGTATTCCATGGTTCTGTAGATATCATACTAGGGTTAGGGTTATCTGTATCTGTAGATATCTTGCCAGGCCTGGCAAGGTTCTGTAGATGGGGTCTGGATAATAAACCAGGACTGAGGTAGGTCAAGCTCATAGAGCAGTACATTCGCAAACCTGCGTTGAAGTTCTGGGTTTACTTGTGCTCCAGCATTCATGTGTCAAAATCAATGAGAAGAAGGTCGCACTGCCCTGGAGGAGGCCGCAATTAAACTCCCTGGTTGGTGCTGGAGAAGAAAGCGCCCCCCCCCCCCCTCGCACTGTCAGGGGCTGCCGCTAATTAATTTGTCTGTAAACAGCGGTGGGGGTGGAGAGAGAAAAACAAGCAACTTCTCATTTCAGAAGATAGGGGAGATCAGAAGAGCGTCAGAAATGAGCAGCTTCTCAAAACGGCGTTTGAAGCGGCCGCTATCGGCCATCTGACCGGCGTGTTTACCGCAGCGAGCCGCCCATGTGCCGTTTGCCATCTCTCAAATTAAAATTCACCAAAAAAAACCCAAAGCCCGTTTGAAAGGTGTTCATTTCAAAGTTGAGTGCTAATCAGTTTGTGCCATTCAGGGGCTGGGGGGGGGGGCTCGTCACTGCCCTGAGAATGTTTAGAGGACTTTTCGGCCTCCTCCTCTTCCTCCTCTTCCTCCCAATTTGCTCCCTGGGAATGTGGTGTTTGAGGCAGATCTGATCTCTTTGGTTTTTTGAATTGCGCTGATTAGAATTACCCCCCCGTCCCACCAGAAGGGGGGGGTGGAGTCTCTTGCTTTATTGGAGCCTTCTCCGTGACTGGCTGGTCGGCGCCGGGAGTGTGTGCGAGAACGACCTTCATGTCACGTTCTCCAGACGGGACGCTGACGGTTTTCTTTCTCCTACTCCCCAGGCGGCAAAGTACAAGATGGCAGTGCTGCCGCTGGCGGGGGCCCTGCTGGGAGGGGTGGTGGGTGGCCCTCTGGGGCTGCTGGCAGGCTTCAAGGCCGTGGGTGTGGCAGCCGCCGTCGGCGGGGGCCTCCTTGGCTTTGCAGGAGGGAGCCTCGTTCAGCGCACCAAGCGGGCCAAGGTGGACCAGGAGCTCCAGAAGGTCTCTGCCGCAGAAGGGGGCTGCAAGAAGGACTGACCCCCCCCCCCGGCGGTCTCCCGCCCTGCTCATGTCCTCCCACATATGCCGTTTTACAACCTGGACAGGGCTTACGGCATCCTCCATGCTGGGTGTGTAGCCTTGTACGCTTGTGGGAGGAGCCAAAGCCGGGCTAAAGAACCCATCGGGTTACAGCCAATCTGCTTCCAATCACAGACTGGAGCTCACGTTCTTTGAAGAGCTGCATTGGGATTGATTTAAGAAGTGCCAGAAGAATTGAAAGGACTGAATGTAATTTAAGTAATATACAGCAATACACTAGTGCAAGGGAGAGACCGGCAGACTTAGATTGTGGACCGGGTCCGGGGCTTCAGCCATGTCGGTACCGAGTGACAGTCCTCCATCCCTGCAGCCCTTTCCTTGGTACCTCATACCTCCGGCACTTTCCGGTCATGGACCCAGTCAGCAGTATGGGTGAAAGTGTCATTAAAAGCATGATGTGAACAGCAGTAAACTGGGAGTGGGGGTCACAGCCTCCTCTTCTGTTTCCACCAAACCAGTAGGTGCCATTTGAAGAGGCATCGTGCGCGTCCAGCCAGAACTCGGGCCCGTGACCAGAGAGCGGAATCAGCCCCCTCGCTCGCATATTTTCAAAGGACGGGAAGCAGCAGAAGCGTGATTCTCTGGCCTGGCCAACGAGAGTGAGCATGAGAGCGCAGGGCAGGGAGGGGGGCCAAGATGTCGATCTCCAGCACACCCAGCCCACCCCCCCCCCCCCCCCCAAATTCATTCATATCGATTCCGACTTTAAGTAACTTTGTCACACGTCGAACCAGTACATTTGTGTAGTGTCTCTGGCCCTTTCATCTTACTGGTACCTTCATGTGGTTATTCCCACACGTGGCACAAGCGCCCGTAATGTCACACCACAGCCAGATAGCGCTGTAGCTCACACTTGTATTTGCCTGCATTTACAGCCTGAGGCGCGTGTTCCTGTGTTACTGCTACTGGCTGACATCAAGTTCTCCTCATTATTGTTTTAAATGTGCTTTTTTTTTTGACCATTCATCTGGGAGCCACCACCGGACGAGCTGCAGCATTCCCTCATCGCGTAGGATTCGGTCTGCACCGCCCTGCCGATGGCGTAGCGTGCGGACTGTCGCCGTTTTGTCACAACTGCCAAAAATAAACAGACTCTTTGCCAAAGCCAGGAGTGGCCTTGTGTTTGTCGTGTCTCTGCGTGCCGGCCAGGATGTTTATTTCTCCGGGGAGACCGCATACCTCTGTACGCGGCGGATGAAGGTACGAGAGGAGCCGCGAAGGAGCGCCACGCGTCGCTCTCGTGTGGGGCGTGACGGCGCAGCCGCCGGTCTCTCGCAGAGACACGTCAGCGGCAGAGAGTGGGCCGGACAGCCAGCCAGCCAGCCAGCCTTCCTGTCTCGACGCAGGGGGAAACCCCAGCGCATGGCTTGGAGTTTCCACCAGGAGGCGACGAGGGGATGGAAAGCGTGACCACCCGACGGCGTCCCGGGTACGACACGCACGCCCGATGGGCAGGGCCCCCTACTGGCCGCCTGTGTGGGTGGACCATGACCTTTTTTTTTTTTCTTTTCAACTTCTGGGTGATGTTGGGTCTCCAGAAAACCCCCAGCGGAGAGGCGGGGTGTGGGCGTCGCAGCACGGATGGGGAAAATGTCAGCGGCTAAAAAAAGCCACAAGCCCATCCAGGGCCTCCTAGGAAGCAGCTGAGGAGTGGTCAGGGGGCACCTCACAGGTTCTCTAACCGCCACCATGATTCACAGCCGCTTTCCCTGACACGGAATCATCTAGCGCCCCCTATCTGGACCGCAGGCCATTAGTCCCCCAGCTCACTTTCGTCAGCTCCCGCAAGCATCAGTCCGAGGAACCCAAAAGGTTACGGAGGAACTGGACGGTCTGGGGGGAGAATGAAGACACGGAAGCCAGGTCTTGTAAAATGTTTTAATTTACCTTCTTGTGTTTTAGAGTCCCTCTCCCCCGCCGAGATGACATTTTTCCCCCGCCACCCTCTCCCTGTCCTATCCCGCATGTGTAACCGTAATCAGTCACGACGCTACACTCTGCTTCTTTAGGAAGTTTAGGTGTATAAATACAGATTAAAATTACAGGCCCTCAGTCAGTCCAGACAACGTGGAATATCCCCCAATCCCACCCCCCCTCCTCCCAACCACAGAACCAGACCTGATATGGGCTGAAACGCTTTTCTGTGGGCATGACTTTCCTTCTGGCTCCAGAAGACCAACCCACCCAGACCTAGTCTGTTCCCGCGCCATTTTTTTTTTTCTTCCTAATTTACAAAAATGTGATGGTACACGGGGGAGGGAAAAAATGGGGAAGGAGGGCGGGGGAAAAAAAAAGTGACATTTCATTTAGACGATGATCGCTTAGAAACTGACCCACCGCGCAGACATATTTACAAGCTCAAAAAAATAAAAGTAAAAATGGTTTCTCTTTTTTTGGCCTTATTCCTCTGCCCCCCGCCCCAGAAGTTTGTTTCTTCCTCATTATCCAAAATAAAAATTGTACACACAAGAGTTATGAAAATATAGGTTATTCCCGTTGCTGTGATGCGCTTAGAGGGCCCCTTCCTTCCCTGGCGGGGACGGTTCCCCTTTCCCGCTGTGGTGAGACCCCGTTCCCGCCGATCCGTCCGTCCCAGTGTCCACAGGAAGGCTACAGCTCATCCCGGTCCCTGGCGAAGGTGTAGCGGGTTTCACTGGGAGCCAGCTTCTGAAAGGAGCTCTCGGGGGGGCTGCTCTGTACCACTCTGCTGTCCTCCTGAAAACAGGAAGAAGCCATCGTGCCCCCTTAGTGAACCTTGCTCTCAGTGGGGGACATTCTGCAGAACTGGGGCCTCGGTTACCAGGGAGACGGGGTCACCCACCTGTCCGGGGGTGGTGTCGGTGGGGTCGGGGCCGTGATGGAACTCCCGGTGCAGTTTCCCCGAGTGCAGGTCCAGGACGAACTGCCGCAGCTTGCCCGGAACCCTGCCGGGATGATGCAGGCGAATCAGAACCTGGCGGCAGAGCCGAACGGGACACCTGCCCACGGGCCTCAACACGGCGGCTCCGAGGAGCAGCGGCACCTGCCGCCGTACCGCAGATAAACACAAAAGGAAACAATCGATCTGTACTTCACAACCCCCGAACGCACACACACACACACACACACACACACAGCCGTTAACAAAATCATCTGGCTGTCAGCGGCCAGCACTCACCGATCTGTTTTATCTATAACCTGTCAGGCGAGTGTATAATCACCAAAGGGATGCTGCTGTGGGGGAGGGGGGGCTTCTCCTGATCCACCTCACCTGCCTGGGGGGCCCACAGGGCACAAAGCTGTCAGCCAGTAGCGGCCGGGAGGAACAATGGCTCGCTGTCGCAATTCGTACAGAACCTTGTTTCATTGCCGCTGTGGCGATTCCCTCCACCCCCCCCCCCCCAGCAGCTAAGCGATGTGAAAATGGGTAATGTGGGAAGTCTAACACGGCCCAATGGCATCAATACGGCGCCGTCATTTCTCTTCACCCCCCCCCGGCTGCCTCCCTGCCCACGCTTGAATATTCATCTGCACAACTTCTCCATCGTACAACCTTCTTTGTTCTTCGATCCACGATGTTTCAAGGACTGGGTTTGCTGTTGGGTTAGGTGGCCTGACTCACTTCCACTGTGATTGGCCGAGGTGCGCCTATTTCAGCAAGTTAGAGTCCCAGTTAATTCTACCAAACCAGGATTCCCACAAGCACAATTAAACAGCACTCACTAGAAACGTCTTCACTGTAACACCAACATGCAGTCACAAAGGCTGATGGCTCTCCCTTGGGAAGTAAAGATGGTTTTTAGATGCAACATGGAGGAGGGGGACAGATTTTAAAGGGTTCGGTGACAGTGCAGTGATGAAGCAGCATCGTCAACAGAGCAGAGAAGAAACTGATGAATTTATTTGGTCGCTGCTAACAGGTCGGTCACACCACTTAAATCAGAACTGAAGTAGCTGCAGACCTGAGAGTTTCAGATCTCAGCCAAGACACGACTGCCTCCCCCTGACTGCAATAATGGCTGACAATTAGCAAGACCGCACCCAGGAAGTGTAGGAGTACTGATGACAAGCAGCATCCCAAGCACTGTCATTTGTACAAAGTGAGTGATTAAGAAATAAGTAATCTGCGCCCTCCCCACCTCCCCCCCACATTCCTAATTTTCCTCCACCTGAAGACGCACCCGCTATGCGCTCAAGGACCTGATTTAATTGAATGGGTCGTTTCTGAGGGGAGCCCAGAGGTTGCAGGACCGCCTGATGACAGCTCCTGGTTAGCGGCGGTCATCATAATTGGTGTTTAATCACCAGGTGCCCGGCGCGGGCAGGGAGACCCCAGGGGTGCCAGTTGTTGAGCCATGATTAAGCGAAGGCTGAGGCCCATCAGGCGATGGGCACAGACACCATCTCGCTTTTAATTAAAGATTTTCTTTAAACCGAGGGACAAAGAGAGATAGGAGGTGCTTAAGGGGGCTGCCACTTACGTCAAGTCGCCGAACTCCGGGAAGACGTACATGTGCCGGAAGCTGTCGATGGCGATGACGGGGCAGTCCGCTGGCGTCTTTTGAATGTGCAGGAGGGGGTGTCGGAACTTGTCGCAGTCGGCATGGAGGAAGTTGATCGAACCTGGACCGGTATGGTGGGGTGAGTGAAAACAAGAAAGGCACCACCTTCTGGAGCCCATACTTGAGGAAGCCCCCCCCCCCCAGTGATTATGAAACTCGTGCCCCCACCCACTGGTACCTTTTTCACTGATCAGCTGGCGGGCCACTTCCTGCTGAAACCTTTCCAAGCTCTCGTGGTCCTCCTTCAGGTGGAACAGGATGAGGAACGGGATACCCTCTTCGGTCAGCTCCTGCAGACACCCCCACAAGGCCGCCGTCAGTCCGTCTCCGGCACTCACGACACCAGCCCCTCCATCGCCACGTGGCTAATCGCTTAAAAGCCTCAACAGACCATGTTCTAATCTCCAATTAATTGAGCTTAATCCTTTAGCGGATGGTAAATAATTAAATATCTTTGAATGTTACATCTGTATTAGTTAATTGTCTATAATATGCAGTCGTTTAGAAACACCGTGTCCGTGGGTAATAAGCATGGATATGCTTAATGTCACTGACGGCTTTATCCCTCATCGTCCCCAGAGGATGTGGCTGTAACATCCCGCTCGCCCACCATCCGCCGAAACGCGTGTTCACCACCGGCCTAAAAGCCTTTATCACCCCCCGTGCGGGTCACATTCCACCGTGAATTCATGCGCATAAACATGACTCTGAATTCTTCAGGATGTTAATTTAAGCCTAGGCAAGGGGGGGGGGGTGATGGCAGAGGGGGAAGCGGATGAACTAAGGACAACTAGCTAGAGATATGTATGGAATACCGTGTGTGTGTGTTTTTATAAAAATCTGTGACAGCAAAAATCTTGTATTTTGTTTGGTTAGTTATGGTTGAGGTTAGGGTTGGGTAGGGGTTAAGGGTGTCATTGTTGGGATTAGGGTCCACACAAAGATATGAATACAAACGTGTGTGTGTGAGTTCGTATGCGAGCGTGCATCCGCATAACACCATCAACCCTCCATACATCCGTTTACAAGTATGTAATCCTGTACTGAACAAACAGGAATCGTGCTGCACTGCTCATGCCCTCGGCACCTCAGTCGAGCTCCTGAAACACTGTACCTGACCTCCAACCTGCCCCCTGCCCACCTGAAAAGTGACCGGCGGCATCTCCCAAACACCTCAGCACACCGTGGCAGCCTCAGGCCCGACTTTATCAACATACACTCCACAGCTTCACGGTCAGAAGCCCCGCCCACCCATATTGAATCACTTACATTGTGCCAGGTCCCAGGTACAATTACAGGCACGAGGTAACTTTACAGTGAGGGTCTGGCTACACTGAAGGGTGAGCAGAGGCAGCTACACTAATCATGATATCAGGAGTGCAGTGGGCAGCAAGTAAGGATAGCTGCAGTAGACTGTGAGCAGTAACCAGCTACACTGTAAGCGACACTGTAATTACAAGATGTCAGGAATGCAGTGGACCGTGAGCAGTAAACAGCAACACTGAGTTATACTGTAATTACATCATGCCAGGAATGCAGTGCACTGTAACTACACTATAATTACGACATGTCAGGAATTCAGTGGCCTGTGAGCAGTAAACAGCTACACTGTGACACACTAACTACACTGATACATTGTAACTACACTGCAATTATAACATGTCCGGAATGCAGTGAACTGGACGGGCCAGCACTGACAGCCATGCTGCTGTGACTGGGCCAGTTCTATAAGGAAGCTACACGATCCTTCCATGTGCTAAGGTACAGGCGGCGAACACCGTGAGTAAAATACGAGCGGGCCCCCCCGGGGAGGCCTGTGTTTGGCCTGGCCGTTGCCAGGCGACAGAAAAACTGGTGAGCAGGGCCGAGTGGGTGCTATGGGCAAACAAGCCTGAGGGAGCAAACTGGCGCCCCCTGGCCGCCGTATACAAAAGGACACCCCTCCCCCCACAGCACTGTGGGAAAAGTACACTTTAGGTTGCCGTGGATGAGCCGTGACTCTCATCACATTCACACACTAATGATCAGGCTAACAGATTAACACAACGGTTTAAATCACCTCTCTATCCTTGGGGTGGGGGGGGGCACACGGCACTGTCAGTGATGACCCAACCCCCTCTTCATGAACCCCACTTCAACCACCAGCACACTGGCCACAGGCACAAGACAATATAACATTATCAAAGGGACCTGACTGTCCTCTAGGCGGGTGGCGGGGGGGTGGTGGTAGAGTGAAAGGCTTCCAGGCCAGATCACACTGATCGCTGTGGATGGGGTGGGGGGGCGCGATGTCACAAAGCCCAGGCTGCCACAAAGGCAAGGCGACCCGATACCTCCGGCACACCGGCAGCAGGTCGATAGGGACCGCCGCCTCCAGAAGGGACTCCGAGCGCCAAAGGACGCGGCAAATAAAAATCGATCTGCGGATGAGCAATGCGGCGTGCATGCGTCAGCCAATGGGGCGGCCCGTCACCAGCCGATAGCCCGTTACATACCTCGCCGTTCTCAAAGGTGATCTCGCGCACCAGTGGCACACACTTGTCCTGAGCCCAGGCGTGCGACAGGTCAAAGTTGGTGAGGGAGCCCAGGTATACCATATCAGGAACACTCTCCTGAAAGGGGGTAGGGAGAGAGAGGAGATGAGAAAACAAGAAACAGTCCTGGGTGGGCAGGGAGGGAAAGAGGGAGCTCAAACCAGAGAGACGGGGGCTATTTCAGAGCGTTTCTCCTTGACAGGGGCAGTCTGTCAGACACTGTACTCTTCCCTGGGAGTAACACCGTTACAGTTAACACAATCTTCCCTGTGACTACCCGTCTTGCCTTTCTGGCCTGGTTTGAACCCGTGACCATCAGTGCCCCTATTGTTCTTCAATGGGGTTCTCCAGAATTCGCGGGGTAAATAACCCAGAACCCACAATGAAACAGAGAGGCCATGAATCCAATCAGGCCAAGGTCAGGATTAAAGCCACGAGAGAGCATCCTCTACTCCCACTGGAGTCCTCCCCATTAGGGATGCTGATCCGACTTCTTCGGTCCTGATGCCGATAATGACTCCTGAGCTTTGGGAATGAGCCGATACCGAGTACCGATCCAATACCCACCAATCCACAATTCCCTCCATTTCAGAATATACTGACAGCAGAAGTATAAAATGACACATACGTAATTATGCACCAATATAAGAAGTATTAAACAAATAAACGAACGAGACATTGTTTGGGGGGGTGGGCTCTGCGGCGTGAGACTCAAAGTTGCTGGGTACAAATCCCTGGGTAGGCATAGTGACCCCAGCACTGGGTCCCTGAGTAAGGCCCCTAACCCCCATTGCTCCAGGACTTGTGAATAAATAATTTACCTAATTTACAAAAATTTATCAAAATGAATTTCACAAAACATTGTATGTAAAATTCAATGAAAGTAAGTCAAATGATATTTGAAGTGTCATTATTTTCATCTATTAAGCGGGGGATTAAGACTGGCTATAGGTTATGAAAGTGGAGGGCGGCTGCCTGCAAGTAGCAAAAATGATGTCTTTAGTTTTTTGGGGGGGGTAGACCGGAGGTATTTTGAAGTTCATCAGCGCACCGCAGAATCTGAGTCAGCCCCCCAATCAGTGCCAGTTCCTGTCGCATTGGATCCATGCAGCTTTCTGACCGCTTTGCCATGTTTCACTACACCTGTGTGTCTAGATCGGGTACCTGGGACTACATCAGTAAACATCCCGTTACCCAAGAATCACTGCAACGTATAATGCACGGCTTGGAGCTGTACGTTTGCACTTGAAGGCATTATTTTCACGTTTACGAACCGAAAACAAATTTATGAGTAAAATTGATATTCCTAACTGTGCTTAGGCAGCATAAGAGTTACATAGCAGGCCAAGGTCTTTCCTTTCAATGAAACTGAATCGTGGGGTATTTCAAAATAACAGAATAGTGTTACTTTTCAAAATACTAATGAAATACCGTATTCCACTGTATAATGTCTGATTATTATGAAAAATTAGGTATCGCCCAACTCTACTACTATTAAATATTTTAGATGTATTAGCTTTGCAGATATTGGAAGCAGCCGTAGAAATAGTTGGGGTGACAACTTCAAACGTGAACTACCCCCCAAACTGCTGACGTTTTAGCTCCCTCCATGCTGTGGTGAACTAATATGCAGATGAGGACGTAAACATACATACGTGGAATTGAACCTCGGTCCTTTAGATCGGCCCTATTGTCACCGATACCTGATCCAACTATTTGTGTCAGTATTGGAGTAATATCTGATATCAGTATCGGATCGGTGCATCCTTACATAAGCTACCCAAACGAGAGCGCTGACTGGTTGAGCTCTGACCGGCCTTCTCTGCTCTGAATGGGAGAATGAAAGTTCTGGGATAGTATAAGCTGGGGAACTCACCCCGATGGGTTTATAGATCATATTATCTCCGCTGAAGCGCTCTGGTTTCGATATTTCCCTGGGGAAAAGACAAGACAAGATCACATCAGACCAAACTGGCCCGACCCAAAGAAGACTTGTGGCAGGCGGAAGACCTAGTAGTTACCCAAAGGCAGCCAGGAAGGCGCAGTCATCTCGTAGGATGTTGGCCACCTTCTCGAACGTGCTATAGTTCTCAGAATCCTTCCTCTCGAAGTAGCCTATGACGGTTCTCCTACTCCGCTGTTAGGTCAGAATCGGAAGGAAAAACAAATTCTGTAAGGGAAAGCAACCTGGGCTCCTGCCAGTTTGCTCATGGGAGTTTTAATTCCATAAAAATGTTCTGAGGGCAGAACGAAAAATGATTGGTTCCCAGAGATAACCAATCAGATTGTAGTGGGGGGTGGGTTCAAACAATCAGATGTCTGGGTCCCACCTCCTCTACAACCTGTTTGGTTTTCTCTCTGAACCAATCATTTTTCCTTCTTCCCTCAGAACATTTTCCCTCAGGCTGCCAATTCCATTCCCGTTTCCCAGCATGTGAATTTTGGACACTCCACTGACATGTCAAACATCAAGCATGAACGAATGCAAGGCTGCTTAAGCGTCGTACACCAGACGCTGAAGGGATTAATTGAGCGCAGTGAGCCGCGGGTTTCTCACATCAATGCTGGTGACCTCCTCCAGGCTCTGTAACTCCTTCACTGGGTCCACCTTCTGCTGTCGGATGAAGTCGGCGATGGCCGACGCTGACCTCTGGCCGCGGTATTCGCGCTTCATCATCATGCCGTTGCGGAAGAGCTTCAGGGTGGGGTACTTGCTGATGCGGTAGCGCTGGGCGATGTCGGCTGGGCGGGAGAGAGGGAGGGAGGGAGGCGGACTGAAACAGGCCGTGTGCGGCGTGAGACGTGCTTTTTATCATCCGCCAGGCCGAAGGGGATAAAACAGGCAGTGTGAAGGACAGCAGGGCCACCTAACGGCTGAATGGAGCAGCCCCTTTCACCCCCGAGGGACCGAGTGTCACCTCTGAGGCCTCTGGTTTAAGGAGACCTTTACTGAATCAACGGTAACTGATGGATGGATGGACGGACGCCATTTGGCATTTAGTGTTTTTTCAGTCAGAGGCACATGGTAGCTGCCAGAACCCACCAGCAAGTTCTGCAGAGTCTGGTCCCCATTATACCCAGTAATACAGATTATGTGAATAAGAGGAGTGACCAAGCCCCCTGCCCCCCTCCCAAAAAAAAAAAAAAAAAACCTGGAAAACTGTCAAGAAAATGAGCAAGCTGTGTGAGGCGGCCGAGTATAAGATAAGACTAATTAAGGCTGCTGCAAATGGGTGTCGCCGGGGCAACGGAGGCCAGCAGTCTGGCGTGTCCCCCACAAGAAGCCTACAGAGAACCTGCACGCTGCCTGCCTGACATCACCGAGCTCACGCATCACAGCGATGAAAGGCCACCCCCAGCAGAGGCTTCAAAACGCTCTAAAGTCATTTCTTTCCTCATTACGGCAGGTGTTTAAGCCCCACCACCCACCCCCTGCTCCTGGCCCATCCCTGGGGGGCTTTAAACCTCTGGGGCCTTCAGAGGGGACGCCGTTTTGTCATTAGCCATCAAACGCCTCGCAGATCGTCAATAATTCCGTTTAATTTCCTTTATCACAAAGGCGGAGTGCGGTCGTGGGCCGCGCCGGTGTGTGTGCGTGAGGACTCACAGTGCTGATCGCAGTCCACGCGGGCGAACACCACCTGCTTGGTGTCGGGAAACTCTTCTCGAACCACATTAGAGGCCTCCTCGAAGATGGGGTGCAGCATTTGGCTGAATCTGCACCTGGACACGGGGTCACAAGAGGGCCACGCATGGTCATTCAGGGTCAGGCAAGGTCACTCTTGGTCACGTGGGTTCGCTGTGACTAAAGGTCCCCCCCCCCCAGCACTCCACGTGGTGAAACTGCACCTCTGAGCTGAAGCTGGGAACTACGTGAAATCACACAAGTCGTTCTCTTGTTAAGTGGAAACCTGAACATAAGAACATAAGAACATAAGAAATTTACAAACGAGAGGAGGCCATTCGGCCCATCAAGCTCGTTTGGGGA
>JAODLC010000140.1:9755880-9766387 GCA_026781145.1 Hippopotamyrus pictus
CAGGTGTCACATAGCCCACATGCATGAAGAATCCCTCAGCTTCATGGATCATGCATCCTGCCGTCTAAGGCCATCTCCCGATCAAAAATGGGGGCCCATGACACCCACGCGCGCTCATACGTCCCCCAGGTGCCGTGGAGCTGGCAGGCTGTCAATCAAGGTGCAACTGCAGCCTCCTGTCCCCAGAGGGCGCTGCATGGGTAGCAAGAGACGAGGCAGCGCAGGGGGACATGGTACATAAATGTCGAACCACACCTGGAGGTTAAAAGCAACCCAAAAGCCATTTAGAAGCTGAAATGCTGGTGGGGGGGGGAGCCACTGCCCATCGCAGGGATGGGTAGTGGCTCTGATTGACGTTTGCCTGCTTGGAGCTACCTGTGGTGAATAAACAAGCACGTCGCGGAAGCAAGCCGCGGCAATCTCCATTCCCGGCTGGCCTTGCACGGATGTGAGCACGCTCGGACCGGACCTTGATCCTCCGGTGACGGCAGATTGACGAGAGCTCAGCACTGGCACAACTTTAGCCCCACCACGGTGGGGGGGATTGTAATCTTCCAGAAGCCTCCGTCGCATCCCCGGTTGTGACGGCAACATTCCGGTAAGCAGGTAAGCGACATTTCAGGTACCGCGCGTGCAGCTTACTGTAAACATCTCACCCTGATACTCGGACATATCTGCCCATAAGCGATACCGCAGCCCCACCTGCCTGGACGTCCACACCGATCAGCAGGGCCCTTCAGAGGCTGCCCTTCCCACTTCAGCTCCAGAACCACACTGTGGCCAAGAACATACATGGTGCATAAATCGTACAAAGACCACCAACATCAAAATCTCACTTCTGGTCAATGAATAGTCTTATTAGGTTCTTGTATGCTGGACGATGTTGTGTAGTTCTTGCTGCAATACTGGTTACATTTGGGCATTTACTGGAAGATCAGCCTATCTGCACTTATGCCTAGTTGATTCCTTGACAGGACGTATACTTGTAATGTCCTGTTTACCTGCCTTGGCGCCGCTACGGGTGGCTGCCCTTCGCGGACAGCTAACGCTACAAAGAACGAGTTGAGGGAGGCGTAAAGACAATTTCCCCACGGGATCAATGAAGTATCAGTTATTATTATTTGCCCAAAGTATCTGCTAAATAACATACAAGTAAAAAAAATATATATATAAAAATTTTTTATACACACACATTAAAGGACAGCGCAAAGTATCGGGTCTCGCCCTCAGCCGGCTGCCATAGGTCACACAGCCCAGGTTAGGTGAGAGTCAGATCTAATAAGAGCAGCCTTTCTCCATGCGGGTGGCGAAGGCCTGCCTCTCTCCATGCGGGTGGCGAAGGCCTGCCTCTCTCCATGCGGGTGGCGAAGGCCTGCCTCTCCACATGCGCGCACCTCCGCTGGCTCATCTGACCGCCGCCCTGCTCTCCATCTGAACCTACGCCTTAGTTATGGACCTCTGGCCTCACTGGACACACTATTCTTGTGCTTCTCTAGTCCTCATGGCCCTTTAGTTCAACAAGAGCTGCAGAAAATTTAAGCTGGTTACCTGCCAGCCATCGGAAGCTGAGTCTAGCTGCCCCGGTACCTGAGCAGGCTCCACGACAGCAGAAGGATTCTAACGTACTGCCTGCCTCACCTACACATCACTTTGGACAAGAGCATCTGGTACATGGATAAATGTAAATGTCTCCACAGAGATGGGAAGAGACAATCATTCAAGGAAAAATTGAGAGGAGGAGTAACATAGTTAAACGGAATCTTGGAATTTTATTGCGTAACAAAACGCATCAAAAAGCAACCAGATATTTAAGCAAGTATGTTACATGTTAAATTCTAAGGCATGTGAAAATTACTTTGGATGGCAGGGTCTGCTTGAGTATTTTGTTACTGCCTTACACTCTTCGTCCTGCTGACAGCGTGTTAACTTGTTAAGAGGTGACGGCTTAACATCTGCCACAGGTGATGGGCCACAAAACCGTCTGTCTCAGCTCTGCCTGACAGACAAAAAAGAAAAACATATTGTACTTGATATTTTTACATTTTTAGACAGCATTTACCAAGAGCTGCTTGACTGTCATTTAGAGTCAGGGAGTCAGTTTCCAGTATAGGATTCTTAGCAAATCTGACATTTCAAATTCTTGATCCTGGTTCTGCTGCAAACTGCTTTGTACCTCAGTTCTTGCAAACACGCTGTACTGAAGTAAACATACTGTGACTGTTACTGAACCGGCATTGGCAAGAAGCTGTACCTGGCACCGCAGGTGCCTGATGCAGCCCCCTGCACCACCCCCCCCCCCACCAGCCCAGCACCAAGCCGGCTTACTGCAAACCGGGCGAGAGCTCATTGGCAGGTGAGGACAGGAAGCCAGAGGCAGGAATTTCGCAGGGTGCAGATGAGAGGAAGCAGCCAGGTGACAAAAGTGCAATTTCAGTGTGTTGGGGGGGGGGGGTCCTCATTCAATTCAGTTAAAAAATGTTTACTGCTTCTAACAGGACTGTACGCGACATGATTCCTATTAAAGTCACTGACGTCATTAAAGTAAGGCTCAGTTTAAAAGCAATTTTCCTTGCTTACACAGATTCGTAACAAAAAGCAACAACGACAGGAATCTTGTTAAGAGTTGCAAGAACAATTTCTTGTGCCGCTTTTCCACTGGCATACAGGAACCGGGCCATACCGAAAACAAAGACTAGTTACAGCACAGATCCAGTTAGCTTTGGTTTTCCACTGCAGAAGGGTCGACTTGGTAAAGGCGTTGAAGGGTTTGGACAGTGATGTAAAACCGAAGAGACGCTTATTTACCCTTCACACAGTACACATCATGATTTATATGATACTGTATGCTAATTTCCAATTTAGAAAGTCTGAGTATCACTGTCTTATGTTAGCACCAAATGCTCTTGGAATTAGCATTTGTTTGCGTAATTTACATTACGAATGCATTCCGTTCAGTTGCTGCATAGTATAAGTGGTTGGAAATTTTCAATTTCTGAATTATCAGGAATACACAAGTACATCACAACTTCCAAAATTACTAATAATGAATAATATATAGAATATACCATATAAAATTTTTCCTTCAGATAATCCATGCGCAGAATACCAGTATCTTGAAAAATTTTGACCAATCAGATGGTGGTGCCGCAACCAGCTCGGTTTGGTACGTTTTCAGCCCTGCTGGCACCAGCTCTGGTATGGCTTGCATACTCTGCAATGGAAAACCGGCAGTTTGCGGTGCAGCTCAGTTCTTGGTGGCCGTGGAAAAGCATCACTGGACTTTAACCATCGTTCATGGGTTAAAACATGGCTGATTTGTTTACAGATAAATTTTACAGCCCCCATGCAGCATTCAACTGAGCAGGATCTTACATTTAAAGGTACAAGGTCACGTTTATCATGGTAATCAACACGGCCGAGTCACCAGCTATAGCCAGCTGGCCCTATTCTCTGCCCCAGGCCCTACACAGCCCTGAAATGGTGACACTAACCCCTTTTTGGCACACAGAGGCAGTTACATACACCTGTTTTGGGCGGCTCTTATTTCAATCCCACAGTTCACCGGTCCCCCCACTGTCCCAGAGGCCCCACACTAGAACATGGGGGGGGGGGGTAGACTGAAAATAGCTACAGTCGGCTGGTGGCGCATGCTTTGAGAGGTGACGGGTGGCCTGTTGGGCCAGGTACTACTCGGAGACATAGCACAGAGGAGGCGCCCGACAAGCTGGATGACACAGCGGGTGAAAATGCCCCTCCGCCACACAGCCAGGGAGGGGGGAATGGGACCGGCTGAACAGGCACAGCGACATGCTTCAGAGCAGCAACACTTTTCACTGAAGGTCCTGCCGACACCAGCTGCGCAGTCACTGTAGAAACTCCCAAGCTGCAAACCTAACCGGTACCTCGGGAGGCTTAACAACGCCCTGCAGGAAGCAGGTTCAGCAGTCACGGATGTTTGGCCAACCCAAACACACACACACACACACACACACACACACAGAGGATCGGGTCCCGGTGAATCCCACCTCCAAGAGCAGCGATAAGCAAATACAGGGAGTGAAGGAGCAGCACGGGGGCGGGCAGGCAGACGGAAGGACAGACGGACGGACGGAGGCGGGCAGAGGCTCCCCCATCCCACCACATGACTAATTAAATTACACCCTCCGGCTACCTGGCCAAGGCTCAACCTGCTGAAGCAGGAGAAACATGATTCTGCTGGTTAAAGGTACAAAGGCGTGAAATAGGTCACCTCAAGGCCTTCACCCCAAACATTCTGGCTACCCGGTTGTGTCTCACTTACAGAGAGAGTTTAACTTGGTCTGACACATCCCAAACGATGGAGTCAAAACTAGGTGGGGAGGCATGAAGAGCAAAATATTATAGCAAGGCACAAAAGACAGAGTTTAAAACTTATGTGTAGTGTCATACTGCTACACAATTTTCACCAGTAGCTTAATGTAGCTGGCTGTCTTTACTTCGGTAGCTCCATTGGTCAGATGGCCGTGAATTATCGCCAAGACCTCTCCTATACCTTCATTTTTAAAGGAACCACAACATAAACTCACAATGCAGGGTCCATCCACCTAAAGCAAAGCAGATGCTTGCTCCACTGCTAAATTCCAGGTATAGTAAGGTAAGGGGTGTCTGTGCGAATGAACCACCTCTGGAAAGGGCAGCCCTGTCATACCTTCAGGAGGAGCTGTAACTGAGCTGCATAAAACTGGAGAAACAGCCAGATACAAAGATATACTCTAGATCAATGTTTCTCAAAAGGGTCCTTGGGGATGCCCCAGGCAACCCATGTTAGGAATGAGCAAAAACATGGACTGTCTTGGGGTCTCTGCGGACTTGGCTGAGAAACATTGCCCTAGATGATAGTCTGGATGGCTAAATTAAATTAACTTGAAAACATGCAAACGACCCCCCCCCCATTTAGTAGTCAGCTGCCACCTTAAGACAGGGCTGCTGCTCAGACAGAGCGTCTGACACCCTTAAATCAAGGGTGTTTAAAAAGAAGGTTACTGGACACCAAGGACCACAAGCTCGAACACACTAATCCCGTTACTGAAGACGAACACCGGAGACTCCATGCTTTTTCCATTTCAACTGCGGCAACCTGCTGACATGAGTCTGGGGGAAATACTTTCACATATGTAATGACGGGCGAGCGCTGCAAACTCCCATTTACGTCCAGGCTGTCACAGGGACGCGTGTGACACGACAACACGGCCACAGATTCCGGCCGCCAGGTGGGGAAAACGTGCCGAAGCACATCACACAATGCAGGGACCGGACAGTCCCCAGAACGGCACCCAGCTGAATGCTGCTCACATTCTAACTGGGCTGAGCTAAACGCACACGGCACGTCCAGCCCAGCGTGCCGAGATACTTCGGCTTACTGGTGCTGCCTCCTTTCCAGAAGCATGTTCCTCACGCCAACAGCTCACATCCAATCCCCAGCCTGGAATAATGAAGCACCTGGCTGTAAATCACACACTACAAAACAAGCCCCCATTACAGGCCTGTAACCCTGCACCCATTCCACAGTCAGGACTCCATCACCCAGCTTTGCCAACTGACCCAAAATGAGCGCTTTCTAACAGCGGCTCGTTCAGCCTGACACACCTGAGAGGCAGGAATTTCAAATCATACCACTTTCAAGAGCCAGGTCAAGGTTAGCTAGACAAGGATTTTCCCAGTAAGGGAAAAATGATTCCACCGGATGGACGCTGGAAGATCATACGGGCCATAAGCAGTATAAGAAGCAGTGCCTGCTGGGTCCCACCATTTACCAGAGACCACCGAAACTCAGCTGTCCTTCGCTGTCCAGTCATCAGCTTCCCCTTTTACAAAGTTTTCAAAGTTCAAACAACTGCTTTTTCAATTTGCAGTATTGCCTCTACTGTAAAAAAAATGGGGCTTTAGCAAAGCAGTGATCCTAACACAGGAGTCTCACTGGCGGGAACATAGCAGAATACATCCTCAACAATGAAGATGAAACCCGGACTAAATACTATTTTATACTGAACCATTTCGGCACCTACAAGAATGCTTTCAGCAATTCCACTGATATAATACCTTTAAATAAATAACCATATAGGGCTAAATAAACCTATAAGCATGTCATTTGAACACGCCAACAGTATCCATGTCACTCTTTACTGAATCAATGACGAGGTTTCATGTAATTTAATGCTTTAATTTCACTTGCTTTTTCCCCCCTGAGAGACCTAAAATATGACGAAACTAATCAGCAGGAAGGACACCATCCATGCCATCGGCCCGTGGGCTATGTGGCAAACTCCTCTCGTAAAGTCGATTCTTACAAAGTGATGAGGAGAGAGAAACATATATTTGATAAATATATGAAATCTGCCCGAGTGTGTCGCCAGGCGCCCTCCCCTCCTCGCGCGACACAAACAGCGGAGTGCCTAGGCCGCGGCCTCACGCCGCAAAGGTATCTGCTCACTTCCGGGTTGCCAGCCAATAGAAACGAGCCACAACAGAGGAATCCACCAACCGGCTTCTACGATTTCGGCAGCGACCGGGGGGCCGGCGCCCACTCTTAGGACGACCATGTCGGGGCTAAAAGCCACGTTTAAATGCAGCCGTGTGTGGCGAAGCAACTGCCGTGCACCCAGCAGACTGGGAAAAACCGATTAAGCACAGTATAATATACTTCCTGAATCAAACGTTAACCATGCGGGACATTTCAGAAGTCAACACCAAGAGATATACTAAAAGGCCAGTTAAAACTATCTCCAAAGTTAACTTTCCTTAAATATAAGCAGAAAGTTGAGTATGAACTTCGGGATCAGACATCAAATTGCCATCAAAACTACAGAGATAATTGCTGTTGACATTATAGAGAGCTTTCGCCAGTCGCATTACCTAGCGTTGTCTCTGTGTTATATGCCCGGTACACTGTTCATAATCATTACTTCATAGCAATATTTTAGCTGTGTAGGCGGTTAAACAAAGTACTTGATAAATAACGATATGCCCTCCTGAACACCCGGTTTGCTATCTGGCCTCAAATGCATACAATTAGCTGCTAAACTTTCACCTGGATATTTATGTCAACCCACAGCAGCTTCAAATATATGTTGCCACAAAATTACGACAGATAGCCATTTCATTTGGAAGACTGTCCAAGTTACATTACTTGCAATTGTCTTTCTGCTTGATTACAGATATAGATGATCACCGTGCAAGCGTCGGCTAGCTGCTTTCAGCCGGCCACACACGCAGGAACCATAGATGCACTTAAGGCGGCCGAAGAACGAAGCGTTTCAAGGTTCTGCCAGGTCTCGGATATTACTGCTTACCAAGAGTATCGTGAAGCAGTGGATTTCTAGAGAGGGTATAACTGCAGATAATTTCATTGTATAGTGAAGTTGTTTGAGGTTACGATGTTGCTTAATCTTCCTGGTCTCTCTCTCGGTACCACCTCCTCTCTTCTGGTGCGGGAAACGAACGGGAATCTCTCAGATCGGAACCACGGCAACCTGGAGCGAAATTTCCGGGTAATCGTACCGGGGTTTGTGGTAGTTGTAGTTCAAAAGGGACGATTTGCGCAATATGTAAGAATACTTTGAACTACAAATACCATGGTCGCACTTGTCGACGAGCGTCAACACCCAACAGAAAAGGAAAGCGGGACTTGTAGTTTCAGTTGCTTCGGGACCCAGATGTGCTCTTCGTCCCGCAAAATAATTTATACCGAACTATACATCCCATAGTTCAGTTTGTGTTTATATGCGACTCCGCACTGAAAGAAAACCCGGAAGATTGCGAAAGGTTTTACTTGCGTGGAGTTTTCTCGTGGTGGTGGATACACAGTGCAACCATGGATCTCTTAACTTTTATTTTTCTCTGGAATATAAGGTGGGTTACATCATGTTTTAGCCTGCGAGCTAATAGTGGGCTACCCAAGCAGTATGACGTTTTGTTGTAAGCTAGCTAATTACCAAAATAGTTACCACATTTTTTTCATCGTTTGCCCCGTCGTTTGTAGTTCTCTCAGTTTGCCAGAACTTAGCGTGGCAGAATTGGAAACTTATTAAGTTAAACAGGGGATCTCCAGGGGTAGCACTTATCGTGAAATGAACCAGATTTACCCCAAATCATTGGATAGTTATAGCATTGGTCCTGGCTGAATCTTTTTGTGCAGGGCAACCCATTGTCATCTAACTAAATAATGTAGAGCATGAAAACTTGGCGGCGACTTATCTAAAAATATTCGTTAGCTCGCTGGTTTCTCAGTTTACAGAATTAATGTACCGAATTGCTGAAGGAGTTGAGACAACAAGGTGCGCACCGCTCTTCAGGACGACATACTGCCCCGATACTTAAACGTTTAATAATAGAGAAAGTGTTTGCCTCTGACAAAATATCACTTTAGAGCAGACTGACTGGTCTTGGATAACTGGGCAATGTGAACTCGCAGATCTGACCTTTTGCATTCAGTAACAGATCCCGTGAAGTAGGTTGACCGGACATGTGAGCTGGTGTTTTAGTTCCGCAGGCATCAGCAGAAACGTTGCCAAACCCACCGGCCTGGTGTGCCTTTTAAATCAGAGTGAAATTTGGGGATTTGGGTCAGGTCTTAAAGAGGCTGCCGGATCAAGGAGCCCAGCTCGTGATGTCCCAGATGATGCTTACGCTTTCCCACCACCTCCTTTAGATCGCCAGCTTCCCCAAGGCTCGGTCAGGCCGAGTGAGGAGAGACGGGGAGAGTGTGACAGCTCCTGCTTGACTGGCCATCTAGCCACCCCAGCCATGGTAAGCAGGGTGTGGTGTTACTACGGTGAGGCTTGGTATTCCCTCACACTGTGGCATTCAGCATGGCTGTATCAGGTGGGGGCGGAACGGGGCAGGTGTACATCTCGCATCATATCAGTGCAGGTAACTAGCAAGCAGGATGCTTACGGGGATTCAAGTATACAGATATACAGCTCGAAATGTTATGCTGAAAGTTTCCAATTTTGAGCACTAATAATAATAATAATAGCGATTATAACAATAATATGCCACCTTGCCTAATCTTCTGCACTCACAGTAACCCACTGGATAAGCAACTATGTAGGATAGATATATACCATCCATCCATCACTAGCTGCTACTTAATCCCAACTGGGGTCACGGTGGGGACCAGAGTCTATCTAAGGAACAAGGGCCGCAGTTGGGAACCAACCCTGGCCAGGCGCCTACACGCCACAGGGCACACAACTTAGAGTCGCCAATTAACCTATGGTGCACACTTTTGGACTGTGGGAGGTAACCGGAGCCCCTGGCAGAAACCCACGCGAACCCCACACAGAAAGGCCCTCGGCCCGACCCGGGGACCCAACCCAGGACCTCTTTGCTGTGCCGCCCACAGATAGATAGATGATATTGCTATTGTTGTTTCTATGCTTATTGTTTTTGTCTTCGTCTGTCACCTGGCCAGGGTTGTTTCCCGCCTGCGCCCCTTGTTCCTGGGATAGACTCTGGTCCCCCCCCCCCCCCCCGGGACCCCACCTTGGGGGTTGTCGAAAAAGATGCTGACACATGGTTTTTGGGGGGGGGGGGGGGGGCTTCCAGGTGGAAAGCTGCGTCTGTCTGTCTGTCTGCATGGGTGTGTGGAATTTAGAAGGTGGTCACGCAAAAACTTCAGACCCCTGGTGGTGGCAGATCTGAGGGCCTCCAGCTGCCTGCGCCGCACCAACGCTTCCACACCAACTGTATCTCTTTGCCTTGGTGCTGCAGCGGGCCGTGTTTCCGTCTGTCCGTCTGTCCCGGCTGCCAGTGCTTTGCGGATAATCCACCGGGTGCCTTCTGTTAGGCCGCCCACCCTCCCCGTGCCGCCTGGCAGGGGCGAGGACCTGCGGCGCATTCCCCGCTGCGAGCCGCAGTCACGGTTGACATGGCGACGCGGGCCGCGACACTCATCCTGCGAGCGGCGGGACAGGGCGGCGGTGTTGATGCAGCGTGCTGGCCGAGTCCACACGGTCTGATTCACGGTGGGCGTATGGAGCAGGTCAAGTGCAAAGATGAGATGGGGGTGGACGGGGGATGGGATGGATTGCCAAACTGCAACCCCCAGTAAGAGGCTGAACAGATATTAAAACACCCAGAGCTGTAATTTACGATCCAAACACGTACAGTCTATTAACTGTATAGCCCATAATAATTATTAATCGTGTAACACGTGTTAACTGTGAGACTGCTAAATTGGATTTAATCAGCAAATACTGCTTTGTGTACAATACACAGCCCTCGCGGTAAGTAGGAACGAATTAATTATGCTCAGTGTTTCATTTAATCCCAGTATTAGTATTAGGATCTGGATTTTATGTGGTTTGGGTTCCTTGTGTTTATTTCAGTTAATGTGTCCTGCTCCTGTTTTTACAGGGTACTGAGCGCCTCTCTGTCGATGTCCTTTCCGCCCCGCGGATGCGCTGAGGCATGACGGCACGACATTACCCCTTGAGGCACCCCCCCCCCCCCCGAAACATTGATTTCT
>JAODLC010000140.1:9795880-9821052 GCA_026781145.1 Hippopotamyrus pictus
TTGGGGGTGGGAGGGGGAGGGTTTACATAAGAAGGGGGGGTGGGGGGGGGAGTGGACACACATGTGACATCTGCCGGGGTCCCGCCGACGCACACACGCCTCCCAAAGGACCCTTTGTGCCTACAGAAAGCCCCCCCTTTCATCTCCACCCCGTCCCGTTTGTGTAACGGTTCCCCAGTGACGTCGCCCCGGCATGGGATCGCCCGCCATCACACGAAGGGCCAACTGGGGGGAGCCACCGGCGCCGTCACACACGCCAGCAGGAGGTCTCGGCCCAGAGGGGCACAAAAAAAAACAGTGAAAGGTTAAAAAAATGTTAACTATGTGAAGCACGAACAGCGTGACTGTGGCATGGACTGGCAGGCCGGACCCCGGGGCAAATGGGTCCGGAGCGTGTCGGCACACGAAGACCCTGTGGCCTGCGAGTACCACACCTCCTCATCCAGTTGGACGAACCCTAACCTCACTTTAGCAGTTAGCATGTTAGCACTCCAGCTGAAAGAACAGGCCACAGATCCTCTTCAGTGTCGAGTCCCGCTCACCATTATGATTCTTCAAAATTCACAAGAAAACGCGGCATAATATGAACCTTCACAGCTCCACTGACACCCACTGCACTAAGACTGGAATTTTCTGGAATCTGCCTTATAGTGTTGATATCAGGAGTTACTGTTACACTAATCTGCAGTACAATCTCCTGCGATTAACAAACAGAACGCTATTTATGTAAAAGTAATGAGGCTTTGGCTGCGGTGAAGGAGCAACATTGCCATCTGTAGGCGAGCTGCAGTACTGCGGCCTCTCTGCCAGCCCGTCACCCCCAGAGAAAGCACCCCCACCCTGAAATCTCACCAAAGGGATGAGTCCCGGAACACCCATCCTGACCCTGTATCAAATGTGGGGGTACATCAGGGCCCCGACCAGGGTAGAGGAGGGGCCTTTTACACAGCAAATAGCTAAACTGATATGGGGGGGGGGGTAGTTGGGGGCACACACACACACACACACGCACAGGAATGTCTTGAGCCACAGCACAGTTTCAGTGACCAGAAGCCCTCTGAGGCTGGATACTTCCTACATGCAGCCACATCCTGCCCTGTGGGCCAGAAGCACAGTAAACAGGCGACTCATACATACATCCCCCCCCCCCCCCCGCCCCCCCCACCAGCAAACATACGCCGACGGAGATGGACGTACAGTGCTGGGGGGGCTTTAAAACACTTTAAACGTCAGGCCTGATTAAAGCACTGCACAAATCTTACCCCACAGCCCCTGCCCCCCAGCTCTGTCAGTGAGGGCTTTGTTCATGGGATGAGTGTGTCCCAGGCAAGGCCTAATGGGAGAAATGGGACAACGAGGGCCAGTGTGAGGCCCCCCCGACCCCCCGCCACTCCCCCCACGAGAAAATTGTTTGATTCCATTATCAGCTGAAATACCCCAGTTCATGTCTCCTCCAGGTAACTGGGGTCGACGAGCTGGCCCCCCTAATTACCCCAGATGGCAGCGAGCCCCCATCCCAGTTTGTGCCCTGGCATAAGGACAGTTCTGGAGCAGGGCACAGGTTGCTGTGGGAATCTAGGTAAACAAGCCCCAAAAAAGACCACTTTGAAAAGACCGGGACTCTTAAATGCTAGTTTGTACCAAACTGAGTCACAAGACAAGTAGAGCATCAGGCCAGCAGATAGCAGCCTTTGAGGTCAGGGAGGCCAATCCCCCACCACCGAAATAACCATGATTATAGGGGTGTCACAGGAATGCTAATCAGCAATGATGCTAATGCTGTTTAGTACTCAACTACGTCAAGTTTGCTGGTGTTACACAGAACTGTATCAGACACTTTCAGGTAGGTGGTCAGCCATGTGCTTAGTGACCTGCTCACTCTCAACAAGCGAATGACTCCTTTATTGCTCATGAAAAACCAGTAGACATATTCAAAATAATAGTCTTTTAGTATTACTGGGGGGGGGGGCAATTCTGCTTGCCTCCAGTACTGGGGAGGGCTTCCTCTGTCTCTCACCTCCCACGCCACGAAGCACCACCGGGCTGCCCCCTAAACAGGAAAACTGACTCACAGAAATATGTGGCTCATTATCAGTGGGTCGCAAAACAAAAACTCTTGCTTTTAATAGGTCCCCCCCCCCCCAAGAAGGGATGATAGTCTATTCCTGTGTAAAGTCACTTGATTGTGGGGGCCGGTCTACACGGGGGGGGGGGCAGCCCAAACTTAGTGTCTACAGCCCAGCATCGAGAATACGTGGTACTGACTGCCATGGAGGGGGGGGCGGGGACAGAAAGGTGACTGGCGTGGGGGTCTAATCCCGGTGGTAAGACCTCACTTGTACTCTGAAGTGGGAGGGGTTTACCTTAAATGCACCAGGCGGATGAGAGAAGCAGCCAGTCTGGCCGTCACCCGCCCCGTCGTGCAGCAGTGACTCAGGCAGGACAGCAGCTGGGACGGCAGCCGTGGCAGGAAGTACACCAGCTGTACCAGTCGCTGCTGGGACTCCGAGGGCAACAGCACCAGGCTGCCCTCCTGTGGGTCTGTGGAGACATCGCAGCCTCATTCATGCGTCCATATCCCCCGTCCAGCAGGAGGCGCACCAGTTAAAGACCTAAACGCGACCAACATACATTTCCAAAGGTTCACCGAGGCTAGATCTTCAGGCTGGTACAAATGGATCAAGTGTAAAACTGTGAGCTGCACAGGGCCTGCGGAAAAACCTGCGATGGGGATGCAAGCAGCACCACCACACGCAGGAGATGCAGCAACCCGAGAGAATAACATGCCGCGTCTTTCCAGTCATGCATTCAAAGAAATTCTGACAGGTACCTCGGCAAACCAGCAGAGAGAAAGACGGACTTTTAATTACCGTCAGCCATCCGAAAACAGAACGATGCCTTTCTGTAAACCCGCAATAATCCGTGAGCAAAAGCCCCTTGTGAGACATTAAAGGAGGCCAGCAATTTCATTAAAACAAATTCCACACATCATATCGCGACGCTCCTTGGGGCCGTAGGAATAGAGCTGCATTACGTGCATTTCCCACGGACACCAGACGGACTGCAGGGCCTCCCTATCTGACCTTCCCAAAACCCCAACCCAAAGACATCATTGTCATAAAGTTAAATTATATCCACTGTTTCAACATAATTAAATCAGAGATAACAAACTAGCACTTCTGAAACATGAAGAGGTAATGTACCCCTACAACAGGCAAATTAGTTGCCCACACAGAACTGTGGTTTGCTCTTGCAATCGGCATCCAGCAAATGGATCGGGGCTCCGTTTTAAAAAGAGCACATGTGCAGATCTGCTGTGTGGTGAGAGCTCCCCCTCCTGGCCGGCCAACGGTACTACCACGACCCCTCCAGGATAAAAAGATTCACTGTCAGACAGAGACACACAACCCAGGGCGAGTCCCTGCCCCCTCCCCCCTCCACTACTGCCACTTTCATGATCACAGATAGAGAAAAATTACCCGCTTACGCACATTGCTGATGTCACAAGCCAGCGGACAAAAGACGTCTTGTGATGGAAGAAACACGAGCTATCCGCCAGCCCCCCCCCCNNNNCCACCGGATTGCCCTCCCCTGCATCAGGCCATCTGCTGTACGTGCGAAGCACTGAGTCCCTGGTTGCATAAGCGCAGGACATGCGAGGTGAGGCCAGGCTGCCTGTCTGCACACTGTTCCATTTTCCAATCGCATTTCTTCTTTTATTGAAGGTCAGTAGGTGGCGTGACCGTTAAGGAGCCAATATGGTGACCGAAATCGCTACCGGATCGTGCCGTAGAAACGGCCCGTGCTTTTGGGAGTAAAATATAAATAAACACAGTAAACACTGGGAGCCGCTTCAGGATAAGCATGTTAAGTAACGGACCATCTGCCGCGTCCGCATCCCTCCTCCAATGAGGCCGGGGCCCTCCTCTCGGCGAGGGCGGCTCCGAGCCGCCCGCAGGGTGCCGCTGGGTGACGGAGTCGCCACATTGTGCCGGATGCGGTCGGATCAGCCTGGCTGGCTGACAGCCGAGGCGATTAGCCAGTCAGCGTCTAAAATACCCGTCACACGAAGGGGGCGGATTAATCCCGAGTTAAAACACAGAAACGCTCAAAAGCAGTTCCTGACGGCAGTCGCGCAAACCGGCGTTTTGGCCTCTGGCCTCGCTCAAGAAGGTAAATCTTCAGGAAACGCCTGGTGAGGCAAAACCACAATTCCATCCCCTGACAAAAGGCCCCTCTCCCTCCGCTGGCCACTCCTCATGCGACACCTTTTTTCTCCCTCACTAAACATCATCCAAATCGCCAGGTGTTTGAATTTCACATGGCCACTGATGCCAGATCACAATCTCACATATATCGGAAAAGATTACAAAAATATTTACAATAGAAATACGTCGTAGGGCGCGATGTCGTGTTTGTATATAACAGCTTTGACCTACTGAATTTAGGTCTAAGAGTGTTACACTCCAAACACGAACACTGGCCATTAGCTCACGCCGATCCGATTTGCGATTTGGATTAACGGGGCCTCACCATACAGTCCGCAGGCCTGCGCCTGCAAGCTCTGCAGCAGGTCTTTGTTCTTCCAGGCGGCCGCCGCCTGCACGGTCTGCAGCAGCTGCGCAGACAGGTGGGGGTTCCGTGAGCCCAGCTGCACCAGCTGCAGAGGCAGGGCTGCCAGCCAGCGTGACAGCATCGTGCTCCTGTGGGGGAGGTTATCCGAGGGCAGTGTGAGCGGGATTAGCACTGGGGCTTGGGGGGGGTCAGAGGACAGGAGGGGGGTCCAGAGCAATGGGGAGGAAGTGGACCCCACATGGTCATGGTGCTGGAGACAGTAGGGGGGTTAGAAGGGCAGGTGAGGGACACATCTGTGGGCAGTGGGCGGTCTACAGGGGGCGCTCTGGGTACCTGGCTATGTGCGGCTGGCCCTGGTGCTCCTGCAGGTAAAGGCGGCTGAAGAAGCGCAGCAGCTGCATGCGGACGGGCAACGTCAGGTTCCTCTGCTGGTACTGCACGTTCACGGCCTGCAGCAGCTCCTCCGTCACGGCTGGGGGGAGCAGTCGCAAGTCACACGGTACCGGGAGTCAGCGCGGAAACGTGCAAGAACGATATCCCCAGATTCAACGTTCATGCTTCATAGTCCAGCTCAGGGTTCTCCAACTCCGGTCCTGGAGAGCTACTATCCAGTAGGTTTTCTTTCTGTCCCACTTGGCTTCCGATGAGCCACACCTGCTCCTGGTATTTACCTGAGAACAGCTGTGGCTAATCAGAAGCCGGGTAGCATAGAAAACCTACCGGAAGGTAGCTCTCCAGGAGCGGAGTTGGTGACCCCTGGTCCAGCCGCTGCTCCTCACCTCTGCTCCTGTGGGTGAGGACCAGCTTCCACACCACCTCCAGCAGGGGCCCCAGGTTCTTCGAGCTCAGCCTGGCGCCGCTGGAGAGCGTCTCCCTCACGAAGGCCCGTATGGGCCCCAGCCAGTCTGCATCCCGGCTGCCCTGCGGCTGCGTGCTCAGAGACACCATCACCTGGCACAGTGTGAGGTTCAGCGCCAGAGGCTCCACAGCACCCCCACCCAGCACCGTGGGATTCTGCGCCTGCGGTTGCTTGCTCCTATTCGACATCCAAATAATTGTCATTAACGCCCTCATCATCATCATCATCCTCCTCCTCCTCCATACAGCAGTAATCAGCACTATCAAAATCTTGACTGACATCTACATCATAACATTTATTCAGCCATTTACACCAACATCATGTTATTCGGCATCCAAAAATCCAGCATCCTTGTCAACATCAGACATCACCATTCAGATCTTTATAAACATCCCAAACACCCACAGCAGCATCGGACATCCCAGTCATCTTTATAAACACCTAGATTACCCAGGATTATCATGACCCACATCAGTTACAGGCAGCCTTTACGCTGTGAAGGCCACAGCACGGACCTAAAATGCCAGAAGCTTCTGCTTATCTCCTGCTTGCTTTATAAATACTCGGCTGATCAGATCCGACCTCCTCACCTCTTCATCTCTCCCTTCTTCTTTGGCTTTGCCACCTCAAGCAGACCGTAAGGGAAGTTCTTCATGAAGTGATGTCTGAAGTCATTCAGGTACGTGCTTCGGAACCAGCCGTCCTAAGGGCAGCAAACGGGAACCAGGTTATGACAGCAGGGCCGGTGCCAGAACACCCAAGCGGAACCATCTCTGCCAGTCACTGCCCCGGACATTAGCCCAGACACCCTTGTCAGAACCCGTTTCCTGCTGGAGGCTTAGCTACCCCTTCTACTTTTACACTGTACCTCCCCCAGTATCCGTCACCAGCGTCCCACTGGTGGGACAGCCTCCCAGTGTGGGTGACAGCTGCTGAATCACTGACCTTTTCTGACCCAAACTGAACAATCAAATTCTCATTCCAGAAAATTTAAATATGGTTCCTAACAGCTTTCCATTTCAAAGCTAGTGTCAGCTATTATTAATTATTATTATTATTATTATTATTATTGTGCTATCAAGTTCCCTGATGCCCACTGAAACAGCATTTCTCCATAAGGTCTGGCTAAAGTGATCTGGAGTTTAGAACCTGGCTTTTCAGTCCAAGAGCGGTATAAATACTCAGCTAGCGATAACATAAAAATCCATAACCTTCAGGATATGAGCAGAGCTTCATGAGCTTTGAACCTTAGCCATGGCAGTGAAAGGGTCAACTCAAGGCCAGTAGACCCTTAGGACGTCTTCTATTAACTTCAGTCAGTATTCCACACATGTCAGTGACACAGATAATTACCAGATCCTCCTGGTGGTGGCGCTGTGGAGCCAGCCTGCGTAACAGCTGCAGTATGGTTAGGACCTGATACATGAGGGACATCGCCTCGGGACTTAGTAGATGAGCACTGTCCGTTTTGCCTTGTTCGCTCGAGGAGGCCTCCACCCACACCCCTAGCAACAAGGGCACCAGAGTAGATGCGAAGCTTCTCACAGTCTCTGCCGACGCCAGGTCTTCGATGGCCCCAGCCCCTGGTTCAGCATCAGGCCTAAACGGCAATAACATAGTGTTAAATCAGGGATGGAACAACTGTCCTAATCCTCAGTTTGTTTTAGACCTTGATATCTGAGCCAGGATTTGTTTAATACCTCAGCTTTTTTTGTTCAACACTACATTGTGTCAACATTCCTTTATCCATCTCTCCCTCTCTCTCCACACACACAGGTTTGTAATTATATCTTTGTGGGGACCCTCCATTCATTTATTTGGGGAAAACTCTCATCCCAACATGATGACCTTAACCCCTATCCAGCCCCAACCTTAACCATGAGTAACCAAACAAAATACGAGATTTCTGGCATTTTAGTTTTTTGATTCCATTCACAGATCTTTGAGGGGACCCGAAAAATGTTCCTCACGACGTCAAAATGACATGTTTTCATCATGTTGTTGGGGACAATGTAATATAAACATAATCCACACACTCTCACACACACAGCACGGGTTTGTGGCTCAGGAGACAACAAAGATGTCAATGTATTTTAGGAGAGTGACATCCATGCTCATTTATAATCAAAATGCAAAGGGTAGAATAAAAGGACCAATAAGTACAAAACTAAATGACAGAAAGGTCCAGTAAACAACGGATGACAATGGTGTCCATTCACCACCAACAGCAACAGCTATTGAACATGAACGTATGAACATTCAAATATTAATTACAGTTTGGCAATAATGTAATCTGGAAAACCAATTCACTTTGCCGGCAAATTAAAATGCGAAAGAGTATCTCATCACAGCAGAGATCGATCTGAACAGGATTCGGCAAACATAGCAACAGGGCTTGAAATGCAAAAGCGATCTACCTGAGCTGGAAGGACGAGGGTGCGGGGGGCCGTACCCCCGAGTTCTCAAACACCTGCAGGCCGCCTTTCCCGAGCACATGGTCCTCCCAGTTGAGCTCCAGGGATGCGACCGCACCTTGCTCCTTGCCTTCGGCATCCGACGCACGCACCATCTGCTCCACAGGCGTCTCATCCACCACGGCTTGGAGGAAGCGACTCAGCCTTAAAGGGAAACCACAGAGGAGTCAGACACGGGTCTGATGCTGGGGGATGCAGCCACATGAACCCTCCGAACACTACATCACGTTAGCTTATCTGCTCCAGCTCCAGGCAGGTAGGCTCCTGCTAAGGCCTTTAACTGAACTGCTCTAGCAAACATCTCTAAGTGTAAAAAACTTTAATCCACATCGGACCCTTTGGATAAAGTTCAAAGCTGACGGGACTGCGGTTTGTATACATGTCGACTTTAATACATGTTGACAGGATAAAACCAATAATTTGACAGATGTGTTCTCATCAAAAGACAAATATTTATCTTATAATAGCACAGAAATATGATCTGCAATATGACTATGGTATTTATAGTCCAATATACCACAGAAGTTCTTTAGGTGAAGTACTTTACTCAAGGGTACAACAGCACAGCCTCTCGTGGGATTTGAACACTTGACTGGTGATGTCATACCTGACAAGCACCGTAAGCCGCCACTGCTGGCCTGTGACGGTGCGTCCCGGGGCCACGGTCAGAGCCCAGCCTCCGCCCGCCCTGCGCTCCTCCACGTCCTTGCCCTTCTGCGACAAACGGCGCTGAGAGATGAGCTCCAGGAAGTTCCTGAGCAGCACAGCAGAGCGGGCCGACAGCAGAGCGGGATAGTGCTCCAGGAGAATGTCCAGCACCCGCAGGGCATCTTCCTGGATGCCCTCGGAGATGTGTGTCATGGCGCAAGTCAAGTGAGCGCTCAGCAGCGGGAAGAAGGGCGCGACGCGTTCGGCCGGCACGCACTGCGCCAGCAGGCGCAGCAGCCGCACTGCCGCTCCACGCACCGCCCCGTCCTTGTCCGCGATCACAGCCGCCGCTTCGCTGAGCACACTCGACAGGTGCTGCTCCAGGAGCTGGGGGTGCTGGCACAGGAGTTCCCGGAGCCCCACTAACGCAGCCTGTTTCACCCCACCACTGTAGTGGTGCAGCTGGGACAAAAGGTCCTGAAAGCGAGATGGAACACGGCTAAAGACAGTAGTTCTCAATCCTGTCCTTGACGCCCCCCCCCCCTGCCAGAATGTTTTCATTCCCACCCCACCTTAATCAGGCTCAGATGGTCCTTAATAGGCTAATAGTGAATGTGGGAGGTTGAAAGCAGGGGGAGTTGGAATGAAAATTTTTTTTTTTTTTTTGGGGGGGGGGGGGGCGCTAGGAACACGATTGAGAACCACTGTCTTAAGAGGACCAGTTAAGAAACACGTTGGTGAAGCAGAGAATCCCACCACTCATCAATCATTAGACATATACCCCATTGGACATATGCAGATGTTTCATATGTTAAATATGTTAACGGTGTTCTACAAAGGAGATAGACTGACGCACTAGATGAAGCGGTTAAACACAGTATTAATCTTCACAATTGCACAATATCGTGTCCTTTCATCTCGTGCAATTTTTACCTTGATGCTGAGCCGCCGGGTCGTGGTCGGACCAGACTCATCTCTCTTCAGTTGATCGGGTAGACGGATTCCTTTCGTCCTGAAGTTAACATCGGTCGCGTTGTCTGGTTTGGGCTTCTTTTTGCCAACCCTGAGTTTGACTTTTTGGAAGTCATCCTGCCTTTTCCTCTTCTTAGTCATACCCGAAGCCTGTAATACAGCGATAAGAACAAGGGCAACCTGCAGTGATTTTCCCGATTCTGTCTAGAACTCCATGAAAGCAACTGGGTAAATCGAAGTCCAACATACTTTAATCAGTTTTGTTCCACCGCTTACAGATTTGTCATTTACACATTTGACAAGATTACAACATTTCAATACACAATCAGCAGAATACCGCTAGCTAATATGCGGGAAAAGTCCACATATTAGATTAGCTACAAGCTAACGTTAAAGGATTGCACGCTTGCTGTGCAATTACTATTTCTAACTAATTATGCACACTGCGGTAAGCTGCAGATAACGGGGTATATGCTGATCCGAAACCATGCTCATATGTTAACTATAAGTACTTACTGATGTGCTTTATATGTTAAAGGCGGATGCCTAAATCCCAACCTGCGCTGGGTAGACGATTCAAGATCAGCAGACTTGTGTATGACAACGGGGTCCTTCCGTAATGGCAGAGCTGCCCTTACGTCTGCCTGCAACCATGAGGTACAATGTGCAGGACAAAAACCCAAATATATACTGCATAACTATATTCTGTAATTTAATGAGTAGGAGAAAACACTCATTCTATATATTGAACTGGAGCTTTTTACAGAAATTATATTTTAAAATTAATAATAATGTGCGGCGAAAATACTAATAACAAATCCTGTCATTTATTCAGTAACTTTATAAATATCAAATCAGTGCAACAAAACAATCAACCCTACTATTTTTCTTATCCTTTTAAATACGGTAGGTGGTCGAGATTTATTTATTTATTTATTTATGCCCAATAATACGTCAACAAACGTAGCGGCCTCCTGCAAAGCCCTCTCTCGCGCTCACCCCGGAAGCATCGCGAGACTGGTACCAGGAAGTACGTCACAGTGGCGTTAAAGATCCACAGTCAAGTAGCGGACTGTCTGCTATTGTTACCTCGAGCTTCGGCGGCCTTTTTTTTTAAATCGTTTTATAACGACGTATACGTGAACGCAACGAGGTAATCGCGAACACTTGGGTTGTTTAATGTTTTTATTGGTATGCGGCCAGTTTTGTTTTCCCTTCGTGTAATATGCTTACGTAACCAGCTAGTCGTCGATGTGGTAGTAGCTATCGCGGCGTCGCTTCTGAAAATGCTTTTGAACATCCAATAAACGCACTTTACCGTCACAGTGAAAACCTGCTGCGTTACTTTCGTATATTGCATTTTAAGTTAGTGATAAGGTATTTGCAGGAAGAAGGTATTTGAAAATTCCAGCCATCTGTTTTTTCCGATTACTTCCGACTTACTGATAAGGCCCGAAACAGAACTGGATGTTTCGTTTCTTGTGTCCCGTGTTGTACTCTACTGTAGCGTATTCCTTTGGTCTAGAGTCTCTAGACGTTTCGTCTCTAGTCGACCGAGAAAATGCCGGCTTTGTTGTAGACTGTAGTCTTTCAATGCAACTGTAGTAATGCGGTCTCATTAACAATCTGATAGGCGCGTGGTTTTTATAACGGTGTTCCGCTTTTTAGAATGGAAGGTGAAGCACCCCCGCCTCCGAAGAAAGCGAAGAACGGAGGCATTAAGGTACGCCGGCAAATCGTGATTTCCTGCAGCCAACTTCGGTTGTATCTCTGAGTTTGATCATTTTCATATCGCTTCATACTATGGCGACAAGTAGAACAGTACACGCTGACACTACTGGAGACAGTAGACGTACACATACGAGTGGCAAATCTGGTTAATTGCGTGTTTAATACGATTCCTGCGTAATGAAAATGTTTTTTTAAATCAAGACTTGTAGTGAAATTTAGCCTAAAAATACCTGAACTATGGCTTTTAAAAGCTGGGTACCCTTTCCGGGGGCATTGTGGTAGGCTGTGTATTTTGTACATGCTTATTGCTGCTGGGCATATTTTGTGCGTGATTTGGCCCATATTGTTTTCAAAAACCATTTCGTTTGTTTCAAAGTTTCTTAAATATGCTTTAATATTGCATTTGCCATGTACTAATCCGTTCTGCGTGTAACTATTGATCAGCTCATAAAGCAAGTACATGGAATGATACGTTACGTAATTAATGTGGATTTTTAACTGTCAAGCTGTTGAACTACATGCAATGAACCTGAGCAACCCTGTGGTGGCTGCAGAGAGCTGTCTTGTACTGCTGAAGCCGGCCAGCCTCCTGAAAATATGGTGACTGACCCAGCTGGAGACGAGGCAGGCCAGCCTGAATCTTCTGGGATGGTGGCCCTTGCACAGGAACTAAAAATGGCTTCGGCATCAAGGGCTTTTGTTCCAGACGACTACTTCTCTACCCCAACAAAAGGGGGTTTCATTTGTTGCCTGTCGGTGACAGTACTTAGAACAAGGTTTTACATTCAAGTACCATATTTGGAAAATGTTTGCAGTGAACACTTTCCAGTTAGGTGCACCGTGACTCTAAATACAGTAGTAGTGTATGTTGGTGTTGAAGAGTCATTATCCCGAGCTGGCGGTTTTTGGTTCAATGAATTTTGTTTCTCTGATTTGTGTGAAACTGGAGTCCTGCAGACAGTTTTCTTGTCTGGATACAACCTGAAGAATGCCTTAAGGCAAGACATACGGGGCGATTGTCTCCGCCCTTGTTATAATGGGGGTGGCTTTTTGTAGCTCACCATCAGGTCTAACCCCATAATTCATTGCTTAACCTTTTGGGCAATTGGGGAGAATGTGACGTTCATGTAGAAGAAACCAGACACATGGTTCCCAGTGTACAGCCCCAGTGTCTGGCGACTATGTCCACGATTTTTGCTCATTTTTCTTTTAATCTGCAAATGTCTCGACTAGAGACTTAATGACCACAGTAAGTGGTCAGTCTCACATGTGGGTTATGAGTACTGGCGTGCCAGAAGCCCACATGCTTCAGCTTACGATAATTTAGTGGTTTACTGGTGAGTGCGAATAGACCAGAAATGTGCCTTTCTGTTCTTGACAATTAATGTATTCAGTGTCTGCTTTCACATCCAAATTGTGATGGAGGTCATGTTGGAGTTGACCTGTATGTGTTCCACCTTGGATCTTTTGAGGTGGATGTCAGCTAAGGTCTCTCCGGTACGGGGCGGGGGCACAGGGAAACCGTGCTCCCCGCATGTTTCTCACTAACGGCTTTGTTGTCTCTCTCTCCTCATGATGGTATTTTATGCGTCCTTTGACAGAAAAGGCAGCAGCTTGGTGACATAGGTAAGTTAATCGCTGTGTCGTTAGCGGTGCTGTCAATGAACTTCACTTTGCACTGGAGTTTTCCGTCTGCCCCGGGGTGGCAGATGGCCACCTGCCAGAATGACACCTCCCCCACCCCACCCCCCACACTGACCCATTTCAAATGTGGCTTTCAAGACTTTCTGGCTCTTGGAAGAGAAATGCCACATGGAGCTTTGTTGCTACTCTCCTGCTGCTTTCTGCAGGGTTGTGCACAACAGCAGGTCATCCATCCAGCAGGCCAGGAATCGCTGTGCGGTTCCTGTTGCTTCAGACCTTAATGCATATCACTTGAATATAGCCAAGGTATCACTGTTTGGCTTGTTCCATAATTCGTGCATAAAAGGAACAAGCAAACCCTTTTTTATGGCACAGTCATAAGGTCATGAAGGTCAAACTTAAGTGGCCTTCATCTTCTTAGTGCCCATTATGATTTGGTGTCTGTCTGCACCAGATGAAGTTAATTGCACACCGTGAATGCTGATTACCTGTGGATGGCAGATGTTGCTGTCTTGCATTGGGTCACCCTACAGCTGCCAATCGGTTCCTTGAGAACCATTAAACAAATAAGAGGGACGGCTTAGGCAAGCATTCTCCCCAGAGCTCAGACCTTAGCACGACTTCTCGGCGGCCTCGGAGTGGACTTGGAGATCTGGTGGAGTTGAATGTCTGCAGCCATGAACGGATAGGGATGTGTGTGTTTGTGGCTCATGTCAGGCGTCATGGGGAATTGTCTTAAGTCGGTTAATGTTTGCCTGGTGGCAGGCATGGTTCCATCAATGGGCTATTGTAAGCATGGTTTGGTGCACAACAGGTGGCGCTGAAGGTAGTGTTCCAAATGGTACCCATTCTGCTGTAATGTCCATTGTTTTGATCTCACTTTGGATACCTGAACTGGTGGTCTTAAACTGCCATAGGAATGTAATTTCTTAAATTGTTTGGCTCTGCAGTCACCCAATTCCTGAAGCTTACTGACGAGTGACATTCTGTCACCTTGTGTGTGCAGGAGTTCTCTAATAAGATGGACCCCCACCCCCCCAATGTGGGCTTGTGGTAGGGCGTACTAACCCCAATCTTTGAATCTTCCTTAGTGTTCACTGGTAAACATGGTGCTATCCAGACCATGCCTTCCCTTGAGAAAAGACTCAAAACCGTCACCGACCCCGTGATTGGTGAGTGCCCGTTTGTTTCCCTGTCTATGCACGCTCCTACTGCCACACCCTCCCATCACGTTCTGAGGTTGTTTTCTTGACCCAATCTGACAGGTCTTCAGTTTGTATGGGAATACCGGAGCCCGAGCAAGTCTGTCCCCCCTCACTACCTGTGCAGGCTCTGCAAGGTCCAGCGTCTGCAAAATGAGATGAGTGCACACATCACCGGCTGGAAGCACTGCTTCAAATATCTGGTATGCTTAGATCATCATTGATTGATTGTCATTATTTGTCTGCTAAATAAACCAGAAGATACAGCTGGCTTCTTTTTGCATTTTTTACATGACCTGATCTAATCGATTGGGAGTAATTTTGTGTTTGGATGTCGGGTGTGAAGTAAGTTTTTTTTTTTTTTTTTTTTTTTTTTTTTTTTTTTTTTTTTTTGGTGGGCGTTAGAAAAAGCACCATCCCGACAAAGTCCCCCAGGAGGAGGAGGCAGCAGTAAAGGACCCTGCGATCCGCAGAGCCGTGAAGGAGAGCGCTGCTGAGGTGGAGAAGACCGAGGGACGGGGAAAGCTAAAGGTGAGTCCCGCTGCTTTTAACTTCCTTGTCGTCTTTGCAGCCCTGGGGAAGGACTCATCATTTATCACCTGCCTTTTAGGTTGTGCTGAAGGAGCCTTTTGAGGTACCTTACTTCCAAGCAATGCGTAAGTGTTGTACAGCCCCCCCCCAACCACTTTTATTAAAAAAATAACAATTCAGGTATATTTTCATGCAATGGATTGTAATTGCATAAACTTTCAATTGAAATCTTCCGTAGCATCTGCAAAGGTGAAGACCAAAATGGGGATGCTTGGATTAGGTATGTTCTTTTCTTCATGCGTTTCCTGCAATACAGCAAAATACAGCCCCATTTTTCCCCAGTTGGGACTTTTCCCTTGTATGATCCCTCATGCTCTGTAGTCTTATGGTATAGAGGTGATGTGCTTTTTCTAACGCAGTCCTGGTTTGCAAGGCCTTGGGCATTGTTGTGAATTGTGGGTAGTGTTTTGTGTGGCGTACCCTTCAGTAATGACTGTAACTCTGACAGATGCCAGGTTTCCGAGAGGTTTCCCAGATGGCATGGTTCCTGGGGAATTCCCTCCTTGTGGAATGCGACCTGACTTCCCCATGGGCCTGCCGATGCGGCGATTCCCCGCAGACATGCCCATGAACAGCGGCGGCGGCGGCTTCTCTGACGGTATGCCCATGCCACGGAACAATGGTGCTGGGCGTCCCTTTCCAGGCGGCATGTCCATGAGGATGCCCGGGGATGACATGGGTATGAAGATGCGAGATGGGGACATGGATTTAAGGCGCTTCCCAGACAACAGGCCCATGGGGATGGGCGGTGACAGCTTTGGCATGGGCCCGAATCCTGGCCGCCGCTTCCCAGATGATTTCTCTGGTGGCCAGTTAGGCGGCTCCAGTGACAGAATGATGGCTGGCATGCAGAAGGGTCCAGAGGGTAACAGCCTGCCAGACACCCTGTTAAAGTACCTGGTATGCTTCCTCCAACGTACATCAGAGGTCCATGTCTTGCATAAGAAACGTTCCTGGCCCTGTGAAGCATTTAATGTCTGTCTGATTCGTAGGATACCTTCCGCATTGAGAATGAAAATGACGCTCAGATCGTGTTGAAAGTGACTCAGAAGCTGACTGATGTACTGATGGAATACAGACTTAGGAATGTCTCCTCGGTAAGGACCAGGATGTGACCAAATTGGTTGATGTATTTAGCCAAAACGTCTAGACACCCCCACAAAATCACAACTGATTTGTAATCTTTAAAATTTTATTCATGTGACATTCTGGTTCAATGCAGGGATCCAGTTTAAAGAACACTTCGTCTATGAATTCTATGGGTTCACTGAATTCCATGGGCTCTATGAACTCGATGAACTCAATGAATTCAATGAACTCCATGAACTTTGGATCCCGAAGTGGAGGCGACCGGTACTCTGGAAGTCTTTCAGGTATGAATGGCATCAATTGCAAATGAGCCAAAATGATTGCTGTTCACCTTGGCACAGGTCCAGGGCGGTGTTCCATTAAGCAGGATTTCTTGCTTGGTGGAATGACTTGTCAGATTTAAGGTATTCTGAGCTAGATTAACTTTCTCATTGTTTGCTTACATTTATCCCAGACTACCTTAAATCTTACAAGTTATCCAGCTAAGTAAGATCTGCTTAGTGAAACAGGCCCAAGGTATTTAAGTAGGAGACTGTTCATGAAAAGTCAGATCTTTGCTTTGCAGCATGACTTGTTGCTTTGCAGTCTTTGTGATTGATAGTTCTTGGTCAGTGTTACAAATTATATTGTGGATTTAAGGCTTTGTTACCTAACTCTTGAATTTTCTTGATGGGGAAATTATAATAGTTGTTCATATTTTCTCTCCAAAGGCTCATCCAGATTCTTCAACTGATCGCTGTCCATCCCAGTAGATCTTCAGCTGCGATGGTCGAGTGGGCCCTGACATCGTTGATGTCTTGGACAACAGTCTTTCATGTTAATAGTTTTGATGGTTTTTCTTTTTAAAGAAGTGCTCATTTAATCCCTACATGTACTTTTTTTGTACAGCTGTTTTTAAAAAATGGCTTGCTTTAAAATGGAGGTGGACCAACTTACTAGCTTGTATGCAGTCACGCCCAATTGCAGTAGTTAAAACAGAGATCACTCCTCATTTTAGGATTATGGGATTTTCTGTTGATATGAATCGGCTCTTGTATCCTTATACATCAAACATCGGTTTCAGCAGGTTTTTGTAGGTGTTAATATTTGGAAATTGTATAATTAATGCATACAATTACTTAGGGGAGGGACATACTAGCCTTTTGAATGCTGCATCCTGCTATCCTAATTTGTTACTCTGTCCATTTAAGTAAAAATTTGAACCCGATGTGTATTTTGGGCTTTTTTTGTGCATTTAAAAACCCATACTTGTCCTACCCAAAAACAAGTATTTATGAAGATCCTACCGAATATGGTGATTCTGATTGCTTAAAGCTTCTCATGATCTAAAATCTTCAGTGTTTGCTATGAGAGGCATCTTGTGATTTCCCCCCCCCCCTCCCTCAGTATTTTGAATGTGTCCCCCAAGCAATAAACCATATATTTTCATTTGGAAAGCAAAGTTGATGTTTTAGTACAAATGCTACAAATACTCCAGTACATGTTTTACACACATTTTGTGGTTTACAGTTCAGATGCTTAGAAATTTAAGCCCATGTACAGAAAGTGTTGGGTTCAAAGCCTGTAAAAAGAAGCACAGTATTACATCTCTGTTGAGCCCTTGACTAAAACACTTAACATCTACTGATCTAGGGATGCTACCTAATCCTGCTCTCTGACACAAAGCTTTCCTTGGCATATTTATTTCATGTGCATATTAAGCATAAACATTTTGGTACACTGATCTGATCCATTCAATATATCTACCAATTCTGAGATCCATTCTGAACTTTTGCATTTCAATATACATGCATGTACAGTAGGTGGTGCTCCATTGTTCATCTGAGTAAACCTCGTCATTTTTCAGGATTATTCCTTATGTTCCTGCAAGGGCCTCGTTTCATACATCTTATACGATGCTCTGTTGCTGCCTCTCAAAAGGATGCCATTGAAAACATTGCAGGTAGCTGTTGGGCTGCTTTGAGTTTACAATTTAGAGATTTTCCAGACAGCTGACATTTCAGTAATTTGTAGTTTCAAACCACATGCCTCAGGCTTACTGCAACGTGGCAGAACTTTACAATCAAAGCAACTGATGTAAATCAGGTAGACGTGGGGAAAATGTGGTTGTGATAGTCAATACCAATCAATTAAAGAACCTGGATTGGTCCTGACTTTGATTTTTGATATCAGTTGGGCACATGAACACTTATTTGCCTCATATCTGCTGCCCCAGCTCCATCTGTGGAGTCTGTATGTTTTTCCTGTTTCTGTCATGGGGATTATTGCAGGTTCTCCAGTTTCCCCGTCACCGTACAAAAACATGCTTAGGTACCAAATTGTTAGTGTGAATGTGTGTGTGTGCCCTGTGATGGGTTGGTGCCCCATCCTGGGCTGTTCCCTGCCTCAAGGGATAGGTTCCGGACCCCAGTGATCCCTCATAGGAAAAGCAGGTACAAAAAAAATGGATAGATGGATTCCACAGGCTTCAGAAAACTTTTTCCAACTTGCATATACTGAAGTACCAAGTAACCTGTAGAACTGCTGCCTGTATCTGTGTATGTACAATTTAAAACACTGAAGGACATTTATACATATTTTATTTCAGCTACAAAAAAATGTGGTCAACCGGGCATCATATACAACTGATTTCATATTTGATATGGCAGAAAAGAGTTAACTAAATACACTTTGAAAGACAACATACAGAATGTCCTCCAGCATTCATACAAAAGTATTCCATCCTTTTAATCCAGATTGTATTGCAAAAAAGAAAAAAAAATCTGGATGTCCAGTTTGTTACCTTCAATAACCAGTAATCATGCTCTTTTGGCCAGTTTGGGCATTGTGATACACAAACATATTCATCTCAATGGCATGAATTAAACTAATACGCTCCTTTACACAAAGGTTGAATGATTCCTGATCTAATTATCTCCTTTCCTGAAAAGCCAGTTCTTAAACAAAAAGATTTTCCATGATACTGAAAGGTTTCCTTCTTGGGGGTACTTTTCATTGTCATTTTTGACAACAAAGATTCAGTAGAATATCTAAACGTATAAATGAAGCTGCCGAAGGTCACATCATAAAAACGAATTCAATAAAGAACACAAGGTGAAAAATAACAATATATTCAAATGTAGAAAGTTACTGTAGGTCACTTTCTATAAAAAGAATTCCATAAAGACTGTAAGATGAAAAAGATACATCCAAATGTGTAAACTGAGTTATTGTAGGTCATTTTCCTCCCAAAAAAATAAGAAATCCATAAACAGAATATGATGTCAAGATGATTTGTCGAAATGTATTTATGGGATTACAGTAGGTCACTGTCTACATAAAGAATTCCATAAAGTAAGGGAAGGACAGAAAGATACACATCCTCCTCACTGATTCCCATTTAACAGATCCTTCACCTGCTGCGTGGTTATTGGGGTCAGAATCAGGGGGGCCCCAAGAAAGTTTCTGCCATTCCGCTGCTCAGCCAATTTGACGGACTGCACTGACTCAAACATCACTACAGCTTCACCAAGTCCAACACCCCGACTGTCAGACAGCAGATAGATGCGGTCTTCTGAAATTTGAAACTTTCCAAAAAAATCCTTTATCTCAATTTTTCGAACATCAGACGGAAGGTTTCTTACATATATGCAAGAAGGTTCCTCTTTCAGTCTTTCAATTCGAGACTTCTTAGCAACTGTGCTGGGAATTGATTTATGTCTCTTCATCATTGCCCTCATCTCTTCCTTTGAGACAACAGACACACTTAAAATCTGAGAGCAAAAATTGTACCTGTCAAGATCCAGAGCAGATATGCAATCCTCCTTTCTGTCAAATAAGATGAATGCTGTGTCTGTTCTGCGGCCCCAGTTGTCAAGCAAATGTAACAACCTGTTGTTGGGAACATTTGCACATTTAAAGAGATCTTTAATCTCTGTTTTTGTAGTTACGGGGTTCAGGTTTTGTATCATGACACAGTACTCATTACTTGGCAGCGGGTTGGAAGTTTGTTCCATTGGAGACCGTGATTGTGATTGATCCAGTAGACACATTTCCCTCTGGGCATCTTTTCGGCTTTTGCATGCCGTTTTACAATGATCAATTGCACTGAACCAGGTGTCTTCCGTTGCCCTGTTCACATGAACACAAAAGGACCCCAAACTTCGTCCACTGTACTTCAACCCTTCATGTGACTCCTGTTCGCTAGCAAACTTAACCAAACAACCACGATAGCCATGCCCAACTTGGGCGTTGATAATGACTTCTTTAACCTTCAGTCCTTTGAAGAAATTGCAGATTTCATGTTTGGTGACGGAGCGGGAAAGTCCTCGGATACTTAAATAACACGTTCTCGATGCTGCTGTTGACAGGTTCCCCCCTGGGCACTTCCCCAGAGGGGCACTGACAGAATCAGGCACAGGTGAGATTCCATTATGACCAGTTACTTCCAGCAAATCCCCTGGTGGTGGTGGTGCTGCTGCTTGCTTCACCTGCATCTTCCCAGCAGCTGAAACCAGGCTGAGTAAAAGGCCTAAAATAACTTCAGGTTTGTTAGCTGTCATCAGAGTCTCTATCAGTTTAGTTTCAGGGTCCGCCCCTGAGGAATCATCCCTTTTCAGGCAGGATATCATTTTCTGCCGAAGTTCTGCTTCACTGCTGACAGAGAGGACAACATGGGACCCCTTGAGGAAAGTCCCAGACTTCCGTAGTGCAAGCTGGCCATCTTCTTTTTCAGCAAATACTATAAATGCCTCTCCAAGACTACCACCAGTAATATGTACCCCACCTTCAGGTATATGTAAACCACTGAAGAATTCACGAATGTCTCCAGATCCTGCCTCCATACTTAAGCCATGTAGCCGTACAACTGCCATTGTACTACTCTTTCTAAAAACTTCCTAAAAAGAAAAAAAAAAGAAAATATTCACTTAAGCATTTAATATTTGTTTTTTCGTACTACTATTACATCAAAAACACCGTTATGATTCTACAAATAAATCTGTAAGTGGTAGAGTTTTTAAAAAGCCTTTACAACAATTAAGTATTTCATATCCCATTGCGTTCCCCATAACACATACGCTTTTTCTGCGGTTTGCTTCTGTTTCCAAAAGATTAACAGCGTTTTATTGACTAATATCTTAAGCCTACCTCAAGAACGACTTCCGTGCACGCTGATAATATAATAGAGGGACGAGTTTACCGCGCACTTTTGACAGGAAGTCTTGCCTCAGGGAATTGTGGGTAGCCGGAAGTATGGTTTGTTGCCATTGCTTGCTATGGCGACGGGGACGCTATCTGTACTCTTTTGCAGATTTTTTCTATTTTGTCTGCTCAAGTCCAGTATTTACAGAGGCCAGCGGTTTTCAATTCTTTTTCAGCAACCCTCAGACTGCGGCGTCGATACGTTTTTTGATACATCAAGTTTATCTTGCGTAAAATGCGGACCAAACCAAATACGCGGTAAATCTGGTAAGTATTAATTAAGTAAAGTTCAAAATCAAATCGGTTTATTTTCGCTGTACGTTTTAAAATGCCCGTTATCAACACCATTTCGAAACGTAAAAAACATTGTAATTGCATTATATATTAACGTTCTTATATTTATAACTTTTGTACAGCTATTTCTACTGCTTTAATTTTAAGACGACATAAAACTAAGGGAGTAACACAATATGCACGTTCATTTTTGTGTTTGTATTTGTCCACCAGGTACAATATGTGTGTGCCAGACGGGATTCAGGGTGATTTCCAGTAACGGCCCGGCAATAACGTGTCAGCAATGCCCAGCTGGTGCCAAATCGGTATTTCTCTCTAATAATTTAAGTCCGCAAACTGAGCATAATTATACTAAATTCCAGTAAATATATTCTGTAACATTAATTTAGCTTAATTTTAACCGCTGCATTGCTTAAAGAGCAAGGTAGTCAAATCTAGCCTTACATGCATAATACAGTTGTTAGCTTCTTGTTATAGGACTTAAAAACATTCCTGCTCTGTTTGTAGGGTGTTACAAGGGATGGCTATGGATGCATAAAATGTCCCTCAGGCCTGAGCGAAGATGGAACATGCCAGTGTCCTGCAGGGAACGTGTTGGGTTTGTCATGGCGCATTTTACTTTGAATCCAACTCAGACATTGCATTTATGGTGCTGCCTGGACATTGATATGTAAATGTTTGTAATCATATCACCGATACAGACAGTATATTTCCATATTGACGATTACAGACCCTTAACAGAATCTAACCTCTTGCCCTTCTTTACCTTTGTACTTCCTATGAGATCGTTTACATTTATTTATTTGGTGAACACTTTTATCTAAAGCAGTCTTCCCCAAACTGGTCCTCAGGGACCCACAGACAGTCCTCGTTTTTGCTCCCTTCCAGCTCCCAGAGCGAAAATGTGGACTTTCTGACAGGGAGCTCATAAGGAGCAAAAACATGAACCAGCTGTGTGTCCCTGAAGACCAGACTGGGAGACAGTGGTCTGAAGATAGAAAGATAATGCTTCTCAAGCATAACCCTTTTGATACTTTCCGATGTAATGGCCATAATTCTCCCCATCGTCATAATTGGCATCTCCATCATTCATAAGTACATAATAATCATTACTGTGATGGTAACTTAAAAATGGAAAATTTGTGAAAACCTCATGTACTTTCTGACCCAGTGGAAAGGACTTTGAATGGGAACCTTCTGGAAGAGGCCGTATGTCAACCCTGCAACTCAGCAGAGCCTGCTTACACAGCCCCTGACTCGGCTGGGATCAGGTATCGCTTCTGTGTCCATCCCTAAGTGACTCATTGGATCAGTCAGCAAAGTGATGAATATGTGCTCTTAATGAAACTGTGCGCATGAACATTACCTGGATGCATCTGCACCTTCTCGATTGTCCTACTTGACTTTGTTTTTCCCCCCAGGTGTGCAAGGTGTCACGACTCCTTCATCAACACTTCCCTATCATGCACGTGTGGTCCAACACAAGTCTCTGTGAGTCTTTTCTATGGGGAACAACAGTATCGCCAGCACATGGCCATGGAAATCCTTTCTGTCCAGCATGAACACAACAACCACACTGCAGATACAATTTGAACGGGGCCGTTGAACTCTAATCTGCAACACCCACCGGCCATGCTGCTTTTTAAGACAAGCTTTTGTGTAATTAAGCATTTTTGATTTTATTGATTTTTTTTTCTTATCAAACTAAGTATGTAATGAAATACATCAAAAATCTTTTCATAAATAATTAATGATTATTGACTTGTCATTCATGTGTTCCTTTAAATAATTAGCTAATATAAAGTTCCTTGTTTTTTATTCTCATTTATGTTTTGCAAAAAAAAAAAAAACATTTAACCATTTTCGTGATAATGATGTAATGAAGTTTAACACTACTTATAGGTGATTGCTATCCTCTAGTAAACACGAATGGATGAATTTAACCTTAATGATGCAGTGATTTCAATCGACAGTTCTTTCAAAGTAAAAGGTTTTTAAAAGTCTAGCTGAGATGAAAACCAACAAACCTTAGCCAGTGGAAATCGGTGAAAGAGACAATAAGGCATTCAGGTTGCTATGTGTGAATTGACACTTGGAGGTAGTCCGGTTATATACATCAGCATCCTTGGTTGTCTTTTCCAGGTGGGAGGTCTGTGTTTCCCTCCAAATAATCTGCCAACATCTGTTGCTTCAAACATCATCTATAATCAACTGGTAAGGTCATTATTGCTCAGGGGCTGTACTTCCTGTGAGCTGGCGGAAGGCTACATTTTTAATATACGTTTTAATCCAGTCAGCACGAACCGATCTAGTCCTTGTTTATAAATTAATAGTTTGCTGTGACGTTCCTCAGTCCCCAGTTCAGCAGCTGTTTGTCTCGGTGAATGTGGGTGTGGTAATTTCTTTTTCCATTAAACATTTTTCTTGTTTCTTTCATCGCTTTCTCCTGCAGGCACTGCCTGTCCAGTCAGTATGGTTCTCCAGACATCTGCACTCCTCAGCTCTGTCCTGCTTGGTAATAATTCTCCATTTCCACCCTACTGCCCTGACTAGGCCTTTGCATCAGTGGATTCATAATGAGTTTATCCATAGCACTGTTGAGAAGCAAAAGGATGAGCGAGATATCACTCCGTACATGCATCAGTTTGGGATTGGGTTGACATTTCATCTTAGTGTGTGTGTTTGTGTGTGTGTTTCTGTATGTGTGTGTGAATAGCTCATGTCTAGGCTGTACCCCATCTTTGGCCATAGCAGCCTTCCTCTAAGAAAACTTGCTGTGGTTCTTGTGATATTACCTGGTACATGTTTGGGCATCTCTTTAGCAAAACCTATTTCCTTCCCACAGGTTTTCTCCAACCTCACGGCCTGCCAGGCCCTGGGCAACATGTGTGTGATGAACATGCACTCCCTCAGCAGCGCCAACAACGATGCCTGCGGGCTTTACAACACTGTGTTCCGGGCTACTGCTGCACTGGGAGCAGCTCAGTCCATTTCCTACTGGTGAGCTAGCCTCAACAGAGGTAGAAGGTTCATGTCCAGGAAGTACAAGTCCAGACCAAGGTTTTGTTTCAGCCAACTAGTTGAATACTCTGTGACTCTTTATACTCAACTGGTTGGTTGAAATGAAACCTTGGTCTGGATTTATACTTTTTGGACCTGAACTGTAGTGCTGGCTAACCGTTCCACAGAGACATTGGAGACATGTTTGCTTTTGTGCTTCATGGATGTCAGGAGGGCTACCCTTCCCTGGCTATACTATGGGGACCAGCCTGGCCTGGCATCCAGAGCCCTGAGGACTGAAGCCCTTCCTGCAGGCTTCACCTTCAAAGGAGCCAAAAAGGTGAGTCGTGTAGCTGCAAGGCCTGTGCTCTTTACCGCCGCTCAGGTGAGCAGAGCCTGGATTTTCACATGTTGGCTATAGCAGATGAACATCATTGGCCTCTTTTTGAGAAAATTAGGTCTGGGGTCTGTTTTGGTCCCTTAAACATACACAGTTATTTTGTTTCGAGTAGGATCTTGACCTTTGTCAACATGTTAGCCAGGTAACTGAAATCACCTACTTCATAACCCTATAACAGCCTGGTCAGGAGTCTTCATTTTGATGGACTTTGTCAAGAAGCTGGTTACCAGAATGCAGTCCCAGACAAAAGAAGTATTTTCACATGCTCTCAAAGTGTTTTTCATAACGGTATTACAGAATGACCAGATGACACTGTACAATAGATTTGTAATTTAGGTTTTTCCAGTAGCAAAACTATTATCTAATAAGTTTAAATTCTGACAATTTTAGGAAGTTATTTGATTCTGCAGGTCTATGTTGTGTTTGTATATTTTTTTTTTCTCAAAACTACGTAGTATTTTTTTATATATATATATATATATATATATATATATATATATATATGTGTGTGT
>JAODLC010000140.1:9821152-9842952 GCA_026781145.1 Hippopotamyrus pictus
GGGGGGGGGGGGGGGGGGGTTAGCGGCTCAGACAGCACGTGGATCCCAGGGGAAAGGAGATGGCTGAAATCATCCTGCGGTCGTCCCCCCCCCCTCCACATCCTCCGTGCGGAGGCCCTGCGGGTGTAATCTGTGCTGCTCCACAGCTTCCCCCCAGAGACAGAGGTTACCTCCCCACACGCCGGCCGCCAAGCGCGGATAACCCCCCGGCAGCAGGGGGGCGCGCGGGCGATCTCCCCTCGCGTGCGGCCGCCTGTTTAATCGACTGCGATGGTCGTTAATCCCGTTACTGCTGGGAAATTTCCTATAAATTTTCAATAACAAGGGCGCTGATGGCAATCAGCGTGATGGGGGGGCGGGGGGATGAGGATGGCTGGGACAGCTGAACCCCTCCCCTTTTTCCTTCTTAGTTTATAATTAATAAACTCGTGTCGACCCCCCCCCCCCCCACTTTGACTCATGGCCCGCCCTTCATCGATCGCCCGGCCTCGTGAGCGGACTGGGGTGTGTAATTCACCTGATTTAGAGCGGGAAAGTGCCCCCCATCTCCTCTCCCCTCTTATCGCCTGGCGAACTTTCATCAGCGTTCGCCGAGAGATGAGAAAGATCGAAGCAGCTTTTTTCTATTTTTTTTCCTCCTCTTCTCTTCTCTCCTCCTGATTCGTGGAAGGATCTCTTTGAGTTCCTCCGTTATTGGCACGGACCCGAAATTGTACAAGATATTATTGCTGTTCGGGGCAGAGCTGTCACATGACTGTGCTCAGGAGGAGGTGGGGGGGATAGTGGGGGCTAATCTTTTCTGTGTCGCGTGTATGTGGGGTGCTATCTGGCTGTGTGGCAAGAGATGACAACCATTAGTGTTGTGGATGGGGGCTGGTCTTTCTGGTAGCGAATGAGGGTGCCTGGCGGTGGACTTGGGGGGGTGCTTTGTGAAGTTGGTGTGTGCCTGGACAGCATGGCACCCAGTGGGTCTCGCACCCTCAGTGCTACCCCCATCTGTCCTCCATGCAGAGAGGGGAAAGGGTTGTTTTGATTACATCTCTGTAGCATTTTTTACCTTTTTCCCTCCCAACTGTGACCAACAGGTGCACGTTTAACCCTATACCACGGCAGCACAGAAATCTGATTGGTCAAGCCGCCACTGATGACATCACTCAGCCAGATTGTAATCATTCGTTGTGCCGATGATGGACGAAGATGAGAGCAGCAGAAGTGGATGTAAACTGGTCAGGCTTTTGGTCTTGATTTTAATGTACCCAACTAAGTTATGGGGGTGGCCTGACCTGAGCTAGAGATTAGTCTTCTTCCTCCACCAGGCAAGGCAATGGGCCAATCATAGACACTAATGGCTAACTGGGGGGGGGCTGAAATCCAGCAGGTACCACAGCGGAGGAAGAGCACTGGAATCCAGAAAGGCAGGAATACACCAATAGAAGTCCCACTAATATCTAGTAATTTACTGATTATTTTTGTGCACATAGTGAGATGATCATTTATTGTGAATGAACTGTAGTGCCTTTTTATTGGCTGATGACTGAGGTTAGCTCTGCCTCTTTCCTGAAACCCTCAGGTTTCCATGAATGTTTTTCGGGTGTCGTGCTGTGATAAATATCTAATGAATATTAAGATAATTATTATCAATGCAGAGTAAACATTGTGCGATTGCGACGGAATCTGGCATGAGGTAGAATACGTCCCAGAGAGCCGCCCTCCCTCGCGGCACCTGACACTGAAGCCCCAGGAATCAGTCGTCCTCTCGGAGGTGAAAACGTCAGATTTCCCCGGGAACTGGCCTAGACTGGTTCGTGGATTGAAAGTCATCCTTCTCTCTCTCTCCTCACTCCCCTTCACTGTCACTCCGTTCTCCTCTTTCCCACCCCAAAAATTCTTGAGAATTCAGTCGCAAAATCTTGGACAGTCCCGTCGCAAGTTGTGCTGAATGTTCAGCAGGGCAGAAATATGTGGAACATGGAAAATAACAGGAAAATTACTTGAATTACAGCCCTCTCCCTGCCTGTACCTCTACGTTCCCAACGTCTTTCTTCAGTCTTCTTTTTCCTCTGCCCCCCAACCCCCCCGCACAGGCAGAGCTGCTCTGTAGCAGGGAAATCTCTTTGGTCCAGGGCGGGCTCCTGTGGCGGGTGCTGATTTGGTGGTGCGGGGGGGGGGGGAACAGCTGCCGTGCACGCCAGCCCTGGCAGCCATCCAGAGGCATGGTGGCCCGTCTTGGCACGCGCCCATCGGGCCTGGCATGTGCATTGCCGCACCTGTTCACATCACCCCCCCGCCCACACCACCCCCGCTCTCTCCCTCTGCATCCGAGCAAGGGAAGCACCGTTTTTAACACCGGGCTGGGGAGTCGGGGGCCGTGTCACATGCAATAAAGTGGATCGGAGAAAGAGCAAGAGAAAGGGAGGAAGGTGCGGGGGGGTCCCGACTGAGGCTATGGTGTCATGCCTCCGGTCCGATGCAGGAATCTCCTACGACACACTGTGAACGTTTGTGGAAGCAGGGAAGGAGAGGAATGGCATGCCGGCAAGGGACTCGGGCCCGGGGAGTCACGACCTCCATGGAAGGTTTAGCATAATTTAATTTCCCGCTGGCGGGAGGCGGCTAAATGCCGCCGCAAGATCGATGCACCTGGAGCTGGAGCCACCTTCCCAGCATTCCCTCTCTTGCGGCCGCTGCGGACGGCAGCGCCGTCTTTACTCGCGAGCGGCAGCGGGCGGCCTTTGGGCTGTTTTTCCACAGATGTGTGAGCGTCTGTGTGATTGCCGGCGTGTGCGTGTTTGATTTGTATTTCTTATGTGTGTGTGTGTGTGTGGATTATGTGTATATGATTTTGTGGGGACCAAATGTTCCCCGCAATATGATAAAAACCTGTTATTTTGACGTTGTAGGGACTGTTTTTCAGGTGATTTTGATGTAATAAAAAAACTAAAAATGCCAAAAGTCTTGCATTTTGTTTGGTTACTTATGGTTAAGGTTAGGGCTTGGTAGGGGTTAAGGCTGTCATTGTTGGGATTAGGGTTATGCCCATAGAAATGATTGGAGAGTCCCCACAAACCTGTGTGTGAGGGTGTGTTTGTCATTGATGGATCAATTATGGGCATTGAAAGGTAGGGAAATGCGGAGTCAGGTGCTAGAGCCCACAGCGCGCGGCGGTATCGAAAACAGGGCGGCCTGCTGTGGAGACTGAGCTTTACTGGGTTTTGGCGGGATTTGGCTGGGGGTGTTCGCCGGCATTTCACCGGCACACGAGGTTCCCCACCTGGCTCGGCAACCGGGAACCTGAGGGAAGCACCTCACTCTGCGGCAGATTAAAATATAAGGACGAGTCGGAAGGTTACGCTCCGCTGGTCTTCGACTCGCTAACGGCGCTCGGCGTTGCATCACCTCTGCGGCTCTGACGAGACAGTGCCGGTCGCCTGCGCAGTCGTCACTCGTGGGCGACGGTGAGCCCTTTCTAAGGCTCCTCTTTCTTCTTGGCCTTTTGCCCCCCCCCATCCCCAACCTCTTTGTTCTCCGGTGGTGTTCCTGCTTGCTGCACCTCCCCCTCCCCCCACCCTCGAGTCTTTCCATGCTGGTAACGGGGCCTGACCAGCACAGCCCCTCAGCCCTTCACATTTCAAACGCCTTAAACCCTTAGATCCTGCTTCTCCCGGGACCCCGTGCTGCTCCTGAGTGAAGGCCGGCGCGCCCCCTCCGAAATTCTGACTATTACACCCTTTGCTGTAAGGTTTCTTTGTTGTTGGGCTTCTAGGTCTGTATCCATTTCACTTCTGCATAAAACTTCTCCCATTTACCTAGTACCCCCCCTCCACTAAATCTTCAATGACCTTTAGTCTCTCCAACCCGATGTTCATGTCATGCTCCAGGTGGTCTCATTCAGCTCCTTCACGTTGGGCTTCCACTGAGCATGCTCGCAAGTCTTCATTAATAAACCATGACTTTGGCATCAAGCCACCTGGAGGTCCTAGAAAATCATCACTGCAAGTTTCGGTGAAGATGCGCCCATGTCATTGCCTAACCCCTGCACAAATGCTGGTTCTTCATTGGCCAACTGGAGGCACCTGAAAATCGTCATGGAGACTTTCAGAGAAGATGTGAAGTTTTCGCCTAGCCGCTACACAAGCGCCGTTTATTTATTGGCCAGTTGGGGTTGCCTGAAAATCGTCATGGAGACCTCCACAGAGAAATTCTCAGTCCTGTAATCACCCCTGGCTAACAGTAGCTTTTCCATAACCAATCATGTGCTCATAGGTCATCGTTCAGCTACCACTCCCTCCTCGGCAAGTCATTTAAAGCTGCTTGCCTTGTTTCCTCAGTTTGACTTAAAGTCACCTCTTCCGACCCCCTCCCAACAAGTCCCGACTTATAGTCCCGTGTGACTCATCGTCTGCTATGCTAATAAGTGTTTTGCTTTGGAAAAGCTAGTAATTATTGTCCCTGACACAGACACATGCATACCCTGTACCACATTCAGTTTCGGGACCTTTAAGACCAAAAAAAAATCACAGAAACCCAGGATAGTCTCGTACTATTACAGTGCATTCATCTCCAAATCAAAACAGATACAATGTAAAATTCACACGACTCAGTTTGCTATCAGTGAAGATTGTTTGATATAGATATTTTTACACAGGGTCCCAGACAGCAGGGATATAAGATTAGATCATTTGTAATTTGAAGATAATTAAAAAAAATAGGTTACAAAATGTTCACATTTGGCTCTCTTGTGGGTGGAAACATATTTAATTTAAGGATTTTTGGTCTTCTTGATGACTGTGATTATCAAAACGGTACAATGTTATTTGTGTTAATATCAGTTATAGGATTAAAACTAGAATAATACAGCTGGACGACTTCTGTCCTTTGTGTGTGTGTGTGTGTGTGTGTGTGTGTGTGTGTGTGTGTACTAGTAACCATAGAAACCTTAAAGTGGTACACATTCCTGCGCTTCTCCCCTACATCCCACACTATGCTACTGCCTATTTCCAAGGCTAAGATTATCTTCCACGTTTAAAATGGGGCACCATTCGTCAGCTGCCTCCCCTTTGAGCTCTGCACAGCGCCTCCTGCAGTAACATTAATAACCGTGTCATGACATCCCGCGAGTAACTTGTTTATCTTTGGGGAGGGGCGTGTCCGGGAGCCCGCTGGCGGTCGGCGCGGGGGCACAGGGCACGAGGGGGGTCCAGCGGTGGTTTAATGGGAGATTAGCCCCTAAATGAAAAGCACGGTAAATGTGGAATCGCCCTCGATTAGCAGAGTCCGCCTGTGCGAGGCCCCCTCCTCATCTCTCTGGCCAATTAGACAGATCTTCGGGCTGTCTCTGCACTCGCCCGGAAACACGCCACATCTTCTGACTCCTAAATGGCCCCCAGATGCACAAACAGGTTAAAAAAAAAAAAAGCACTGGAAGGGAAAACCGGAATGCCGGACACTTGCGGAGGATTTCGGAAACAGCCTGTGTGCGTTTCCAGCCCTGTTTGTTTTTTTGTAAGATCCATCTGTATAAAAGCGTGAACGTGGCGAGATTTGCGTGAACGCACCTGCCGTGTGCGTAAATCCAGGTCCTTGCTACGCGTACAGAGAGAGGCGCGTTATAAATTCCCCAAGGTCGCCGCGCTGATTGGTCACTAATGCAAAGCCGTGACCCTGGGTTTACAGGCATTTATTGACCGGGGGAAAAAAAAAGCTTTAATCCATACCCCCTGCCAATCATCCGTATCCGGCAGCGGCTCTGGCTGCAGCAATGCAGAAGATTTGCCGCAAATGGGAGCCGCTGACTGTCTGACCCCTCATCCTCCGACACCCTCAGGATAGTCTACTGTCCCCCGCCTGCTCATCTGCTCCCATCGGTTGTCACGTCACCTTGTCCTTATCGTTCCTGCTTTGAAAATGGCAGGGTAAGGTGTCCCTAGCAAGACAGAGTGGCCATGCAGAGCCACTCGGTATCCAAAGGCTCTGCTTGTGCTCTGGAAACGTGTGTGTGTGTGTGTGTGTGTGTGGAAAAGCTACTGAATCACCTAACATTTTCATCTGTAAACATATGGATGAAACAGAGACTTTTGCCGTTTGTCCAATACATTCATCAGTCTGGGCATTTTCAGCAGCAATGGGGAATCACAGTCCTCGAAGCATAAGGTGTAAGACTGCAGTGTTCACTCTGGGCAGGCTATATCATTTCTTGGAAGGCCAGTGTCTTGTTCATCAAAAACCGCATCTTGATTTTACATGTAAATGAGTACATGGCGAAATGTCAAAAAAGCCCTTCTCTGTGTCTGCAGTTGTCGACTGAAAATACAGAGAGACGTCAGAAAGAAGCGGGTACCTGTGTGGCTGGGACCGCGCTACGTCGCTAACCCCTGGCACGCCAGGTTTTTAAGCATTGTTATTGCATTATCCGTGTTGCAGATGTTTACAGCTATAACTAGTTGGGTCTTGACTCTGCAACCTCATAATGTCGGAAACGACATCGGTCCAAAGCATTTAACGTTTGTTTTCACGGTTTCGCCTCAGACAGGAAGTGACGTGAACTGGTGGTGAGGGATGTATGCCCAGAACCGGGACGTTTTAGGTGCACATCCCGGAAGGGGCTCTGCACACCCTGCCCACAGCTGTGAAGCTTAAACGGAAATTGCCTTGGTGTTAATCCCGCTCTATGAAATTGAATTAAACTGGCACTCTCCCAATCCCCCCCTCCCCCCAGGCCGCTGGCCTCTTTATGTCGTCATATGATGCAGAGAGGCGTAACAGACGATCACACGTGCACAGCGAGCAGGAAACGTGAGCAGTACAACCACAAAACAGCCGCATATATTTGAATTAATTGAGCTGCTTGTGGGCGGTTTGACTGAAGAAAGGTCAGTGCATCCATAGGAGGGGTAAAGAACCGGAGCTTTGATCTGACCCAACTGGGCCACACACACACGCGGATCCCCTCACATCCGTCTGTCACACTTCGGGGCATAATCCAGGACTCCAGGCTACGTCCCTGTAATATTCTAATGGTTCGGCCTGCTAATCTAAATCACCGTGGTGACGCGTCACGTCAATCACATGTTACTCTGGGGCTGTGGCATGCGTTCGGGTTTTACGGCGCCGTGATAGACCTGCATTTCCGCACACAGATATCCAGATATTCACCAAGCTACATAAGCTGCCCGCGAAATGGTTCTGTTTTTCCCCGCAATTAATTAAACCTCGGGTATCTTTAAAACGATCTAATTAGCCCAACTTTAACGTCGCGGAGTAATTAAGATATTAAAAGGCTCTAATTCGCCTGTATCGTCTGCGTGTGTCATGATCGCAGGGTGTCGGGGGAGGTGGGGGGTGGGCGGTGTTACCCCACGCCTCTCCTCTGGGTCCCGGAGCAGGGCCGTGAGGCACACCTCTGTGCCACGTGCTGCTAACCTTTCTGGGGCCTTGCACACGCGGCCAGGCATACCAAATCATAGGAGCGTGCTAATGGCGGGTGCAGAAGTGCCGGGTAAACACAGCTGGGGGGGTGGTGATGAGGGGGGGTGGGGCGACGTGGGGGTTGCCCAGTGATGGACGCTCGCCGCCCCTCGTGTTAATTCCATCCGGCGCCACCGTAATGGGTTTTGCCAGAGGCCTCTTAGACGGATCCACGGTCGCTCACCCAGGGGAAGGGCAGTGCCGGGCACGTTGATTAACAACCGCCGCGATTGCCGCCGAGGAGGACGGAAAAATACGGAAATAAGGGTTCCCCCCCCCCCCCACACCTGTCTGAGCGCGGCGGTGATGTAGCGGGACACGCTGGAGGTCAGTGTGTTGGTGCGCCTCCTTGCAGAACCTTATCGGTGCCCGTATTACCTTCCCAAACGCGGTAAAGCATTTTGACAAACAGATTTATCAGGCACGCCATATTTCTTCCCCGTTTTAATCAAATGCCGGGGCGGTGTCTGTGACGTGTGCCTAAATTAATAATGCCATTGATCACCCGGAGTGCAGCTCGCTCGCCGGTCCAGCAAGAATGCCAACTTCCCGTGCAAAATCTCAGCAGCGATCGGGATTGTTTTGGCCTTCGGATCGAGGTGTGAGTGCGTGTGTGTGGTCTTACCGTGTGTACTTGAATGTAGACAGATGTACAGTATATGCAAAGTGAGTGTGTCTGTAAGTTCTGTTTTTGTGAGAGACAGAATGCATCTGATGGTGTGTGTAAGAGAGGATGTGTAAGTATTCGTGTATGTTAATGTGTGTATATGTTGCATTTGCGTGTGTTCATGTGTTTGTATGTTTCCATTCTATGTCTATGTGCTCATTTGTGTATATAGTTCTATGTGCATGTTAGGTTGTATATACAGTATGTTACAGTTCTCTGTGTGTGCATGTTTTTATATATATATATATATATATATATATATATATATATATATGTGTGTGTATTAACTCAATTTTCTTAAGAATACAAACATCAACTTCATTGCCGCTGTTTACAATGCGAGGGGAGATTTTCTGAAGTGGGAAACCATCGGAAAAGGGAACTTACAGGTATGGAAACGTCTCGTGCACCAACGGAAAACTTCCTTATGGTTGAATGATCCTTGAGCTCACAACAAATAGAGATATCTCACAATTAGTTACCTTTCCTTCGTCATCAAACAACTCCCAGCATCCCAGTTCTACATATACCCTTAAAATGATGTTGAATAACAACTTCTGAACATTTCAAGTTACAAACCGTTACGTCTGTAATTAACTAACTACAAATTAACTAGGGAAATCCCTTGATTCATATATAACATGACACCCAAGTTGAAAAATGGCTAAATCTGTGTACAGATGTCAGATATCAGTAGTTTCATCGCAAACCCGTGAATTACCGGCCGATTAGTTTAGCCTTCCTCATACAGCTAGTCTGCGCATACATTTAAATTCCTTGCAATTTTTTAATCACCCTGGACTTAGTGGGACACCTGGGACTGGGACTTATCACTCTTAGTTCTGTTATTTGTGTTATTTGGGTTTTTAATAAACGTTATTAAATTCCACATTGGTGGTTATTTTATAATAAACAGGTGTGACTATTCTTTATAATGTCATTGTAACCCTATTTATACAATGAGTAGTTGTGTTCTTGTGTGATGAATGTAAAGTTTCAGTATTTCCTCTCCAGCTATGTCCAGACTCAGCCAGGCGACTCAGCGCGGCGTACACATTTGGAATGTCCTACAAGCAAAGCGTAAGCCCCGTTTCTCCCGAGGTTCAGCTCAGTCTGCTTTTCACGATCATCGCGTGCAGTGACTCGGAATGCGTTCGTGTATTAATGATGGACATAATGGACAATCTGAAGAGGCTGTAGTGCGGACTATTCACCAATCCTTTGTTTAGGATGAATTAAATGACTGATGGCTGAGAGTCCCACCACATACAGTATAGATGTGGACCCATATAAACCTACTTACTTTAAGTCTGTGCAAAAATTCAGTTTTACACTTCACTGATCTTTAGTCATGTGAAATACACAAAATGACCAGCAAGCATTGCAGAACTTACACTAACAACACCTACATACTGTATAAACATACAAAATCACGTGCACTGTTCTCTCCTCGTCATCCAGCCAATGTTCTGTGTTGTTTTCTTCTCAATAGTGTATCCTATCGCTATCTGAGATGCTAACGGCTTTCCCCGAGCCTCTGTTTTATGACATCTTCATGGACGTCGGCCAGGGTAGTAGCGACGGAGGGAGAAATCTCCTGTCTGTGCCTGTCCAGAACCTCAATCTCCAGTTCAATGAGCAGTTCGTCAACCAAGGTGACCATAGATGATGCTCCACACACCTCCAACAGGCTTCTGCTACAGGAGTCCAGCGTCATTCCAGTGACTCGTATATAAAACCCTTTAACCATTTTCTTAATTGCCTGCAGAGTTCAAACACTCAAAGTTTGCCTTGACGCCACAGGCGAGTGCTGAAATAAGAAAAATCAAAAACCCTGCAGTCTCTTAATTTCCAGGTTCAGCAATACCTCCCACCTTCAACTGAACTAGGAGTACATTAGGAGTACATAAAAATGCATGAAGCTTCTTTACCTTTAACTTATGAAGATTTCTGTTCAGAGAAAAGCTCTTCAAAGCAAAGTTATGGGAACACAGAGAGACTCTGAATGAATGCTTATGCAAAATCCGGATGCAAAATCAAATGAATTGGTCATGTGTGCATCTCTTATCAGGAAGTAACATGAACAACTGGTTTCTGACCCGACGGATCTTCCTGGTAGACGCTTTGAGCGGACGTGAAGGCTCACTGACCTCCCTGCCGAAGGTCATACGTGTGGCGACAAGCATAAAGATAAGGCAAGGACACTGGCTGTTCGCTCAGTTAAAGTGGCAGTGGTATGGATCGCAGTGTGCGGCAAACCTAACTGGAGAGGTGTCAGTGGGCTAAACGGTTATTATGCTGTGGTTATGTGTATTGATGTGTAGTACACATTTCATTTTTTAATTTATTGCTTTAATTAAAAAAAAAACTATTATTATTTTCGGTAGTATTTTGAGTATTATTTTGCTGTGATACTGTGATTAATTCTGCATTATTGAGGAATATGACTCTTTTACAGTTTTCAACTGGTGCCCAGTACTCTGAAAGGAGAAGTCTACCCACCTTTGATATCTGTCTCATACTCAGATATCCTTGTCTCTAACGTCAATACACAGACCGTCCCCGTAAGTTACCGACTGACAGCTAGATCACCTGTAAACTAACAGGTTTTCCTCACCGTGAAATTCTTCTTTGCTGTAGGTATCATTTTCAATGGAGTATGAGATGGACCAGAGTGAAGCTTTGGTCAAAACCGATGTGAGTATCTTTTAGCAGGTACTTTTACCCAAAGCGACATGCATCTTTCTGAGAAAGCAAGGGCGGCCAGTTCCAGAATGATGTTTACCATCTTATCAGTGTCTGCTTGTTGCTTAATATCTCCACGTTTCCAAACCTGAATATGATAATTTCATCACGGTGTTTTCTGACATATACGGAATCTGCATTTATGGACGTTTCATATTGTCACTATCTATGAGGTGATCTTGTTCCTTTGTTGAATTTCATCGATGATTTTCTGTAATAACATAAACATGTCCTTAGTTATCATCTTCTGAATCCTTCATGGTCATTAGGTTTTCGCTTAAAACATCAAAATAAAACAGTGCTACACATGTGGTGTAAATTCTTATTAGGGCTATCGACAGAATTACTAGTTGGATTCTACAGTTGCCCACGCCGTGTCCGATAAATATCCCTAATAAACGCTGAGAAAGAGGCATATGAGCTTTTCCCCCCAACTTCTCGCAAGTTAACTCCATTAGGTTTTGCCAGTGCTGTGCTTCCTGTGACAGCCGATGTTCTGCAGATTGCTATTGGAGTCCTGGGTGGCATTTCCGTGCTGTATGCCCTCCTGAAGACAGCCAGCTGGAAGCGGAGAATCGCCTCTCCAATAATTGACCTAACTGCAAGTATACTCTGGGACGCCATCATTGTGTGCTTAAGTGTCCCATAGAGAAATTGTCCTTGCAAGCTTTAGTAGTTTGCATAATGATTGCGACCGTCTATGCTTAACAATAACATTCTGTTATTAAAACATTTAGAACACCAGGAAAGCTAGGTGTTTTCTCTTCTGCGTTACTTTGCACAAAATAACAGATGTTGTGTCTTTTGCCGTATCCAGACAGTTCTGAAGTTCTTGTTGTTCTATGTTGGAGACCTGGCCAATGTGTTCTTCATAATCACCATGGGAACTGGCATCTACTGGCTAATTTTTTACAAGGTGAGATGGGCTTTCAGAGCAGGCAGGTCACTGTTAATGTGTGGGGGCTCGCAGGTGTTCAAACATAGGCTAAATCTTGTTTTGTTTCCTTCTTTTTTTCTGTTTTACTTTTGCATGTACTCTCCAGATGGTGGAGGCAAGTCTATCCTTATTTCCCCACTGTTGTTTGCTCTGCTTTTCCAAGCGAATGCAGTTTGTTTTGTGGGTTACATGACAGGCTTCCCGAGATTTGAATCATGTTTGTTTATTCCAGGCCCAGCAATTTGTGTCAGTCCTCTTGCCACTGCCAAAACAAGAGGAGAAATTTATCACCTACGTGGCCTGTGCTTTTGCACTGAAGGTAACAATACCATTGGTGACCCGTCCTGGGTTGTTCCCTGCCTTGCACCCATAGCTTCCAGGATAGGCTCTGGACCCCCACCACTCTGAATGGGACAAGCAGTTTCGATGGATGGATGGATGGATGGATGGCTGGCTGGCTAGATGGCTGGCAGGCAATACCATTTGCAGTTTTATTTTGGTGTCGACTAGTTTGATCACGTTTGCTTTATGTCCAAGTTGATTCTGGTGTTATATAGATGGGAAAATGAAACCTTATTTCACTTATACTTGTTTTTCTAGGCAATCCAATTTTTACACAAACTGGTCCATCAGTTGTCTGTGGATATATTCTTGATTGACTGGGAGAGACCAAGAGGGAAAATCACCAGGACCCTGGAAGGTGAGTTAAAGATCAGTGATTGCTGGAAACGTGTTTGTTTCCTTTGGGTTTTCTTACTTTTGTGAGGGTGGGTTGATTATATGCCTGACACCAAAAAAGAAATCAGACCCTTATTGTACAGACAATTTTAATAACATTGCTCACATTATGACCAAGGTTATTGCTGTTATTCTTCTTTACTGGTTTGTTGTGCAGCCGCATAATTTTCTAGGAACAATTTAAATGGCATTAAACTGATTAGGTAGATACAGTGATCTCCATCCATGCCATTACAGTGTGTCCACACACAAATGGGGTCCGGCCTTACTCTGTTGCGTTTTTAGGGACAGGCGACCCTAAGGACATGCCCTCCCCTGTGAGTATATGGAGGACGTACTTCGTGGCCAATGAGTGGAACGAGATCCAAACCATCCGGAAAATCAACCCCACCTTTCAGGTGGTGGCGGTCCTGTTTTTCTTGGAGGTACTTTGCAGAGTCTGGTTCTGAGTCTGGTTCTGAGTCTGGTTCTGAGTCTGGTTCTGAGTCTGGTTCTGAGTCTGGTTCTGGTTCTGGTTCTGGTTCTGGTTCTGGTTCTGAGTCTGGTTCTGAGTCTGGTTCTGAGTCTGGTTCTGAGTCTGTGTGTGCGACAGCTAACAGTCAACACTTCAAACTAGCCCAATGATTAGAGATGCACTGATGGTATCGGCCTGCTATCAGTATGAGCCCAAAAAAGCAACAATCAGGCATTGGCCTGTGGTTAAAGATGATCTGATGAATCCCTTTAAAATGTTGACCCGTATTGCTTTGCCCCCCCCATACTAAACAGTTAGAAAAATGTCTGCTGTATGGGACTATTTTTATGTTAGCGAAAATTATGTTAGAAATGCATTTTGCAAACATTGCTGTGCTAAAATTTCACGAGGAGCATCTATCTCCCAAACAATCATATCTGCCAGAAATTTCCTTATCGGTGCATCACTAGCAATGCTAAAATCTAATTTTTTGTGTTGTCTGCTGCCTTTTGTCTCTTGTACTCTCTTGTTCCTCATCAATAACAGAAGTGGTTGATGTAATGTGTTAAGCATGCATAGTTTCCCCGATGACCGGAAATGTGTCGAGGTTCTACCTAAGGTGAATCCCTACCTTTCTAAAGTTTCACCTCATCTACCCTTCTCAGGTGGTGGGCTTCGCCAATCTGGCTCTGAGGGACCCTTCCTCAGATCTCAACCGAGAACCAGAAGCCTATTACCCACCTTGGAGCCTTATCCTTAGATACGGCATAGCCACAGCCGTCTGGCTCGTCATTGGCTTCCTGCAGGTTTGGAGCTTCAACACCTGAATGGTTTCCAACTGTTTAAATACAGTTTGTCATCATATACACCCATGAGCCATACCATTAAAACCACTGATAGGGGAAGTGGATAACCTTGATTATCTCATTGCGGTGGCACCTGTCAAGGGCGGCGTTATATATTAAGCAAGAGAACGGCCAGTTTTGTATTAGAAGCAGGAAAAATGGGCAAGCATAAGGATCTGAGCAACTTCGACAAGTGCCAGATTGTGTTGGCGAGCTGAGTGGGTCAGAGCATCTCCAAAATGGGGTCATGTGGGGTGTTTTTGATACGCAGTGGTCAGCACCTACCAAAAGTTCTGGGAAGGCTGACCGGTGAACCAGCGAAGGGCTCACTGGTGCCTATGGCGAAGGCTAACTAGTCTGGTCTGATCTCACAGGAGAACTACTGTAACTCATATTGCTGAAAATGTTCAATCTGGCCGTGTTAGGAAGGTGTCGAACACATAACACCTTGCCGCTCTACAATTCTCAGTAGAGCGTGGAATGATGGAAGATGGCGTTCTGGACTAATGCAGCACGTCTTCTTTTATTCCGTGTCTATGGCCAGGTGTTGTTTAAGAGATGGCACCAGAATTCATTGTGTGAAGAAGGCGAGCTGGTGGAGGCAGTGTGATGCCCTGGGGTTCTGCTAGGAAACCTTGGGTTCTGGTGTTCATCTGGATGTTACTTTGACATGTACCTAAACATTATTGCAGACCAAGTATATCCCTTCATGACAACTGTTTTCCCCGATAGCAGTGGCCTCTTTCAGCAGGATAATGTGCCCTGCTACACTGCAAAAAATTCTCCAGGAATGGTTTGAGGATCATGAAAAAGTGTTCAAGGTGTTGACTTAGCCTCCCAAAACCCCAGATCTTAATCCGATTAACCATCAGTGGGATGTGCTGGACAAATAAGTCTGATCCGTGGAGGACCCACCTCATGACTTACAGGACTTAAAGCATCTGCTGTTGACGTCTTGGTGCCAGACACCACAGGATAACTTGACAGGTGGAGTCCATGCTTCACCGAGTCACAGCTGGGACCTACACAGTATTAGGCAGGTGGTTTTAATGTTATGGCTCATCGCTATACTCCATGTATCCATTTTTTTTTATTACTGGAAGCATTAACACACAATTCGCTTTGCCATTTGACACGGTGTTCAAAGATCTTGTCGTCTGGTCAGGAGAAAAGTTTTTACTTCTGTAAATTCAACAGTTAGATGATAATGACAAAGTAAAACATGTACTTGTTTCTGTGGATTCAGTTGCTGAACTTGGAGTCTTTTTTATTGAATTCTTTCAGGTGATATTCTTCACTGTCTTTTATGAGAGGTTTGTGGAAGACAAGATCAGGCAGTTTGTGGACCTCTGTTCAATCAGCAATGTGGGTTTTACATAAACCTCCGTTCAGAAGAAACAATAGTGCACTTTATTTCACTTCTCTTTTTGCTTCTCCATGTTATACTTCATTGTGTCACTCTTCATTATGTCACTCCTCTTCATGTTTAATGTCATTATGTCACTCCTCTTTATATTACACACCATTATGTCACTCCTCTTTATCTTACACACCATTATGTCACTCCTCTTCATAATACGCCTCATTATGTCACTATTCTTCATGGTACCCCTCATTATGTCACTATTCTTCATGGTACACCTCATTATGTCACTCCTTTTCATGTTATACTTCATTGTGTCACTCCTCATTATGTCACTCCTCTTCATGTTAAATGTCATCATGTCACTCCTCTTCATGTTTAATGTCATTATGTCACTCCTCTTTATATTACACACCATTATGTCACTCCTCTTCATGTTATACCTCATTGTGTCACTCCTCTTCATGTTATACCTCATTGTGTCACTCTTCTTTGTTTCGCCTCATTACGTTGCTCCTCTTCATGTTATGCTTCTTGTTTCTATCTGCATCATTCCTCATTATGTTGCTCATTATTATGTCACTCCTCTTTGTTTCATTTCACTTTGTTACAGCATATCACATCATTCCATATGCACATAGTGTCACTCCTCATTATGTCACTCCTCTTCTTGTCACTCCTTATTATGACACTCTTCATTTCCACACTGTATCTGTTCTTGTACCGACAGATCTCTGTGCTGCTATTTTCCCACCGTTGCTTTGGGTATTACATCCATGGCCGCTCTGTCCATGGCCACGCCGACACCAACATGGAGGAAATGAACATCAACTTGAGGAGAGAGGGGGTATGCTAAGACTGCTGCCTCTGGCACCATTTGATCAGTGTTCCACGAATCTTTCTTTTGTTCAGCGGCTCAGACTCAGCCAGATCACTATCAGAGTTAAAGAAAGCTTTTATTAATGTATCCAGTTCTAATTGCCTGTCCCCCACATGGCCTGATTTTAAATAATTCTGGCCTTTGTATGAGGTGTTCTTCAATGCGTGGGTTTTGTTTGTCAGATGTGTGTTGCTTCTATTTGACGATTGGGGGGTTGTGGCGATTTGTTCTGTTCCTTTACATTTATGTTGCTCAGGTCTTATTCAAGACCACGCATTTTAATATTTTTTGTAGTTCAGCCTGGACACCCTACTTCAGAGTCTGAGGGCAGAAGGCCCAGACCGTCCTCCTTTATTCGTCTTGCTGTCTCTGCCTTTTAGGAAAACCTCTGTGGCCAAAGAGGACTTCTCCCCAACACAGACACACAGACCTTCCAGGTGGCGATCACGAACAGACTGCGGCAGCAGTATGACAGGATCCTGGAGCCACTGAGTAGGGTGCGTATACCCCCCCCCCGCCCCTGCAAACCCCAGCAGGCCCTGTGCCTGTCTGGCACCATCACTAACAGGACCTGTTGAACTCCACAGAGGAACGGGCCAATGCGACTGGTGGACGCCTCCGCCAACCCGTTTGATCAGAGCGTAAAAGCGTACCACACCATGAACAGGTTTCTGGCCTCTGTGATCGACCACGTAAGGCTGCGGGCACCATGCACAGATGACTTTGTCTTGCAGTTTGTTACAGCAGCTGCTCATCTCTTCATGAGTGTTTCTCCCATAGGCACACCGGGAACTGGATTATATCGTGAAGGACAAACTGATTCTTGAAAGGCTTGCTGGAATGGAATTCATGGAGCCAAATGACAAAAGCATATTTTATAATGGTAATACGGCCATTCATATTTTATAACTCTTGTTCTGTCATTATTTTTAATATGTAAAAGCTTCTTATTTTTATTTATCTGTGTTTTATTCCCCACATAGATGAATCTCATTCATTCAGTGATGTTCTTTACTATGGCAACGAAGCCACTCTGCTTATTTTCGACACACTGTTTTTCTGCATCGTGGATCTGAGCAGTCAGAATTTCATTTTGGCTGCAGTTCTGACCTACATGCAACAACTGGTAAGAATCTGCACTTTGCCACTGTGCACCAGCAAGAGCAGTCAAGCCTCATACGAACCCCCATGCTCTATGCTCCCAAAATGGAAGAGGGTCGAATGTTGTTCACATTTCTGCCAGTAGGGGGCTGAGTGGAGCATAGCCACCACCCAACCCCAAATCCAAAACCACAGGCTTGCCAGCCCCGTTTCCTTGGACTAAGAGAGAACACATGTAGAACTCATCCAGTGGTTCCATTATTATCTACATACTATGTGCTTCTGCAGTTATCATGCTTTCTGTTTTCACTAAAATAGGATTTGCAAAGCTGATTGGCTTTAGAATTGTGTGTTATTTTAATGTTAAAAAGTTATATTTGCATGAATTACATTGCATCATAGTATTATTTACTTGACTAGCACACTTTCAAAAGTGTTTGTTTGTCTGGACATTCATTACTGTTTGAACATTGCCTTTTTGTTTTTCAGATCTTTCAGTTGATACGCAATATCTTCGGACGAAGAAATCTGGCAACAAAGACCCTAGTAGATAAAAGGTTCCTTATATAGGGTTTTGTCTTGGGTATTAAGTAATTATCACAATGTGTTAATAACCAAGGTCTCCATCTAATTTTTTAAGTGCGTAATTTTTTTTGCAAATTTTATTTATGATTTATAAAGCTCCTGACCATTTTTGTAATTTATACTGACAGTAAAACAGCTTCAGTACTTTGTTACTGGTTGTACTGGTTATACTGGTTGTCATGTGGCTTCTCTGTATTCACAGTTTCTGTTAATAAAGGTATTTCATTTTTAATAGGAATTCACTATTGTAGTTACTATAGATTGTACGTACTGAAAGTGTTTATATTGTATTTACATAAATAGCTGATATAATACTGGACATCTTAACACAATATGAAAATATATAATTCCTATACTTCACTTTAAGGAAAAAAGAGCTTGTGGGGGTTTTTAAATCAATGTTCTTTTATGAGAGATACCAGTATCCATATGACAGATACCGGTATCTTTATGAGAGATATCAGTATCTTCACATGCTAAAGTTAGGAATGTCCAGCATACTGTATAACTTGTTTTAACCAGCAGAAGCCGGTTTCACACCTTGTTCCTTAAACATTACACCACCTGATGTCTCATGAATATTGACATTGATTCATTTTTGTTTGGATTGTTGTTTATGAATATTCAACAGAAGAGATGCAATGTCAGATTTTTCCACCCACAGATAAACAGAGTTAAACAGTCCCATTTAGAGTTTACACAGGACTTGCACTCCATGCCCCCCAGGACCATAACATAATAAGTGCTTAGGAGAGGGGTGGATCAAACAGGTGTTTTACATGCCACAGTTTTTGAACCTGTAACCCTGATGTAGCATACCTGTTAAGGTGCTGACCTCAAGCACTGTCAACCTAAAACGCAACAAAATCATGTAATAGGGGAGGTTCAAGGCTGGGCAGCCCACATTCCTTTAAAGGGAGACTCCTCAAATTTCATCAGCTAACCTGTGTGTATTTCCTGTCCTTCCTTTACCTTTATTTTCGTTATGTCTGGTTATGCTGTCTTCAAAGGAATGTGTAAATTAGTGTCAAAATAGTCAATAATGGTCCCATCCAAAAAATAGTCAAAGGTTTTAAATATTTATTAAAATCTCCCACGAGCAAAGAAGCAAATGAGAACGTGACATTCCAAGCAATTTCCCGGCTCATTCAGCCGTCCCTCAGCCCTCGGGTGTGTTGTCTTTGAACAGCGTTGTGGGGGTTTCCTGTGTTTATGCTACTTCCACAAGCAGGCTAAGTTACTTGCGGTGAGTGTCAAATTGTCAGATACTACCATTAGATGATAAAAGTGACCGTCCGGGTGATACACATCATTACAATCACACGAAGGTCGTCTCCCAGTGTTTCACCAACAACATTTCACCAAGACTCGTTGCGAGCAGTTTGCAGCGAAATCACCCAGTCGTATCGAGTCTACACCGGATCTCACAGGTTTGCCTATCACTTATCTTTATCGATGTTTATATATTTTGTGTTTTATGTTTATTATATATATTGCAACGATTTTTAAAATCTCCAAATATTATGGTACGTCTGGACAGCAGCAGAACGGACATATATAATGACTCCAAATGGTCTTCTCTTAAATCGTCTTTTACTGACAGAGATGTATTTCGTGTAATTTGTGCATGAAGCACAACCACCACCGGTTCTTTCCTAAATTGCATTACATTTCCTGTGTTTTGCGATGTGATGTCGTGTTCGATTAACATCATGTAAGCGGCTTGCGTGGACGCCGAAATTTCGAAACCCAGATGCCCAGTACCACTGCGTGATTCCTTTCATTGCATGTTTTTAGTATATTGAGATATCGCATTTCCCTAACATTGCAAGTAGCTTCACCACTGTTTGTAGCCATGCAGTTTTTTCTAGTTTAGTTTAGAATGACAGAGCTACTCGACAATTGATTCCCGGCCCCACGCGGACATTCCGAAAGCGAAAGGGTTAATGGCTCGCGAGCATCAGACGGGCCGCTCCGGCCGAGCCAATCAGAAGCTTCTCCGCGTGGGGGAACGAGCGAGCGAGATGCTGGGCTACGCTCCGCGCCCTGGCTGTGAGCGAGACCCGCAGCGCGAGCCTGAAAGCTGTGAGGCGGCACCAACGCAGGTCGGTGTGCGGGTCCCGTCGGCCGTATTCGTGTCGTGTCGTGTCGTGTCGTGGCGGTGGGGGGGATGATGGACTGGGCGCGCCGCAGTTCGCTTTGCATCACGTCAGCGATGCTTCGCGGTCTGTGCTGGCGGTAGTTTCTGTTTTTTGGGGAAGGGGAGGTAGCGTCTCATGTCGAGTGCCTGCCGCGTTCGCCTTCGGCCGTACGTTCGGACTGTTCGCGTTGGTTAGCCGATGTTTAAACTTTTAACCGGAACGGTGCGCTTTTTTACTTGAGCCAGAAGTCCGAACAGTCATCCCGGTTTGATAGCTAAACAATATGGCAACTTTACGCGTCGCCCCTACCTACGCCTTGTGATGGCCATTCAGCTAGCCAGCTAGCTAGCCCTGTTTTTAATAATAATAATAATAATAATAATAATAATAATAATAGTAATAAAAACTAGACATTGGAAATATTATAACTTCGCAAGCGGTAATATCGGCGACATTATTTTACCACAGTATGCTACTGGAAGGCGTTTAAGGGTAACGTTTTAGTCGTTTGAGGTACATTTATTATTAATTAAATTGCCAAGGAGGTACGAAGCCAGTTATATAGAAAAGCACTGTTAATGTTTGTGTTTTTTACGCTGCTTGTCCGTTGTATGTTATTCGGACGCCGCCTCATCATGTTAGCGTAATGCGGGTGTCATCTTTAGCTGGATGGCGCCTCGTTAGCTTGGCTAACTCGCAGACGGGACCTCGAGTCGCGTAGCTCATCTCCCGTTAACTGGTGGCTGTATAATCCCGGTTAGGAAGGAGATTGTGAAATGCTAGGATGAGCAGAGGACGGGGCAGATCGCAAGGGGGGCGTGTGTCCAGGTCGCTGAAGCCGCTCCAAAATTAGCCAGGCAGCTGTTTTTGGGCAGTAGCTGTCTGTCTCAGAGCTTCGAGGGTACATAATGATTTTTAAAGTGTAATAATGCACCATGTGTAAATAGGCATGATAAATAACAGAATAACACGCACGTGAATTTGCTAATCTGGATTGATTTGGTTATTCATCTATAATCAGGCTTTGTAGTGACTTAGGTGTCCTGTTTCATTATTGACTGGAGCATAGTCCTACTTTGTGTTGAGGTGTACTATTCTGTTCTGTGTTTTAGTGTCTGTAGAGACCTGGGAACCTCCGTGGGATCTGCCATGCCTGTGACCTCCCAGTTATTTAAAGCCATTGGCAGCCGGGAGACTGGAAAGATATGTAGTGCTGCTGTCCTGCGCCAGAATCAACGCCAGGTTTGTCAGCTGCTTCACCCCCTGAACTCTCCGCATCCAGCTCAGCCCTTTGCCGCCGCCGGGCCACACGTGAGACGATGCCAGTCCCGTGGTTACCAAATGTCTGCGGAGCGATGGTACAACCTGACACCACCGCAGGTGAACAGCATCCTTAAAGCCAATGAGTACAGCTTTAAGGTCCCCGAGTTCGACGGGAAGAACGTCAGCTCGGTGTTGGGCTTTGACAGCAACCAGCTGCCGGCCAACGCCCCCATCGAAGACCGGCGCAGTGCCGCCACCTGCCTGCGGACACGGGGGATGCTCATGGGCGTGTTTGACGGGCACGCAGGCTGTGCTTGCGCCCAGGCTCTCAGCGAGCGGCTGTTCTACTACATCGCCATCTCCTTATTGCCGCACGAGACGCTAGTGGAGATCGAGAACGCCATGGATTCTGGCCGCGCCATGCATCCCATCCTGCAGTGGCACAAGCACCCCAATGACTACTTCAGCAAGGAGGCCTCGAGGCTCTACTTTAACAGCTTAAGGACATACTGGCAGGAGCTTATCGACCTCAACAGTCCCGGGGAGACTCCCGATATCAAGGAGGCTCTCATCAATGCCTTCAAGCGGCTGGACAATGACATTTCCTTGGAGGCCCA
>JAODLC010000140.1:9860402-9877790 GCA_026781145.1 Hippopotamyrus pictus
AGAGTACACCACTGGTTGGTTGAAACAAAATCCTGGTCTGGATTTGTACTTTCTGGACCTGAAATTTCCACCTCTGCGTTTAAGTAGGGTTAACGTGTCAGTTTCGGGGATGCTGCAAGCGCTGTCCTCACCCACACCGCCGAGCGTCCCGGCCAGGATCCCTATGGTCTTGGGCAATCCCAGCCTCCATTCCTGGGGAGCGGGTGCTATGTAGCAGTAGCCCAGCTGCGTGCAGTTACACACGCGGACTGGGCCGGGGTGACAGGGCCAGGCAGGTTCATGGTGACCGAAGAGGGTAAGGCAGGGGAGGAACAGAAAGCCAAAGGGGGAGGAAGTGAGTGTAAATAACAACGCAGAGCCACGATAAACTCTCAGGATCTGTCAGCTCTACTCCAGGCACATTCCTGCCTGTTCTCCCCTAAATAACAGCTAATCTTCTGCAGCCATGACAGAATTACATATTCATTCACACCGTTGCATACCCCCTATAAATATTATATTTAATTATATTTGCCTTTCAACCATATATTTTGGGTCAAGCCTACCCTCAAACAGCTGAGGAACTCCCAAGCCTGCGTTGTCTTTGATGCTGATCGGGATATTAAATGTCACGTCCTCTTTGGGTGCACTCTTCAACACAAGTTTAGCAGACGTTCCTAAAAGAATGTATAACCACTTGATGCCCTCACACAAGTTCTTGGAGGACGAAAAATTTGTTTACATGTCTAAATCATATGAGATGCAATCAGTGTTGGGGGAGTTACTCACAAAAGTAATCTGCTACAGACAGAGGTGGAAAGGCTTTATTTCCACCAACCAGTTGATTATAAAGAATCACAGTCACAGAGTATTCAACTGGTTGGTTGAAACAAAATCTTGGTCTGGATTTGTACTTTCTGGATCTGAACTTTCCACCTCTGTATGTAATGGATTACTTTTGTGTGTAACTTCCACAACACTAGCTGTAATACATCCCTCAGTTCGACGTTCACAAAGTACAGGGTCGTGCCTACCATCAGTCTGCCTAATTTCCCAGTTAGGAGCCTTCTTAGACATGGCAAAGGTCAAAGGTTGTCCAAAGGGTGGTCCGTCCTTATCTTCAGCGATCAGGATGACGGGCTGGGGGTGATTCACACACACAAAGCCCTGCGTCGCCGTCAACTTGGGGACGTTGTCGTTGACGTCTTCCAGCCGGATGTTAACATCCCTCTGTGTCTGTAGGTTGGGTGAGTCTTTGGGTTGAAAGAGAAAGGCACAGTGTTTTGGCGTCCTCATCGTGATGCAGCTTTGGATGTGGCTTACACATGACTTACGAGACAGCGACAAACTGTAAGGCATTATCAGATTTATTTTATTTCTTGAATTAGGTTACTTCAAATTACGAAAACCAGTGGTAATGATAAAATGGGTGGGGTGGGGCTTTTTTGCCATTTTGATGCTTGCATCTACAAATCAGGGGCTTTTAATTTCACCCTAAATTGATCAGTAGCACTATGGATGTTATACTACAAACCGCCGGACTGCCTTCAAAACCTCATTGTCAGTAACCTAATATAACCTGTAAATGAAGACAATCAAATGATACTCACCCATTTCATATGCAGACACACGTACTTTGTATTCTGATACTTCCTCTCGGTCTAGAGCAGCCTTCGTTTTGATTTCCCCAGTATTTGGGTTGATGGCTAGCCAGTTCCTCTCATCTCCCTCCAATTTGAATCTAGATCATAAGGAAGATGTAATTATCAGGTAAATTGGATGACACCTTGACAAAACTCAGGTCATCAGACCGATTAACCTGAGAGTTAACCGGGTCCCAAGGAAGGCTTTCAGCCAAGGTTGGTCTGATCTATTTGAATTGCTGATGCTTTCATAAACCTTTATCTGATTTGGCAAAAGATGCAGAAAAAGACATGGGGCAGAAAGTGAAACTGTTCATCATCTCGATGCTGGTACCTGATATCTTTGCCTTCCGGGTCTTCGGCCTTCATTTCAATGAGAGTTGTTCCAACGGTGACATTTTCTTTGACGCTTACTTCATAAATGTCATCGGTAAACTCTGGGGGCTCGTTAACGTTGGTGATTTGGACACGGACGACTGCCGTCGATCGGTTGTCATACTCGACTCCCTTCACCAGAGGTTCGGGGTTCCTAGCGTCAATGAGGAGTGTGTAGACTGATGTGGTCTCAAAATCAAGAGGCTGGAAAAAAAAGAGTATTTTTCAGACCTGAAATGTGGGAATAAGCTTTACTGCTGAATGAGATTAGATAAATGTTTGGTTCCAAATTACTTTACCCTGGCAATGTACAGCCTGCCAATGTGTTGCCCGTTGGTTTCATTGTTGTCAATGGCGAAGACCTGGTCAAGGTCCCCACTTTGGATGTGGTATACCACCTTGGAGCTGCCAGTCCCAGGGTCATCTGCATCTGTGGCTAAGACACTGAGCAAGGTGGTGCCCAATTCTGTGTCTTCAGCTGTGGTCACCTCCCCATACTGAAAAAAAAACACAAGCAAAAATAAGACTGGGAACATGGATTCTTGTGTATTCCAAGGACTGCACATTTCAGATGGTGAAAAACTATTCTTGATGTAGTTCAGTTGAGTATCCTTACATCATTCTTTTCAAACACCGGAATTTCGTTGTTGATATCGATGACCCTGATGACAGCGCTGCATTGTGTACTGTACCCTAAGAACAAAATCTGACATGATTCAGCCTGATAATTTCAACATGTATATTTTCCTTGACAGAATATATGTAATACCTAATCATTTATACTAAAACATGAAAATAGCGGTCAAACACACGTACAAACGGCCACACTTTCTCATAATCCTTTTCTTGAATAGATAGTAGGATGCACATAAATGTGTGTAACATGAAATATGACTAAGGATTTAGCTGTTATCCCTTTGACTGGGATTTCATGGAGGAATACTGGTTGGACTGGTTACCTGTAGGATCCCCAGCTTTGTCAGAAACCTTGATAGTGAGCTGATATTCTGGAACTTCTTTCCTCTGGAGGTTGGAGTTGCCCAGTTGAATCTTCCCCATAAAATTGTCGATTAGGAACATTGTCGCTGAGGGCGTCTTGGGCTCCTGGTCCACTATTTCATATCTGAGAAGACTGTTAGGTGATTTCTCCTTGTCAAGGTCATAGACCTGCAGAACTCCGATCAAGCTACCTGAAGACAAGGAAGGGCGTGTTTGCACACTCGAGGATCACACCACTGCACTCTTACGTGCACTCTGACAAGACAGAGCACTGGATTTCAAAGTTCTCGCATGAAAAATATTGTTGAGCTTACCAATCGCTTCATTTTCTTGCACCTCGAATTGGCTCACCAGATGCTCACAAACAGGCTTGTTGTCATTAAGGTCTTCCACAACAACTTGGATCTCCAAGGGTTCCTCTAAGTCAGCTCCTAAATCATCTCTGGCAAATACTACCAGAATATACTGAAACACAGGCAAATGTTCTGATTCAGTTTCTGACATATACATGTTCTACACTGTGGGAAACTTCAGTAAAACTCTACTGCTCTCCGAAAAAGAAATGATAAATAATATATTACCATGTCTTTCTCCTCTCTGTCCAAAGCTGCTGTGACAAATATGTGACCTTCCTCGTTTATTTCAAAAGGAAAACTGGGATATCGTTCTTTTTGGCTAAGATAGTAATGTGCTCCAATCTCATTTGACTGGACCTGCACGATAAAACAAATGCATATATATTTGCAAATATACACAAAAAACATAAAAGACTCTCCAAATGTCTGAGGGAAATCAGAGGCGACAAGTTCTTGAGAATCCCTAAACCTTCAGATGTGGCATCGCTTGCCCAAGTGCTTCAGATAGGGGGTTAGGGTTAGGGTTAGGGTTACCTCAGCGATTTTCATGGGATAGGGTCCCTCGTGGTTCTCATCTATTCTGATGGATTTTGGGGCGAACCAGAGATTTTGCTGCACCACAATGCTGACCGATGCGTGGTCACTGAGCGCGTTCTCCGACTTGCCCTCCAAATCCTCCACCTTGATGATCAGAGTGTAGTCTGGGCTGTCCGATGGATTCATCCGTTTGGACTCTAGGAAGACATTCACAAAACAGGGCAGACTGTCAATAGACGTGACCAAGGGAGTAAAATGACACATACAAGGCAAGCCATAGTTGGAGATGTACAGTACTTTTCTGTTACTTTTTATTTGATATGTAAATAGTGAATTTGTTATTTTTATCTGCCAAAACAATTGTGTAATAAGTGAGAGAAACTCAGGCACCTCATGTAAAGAGTGTATTTAGCACTGCTTTTCAGGTTCAGCCAGTTCCTATGTCTGCGTCCAGTGTTCAGCTATATTTTATCATCCATCCAACCAACCGCCAATTACTTAGTATCCTAGGAACCATAGCATACAAGGCACCCAAGATGGCATGCCCGTGCACGCACACAAACATGCTCACTCACTATGGATAATTGAGAAATGCTGTTTCACAGTACGTGCTTCGGACTGCAGGAGGAATGCCACAGTATATGGGGAGAATCTGCAGGCAGGATTCGGACTCCTAATCCTGAAAGGTTGTAAGGTAACATTGCTACGGACCCCCCCCCCCACTTAGCCACCTAAGCTTCATTTGCAGAGCATATAAAATAAAAAATATCTATGTAAAAATGAGGAAGCAGACAGAAAACCAGTCTTTCCTCTTCCTTCCTGAGAGTGCTGGTCCTGGAGCTACGCCATTGGGTCCTTCAGTTCGGTTATGCAAATTTTGTGACTCTGTGTTCTGCTTTAATTGTACCCTCAAAGGGACTAATCACTTTGTTTGCAATTAGGCCAGGAAGGGTTTTTAATTTAGCCTCTGTGCACTTGTATGACAACCTTGGCTGCATGCTGAATGGAGCGTTATCCTGTTTCCCATTTTCTGCTGTACAGTGTCACCACATATTTTCCTTGTTTGGCCCAACGTTACCCATAACACCTTGCCTGATCACAAGGGGGCTATGGAGATGCATGATGCAGCATGCAAAAGTACGGCACGAAATATCCAGAATAACCATTCCGCGTGGATTCGATTTCATGTTCTATAAGTAAATTTATGAAAAAATGCAGAAGATTAATTCATGATTCACCAGTCTTTCATGCTCCTTTGGAAAATAGTTTTTCCTAATACTATATTTTAATTTTATAATCACAAAATGCAGTATGGCTACATGCATGAAAATTAAATGACTTTTCTTCCACAGAAAATGTCCTTTAATATTATTTATTGGCTTAGCAAGGTTTCTTAAGGTTTACGTTCGGGTTTTTCATGCTACTATTCGTAGCTCATGGGGTATATTGGCGTGGTAATTTGCACTGTACACCGAACCAAGTTTAGTTCAGGCTTTGGGAGTAAACCAGGTCTTAGTTTTACTTTTTCAACCTCTATATGAACTGGCATTTTATCTAAAAATGCAACCTATATAGGAGAAGCCATTTGATCAAATATCGGGGATGGCCTGATTTTCTCTTCAGTCTGATGCCAAGAAATACCAAGGTTTTTATCCTGGTATGGATATTTGGTGCTGCTCCTTTGCAGATTAAATTTGCTGGGGGCTGATTGTGGCAATCAGGGTTAGTTAACTTGGTTTTATCGAGTTAACTCTGGCTACATAAACTTCAAACTCACTTCGTAGTACAAGGGCTTTTTACTTCAAGGCGGTACAGTGTATGGATGTGACAAATCAAACTTGACACACCCCACTCCTTATTTAGTGTTAAGCTATTTTTGGACATTTTTTCAATGATTTTGTTTTAGTCTTAATCACTCATTGGGTTTTATTTGTATTTTAGAGACTTCAAAAGATGAACATCCAAAAACGGGCAGCCATACTTTTCACGCACCTAGACAGAGATAGAAAGTTCAGGTCCAGAAAGTTAAAATCCAGACCAAGATTTTGATCCAACCAACCAGTTGAGTATGAAGAGTCACAGTCATGAAGTACTCAGCTGCTTGGTTGAAACAAAATCTTGGTCTGGATTTGTACTTTCTGAACCTGAACTTTCCACCTCTGCATTAAGAAGTTTTTTTTATACAAAGTTTATTCATTTGGCACTAGCTCATCCTGAAAATAGTCTGACCTGATCTCTCGACACAGGTGTAAAAGGGGTTGAACTCATAGGGAATGTCTTTCACTGGGGAGCAATACTCTTCAAATTTCCTCTTCAAGATGTCTTGGCTTTTCCAGTCTTCTGTATCTATGGGCATGACACCTTCTCTGGCTTTCAGAGTCGCCTCTCCTGAAACACACACACACAAAAAAGAAAAGTTATCCTTCATGTAGACCAGTGTTTCTTAATCTGCTCCTCAGGAACCTGCAGACAGTCCATGTGAAAATGTGGACTGTCTGGCAGGAAGCTGGGAGGGAGCAAAAATGTGGACTGTCTGGCAGGAAGCTGAGAGGGAGCAAAAATGTGGACCGTCTGGATCGGGTTGGGAAACAATGATGTACACTGAAATTACAAAGGTTACTTTTCATAAATTCCAACAAATAATAAACTTTTCTTATGCACATTTACAAAATAATGGGGGGTTTGGGAAATTGTGCATTAATTGATTGATGGTGCAAATTATCATTATATACTTCTGGTAGCCCTAATAGGTCACCACTGATTGTCTCTTTGACTGGATTTTATTCCATGACAATTGGCTGAGTTTCTTTGACAGTTTAACTTTAATCAAGCTGGAGATCTTGGACAGGTGTCACAACACACCCTCTGAGGTGGTGGCGATTTCCCCGGTGACACTATCAATCTGGAAAAGTGGTATTTTGGTGACATCTGGGATCTGGCTCAGGATGCTGTAGCTCAGCTTGGCGTTGGGCGTCTCAGGATCATCCAGGTCGGTAGCAAAAGCCCTCATGAAAGCCAACCCTGGAATGAGAGATGCAACTCTGGTTGAAACACTGGCTTATCTGGTTCTTGAGTTTCATTTGCTGGACCACATGGCTTACATATGCAGAACTTGCCTTTACAGAATTCAACCGCTATGTAAACTTGAAAGCAGCACTACCATTGGTCCAGTAGGTTAATTGTAATAACGCATAGCACATAACAATCTATGTGATTGGTCTAAATTTACTGTAGACTGTATTTCCCCGAAGCTCTATTTGGCAATATATTGACTATGGACAAAACATAATCTGCCTTTACAGCTACAGCGTGCAGACTGAGATGTGGCAGTAAGATACACACCAGCTGCTCTGTGCTCCCTCACCACCCCGCTGTACTCCGTCTGGTTGAACGCTGGTCGGTGGTCGTTGATGTCGATCACGTTTACGGTCACAGAGTATGGCCCATCCACCGTTTCCGAGTCAGCCAGGGCTTCGATCTTTAAACATTCGCACGCCAGATGAAATTAAAGCTCATTTTACTAAGAATGATGCTGAATATGACACCTTCAGTTACGCTGGGGATGCTGTGACAAGGCTGAGCTTCTATAAACATTCATTTTAAAAGTCTTCAAACATATTTGTTTAAGATTTTATGAGCCTACCCTCCTGTGTCTCTTACGTTTGTTTTGACATAATCTGACATTACAACAGAAAGTATTGTCAATCATTAACTACCAAGATGTTGCGGATATTGTTCCTAATGTTAGATGTAGATGAAGTGCCGTACCTGTAAGCTGTAGTGGTTCCGTTCTGACCAGGACAGCGCCCTCTCAAGGTAAAGCCAGCCCTCACTGGACACCAAGAACTTGCCGTCAGGGTCACCTGACATCCTGTATGATGTCACCTCGGGCTTGGTCGATTTGAACTGTTGACAGAAAGTAGAGTTTCAAATGTTTTCAAGGTTTCAAGAGGTCCAAAATAAAGCTGAACCGCCCACTGATCTGTTGTTTGACCCAACCATCGTCATCAAGAACGCACCAGTTACGAGGCAGGTACACAATCCGACAGAGAACCGATTCTAGGACAGTTAACTTAGCATCTTTCAAAATCAGCCAAGAATACATGTGGTATAAAATGCGGCACAGAGAAAGCTCCACACCCACCTGATATATGGGATATGGTTCCATGGTTCCTTCCGGAACATCAAGTATCTTGTCCTCCAGAGGTCCAGCTTTGTCTTCCCATCCAAGGCCAATGACCTTCAGCATTGAGAGTACAGCAAGGTATGAGCAACATTGTCATTTCATCGTCCCCATTATCAGGGCAAACTTATTCTTCCATTGAGAGAAAAATGGGAATTTAGCTGAGTTACTGTACATAGTGTCTGTGGAAGATAAAACACTGTTCAAGGAAACACTTGTGCTGGGGTTAATGATTAATATAGTATGTCCATCTAGGCGTGTGTGTGCATCCAGATCTCAGTGATGACATTTTTGAGGTTGTCTCTTTGCTTGAGCATTGAGCTTTGTAATGGCAGTAGAAGGAATGCAGCACGCTTTTGTTGAAAAATGAGATTGTGATTCTATTTGACCAATTTCAGCAATTACTGGGTTGTGGGCTTTGTGGGAAGTTACTCGTTTATTTTTATCTATCAAAAGTACTTTCTGTTAAATTGAAGTTGGAATTCGTGTTGCTCCTCAGACAGAGTCTCCAGGACCCCAACACAAAGATGGAGGTGTGTGCACTTTCTCTGTGCTTTGGCAAACAATGGTAAAACAAACAAATACTTTTGATACCAGGCATATCCTTGGAGATAACCATATTATAACCATATTATTATCTATACAATTTCCCACTGCTTTTTCAGCACAAGGTCATAGACAGCCTGGACGGTATCCCAGGATGCATAGGGCACAGGGCCTGTCTATTGGAGATCTGGTCCATAGCACGCACGCGCACGCACACACACACACACACAAGTGGCAATTCATAGACTAACTGCGTATTTTTGGACAGCAGGGATAAACAGGAGAACCCAGAGGAAACAACACAGGAAGAACATACAAGTAGAACCCTGGAGGTGTGGTTCTGCTGGTCCTCCCACTGAGCACCAAGCATGCCACCCTGTCTTGGTCACAGTTTACGTCAATTAATATCTTAAAAATTACAGGCTATAACATTAATAAATCATCCAGTGATCATTCCTTTTTTGTAGTCCTCTAATTTCTAGGGAATAATCACATTAAATATAATGGAAAATACTAATATTGGATACTTACAGCACCGAACAAGAGGGTCAGGCCCAGTAAGCCTGCAGTTGGAGCCATGTTGCGTTCCCGTGGGGGGTATGAGGTACGTGAACAAAGTGAGAGGTTTTCACAGGTCACGGAACCGAAGAAGACTGATCCACCTCCGATCCACCAGCTGCAGGCTTCCAGTGGTCACTGGAAAGACAAGGTGAAGCAACCAGTAACCAGCACGTACCGATTCTGCGACAACCAAGCGGTGAGATACAAACATGACCGGGATCCCTGGTGAAAATGCTCGCAGTTCCTGCTCCCGCTCTCTCTGAAGGCTGGTTACTTATTCACGGGCCGCTACATCTTTCCTCCGCCTTTCTACCACTGATTTTACGGCACGTTCTGCGAATGTACACACAGGCGATGTTTTTTTTGACATTTTGCCTGTTTTGAAAGTCACCCTGCACGCGTGTCGCTGTCAAACTTTCTCTGGGAGTTGGCTGAACTGAGATAAGACTCTGCTTGTGGCCAGTGTGGCAACACAATGTATTTGAAGTTTTTGGTGGATGAAAGTACTGGACTTTTGATTCTAATTCGGGGCGTTCCTCTCGGCGCTTTCAAAGGCGAGTCTCCCTAAGGTCACAGTTTGACATTGGTGATACAAAGTCTCTGGAAAGGTCACTTCTAGGTGTGGTTGTGGGAGTGGCTGTTGGCTATCGGAGTGACTAGATGGGAGAGAGATTGACGGCTGAGAAACTGAGAGGAAAGTGAGTCTGAGAGTGAAAAACATTCAATTTCCAGCACAGAGTTTGGGTAGAAATATAATTTGTCATTTCCTGTAATTAGTGCTGAATTGCTGTTCTGATGTCTCTCTGGTTTCAAGGTGCTCTTGGGTTATGCTACTGTAGAATATAATATAGAAATATATATCAGTGACAATGGAGCTTATTGTCTGGGAATATCAAATTAATAGTAAGATCAAATATCTGTTAACAGCAACCCTGTGTAGGACAAGTGGGTATAGCAAAGATGAATGGAATATCTGTTAATGGTAATGATTTAGATCAGGGTGAGTGATTCCTGTAAGAGGTTAATGTTAACAGCAGACTTATGGTGAGGCAGGCACTGTTTGTGTAAAGGCTGAGTAATCTACTCGCACATCCGACCTTGGAGTATAACCGTCCTTCAGCGGTCCTGTCACCTACAGATCTCACACGTCGCTTACAGTGGATAAAAGGGACTGCAAACCATGAATATCACAGCTGTGATATTGTAGGGGTTATTCTGAACCAAAACTGAAAGGAAGAACTTTAATCAAAAGAAGCACCTGAGCATTTTTGTTGAGAGAATAACGTGACAATGAGGGGGAGTCGGTTCACTTGGCCAAGGTGATTTCCAAAGGCTGACCGAAGAGCATCGGTCAAGCTGCACAGTCTGCCTGTGGTAATTTCACTTTGTGAAGAGGCGTGTCTATTTAAAATGCAACTCGGGTCCAATGTTCCCTGTTAATTCCATTGCATGCTCACTGACACTGAGCTACCAGGTAGGTTAGAACAAGGTGACATTGAGCAAACCCAGGTAACCTTGTGGACTGTCTGGCTGCTATTATTCAGCTGTTTAAATGTTTCAATTTGCTCTTGGAAAATGTCGTGCCAGCTTAATGATCCCCTCATCATTTCTATTTCATTGATTCTTTCCCTGATTTATGGATATTCAAAGATTGTGTACATTAGGAAGGCCCACATGACAGTTACAAAAGACATTTGGGATTGAACAAACATTTCTTTTATAGAAGAAACCATTTCTTTCTTTTTTTCTTTCTACATTTCTACATTTCTATTGTCTATTTGTGTTGGCAGTACATTTTAAGACCCTCTTAAGTGACAAATTTAACGATGAAATGTCGACTCTTGGAAAATCGTGGATTAAAAAAATCACACATGGCACCCTAAAATCCTGGGTGAATACAGAATCCATGACACCCCCCAGTAAAGGCTTGTTTAAACCAACAGGCCCAGGCATATTTGGGAAGACTTGAGTGACCTCTGCAGCTTTCAGACATTTTCCTAAATATATTTCTGGTAAAGAAACTCACACCAATTCCATCCTGACTTTTAGTGGACCTATTATCAGACACTTTGAGGAACTTGTACAAGATCACATGAAAATAGTTCTTATCTTGTCTCTCGCTAGCTAACAGCTGACACCCAATTTGGCACTATCCATGTCATGTTCACCAGGTGATCGTCCTCCAATGACTCCAAACGACACCCAGCATCAAATGATGGCTAAATTCAGCAATTTATGTACCACGATATTGAAACGTGCGTGAACTGAGTGGTCAACCACGGCAAAAGTAAAAATCGTTAAGCTTACCTGAGTGTTAGGTGCTTTGGGCAGCCACTCCTTGGACTTGCCGGTGAATAGTGTGAAGAACTTCTTTCCTAACGCTAGTCAAACGTTAACTCACAACATTTTATTGAACCTAATGATTTGCTAATGATTTTCCTAGCAGGAAGAAGAACCTTCTCAAGTAGGAATAAACTTTAAAGGTACTTTCATAGTTTACTGCAGTTTACTGTAGTAAAAATATGCATATGTGGAAGTCATCTAAGGCTTCTGTCAATATTGTTATTATTTCAAATGCTTCCTAAGAAAATGGTCTAGCATTAAAAATGACTGCAGAGCATAATCTTAAAAATAAACTAATTACACCTTTGTAATATCAGTTTGTTAGCTTCTTGTTATGTCTTTGTGCTGAGTGGTCTGGTCCAATAGTATTTATAATCCTATAAATAATAATGGATTTTAAAGACTCAGTAGAAGTACAAAACACTTGTGACATGTTCTGTGGAGAGCAGAGGACAACTTGAAGGTTAAACAGTTATTAAAGGTCCAGTTGTTTTAGCTGACGAAGGTGAAATTAAGTCAGAGAGATCCGGTCACATCAAGCTACCTACCTGGATACTAACGTTAAGGCTGTTCAGAGCTTTGCCTGTTGCCTTTCTTACCTTACGAAAACTCTAAAAATCAGTAATGGATTTTGCTGGAAGGGGAACTCTGCCTTTTATTATACTTATGGACCTTAACAAAAGAATGACTCATTTCATATCTATCTCAGGTAACTGGGATTAGTGTGATATTTTGTACAGCCAATATTTAAAAAGACATAAACCTCAATTTTAATTTAGTCCTGCTGGTTAATCCAGTTAAGGCAACACAACCTTATTACAGTCTCTGCTGGTATCAGTGCTGGTTCAAGGTGGCAAGGGCAGAATTTGATCTCCAGTAATTATGATTATGTCCTTAGGACCTGACCCTGAGTCAATGTGACTTTCTACCTGTTAATGTCGATTGGCAAAGATATGCTGACCCTACATCAGTAGTTCAAGCTAGAATGTACTGTAACTGGCAAACATTCTAAATTTCTTTGAGTCTGTTCCTAAAAATAAAATAAGCAAAAAATTAAGTAAGCTTCACTGGTATTTTAAGTCCATCGGAATGGTAAACACTGACCTTTTAATTTGAAATATGACAAGAAAAGGGGATTGTTACTCTGAGGAAGTGATACAGGACACAGACTGGGATTCCACTTGGTCCTTTCTTGGAGGCTGTGTAAATAGACATGCAAAGAGTGAAAAAAATGTTACTTTTCAGCCTTAAAATAGCCACTAGTTCTTCAGTGAGTTTCATTTTCTCTGCTCTCTGGGCTCAAGTCCAAAGGAACATTTGGGACAGAGTGCTCTAGCATGTCTTACAAATACAGTGGTGGCTATGATGTCCCTGACCTCTAGGGGCACTGTGTGGTCGGTGAGATTTTTGTTCGATGTAGGCTTGTCCATTTTCAGATATGTCGCAGGCTGTTCTTGTGATTTTTATGTGTCTGAACACCAGAGGTGGATAGTTAAGATCCAAGAAATAAAAATCCAGACCAAGTTTTAGTCCCAACTGAGCTGCTGAGACCTGAGACTCTTTATACTTAACTGGTTGATTGAAACTAAATCTTGGTCTGGAGTTTTACTTTTTAGACCTGAACTATCCAGCTGTTTTGGGTCATTATTTAAACGGTGATGAAACCTGTTTGCGCTCTCACATTCACAGAGTATACCGCCACTACTTTTGCAACATTGCAACCTGAAAAATACTAAGTTAATAAACATCCCATGATTTGAGAAGGTGAATTACGGCCTACACTGATAAATACAATGAATTTAATAAAAGCATTAGCTTAATGCCGTATTTCTGTATATTTAATGGAAGTCATGGAGTGAAATCTTCAACACCTGATATTTGGGTCAACCTTTTAGATATGTTCAAAAAATATTTATTCCATTTTCTATTGTTTGACAAGGCAGTCGTATATTTTCAGTTTTATTGCACAAAGTTAATACGTACATTTTACAACACATTAATAAATAAATCAATTAAAAGATCCTCAAAAAAATAATTGTATGAACAGCAATATATAGCAAAATATAGTAACAACAATAAAGCTAAATGTTACTTTTACTTTTTGACAAATATACCAAACAGCAGCAAGATATCTTTGAAGTTAACGTACAAAATGTGTAAACCTCCCAAAATACAGATAAATATATTCACATATATACACATAAATATATTACTTGAACATGCCTCTTAAGGTTGCCATGGTAACCACATCAAAGCACTTGTGAAACTTCAATCGTGAGCCAAGGATTACATAGTAACTACTATCACTATTTCTACTTTAGTGAGCCAAGGTTGTCTGACAGAGTAGTTAATCGCTAATGGTTGACTTCTCGACAATGTCAGGAAGTGAACCATCAAAACCTCAGGGCTCAATCCACCCCCCCCAATTGTAAGTATACCACCAATATACATTTCAAAGTAATAAAAATGAGGCATAATATTCCCACGAGGCTCTCCAGCCTGTCACAGGCAGAAGGTCAGAGCATAGGCCTTTTTTACATCATAATCTAATGTAGATTGATGTGTGTCTGAGGCGTGTGTCTACAGCACGGAGAGGTCATGGCATGATTTGGACTTCAGGCGGAATGCTACGTTCTTGTTGTTTCTGGCCACCAGTTTGTCCAGGAAGCGCTTGGCTTTTTTGGGCAGGCTCTCCCGCCTGCGGCTCAAGCCCCTCCGCCGCTCGTTCGCCTCCTTGCTGTCCCGCCGCAGCCGCAGCTGCCGCACGATGCCTTCAAACATCTCCTGCACGTTGTGCTGCATCACCGCCGACGTCTCGATGAATTTGCAGTCGAACACCACAGCGCATGCCCTTCCCTCTGCGGGGCAAGGAGGGGGAGAGATATGCATTGGGCTTTCCAATCAAAACACACAGAGGAAACCACGGAACAGGTGCTGGTTAATGGCCAGGACTTCGTCAGTGAACCAATCAAAATATATATTTAAAAAATGCATTCACCACACAATGTAACATTCTGAAGCAGTGAATAAAAAATTGCTATTTATGTTACAGGTTTAAATGTCTTTTGCTAGACTTAAGCAGTTAATTACTTGAGCAGTTGAGTTGTGATAATTTTTTCAGCAGAAATACGAATGTGCCGTTAAACGTATAAAGCGGCAGGTGTACAGTTTTGATGGAGAAACACCGCTGACTTACCACTGACTGACACTTCTCTGCATCTGACAAGGTCACACTTGTTTCCCACCAAGATTATGGGGATGTCCTCTGACTGCCTGGCCCTGCGCAGCTGGATGCGCAGCTCGGACGCCTTTTCGAAGCTGTCGCGGTCGGTTATCGAGTAGACGATCAGGTAGGCGTCCCCCGCCTGCATGCACTGCTCCTGGCTCCAACTGCCCTGTTCCTAAGTGATGGAAGCAGCAGTTGTATAACATATGAAGCCAAGACGGTTGTACAGTATCCCTGCAGCAGCTTCACGCCAAGATGCTTAACTATTGTGTAAAAATCAAGCCGATTAAATGGAAAGTGTGAAACAGCAACGGTAGGGATAATAGTGACATGATTTATAAATCCAAGGTTAGAAATAGATTTGGAATTAAATTTATTCTTAACATAAATGAATAACGTGCTTTTCATGACAAGCCCCGAAAGAACTGTTAGACGTTCCTACCTGGCAGTCCCATGTGTCCAGTAAAGTTATCGTGGCAATTTCGCCATCGACCACGATTGTTTGTTCACAGATTTGTCCTGTGGCAAGAAAGATAGAGTTTATTAAATAAACGGTTGCATAACAGGCGACAAACCAGCATTTAGTCTCATTACCACTCATGGCAAAGGCGAAACGCGTCATCGCCCACCTCCGTACAATTCGCAGTCGCTGTCCATGCTGTCCTCCGCCCCGGCGAAAATGCTCGCCAGCGCCGACTTGCCAACACCGTTTCCCCCGATCAGCACCACGTTATATAGGCTGCTGCCCGATTCCGTGGAGACCACAGAGTCGGAGGAAGCCGACGACCAGCTCTCCCTGCAGGGGACGCCGGCGGAGCTGGTGCAGGAGCGGGAGCGCGGCATGTGGGCGCCCGGTGCCAGGCTGCTGCCCAGCAGGTGGTTGGCGTCCGTGCAGATGCTCCAGCGGTGCAGCTGGTGCTGCAAGCGCAGACTGTGGCGTCGCATGGTGATAAGAAGGGTCATCTGTCACTGCGTATGAGGACCACAAGATTATGAGATTATACGAATTTGCACCCTTAAAACTCAAATATTTAAAGCATTAGGTTTTACAAGAAAATATTATCTCCGCTATATATACAAACAAGAATTTACCACAAACCCACCCCTTCAAATGCACTAATACATTTCTAAGAAATGCGGTTTATTAAACTTAAAATATGTTGCTTCCCCTTAAGATTCATTTCCATCTGTGATGAACGATCACATCTATATAACTTTTATAACATTCGACTTCTTACGTTTCTGAGTCCAGGCCGTTAAGATGTTCAGAAGTTAAGTGCCGCGTTCCCGATGCTGCAGCTCTTCAAGACGATCCAAGTTTTAATCCCATATAAAGCGCTCCGTGTCTGACGAGCTTCTGGCTCGCCTCCGTTTATATAAAGCAGCAGAAAGGGCTTCCCTTGACGTCATTTGCCCCACCCACCCGGCGACTGGGAGATGCGCTTTCTTAAACCCAACCGGGGAGGCCGGGACAGTCGCCTACTCCACACCTCTCGCTAACTGCGTATGCCTCATCATAATAAATAATAAAAAAAAAAACACTGGAATTTCACCCCCAACTTCCCGCATCATTTAATGACTCACTTGAAATTTCTTTATATAACGGCCGTTGTTATTCCTAAGGTGTCAAATTCGTGCTTGACGGGAAAATTCCTCCAGATATGAAACTTTCATTATACTGAACCTCCCCGCGCATTCATCCATTTACATGTAATGGTTATTCAACAAAAACATCACTCAAACTGCCAGGCTGATGACTTGAAGTACATTGGAGGCGAATATAGGCAATAATTCAATTGCTTTGCAGAGTTCATCCATTTCCCACTTAACACATTTATAATGTCAGTAATAACTTCCCAGTGAGCACCTTACTAACAGCAGGAAGCTGCACAGAACATCAACCTACAGTTTCTTTTACTTGCAAGTTCACTTTGAGTACTAACACACTCCATACAAATAGAGAACACCACACACTGGGATAGATACTCCCAATTCAGTCCTTTGACTGGGCACTGAATGATCCTGTGTGAACAGCAGGGATCTCACACCAGACTGTGCAATAGCGCCTCCCTCACACAAAGCACGTTTCATGTGAAATGTGTTTGTGCACGTGTGTCACAGGTGTACACTTGGGAGATGAAATCCCACCCCCCAGTGCTGATATTACATGTATGTGGTTTAAAGGGCCGCTTCGGAATATCAATGTGAGACCAAGTACCACATAGTTACTTGAGTCACTGCAGGGTAAGTTCCCAAATGTGACTGAAAATGACAAACTTCAGGAACCCATGTCAATTCTTGTTAACCATTTGGTGCCCAATACCAACCTAGCCTGGAATAGTCTTTAATAACAGTGGCAATTATTTCATTGACATTACAGCTATGCGTGGCCTGTTAGAGGAAGCTCAGAAACGGGGCTTAATTAGGAAAAACAAAACAGAAATGTATGACAGGTATTAAACTGTAGGCCAGATGGGCGTTTAAGTGTGATTTAGGGTCACTGTTTTGTGGAGTGGAGAAAGTCACGACCAGGCGCGTAGCAACCGGGGGGGACGGGGGGGGGACACGTCCCCCTCACTTTTAGAAACAGGTGATTCTGTCCCCCGCACTTTTTTTGACCTAGCGCCAATATTTTCGCCC
>JAODLC010000140.1:9901990-9917255 GCA_026781145.1 Hippopotamyrus pictus
TCCTTAGGAGGCTGGGGTCCTTCAATGTCTGCAGCAAACTCCTGCTTATGTTCTACCAGTCTGTCATGGCCAGTGTCATTTACTATGCTGTGGTATGCTGGGGAGGCAGCACTAGGAAGAGGGATGCTGGACGACTGGACAGGCTGGTAAGAAAAGCTAGCTCTGTGGTGGGCATGGAGCTGGAGTCACTGACATCAGTTGCAGACAAGAGGACCCTGAACAGACTGCTCTCAATACCGGACAATGACCGTCACCCACTGCACACTACTTTCTCCAAACAGAAGAGCATGTTCAGTGATAGGCTCAGAAGGTCCTTTGTCCCTAGGGCCATATAGCTCTTCAGCGTCACATGGAAGGGGAGGAATGTGATGGACTTAAGTGTTTAGGCCTGTACAGCACACTGTCTTCCTGATATCTTCCTTTGTATTTTTGCAGTATGTATGTGTGCATGAATGTCATAGGTCTGTGTACCTATGTGTGTGTATACTGCGTAAAAGGTACTGGACACCTAAATTTCCTTCCGGATAAATAAAGTACATAAGTAAGTAAGTATGTCTGTCTGTCTGTCTGATATGTCCTGGTCTGACTCTGGTACACCGAAAGTAGATGTAATCTAACCTAGATTGCCCACATCTAGTTTAGTATTTGTGCATGACAGATCAAAATAACACATTTCCAATGATACCATTAACTGACCTTGGGGAATTTACTGCCTAGCTCAGGAACAGTAATGCAAACCTGCCCAACGTCAGCTTCGGGTGGTACGAAATGTAATCGCAGCAGTTTTTATATGTCTGATGCTGAACTAAGGAGCACGTTGCCTCAAACCTTCAGGGGTGGGGGGTTAAAATCTCACCCCCATGTCACATGGACTCCCTCTGGACACCCTGGTTAGGCTAAATGACATCTCTAAACGGGCCATAATGTACGTCCGTGAGTGCAGTAGTGATACTGATGGAGCCCTTATACCAACCTACTGAGATAGGATCTACCCACTAACTTAAGTTTTAAACTGATTTCCATCAAGCCAGTTTGTCTTAGACAAGTCTAACAACAATAGCATGCTAGAGAAAATAAGGTGACATCAGCCACAAGATGCTGCAAGTATTTTGCTTTAAGCCATTTATCTAAGGACTGTAATTACCAAAATAACTACAAAAAATCCAGCTGGCTAATTCACAGAAGACTGACCAGCAACCAGTGCCCTAACATTACTGTACGTGGAACAGACTCCAGATATCTTCAGGCCTTGCAGAATAAAATTACTTCCTTTTCATGGACAGAAAAAGTACACAGAAACAACCAAAATGGCATCAGGTAACGAATACACAACAAGTGATGAGCAGGGTACCATTACAGATTAGAACAACAGACTTACACAAGCAGACAAATGCAGAACAGGAGATGTTATAAGTCTTTAAGAGTTTAGCATTCTGTATATGTATATTAATATCACTAAACAATTACATAAATTTGCTTATCAAGCATTGAATTAAAACAGCCTTAGATTACTACAATTTAAAATAGTCATCTAAACAACTGATCATACACTGAAGCCATTCAGGTACATTTCCTGGAACTAAAGGGCAGAGTCATAATCACTACACCACCTGGTGTCATCATCACACACTTGTGTCAGTGCCTAGACACAAACAACTAGGGACCGACACGCTTCACCTGCCTGATGCAAGGGACTCATCCATCAACACTCCCTAAAGCCAAATATGAAAACGCCAGTCAAACTCACCAGTAGCAGCCCTGTCCACTGTGGCATTCACATTCTCAGAAGGCATCTGTGTCACTTGCTGTACGCTTGCATGGCTCTCCTTGGTGTCTGCTTTGGGAACAGCATTTAAGATCCTGGCCAGAGCTTTGGACAAAATCGGACCTTCACCTTTATCATCAGACAGAGCCTTCTCGACCTACAAGAAAAGAGAAAACTGAGCAAATAGATACTGACAGACAAAATAAAATGTCAAGACACGTAATATATGTTATCTATAGAAGACGAAGCAGGGAGATTCGTGCTTAGTCACCTCATCGAGTGCGTTACACTGTGCAAGCTGAGGAGGCTGTAACATTCTTTGGAGTCCCAGGCCTTGGTTGTGCTGGCTGGGGCCAGGTGGTACGAATCGGGGTTTCTTGGCTACACTTCCATAGAGCTGGCTCGGCGCTCCCGAACGACGCATTTTCCCTATGTACAATGAATGTGATTAAATATGAACCGAATCAACCCACTACTAATAAGGGGGGGGGAGGAAATGTGCCTGCAGCACTGGCCAGCAAGATAATGTATACAGAGTTTGAGCAAACGAAATAAATGGTATCGTATATTAAGCGCTATGAAGTTAACAGCACATCTATCAAGTGTTTCTGTTCAGATTGCAATATCTACCTGTATGCGCGAACTACGTAAATGTGTTGTTATAAAGAATGGCCAGAAAAACAGTTGAATTTCCATGGATAAGAATTATTTCGTTTTTTGGTAATCTCGCTTAGCTATTCCAACCGGCAGCGCTCGAATTTAGCTAAGCTGCTAACTAATTTACTGTTTGACATGGAATTCGAGAGATGCTTATTCAAAACGAAGACACTTGTATTACTCTATATACCAAATCACTAATTAGAAATACGTCAGTCACAAAACCAAACCGTTAATCTATTATACAACGCACAGCTGTCTAACAAACCTACCTCCTGTTACTTAAGTTGTTATAGCGGACTCCATTCTCCCGCGAGCGCGGAGACGTGTCTCGTGATTGGCCGCTGCGTCATGACGTCACTACGCAAACGAGCTTTCTGCGTTCAATCATAACAAACCGCTCTGGTCCTCTGTTTCTGTAATTGCGTAACTTGTTCGCTGGAGTTTGGATTGCATGGTGTAACTGTTGTAACGCTGAGCTGCCTGCGATGGCAGGGGTAATTCGAGATCAGTGTGGCCCCGGCATCCTGGAGCAGTGAAACCAGCGTGAGGTCATACCCACGGGAAGAGACACCGGTGAGTCTGATCCGAAAATCGTGAATGTAACTTACTCTTTCTTTTTTCAGCAAAACATAAATGCGCAGGTTGTGTCAAACGCGTGACTGTAGGCCGTAAAATTGGGAATAACTGGCTATTTCCAATTCAAGTGGGTATTGCTTTTCTGAATACAAATTATTTCAATGCCTTTACATGCTCTTTGGCATTAGCAAGTTTTCTATTTTGATTTTATTTTAAAAAGCTAATTTGTTCATCTAAAATGTTGCTGGCTTAATAATATGTATGTTTATGGTAGTTTTATACACGTTACATCATTTCATCATAGGCGTCGGCTTCCTCCTATGGTAAGATCTTATTTTCACATGTCAGTGTGTCCAGCGTTTATAAATTAGAGTGTTTTCCTTCGCTTAGTCTTGAGCCCCGTTTATGTGTCCTATTAGCGCATTATGCAAAGTTTCATAAACTCTGAGACTCGCTGCAGTGTTGACCGTGGTGTTTGATTTCTTTACATCCGATAGGGCAGCTGAAGCGCTGCCCATTGGACTTTAATCCAATCACCGACTGGGAAGGTATAACAAGCTTCATGCGGGGAAACAGCAGCTGAACCGTTCCACGTCTATATTAGAATAGTCCTTGTATGACATTTCAAAACATTACATTGATCTTTCCAGCCACATACGCGCCAGTTACATACAGTATATCCGTCATCATGTTCCTGTTTGATGATCATCCAGCTCGCAGGGAGTGCCGTCCGACTCAGGGAGATGTAATTCTTTCCCCTGCCCTCGACTGAAAAATCGCTTTATCTTCCCTGAAAACGTACTTGCTCTTCAGATTGAACTGGGTTGCTATGTAGCAAATATGGTAAAGAATGCAATCTAAATAAAGCACAGGTTTGTCCTACGGTTTAAATTAATGTTTGTTACGCGGTGCTGCCAGGCTGCAGGTCGTTAGGCGTGTGCGGTCACGTGGCCCGAGTCGCTGCTCCAAAAAGAGATGTTCACATTATTACTGCTCAGCTGATCTTGCTTTGTAACTTTGATTCTGAAAGATATTTGCATTTAGATTAGTCAGTGGATGGTAACTGCATATCGGAGTGTTCCTTTTTCAAGGATAGCAAATTTAATTTCACTTGAAGCACTTATGTCTAGGCTAAAGCTGTCAAGACCATAATCATGGAAGAACATAATGCTTGGAAAATATGAGGGTAAAAGAGAATGAGGACCAATCATGAGATGGATGGACTCAAACATGCCTTTGGGAAGTCGGAAGACCCGGACGGAAGATTGGTGGAGAAATGCCTCCAAATGACAGTGACTTGATGGCACCTAATTATCAGCCAACTCGTACCTGTGATGAAAAACAAAAAAAAAAAAACAGAAACAAAAACAACTACAGGATGAAGGATACGCTTTAGTATTTTTCACTTTAATTAGGATGTGGTTCAATGCATCAGAATTGGCTCCAAGAAGGGAGTTGTTTACAGAGGTGTTTACAGCAAAAGGTTGTTCCTTATAAGGAAGCAACAGAGGACAGCTTGTCTTTTTCTCTTTTTTAAGGAAATCTGTGTTCTTGCCAGCCAGAGAACAGCAACAGTTCTGCCTTCTGCGTTCCTGTCTGCAAGCGTGTAATTTTTGGTGTCCTCTTGCCACTCGCGTCCCTGTGATTGGCCTCTTGTGGAAAACTCAGCTTAATAAAGTGCCCCCGCTTTGCCTGGTGTGGTTTTCATTGTCTTCCCATGTACAGCCCTCAGCACGACTATTAAAAGAAGTGGTCTGTGTGACTGAAAGAACTCTTTTTATTGGTTTTCAAAGAATGCCTTCATGTTTTTATAGCTGGCAATGAGGGCACAGCCGTTATTTTGGCAACCTTAACCCTTAACGGTTTTAGTCCCACTTGCCGTCAATAGCATGGAGTGACATCATCCCCTCGTACATGCTGCCACATGGTGGGGGTGTAGAGTGTCCGGCAGGTCAAAGGTCAGCAGGTGTGGGTGTGGCTGATATATAAGCCATCTATGGGGGAGGCAAAGGTGGTCCCTTTAAGCTGTTCCCATGCGAACACTGAGTCATCGTATTCTTTGTCCAACAGCTGGCTGACTGGGCCCTCGTTCCGCTGTCTCTCAGGAGACCCAGAGCCACACGGGGCTCTGCTCATTGTCTCTGCATCCCCAGCGACAGCCCCGCAGAGCCCTAGAGCCAGGGGGCCGAGCTGAGCCGAGTACAAAGAGCTGACTCTCCACCTGGGGCAGAGAAACGCTTAACGGCCTGCTGAAGACGAAGTGACTCTTCTGACTCAGACTCATCACTAAGGTTTGGCGGAGTTTGATCTCACGTATATGTCTTTTGAGCCAGTTTGTCATGAGTCTTGTCTGATAATTAGTTCTGTCATAACTGGGTGGAGAACTATTTGTAGCAAATGCTGATGATTCAGAGTTAATCTTGTCCCTGGTCTCCAGCTGAGCAGTGAGTCTTTTTTTCATGCAAATACACTTATGTAAAATGCCTGAGGTCATATCCCTCCCGAATCAAGGAAGCGTTTCCACTTTACGAGCTCCATCGTCGAAAGTTGCCCATTTGAAAGAGATAGGAAAGTTGTATTAAGTGAACTTATTAAAGAATGGCAAACTTGTGACGGCTAGCTGGGGTTGTGCACTCTTTTGGTTGACTCCATCCTGCCCCCTGATGGCCAGAGTGTGCAGGCACACCGAAGAAGGAGGATGGGCTATGACCTCGAGCGCTTCGTGGGCTACGTGAACGAGGGCCTGCTGTGCTGCGTGTGCCGGGATGTGCTGGAGGAGCCGCTGCAGGCTCCTTGTGAACACGCTTTCTGCAGCTCCTGCATAAACAGTTGGCTGGTTCACCACCACAGCTGCCCTGAGGACCGCCAGCCACTGGAGGGCGCCCTGCTCAGACCGCTCTTTAGGTACGCTACTGATCATGTGACCTGAGGAGGGCTGCATTGCTTTTGCAACGCTAGTGTGGGCTTGAACAGATTTGTCAAATGGTTAAACCTACATTTTTGGTACCACCTATTTCTTGAAACAGCAGGTGAAATTGGTTATTTCCACCTGGATTCTAAAACAAATCTCTGTTAACTGAATTTCGGTACATATTCTAGAAGCATTTTTCCATCACAAATATGGAAAAATACACAGTAGTATGAACGACTTGAATTCTCCATCAACACTAAAAAACACCTGGACCAGGCTCATTAACAGGGTTGTTCGCTATGAAAGTGCAGTTGAAGGACACACACACCCCGCTCCCGCTCCCAGGTACATGCGGAACGACCTGAGCCGGCTGCAGATCCACTGCCGGAACCGGGAGCAGGGCTGTGAGATGGTGTGTTCGCTGGAGTCCGTGGAGCGGCATGAGCGAGAGTGCGAGTACAGCCTGGTGGCCTGCACAAATACAGGTATGCCCCCAACATGGAGACGCGCCTCGTTCTGGGTCCCAGCCCTGCTTCAGGGTCTGGTTGCCCTTTTGATTAGTAGCACTGTTAAGATGCATTTCGAACTAGAGGGAAGCGGGCCCACGAGATCCATTGACGGTCTGAAAAAGCATGGCACGAAATTGACTCTTCCCACAATGCCGTGCTGCATGAGGTGCTCAGAGGACACCAGGTCACCTAATTCTGCCGTTACTGATCATCAATCTGACAAGCCCCCACAGGTTGATTTTCTCCTCAAGAACCCCAGATAAAGAGATCACCCAAACTTTAATTTTTTTGGGGGGGGGGCAGAATCAGCATACCCTGACCTTAATGGATTATCGATAAGTAGATATACGTTACATGAAAGTTAATCAGGTCTCCTTTTATTAATTAGTTCATTAAGTGTGTTAGCCTTTGTGACCTGTGATCGATGGCATATCAGTGACGCCTTTAACACGCACTGAAACGGTCTATCCCTCTGTGTTTCTGTGCGACTTGTTGCCATGTGGAGGGCATTCATGTTACCGATGTGGTACGTATCGCCACGACGCCACGAGCTCCGGAATGTTCCAAGCTCGGGGGTGACGTGGCACTGAATGCTTGCTGTGTGGTGCGAGTGCGAAACGCCTGAATTTTCACATTCACGAGGATATTCTGCCCCTAACCCTCACAGATGTGAAGGGGTAACTATCGCTGTTGCCGACTCCAGCTTTGTGCATGTTTATGTGTGAATGTGCACGGCGTGTGACCCGTTGGTCGTCACCTCAGCCTCCCTGTGTCCCAGGCTGCCCTCTACAGGTGGAACGTCGCTCTTTGCAGGCCCACCTGAGCACCTGCGAGTTCCGCAGCAGGGAGTGTCCTCATGGCTGTGGCTACACCATCCTCAGCTGTGAGGACGCCCAGCACAGCTGCGTGGCGGAGCTGCGCACCGAGCTGGAGCTGCTGAGGTGAGCGATCTCACGTCAGCCTCCAGGGGGCGCTGCAGGAGCTGTCTGACCTGCAATCAGTGGCAGCGTTTGTTTGTATATTTCCAAGGCCGGTGTTTCAGGTGATGTACTTGTGTGAAATGCTTGGCTTGGCTGTCTACCTCTCCCGTGGTGCATGTTTATGTGTGAATGTGAGTAAAGCTTCTATCCCACGTTTTTGCACAAGGATTTCCTTCCCAGCAGCACCATCGCAGCCAGTCACTCCAGTCTTGGTCATTGAAAAATTTTAAGGGTGTCCCTTTCCCCACCAGCTCAGATCCACCTTAACGGCACGTGCATCTCCTTCTCCTTCATTAATTAATTCACTGTTTTTAATTACTTTATTTACTTAATTTCAGAAAGAGGTGTATGACTTTACTGCTCTGGGCATTTTTCACCATAAATATGTAAATACTGTATGTCAGTGTTGTGGGGGGGTGGGGGAATTGATTAGCGCATTTAAGCGCTAACTGCAACACTTCAGGCAGGGGAATGGGTAAAATGGAAACGCAAGGGAGGAATCGATCTTGAGTCTCCTCAGGAGAGGTTTGGTCAAGGAATTATTAGCTGAGCTCCTGTCGAGGGGACATTAGGTGTAGGGGATGCAGGACGTGCGTGACGAGGCTCTGTGGGCCGGGTTTTCTGTCAGGTCGGAAATGATCTGCAAGATGGAGGAGGTGAGGCATGAGATGGAGTCCCGACTGGACTCCCAGAGGAGGCATATGGTGCAGAAGGAGAGCCTGCTGAAGAGCGAGGTGGAGGAGCTGAAGGTAGGCCGGCCTCACTTCCTGCTGAGGGCCAGCAGGTGGCGCAGCGGTTAAGTGCTTTACATGAAATGCTTCAGTAAAAGTTTTGTTATATAAAAATGGTCAGTATGTAAAAAAATAATGAAAACCACTGAGGGCACAAGACTGGTATAGTCACTCTAAGTGTACTTCCTGAATAGTATGAATTCATTATATTATATGCACAATGTGTCTTTGGACCATTAGGAGACATCTAGAAGTACTTATGGGAGCAGGTCTGAGGCCTGGTGTTTGTTACATTTAATATGCTAACAAGTTCAGTGCTAACAAGTTTATCAGCAGCCTGGTTCGAGTGTGAAACAGGGCCCCGGGGCCACTCAGCGATGAGGGTGCACGCGGCGTGTCTCCGCAGGGCCAGCTGTCGCGGGTGATGTCAGACGTGCGCGCCCTGCTGGGGGCCGAGCGGCTCCACCGGCAGGAGCTGGAGCAGGCCGAGCTGGAGAAGCGGGAGCTGTTGGAACTGCTGAAAAGCCTGCAGAGGGAGGGCCGGGCTCCTGGCTCCGTGCCGGCCCAGGCTCCGCCCCCCGTCACGGAGGGCCTGCGCAAGCCTGCCGGCGGAGCCCGTGGGCTCACGCTCGACTGCATGAAGAGGAAGTCCCGCGAGGTGACGGTCATCTGAGGCGCTGGCGAGGCACATGGTCACGTTGCGACTCGCACCTGCCAGACTCACAGCTGGTCCCGAATGACCCACATTATCTGCCACTTCCGCCTTTTCAACAAAAGTAAACACACAGTCAAGGGTTTAATGCGTTTTACTCTTCCGTACTGTTTATACGTTTTTCTGTAAGTACTTTTTTATTGAACAGGGTGGTATGTGGATTGCTTTGTGTGTCAGTTGCACGAGGCTTTCATTCAGTCTGCAAAAATACACACACACACCTTGGCCATCACTAGCATTCAACCTTCTAACTAAAAGAGGTGCGTATATTATTAGTGAGGTCAGTATGAATGTGAAAACTGTCATGTTCAGTGAGGTTTTCTGTCTTCGCCTCTATAATTTCCCGTTCGTTAACAAATCGGCCTTTTGTACCGCGGAATACAAGTTGAAGGCTGATGAGCAAACGTAGTTTGGTTTCGCCGTGAGGGAGTGCTTTGGGTTCCGTCACGCAAACGAAGACCCGTGTCATGGTCATGAAGATGGAGCCCTGTCGTCAACAGGGATTTTTCTGAAAACATTGCAGTTCATGTTTCTGTTGCTTAGGTCATCAAGGAAATTTTGTAGTACAGTATAAGGGACTGATATGACAGTTCTGGGGCGTCAGTTATAAAAAAAATTGTATGTTTGTATTTCTGTATTTACATTTTGCTTGCTTTAAAAATAAACAAGGTAATGAAAACTGATGTAAACCATTCTTTATCTGACTTAGCCGGCTTTGAGTTCTTGCGGTTGCTTCCTCATTGTTTCACAGCCCGGTGAAAAGCCCGAAATCACAGCAGGCCTCGAACCCCACAACTGTCAGGTTATCACCCCATCCTCAAGTGCTATGGTATGTTTATAATTCTCAACGTTTCTTTTCCCACTGAGGGGAAAAATGAAATCATTTCCACCAGAGTGGAGAATTAAATGCAAATTAGATAATGATGCTTCAAGTGCCTTCTGCAGTATCAGAACAACCTAAACTGGCCCTTGGCTTCCTGACTCTTCATTTTTTCATACTGCTGGTTGTGAGCATGGCTCATGTGGTGTGCCGGAATAGCTCAGTTGGGAGAGCGTTAGACTGAAGATCTAAAGGTCCCTGGTTCGATCCCGGGTTCCGGCAGTCAGAGATGCAGTTGATCATGTGTCGTTTTGGACAAAAATCATCTGTTGACTATTCTCTCTACCCAGTCCTGTAATTTTATGCTGGCATCCGCATATTACTAATGTACTGAGGGGTATTAAGAAAATATAGATGATATAAGAACCATCAGGGTCATACATTTATGTAACTATCACCAATGAAGGCATTGACATTAGTCAGCTACCTTGAAAGAAGTCAACTATTAAGCGGAACACACACCAAAAAAAATGTGCGGCGTGACTTAAATTCAAAGAACTGGAGACAAAGTCATGTAGAAAAACAGCAAACCTGGGTGCAGTTTTTATTAGAAGTTCAGTATTAAAAAAAAAATCTATGCACACATACACACGCATACATACACACACACGCATACATACAAAAAAGCTTCGCTTGTTATCCAAGTCTTTGCCAAAGTCTTCACTGATCCCCTCGTGCAGTGGACGTGTTCTGGGAGCCCGGCCCACCGCTCCAGTGGCTGTCCAGTATCCGCCAAGCCGGAGTTCACCTGGTGAAGGAGCGCACGTGTCTTCCTCGTCCACTCCCGCCGCTGCCCCCGCTATTGAACTTCCCGCGAGAGCTGCTGGCCCCCCCACCGCCACCTCCAGTGCCGGCTCCGCCCCCTCCAGTGCCGGCTCCGCCGCTGCTCAGCCACGACAGTCCCGTCCCGCGGCCGCGTGGGGTCCTGTCTCGTGGAGCCAGCCTGTACCCACCTGCTGGGGGGGAGACAGGTGAGATGCGTAACAGATAACTACCCACACGCATCTCCGTCACATGATCAAGGCTAGAAACCATCCTATCCCACTGGAGTCAAATAAGACAGATTAGCCCCTATACAACAGCACACCCATGGCTGATTCATTTCCCCATGCAGAACCAAAATTGTCCAGTGGGTGGCGCTGCCATGTAAATGTGAACAGGATCAAGCTGCCCGGCTTTTGGAATCGATCAACAGACCTGGTTGCTGGGCGTCATTCATTGAAAACCATCTTTGTTAAACACATAAACACACTAATACCCGCAGGCAGGCATTATTCAGCCTCTCTACTCATGTCAAGCTACTTATCCAAAGAAAGAGCCTCTACCAAACCAGAAAGTGGAGGAAGCAAAATCACAGATCCCAACAACCTCACTGCTAACCGGGAGGCGACCCAACAACAGGCGGAGCCGCGCCGAGGGACTGGAGGGCGCACCAAGACCCGCCCCCTCCGTGGGTCCTGCTCCTACCTAAATCCACTCCTCTTCAGGTTTTTCTTGTTATAAGGGTTTCGCTGCACAAATGCCTGAATGAGCCCCGAGAGTTCCCGGAGCGTTTATGGAAACAAAAGGAACTGCCAAGATAAGCATGGTTTGGACAGGAGGGGCACACCTCAAACGACCCGCACAACGGGCCCTAAGAAACCTGACTTGAAAAGTAGTGAGGGGGGGGGAAAAAAAACAAGACAACGCCCTAGTTCATTTTTTCCCCACAAAGAGAAGAGAGAAAAATCGTTGGGAGACACACAACTTTTGGGAAACGAACAAGGCTCCACCAAGATCTTAACTGGGGCTTAGGACGTAGGGTACGGTCGTGGGGGACGGAGTTAGGAATGTTCCAGAAAGACGCAGGTCTCTCCCGGACACGTGAGGAGGAGCAAATTCACATCGACGTCGTACTATAATCTTTTGAGGGATCTTTGACACCTTGGGCTCTCTGACACGCGGCAGGTGTCACCTGTCACCGCTGTGCGTGTCGAGTGTGTTGGGTGCTGCGTGCGGTGTGTTTTTCATTAACAGCCGTCATGACGCAGCTGTGATTGTCTGAGCTGCCCAAAGCCCACCTTCCACACGGCAGAAGGATGTGGAGAAGGCGTGGAGGGTCTTTCCGATGAAGTTCCACGTCAGGTGTGAGCCACAGCCCAGCCGGGGGGAGGGCAGGAGTCCATGTGACGTCCCTAAACGGATGGAGGGAACGCTCGCGGTTTGGCGTGCCACTGGGCTCGAAACACGCCGCCACGGGCGTCTGAGGTCACGCAGAGATTCGGGAGCGGGAAAGAGAACCTCTCTTTGCTCATGTAATTCTTTAAACAAACCTCCAACATACGGTTCAAACACAGCCGCCTTTTCTCTCCGGAATAAATTACACATCTGATTAATGTTACATCCAGCAAGAATGAAAACTGTCTGTTAAACTTGAAAACTGTCCATTGATATTTGATTTATTACACTGTTTTTTCCCCCATAGCACCACTTTTTTTACACCCATTTATACACCTAACTGGAAGAGGCTGACTTTCATGTGTTTATGAAGCAGCATTTCCTCAGGTCTCTGCTGCCAGCCCACGTACCTGCAGGAGGCTGTCTGGAGGGAAGAGGCCCTCGGGCAAAGTTGCTCTGTCCGCCTCGAGCCTCGCTGTATGTCCCCCGGTGCGTGACGGGCGTGACCTGTGCGCTCCAGCTGGATCCCCGCCCCCCCTCCCGCCTGGTGTAGTTTGCTGCGGGGGGGGGGGGGTGACAGACATGCTGGTCAAACAGAGGGCCGGACATGGCTGTTTATGCAGGCCTAGGCTTTGAAACGTTCTGTAGTCAGAGACTCTGGCGTGCGAATATGACATTTATTTATCTGAGACTTTTACGTAAAACGACTTACAGTAGAGGGAAGGGTTACCGTTTCTGTATGCTCCCTGGGATTTGAACCCACACCCCACTGCATTTGTCAGCACAATGCCATACTTGTTAAGCTATAGAAGAATTCTGTTTATGTCTTGTATTTATGGACAGGGACAACACCGTCCCCATTAGGAGGGAACGTAAGTACACAGCACACAGCGGGACACGCCTAAACACACGGCTGTCAGTAGCGTGTTCATGTCGCCACGTGTGCGTGAGCAGCGCACCTGACAGCAGCACGCCCTTGGGCGCGGGAGGGGTGAAGAAGCGCGTCTGGCTGTGGAAGGGCCCCCCCCGGCCTCCGCCGCGCGTCCCGGTGAAGAGCCCCCGCGTCGGCACTTTGGGGGAGCCTTTGGGCACCCGCTTCACCTGCAGGGGCCCCACCGGGAGCCCGATGTCCTTGAACTCGGCCGCCACGAAGTCGTCCACATGCATGGAGGGCGGCCGGCTGGTGTTCTGCTTTCGCTGCCGGAAGATGTCGTGCGGTCGGCACTGAGGCCCGAAGGCCCCGCGGCCTCGGCCCCGCGGCAGAGCCATGATATGCGCCCGCTTGGCCGGCTCGACGTACTCCGACTTCCCGCTGCGGCCGGCGGGGGAGGGACCAGAAAAATCATTAGTGAGGAAGTCAGGCAGGAATGCCTTTACCACCCAGTCCTGTGACATCAATGGACTCATTCAAGTGAATATCTAATACAGGACGCTCTACACCCACGGCGACCAAAACAGTCAGATGGGCGTGGAGGACAAACAACCACGGAGCTGATTCTGCCGTGAACTGGCTATTACAATTATAAAACAAAAAAATAAGAGGAAAAAACAGGCAATTCTGGTCTATCCTGTGACCAACCGCTCAGATGTTAAAAGGCGATTGCAACAGCAGAGGAGTGGGGCAGAGTTATAATAATCCCGAGCTGAAAAGAGATCCGTGATTATTCACAAAGTGACTGCAATGCAGTTCAGTAAAATAAAGGCAGTTGGGAAGAATGACAAACAATCATGATCCCAAGGTAATGGGAAGCATGGCGGTTGCTTGCTTTGTCTTTGATTAGCTACTGAAATGACATCAATATAAACAAGTAAAAACAGGTAAAACGGGAAAAAACTGGTAAAAACTGACTTAGATGAATGCACTTCAGCCAATCAGATGAGCGAAAAAACACCCCCATCAGCCAATCACATGAGCTAAAGTTTCCCCCCCCCCCCCCCAACCAGCCGATCATGTGAACTAAAGACGCCCTCCCATCAGCCAGTCACGTGATTTAAAGAAACGCCCCCCCCTACCTTGAAGTGATGAAGGTCTCGTGCTTGTGCTTGCCCAGCTTGAAGACCTTGGGAGCCTTGGTGTGCCCTGGGGAGACGGGCTCCGTCAGGAAAGAGCGTTCCAGCTCCGCCTTCAGGTCCAGCTCGGGACAGCACTCCTCGGCCAGCCCCACCAGGTCCACCTTCACCTGAGAGGGCGGGCACCCGTCAGATGGGAGCCGGCCACAGACGGGCAGAGGTGGAAATTTCAGGTCCAGAAAGTACGAATCCAGACCAGGATTTAGTTTCAACCAACCAATTGAACAAAGAGAGTCATAGTTACAGAGTACGCAACTGGTTGGTTGAAACTAAATCCTGGTCTGGATTCGTACTTTCTGGACCTGAAATTTCCACCTCTGCGGATGGGGGTGTGAACGCACACATGTACGGAGCCACCTACCATCTCCAGCTCAGTGTCCATGTCTTCACCGTGGAAGGGAGAGAACCACAGGGCCTTCAGCTGATCGTCCAACACGTCTGAGAGGACATAGACCGTTCTGCAGGGGGACACAGGGGTCATCTCCATGGAGACGGAGGTGTTTCACAGTCATATTTTAAGCACACCGCCAGGCAGGCCGTAAACCTGACACCTGTCAGCCAGTAAACCTGTAAGCGTGCCCTCTAAGCTAAGAGTACAGCTGTCGGCTCTGACTGCTAGTCCGGCCCCTTAAGCACAGAGTGTCGGCAGCCTGCGGCCTGTAGGGTGGCGTCGAGTGGGACGGGACGGGACCTGTGGTTAAACTGGGCCTGCAGGGCGTCAGGCGCCGGCAGGGTGGGCTCCGTCTCTTGCTCGGGGGCGCCGGGGGCGTCGGCGGCACCCTCCAGCATCTGCCTGAGGCCCACCACGTTTTCCAGGAGCGTCTCCAGTGCGTCATCCTCCTTGCTGGACTCCTGCCCGCAGCAGACAGTCGCGTGTCAGTGAGGAATCCGAGACAATAAACAGGTCGGAAAGGCCCTGCTTCCAAACACACATGACACGCACTACCATGAGCCGACCAATCAAATGGCGGCTCTGAGACAGCCCCCCCCCTCTGACAGAAAGGCAAGCAGGACGGCACTCCTGATGGGCGTTAGGCTTCAATTGTTATTACTGGTACCATCAACTCAGTCAGTGATGGCAGGGCCGATTTATAGAACTACAATACTGCCATGCAGCACAGAGTATAATATCATAGCTGTGTATTTCATACTGCAGCACTACAGTATAGACTACGGTATCATACTGTGAACTATGGTACAATACAGTATAGCCCTTGGTGTGATACTATGGTTTATAGCAGGGGTGGCCAATCTTATCCGCAAAGGGCCGGTGTGTATGCAGGTTTTTGGGGTAACCTGTAGGTCAGCTGTTCA
>JAODLC010000140.1:9917355-9928660 GCA_026781145.1 Hippopotamyrus pictus
CTTCAGCCAATCAGTCCTCTAATTAGTAATCTAATTAGGGAGTTGCAGTGAAAACCCGCATACACACCGGCCCTTTGTGGATAAAATTGGCTACCTCTGGTTTATGGTATAGTACACAGTGTAGCGCAGTAAACTACTCCAAACCACGGTACAGTACAAAGTATAATATACTACAGCACTCAGTGTGATACTGCTATCTATGGAATAGTATATAGTACACTACCATTGTGGTACTATTAACTATGGAATAGTACACAGTATCACCTTTGTAGCTCTGTGAACTGTGGTATAGTACACATTAAAGTGTCATTGGTTTTATAGACTGTGGTAGAGTACGTGGTGTAATACTGTTGCAGTACTCCAGACTATGGTATACTACACAGTGTAGTACCATTGTAGTACTCTAGACTATGGTACAGTATGGCGTAGTAGCATTGTGCTACTCAGGAATATAGTGTAGTATAGAATGTAGCAACCCGGAACTATAGCCCATGGTGCAGACTGAGCCAGAGCAGTGTACAGGCTGCTTTACCGCGATCTGCTTCTCCAGCTCGGGCAGCGGGTGCTCCAGTGAGTCGTCCTTCCACTGCAGCAGCTGCTTCATGTCGGCGACGCTGAAGGCCAGGGAGCGTGGGGGGGGGGCTCCGTCCGTCTCCATGGGCGCGAGGCCTTCATCCCCGCAGCAGGCCTGATGCACACGAGCAAAGGCATACGTGTACACAGCGTCCCTGGGGCTCCAGGAACCACCACGTACGGACAGTTCTATTCCAACTTATGTTCTAATTGATCTAAATTATAAATTAGGCAGCATCCCTAAAAAAAGCTTCATTCTGTCGCAGCTTGAAGCTGTCAGGTCCAACCCTCTTCCACTTTGTTTGCTCTATATCATTCCACAACACTAGGGGGCGCAGAAATGTTTACAATGCGGCAGACCCACAAACAGAGTGCAAATAAACGTATTGCGGCGTGTGCAAGTAATTTTTATGAAGGACATGACGGCTCTTTGAAAACCCACACAAAAGTCAGGTGACACTGAGAGTCAGCTTCACAGTGAAGTCAGAGGGCATTTAATCCCGGACAATTTGGACAGACGAAGGCAGGCGTATCGAGGAAAGAGGTCAAACGAATGGCATAATCTAAGCCGGTCATCTCAGAGGTCTTAAGGCTCTAAGGTTGCAACACTGGGGCTGTGGGTTCAGGGTAAAAGGGGTCAGGTCTACTTATACCTATGTGACTATCCTGCAGATCGGGCAGTGACCGCAGCCAGGAGGAAGGCGGAGGCCTTACCAGGGAATCGGTGTTGAGGATCTGCCGCAGAAAGTCGAGCAACGCCGACACCAGCTCCGCAGACTCCTTGTTGAAGGCGAGGATGACCCTCTTGACCAGGGTGCAGACGGCGGCGCCATGCTTTTTCAGCGCGCTGCGGGGGGTGGGGCGGGCGGGCACAGTCACGTCAGCGCTCAGCCAAACAAGTCAATCCCCCGCTCACCCAAACAAGCCGCCTTCCAGCAGCACTAAGCCAGTGTGCTTAAACTGGAGGGTGCTGGGAGACGCCAGTCAACAGCGAAGAAAGGCACTGAAACACTGTCTAAGAATCTGTCCGACAAACTGCAAAATATTACTGTTTACCATTTTTATTAACTGAAAATGAGACATTTTTACTTGACTTCCATTATATGAACTGACACTTTATCAAACCCTCTTTCACAGTCAGAAATAGACTGGAAAATGGAACTTTACTATCACTGTTTATAACACACATATTACCATTACTACTACTTTTACTTAAAGTAAGCATATCTGAAAGTTTCATTATAAGTGTGTTACAAAAAATGCACCTTCCCTGCAGGTGAATAGAACCTTCAATCCTTTGGTGGTAAGTTCATGTTCTTTACCGTGGTGACAAGCAGTCACTGTGGAGTCATGGTAAATATTACAGGGTTAATTCTCTTAGAGGGAATCCCTGCTGCCATGCCCCGATACAGGAATGTGACCAAACTCTCTTCAGTAAACACCAGCTGTAATGACAAGCCGGTCCAGTCGGCCTGGTTGAGGACACATTGCTCAGCATACAGACTTAATGCTAAAGGCTGTTCCAAAACATGTCTGCCACGAAGCGCCCTTACTCCGCGAGTGTCGCCTTTCTTGGCAACGTAGAACAACAAAAGCTAGCCGAACTCCTGGTGACACTGTTAGCATCGTTAGCACACACGAGCAGCAGCAAGCCAAGAGCTTACTGACCCACGACTGAAGCAGAGTAACGTAGCAACGGATACTTAGCCAGAGTACATCACAGTCCAATAAAGCAAAACAGAGAGAAGCTAAATGAATCCTAGAAAATGCATTTCAAAGTTCATTGTTGAAATGACTAATGATGCTAAATGTGCTAGCGAGGGAAACATGCTGAAAAGTGCTAATGAGAGACTAATGGTAAGGATGCTAATGGCTGAGACATACTAAAGGTGTTAATGAAGGACACATGCCAAGAACGCTAATGAGGAACAAATGCTATGGATGCAACAAAGGGGACATGCTATATGTGCTTAATTAGGGACACATGCTAAGGATGCTAAAGAAAGATACATGCTAAAGGTGCTAAAGAGGGACACATGCTAAGGATGCTAATGAAGGATACGTGCTAAAGATGCTAATGAGGGACACATGCTAAGGATGCTAAAGAAGGATACATGCTAAAGATGCTAATGAGGGAAACATGCTAAAGATGCTAACAAAGGAGATATGCTAAAGAAACAAATGAGAGAAGCAAAGTAAATATGCCGATGAGGGAGAGTAAAGACACAGCTGGGAGTGGCAGTGTCATGGCACGCCCCTTACCTCTTAATGTGGAAGAGGCCGTACTCATGTTCAGCCAGGAAGGTCATGGTGCGAATGCAGGTGAGCACCAGGGTGTAGCTCCCGTCTGGGTTCCCCAGGGCCTCAAGCATGGCGTCACACACCACCGACAGCATCTCCCGGGATGGAAGCGCATTGGCCAGCTGCTCCACCTCCGACAACGGCCCATCGGAGCTCGGGCTCACAATCAGGGAGATGTCCTGGGAGACAGCAAAGGGACCACTGACTGACTATAAAAGAGGCAGGGGGAGAGGCCCCCGCCTTCCTGTGGAAAACTTGACCTCTTCAGAACCAGACTTGCAGGACACGGGAACGAGATGGTAGTGGGACATCATATTAGCACGCTAGGATGTGTCTGGAACTGAGCACCTTATGGCACAACAATTTCGCTCTCTAACCTAAGACAGCGAATCATAAATTCTCAGCGCCAACCCTCCAGGGCTCTTACCCTCAGTTTACCGTCATAATCTGATAAATAACAGGTGCTTAGAGGAGCTTGCCCCGTGACCTCACCCCTCCCCAGAAACATCCACCCCGCTCCCCTTATTTCACATCAGCCACCCCCCCAAAAAAAAACAATATAATACATCCCACAGCCAGCAATATTGCTTAAGCTGGTTCATTATTGAAATTATAATGCAGATACTGCCAATTTAGTCAAATTATGAATTCTTCAGACCTAAAGTGAATCCCACCTGAAACAGACGAAAAGATTGAGCTTTAAGTTTATATTAAACCACAAAGCAGGTAACTAACCACCAAATGAAAATCACTCAAACCCTAGCTTATGTAAAATGGGTGCTAAGTAGGTGTCAGACGGGCTCATTCTGCTTGACTTCACACTATATCAATCAGTCTCAGGCCTTTCATGACTCGGGTGGAAGAATTTTTTTCCCTCCCCACCCAAGTGCATCTTTTGTTCCATGTCAGCGGGGCCTTTGCAAAACTCCCCCTCCCTTGAAAACTATCTAACTGGCTTTTCCAGCTCCGCCAAGGAGCCATGGGGGCCGAAAAACAACTTAGCAGAGCTATTCAAACACCTTAAAGGTCAAGCCCATTAACTAGGAACTTCATAAAGGAAGACGACAAAAACACTTTCACCTCTGAGCCGCATGAAGTCCAAACCTGAAAACTTGCTCAGTGCAGCGCAACAGACCTCGTTATCAGGCTTTCTGAAAGGTGGCTGATTTGAATCTGGTTTTAGCATTTAATAGATTAATCTAATAGATAGATTAATGGATAAATTTAAATACCAGTGAGCTTCGGGTGCCTTTGACCTTGGCCCCCCACCTCTGGTCGGGCCTTGTGAAAACGGCATCTGTCTCCGATGTCAGTAAAGTAACTGCTTCCAAAAAGCTTAATTAGCAGCTGACGGTCCGATTGAGCTCTCCAACGCTAAGGGCCACCTGGTGGCAGAATGGGATGGAGACGGCCCACTGGACACGAACGAGAGCCACGGTATCCCAGCATGCAGCTCAGCGCCACCTTCCTAGTCCGGGCTGCGTGGAAACGTGCCTCCGGGAATATTCGCTCCAAGAAAATTCCTTGTAAATTCCATCTTGAGGCGAGACTATCAGACGTGTGTATTTCATAATGATGGCCGTTTAACAATGAATGGGAGCCTATGGCAGGGAAGAAACAGGTACTACAACTGCAACTCCTACCAGAACGCAAAGGATCAGACACAGAAAGCCTGTCATATAAGGAAATGGTTCACTTTCCTATTTCAGTCTTGTCTCCGTAGTGTGGTATGTGCAGGTTTAAACTGCACAGAGCAAAACGGCGAATTATACCAGGTCTAGAGCAAAGCAGCAGGCCCACCTGGTCACAAAGGGACTGGAAAAAGGAGGCCGCCAGTTCGGCACAGTGCTGCTGGTGCAGTTCACAGCCAGCAGGGGGCGTCAGCAGGGCCACCAGGCAGGGGAAGAGCTCAGTCAGACGCTCGTCGCCACGGCCCCCGCCGCCCAGCAGGTGCAGCGCTGCTGCCTTGCAAGCCCGGTGCGACGCCAGGGAGTCGAGCAGCGCCAGGTTGCGGGCCGTCTGGGCCGTGCAGGTCCGCTCCTTGCCTTCCGCTGGGCTGTTGGGTACCGGGGGAGGGTGGGTGGCGTCCACATTACACACTGATAGTCTTGAATTTAGACATTTTCTCCTAAAGCTAACGAATTAACACTCGTAACAAACGCAAATCTAACCGCTTTCGTCTTTTCACAAGACAGCATGACAGGTCATGTGACAGGCTGAGTGTTAGCAGGACGTGTATTTGCACGTGTGTGTATATGTCTTTGACGGCATGTACGTGCATGCATGCATGCAAGCATGCAGACTCCTTACGGCTGCAGGTCTTCCAGCAGCAGCTCCAGCAGCGTCCGCATGACCAGCAGGGCGCTGGGGGAGGCCAGGTCGCTCAGCTGCACGCACACCCGGCGCAGCACGGCCAACAGCGGCTGGCAACTGGTGCCGCTCATGGAGCGCAGGATGTCCTGCAGGGCATGCGCCTGTCCCTGCAGGTGCATGCTCCACAACTTCCGCGTGTTCAGGGCGACCGCCACATCCTGGGCTGCGATGGCCTGGGGGGAGCAGAGCCCAGCCGAGCCGCCATTAGTCACCATTAGCCGCGTTTACCGAGCGTTTCGGTTACGCATTTAGGGTATTTGTGTCCGTTGAGTCTCTCAGGAAAAGTAGGTAAGCAAAAGGAAATACCCGCACACTGTAAAAAGCATGCCTAATGCTCACAAGCTCTCCCGTATCCCACGATCTAGTGAGAGCTGGATCCAGGCTTTCAACTTCAGCGGGGCCGGCATTTCTGTCTGATGTCAATCACAGCCCAGTTTCAGCCAATGGGAGCCAAGCAACAGCAAGTGGGCTGAACCAGTCAGTGACTGAGAGGTCACGGTAACCCCACTGACCGAGGTGTACGAGACTTCGTTCCTCCCATAAATTCTAGAGCAATGACCCATCCGTGCACACCCACAATATTAGGAGATCAGAAGTCATCCAGAGTCCTAATGAGCTCTCCTGCTCTTAGCTGAGGGCACTGCTGAGTTTTAGTCACACAAAAATGTTCTGAGGGCAAAACAAAATGTGACTGGTTCAGAGAGATAACCGATCAGAGTATAGAGGAGGAAGGCCCAAGCAATTAGAGAAGGTGGGATCAACCTATCAAATGTCTTGATTCCACCTTCTCAATTTGCTTGGACCCACCTCCTCTACAATCTGATTGGTTATCTCTCTGAACCAATCATTTTTCATTCTGCCCCAAGAACATTTTCGTGTAAGTAAAGCTCCCATGGGCCGAGGGACCCGCCCCTCCCCGGGAGCCGTACCTGGGTGGTCTGCAGCGGCAGGGGCAGTGGCAGGAGCTCTGACAGCAGAGCCAGGCCCGAGAAGAAGCCCTCTGGTGCCTTCAGCACGGAAGCCAGCACCTCTTTCAGCATCAGGGACCAGGTATTACCAGCTAGAGTCTCTTCTGTGTCGGTGGCCTGTTCGCTGACGCCCTGCGTGAACGTCAGCAGAATGTCCACGATGTCGGCCTGCACCCGCTGCTCCTCGGCGTCCAGGCGGCCCGACGCGGGCGTGGAGCAAACCACCATGTGCAGCGCCACCAGGGCAGCGGGCACCCGCGCATCCCGGAACTGGAAGGAACCGCCGCGGAGCAGCTCCGTCAGCATGCGCTTCAGCAGCCGGAGGGCGCCGCACACGCCCGCCAGCACGGCCGAGCGCTGCGGCGTCGGGCCCATGTTGCCGTGGAGACGCCAGGGCTGCAGCAGCAGGGACGTCAGCTTCTGGAGAACCTTGATGAATGTGTCCATCCCCTCCGCCGAGAAGAGCTGAATGACGGCCAGGTTCCACTTTAGGTCCTTCTGCTGGCCTGTGGAAGAGCAGATAGGACCTTAATGTTCCACTGCAGATAAACGGAGAACCCTTGTACTCATTTGCTTCATGGACTGGCTGACCCTACTCTCTCGGCTGTATGATATTTTGGATAAAATAAAATCTAGATAAATTTGCTAAACAAATAAATGTAAACATAGAACACATAGAACCCTTTTGTTCATCTGCAGAATATGTGGAACCCATGCATCCCGCAGCCCATAAAAGTTGAAGGAGACACAAGTTTTGGGGTTTTTGGATCTCACCCTCGATGGGGTGTGGCGGACAGGCGATGTGGCACAGGACACGCAGCGCCGTCAGAAGGCCCGCCCCTTCCGTAGTCAGCAGGTTCTCCAGGTTCTGGTGAGAAGGAATATCTTAAATCTCACACAAGAGACTGCCGAAGCTTTAAGCTGATTTAAATATGGCTGCTCAAAACATCAAAGTACTTGAGCATTATAGTTAACGAGATTCCTTCAGATAATTATTTGGACCTTATAAAGTTTTCAACAAGATCTAACCCAGAATCTAAGTGAGCAGAAATACAGGCACCTGCAGGAGCTTCTCGGGGAGACCAGGCTGGCTGCAGTTAAGCTAACGTGGTTATAATAATGCTGACTGCAGCTGCACGGCTACCGTGACGCACGTTCCCTCGACAGGAAGACGGGATCCACCCACCTGCTTAATGTACTCGATCAGGGTGGGGATGGAGCTGATCTCGAACCGGAGTTTCTCCAGAGGCTCCAGCCACTTGCTGAGCTCTGCGACGGCACACAAGTCACATGACGCCGATTGCTCGAGTCCAATCATCACAGCAAAACAAATCAAACTAGCGATACGGCCATAATCGAAACATCTCGCAGAAAAACCTGAGAACGAGAGGACGTCTGCCTTTCGAGCGAACGAGGATCGCACTCCCACACACAGCGGTGGACCTTCACCATGTGATACGCACAGAAGGGTGGTGTGACCATCCTGATGTCGGGGGCGGAGGGACACACACCTTGCAGTTTGGTGTTGTTCTCGTCGGCCTTGCACACGGCCAGCAGGGGGCTGGCGTAGGTCTCCATCATGCACAGGTCGTTGGAAGCCTGCACCACCAGCAGGACCAGCATGCAGGCGTAGGTGTACGTCACTGACTTCCGTGCCTTGGCCTCCCTGTTGGGTGAGCCGGGGGACGCAGGAGCAGAAGTGAAGGTTTTTTATGGAGTTAGCCAACGCCTGGCACACATCGAGGGTCGCTATGACCCCACGCCGGCTAGGAAGCTCACCCCTGGCCCTCCTTGGAGTAATGCTCCATTAGCACCACCAGGCAGGAGAAATTGTGCTCCAGACTGAAGACGTGGGCGACGGCAGCGCGGCCCGTGGGGGTGAAGGTGATTAGGTAGAGGGCGTGCAGTGTAGCTAGCACCTCGGCGCTGTCGCCCTCTTCCGGCAGGCCACCGGGGGCGCCGCACTGCGCCATCAGCTCCGCCACACCCTGCAGGGCGTGCAGCACCTGCATGAGCCACACAGCACCTCCCCCGCCGTCCTCCATGGCGCCCCCTGTCCCGTCCCCCACGGCCCCGTCGTCGGCTTCGGTCTCGCACAGTTGCGCCAGGGCTCGCATCAGCAGGCTGGTGGCCTCGTGTTCCGCGGCCAGGAACAGCAGGCCCTGCTGGGACTGAGCGAGGAAACGCAGCAGCTCTCTGGTGGCCTGGGAAACGCCCGGGTGGGCACTGGCAGCCGGGGTGGACAGCGCCACCGTCAGGGACTCCAGGAAGTGAATCGTGTGCATGTATCTGGGAGCACAGAGAAAAGACAAAATGGCGCCCGTCTTAGCCTTCAAGCATCAGACCTTCGACCAAGAGATTGCGACGTGTCGAGAGACTAATACGAGGCCCTAATTCGAAACCTTCCGGATCAACGGGTTTATTTTACTGGAGCATACAGTCGGCATCAGCGTATGGGCCACGCGGGTCCAGCAGCTGAGCGGCGCTCACCGAAAGAGGATGGGGTAGGGGTCGTCCCTCTCCGGCGGGCCGGTGATGCGGGCCGTGGTGGGGAAGGACTTCACCGGCGGCTGGATCATGGTGTGAGGCGCCGTCTCCAGCAGGTGCAGCAGCTCATCTAGCATGCCGATGAGCTGCTCCAAGTCAGCCTCGCCGAGTCCGGGCGACGCCATCAGCGGCTCCTCCTCCATGGGACTCCCGGGCTCCGTCTCGTCCTCCTTCCCGGGCTTTTCCTGCGCGGTCTCCACCTCCGCGTCGCCCTCTCCGGGGGCTGCGGCCGGCGGTACCGCGTGAGGCGACGGCAGCTTGTCCGCCCACAGGCCGGCCGTCCGCCGCAGGTCCGTCAGGACCTCGTAGAAGTGCGCCTTCTGGACGATGGCGGTGCCGGCCGTCACCACGCGCACCGTCTGATCCAGCAGGATGAGCTCCAGCAGCCTCTGGTAGCCGCTCCTGTTATGCTCCTCCGCCGGGCTTCCCAGGAAGGCCTCCATGCCTTCGGGCATGCTGACCACGCTGTCCAGGGAGCGCAGGGAGTTCAGCTTCAGGGAGGAGGACACGTGCTCCGCAAAGAGGAGCTCCAGGAGGCGGCCGATGACCCCACCCTCCAGGAGCAGGGAGAGCGCCTGGGACCCGCACTCGGCCAGCGAGGACGCCAGCTTGGCCCCGGCCTTCAGCTGCCGCACGTTCAGGGCGATGGGCTGCACCAGCGCCGCATCCAGACTCAAGGCCTGAATCGTCCAGTCCGCCAGCTGCCTGAGTGGGCCGTCGTCCCCGGGCTCCCGGACATGTATGTAGCCGAGACCCTTCACCAGGAGGCTGGGAACCTCCTCCATCGCTGTCACCCAGCGGGTCCCACGGTCATCCTGGTGCGTCTCCAGCAGTTCTATAAGCTTGGCCGCCGACTCTGACTCCGCCCCCGCGCTCTCATCCGAGGGCCCGGCGACCATCAGCCTGCTGACCTCCGTCTCAAAGCGCGTCCTGTAGGGGGGGCTGAAGTGCTGCAGGGGGCGGAGTTCACGCTCATATGGGTCGTACTGCACAGTGGGGACGGCCGCCAGGTCCTCCGCGGTGTAGTCCATGTCGAAACTGGGCAGCTTGAAGCTGCCATTCTCCAGGTCCTCTTCGTCGCTGGAGATCTGCTCATACCCATCATCCCCTGGATACAAAATGGGAGGCATGACGGATCAACCCACAAGTGTATTTTACTTTTAAAAGTATAACTAGTTTTTTTATTGTAGGATAATTTTACTTGGCAAATCTGCAGTTTGGCAAATCAGGTGACACAATGCTGTTGGTCACATGAAATTCAGCTCTACTGGTTATGTATCATGACATTATAACCTGCATGAAATTCAGCTCAACTGTCTGAATATGACTAACATTCTATTATCCTGGTTATATCTCATAGATCAGAGTTATTGGAATCACGGTCCTCAATGTCCTAACCCTGCTGATTTTCCAGCCTTTCTTTACCCGAGAGTCATATGTAAACTAACTACCTGGGAGAACTGAAAACAAGGCCTGGATCAAAGTCCAAATATGAGTACGGTTATATACCAATAAAGTTTTTCTAGTTCCTTATCCCACATCCCCTACCTTCACCTTCTTCCTCCTCATCCTCCTCCCCTTCCTCCTCTTCCTCCTCCTCATCCTCCTCATCCTCCACTGCACTGCCCTCCGTCCGCACATCCTCCTCCTCGTCTTCCTCCTCCTCCTCTTCCGGTCCAGCCTCTTCCTCCTCCTCCTCCTCGCCCTCCTCCTCGCCCTCCGGGTCATCAGAGTAGGGCTCCTCTAGGGGCAGGGAGCCACGCTCGGGGGAGATGGGTTCCAGGTAGTCGTCTCTCTCCTCAGGGCCATCGCCCTTCTCCGCTCCCACTGACACCATGAAGAAGATGACAGGAAGGGCACCCTTAATGAGCACAGCCAATACGAGCACATACTACCTGGTCACACCCGAAAAACAAGAATATTACCAAGATCAATGGGATTTACTGTAAGATTAGCAGTTAGCATGAGACATCATATCACCCCCTTTTTATGTGCTTTTTAAGTGTCCAAGACCTCACCTGCAAGTGAAACAGTCTCTTCTTCATCATCGTCAGGAGGTGGGGGCCCCGGGGGCGTCCTGGGGCCCCTGGGCTGAGGCCTTGGTGGACTGCCATTGTACTGATCCTCTTTGTCCCACTCTGAAGCAAACAAACTAGGCACATTTACAATGCATCTAGATGGAAAGGACAGCTTGGGTATACAGTGATGGAAGCCTGCCCATCCTCATTCACGATACACAGCGACGGGAGCCTGCCCATCCTCATTCATGATACACAGTGACGGAAGCCTGTCCATCCTCATTCACGATACACAGTGACGGAAGCCTGTCCATCCTCATTCACGATACACAGTGACGGAAGCCTGCCCATCCTCATTCACGATACACAGCGACGGAAGCCTGCCCACCCTCATTCACGATACACAGTGATGGGAGCCTGCCCATCCTCATTCACGATACACAGCGACGGGAGCCTGCCCATCCTCATTCACGATACACAGCGACGGGAGCCTGCCCATCCTCATTCACGATACACAGCGACGGG
>JAODLC010000140.1:9930574-9960338 GCA_026781145.1 Hippopotamyrus pictus
GGGTGGGGTGGGGTGGGGGGGGGGGTTTGGCCATTGTCAAGGTGGCCTCCTACTTTAAGAGGACAAACCATGCAGTATTGGGGGCGGGGGGGGGATATGAGTTTCGCTTTGCATGAGCAAGCTGCCCCACAGACTTCTGTCCACAACTGTCAGCCCCCGCCACAGTGGAAATAAAATAAAAATGAAACTCTGAAGAAAATAAACACCTATTCCTCCTGTGAGAATACCAGATATTAATATCTGAATTATGTCACTGTCACAAGACACCTCATGGATCAATGTTTTATATTTGCTTGTAATAAACCAAAAAAGGCTCAGTAGAAAACTTAAGAAAAAAATGACAGAAAAAGGACAGAAAAAGGAGCATTAAATGAAAGCAGATCTACAGAAGATTTGAAATTGGCATCAGTCTTTCCACACAAATAAAAATAATTACCTTCCCATTGGGCCTGAAAATGATGGACTTGTTTTCGTCATATTCCAGGCTGTGGGAAAGAAAGAGAGCGTTTTTTTTTTTCTCAAAGCACTGAGGATTCTAGGGGGTCTACACAATCTCCCTGGGGGAGGATCGGACAGGCTGCTACATGCAGAGAACCAGCGTGTGGAGACTGTGGTACATGGTAGGTGAACATACAATGTGCTGACCAACAGATTACGGTCAGTCTCTCAGACAGCTGGTAGCCAGGTTTCACCTAGAAAGGTCACATCTTACTGAAATAACCCCTTCTGTCAGCGACAAACAGGAAAGGCATGCAAATTCAGATTCAGAATACTTTATTGATCCCTGAGGAAATTATGAGGATACAGTTACTCCTGGACAGTAAGAAAATTATTAATAAGTTAAATACCAATAACAAATAATACAAATATAACAATCCCAAAATTATAAATGTCTCAAAAGTAAAAGATGAAAAAGTATGAAAAAAAAAGTTTAGAAGTTTGGGGAAAAAAGGCAAGAGCAACTGCCCATTTTTATAAATGATATAAAAGAGCAACTGCCCATTTTATATTGATATGCTGCAGAAGTAAGTCAGGTATCATTTTCTTGCTGTTTCCAGGGAAAAACACATCCAGTCACCACATTACCTGCTGCCGCATACTTTACACTGACGTGACACTATATTATTTGCAGAGATGAGTACTGTGGACTGTACCAGTGCCAATAATGTGCATTCCGATTTCAAGTCAAGTAAGCTTTTTTTGTCATTCTCTGCACGAGACAGCGTTCCACCAGAAACAGGGTGCAACATACAAACAGCAAGTGACAAAGGGAGGGTTTCATAACACAAAGTGGAAAAGCACAGGACAGCATGAAAGGAGAGGGCTGAACCTAAGGGTTTATATACATAGTGCATTGAAAGTTGTACGTAAACAATAATAATAAGTGCAGTAGCATAAAGGATGGTATAGACAGTGTCAGCTGACTGACACTAGATAAATAATAGTAATAATTTAGTGATTTCCCGTGCTCACTTTTCACAGATGGATGAATTTCAACTTCATCTGAATCTATTACTTTGTCACACAGGGGCAGATAATACAAACTGCACTGAGCTCAGCGAATCGCACGCAGGATCCGATAGAGATCGTGCGCCCAGCCCGACTCGCCCCTGCCTTCCTGTGGGCTCACGTGTACGAGACGAGCGAGAAAAGCGTGGGCAGCGGAGAGAAATGGGAAAACGCACTGGATCGGCAAGGCATGCAAACTCACCTGCCCAACCTGTCAAAGACCGGGGAGTTGGGCTTGGTTACATTGTTGCAGAACAGGTCCAGCTGGAAGGCATGGGGGTAAGTTTCCCTAAAAAAGAAAAAAAAGACCCAGGGTAGCTCAAAAATAGTGAGACTAAGTATCACCAAAGTATAACTTAACCTCAGGCAAACAGCCAGAGACTTCAAATACCAAAAACAAAAAGTGAAAACAGTCCAAAATGGACAGCTGTCTCTAATCCACTCTGCTAATGCAAACACTCAGCTCAAAAGGTGCTGTCAGGTGCCTGATGAGGAGAGAGGCCAAATTCCCGAACTCCAGAGGCGTGTGATGGCAACAGAAAACTTCACTTACATGGTACAGACCTTTGATTCCACACGAAATGAAGGCAAAATCATCTAAGCCTGTTTGGGGCATTACTTTGGGTTCTATTCTCAAGCACACGGAGGAGAATATGGGACACACACACGCGCCAAATGAATTCACCATAAGAAAATCAGACTTTTATGGTTAGTGGGCTGCAAACCTCAGGTGCTCACCCAAAAGCACGGCTGTCCGGGAGACTGCTGTGAGCTTTGATTCCAGGAGGGACCACCCGCACCTCTGTGATCAGCACCCCGCATGGGAAACGAACCACGTCAACATTCGTGAGCTGAGGGAAGGGACACAAACACAAAGCCATCGCCAGTGGTCATTTCCTGTAACTTTTCCAACAGGGGCACATTGTATTTTGCTTGACAACAGAGAACAATAGATATCTCCATGATGGTCTGTGTTATACCATCTTATGGTGTCTGTCATTCTAAATGTCTTTCCTCTGTCCTTTAAGACATCGAACATGACACTAATCAATCCATCCATCCATCACACCCACTTGGTACTAATATCACATTTTATTTCACACTGAAGGGCCCTAAATATGTTTTTGAAATGGGTGAGAACAGGACATTAACTAAAAATAAGGATTAAATGCGTCTTTCAAAACATTCACAGAAAATGAAAAATAAATATTTTTATTATAATATAAAGGGAAGCATTCTTGTTTTCAGGACCACAAGAGATAACATACAGGCATTGGACAAGTGAAACATTAAGTTTGCAGAGCAGGTAAAACCAGTTTTAATTGGTCTGTGGGTTCCCTTGGATTGAAGGTAGTGCTGACGGGACCGGGCTGGTTCCTAGTGCTGACGTGTGTCTTTAACAGTGTCACACAAAGCACCCCACAGACAATTAAAAATAATAAACCAAGCTAAAAGTGAAATCATATTGTTCTGTATGGAAAATAACCATTACATTTTATGAAGAAATCTCAAAGGGAATAGTACCTTTTTCATTCTTTTAAGCAGAGCTTATAGTGTCAATATGGAGGTTATCTACAAATTCGGGACTAGGACAGTCACTGCACTTAAGATCTTATACGCTTTCTGACAGATCGTGGTATGTTTGAGATTCTATGACGTGTAAAGATTCGTTCGATTCAAAAAGGTGGGACCATACTTGAAAGCATCCTTAACACTAGCAGCTACTTTAAATAGATGTGAGGCTATTGTTTCGTATAACCTGGTATTTCAGAGGATTACATCAAGGTGGCAACACAGTGTGGACTGTCCAAGTAATTTCACAACTTTTAACCGTGGGTGCGACGCTGGCCCCTTAGAGGGCGGTATCACGTAGTGACGTTTTCCACTATTGCATTTCAGATCGTACCGCGCTAGTCCACCTCTGCGTCTGGCCCTTATTTTTAAGATAATGCAAGTATCTATACAAGCGAGGGGAAAACATCAAGCAGTGAGAGAAGTGACACTGTTGTAACCCGTCTCAATAAGAGCTAACGTGTCGCGTACTCCAGCTGGAACTCATCAGTACACCATGCATCATGGTAAACACTCCAAGTGCTACAGCTACAGGATCTATGTAGTTAGCACGTTAGCTTTAGCCACACAGTGCCCACCACGTCTGATGGCGGTGAACGAAACCTAAATCGCCCAAATGTCACAGACCATCGGTTTTAAAGCTCAAATAGATACAAATACGCCGGTAAACAAGACGCGGTCAAGCAGAACAGGTTCCCGACGGGGTATGTAGAGCATGGGGACTGCAGGAGGGAGCTTGGCATTCGCCACCCTAAACCGCTCCCAGCGCAACGCCAACAGAGAGCCGTCAGAAGAGACTCACACCCGCCACCTAGAAGAAAGCAAACGCCACTATTTCTGCCGTAAGCCGTTACCTCTGCGCTCTGGTGTTTAAAAGTATCCAAAAACAGAAGCTCCATTGAGGGGTCCCCCGCCATCTTGTTCCGATCGCGTTGAAAAAAACTTCCGCTGGGGGCGGGGAATCCGGCGCGAGACTTCCGGGCACCTTAGCGGGCGCTGCGGGCGGCGGGCTGCTGCTGTGAGCGCTGAGTCCTTAGTGTTACGGCGAATCAGTATTTAAAGCAAACATAGTTGCGAAATAATATGTCCTGGTACTACATCTACCTGCAAAACTCAAAATGCCAATTTTTCACTCTCCATGATATTGATATGTATTGTCATGTATGTTTTGGGTGTAAGATTAAGGTCGTTAACGCCTAAAATAATATATCACACAGCTGTATCTGATGTTTTTTGTTTTGTTTTACCGGAACTGTACATCCGAAATGTCAAGTACACTGTATCCTCAAACTGTCATACTCAAGCGACACGTTACTAAACGTTTTCATCCCTGATACTCGATCTCAATGCAGCATCAAATACACTAAGTATAGCTATTTCTGATATTCAAAATTGTATGCAATTCTAGCCTAGGTGGGCGATGTACATGAAAAAGAAACGCGTAACAGGTCTACTGCGCCACAAAGAAGCATCAGGTACTCCGGTTTAGGTTGTTTTACTGATGCACAGGTACACGCCGTTCTCTGACTCATTGCAACAACATTGGCTTCACAAATGGTAACACTTTAGTTAGGAAGCTGCAGTGGCTCCGGTCCTGAACATGCAATGCCACGTCCCCGTTTAAAAGCACCAATGGCGCGGGACCCAGAACAGGGCAGGTATCTGTTACCTGAGTCACGTGGGTGGCGGACAGGTAGATGCACAAAAAAAGGGCCGTTCAGCCATTACGAGCAGGGAGGGGGTGCTACCTGTTTTGCATAGATTCTCACGCAATCAAAAAAGCCACTAAATACTTGTAGCAAGAGAAACACACCTAGCTTTGGCCATAGGTGTCTGTAGGTGGTGGTGGTGGTTGCTGGTTTCCTTTGGTTCGGTGATTTTTTTTTGTGGGGGGTGTTTTTTTTCCTTTCTTTTATTTAGTTACATTTAGCTTAGTTTTCTTTTCCTATCCTAACCATGACGGCGAATGTTGATTATCTGGTGGCGTTATTTTGTACAACATCTGGTGCCAATGGGAATCAGTTGGGATCGGACGAGAAGGAGATCATTCAGCTGGTCTGGCAAGTTGTGGACTTGGCGAATAAGAAGGTATTATTTAAAAAAAATACGTCTTCCTTTGTTCTAAGTATGTAAACCAAGCCTTTTTAGGGCCGGGAAATTGTTCTCAAAAACACGTTTTCTTATATCCCGGTGTATTCTTTTTACTTTCATTATATTTCTAAATGTAATTATGAGAGAATTTCGGGTAATATATACGGAATACGATCTGTCATTTTTTTTTTATTTTTATATTTGTGATGCAGTTCCCTCTACCACAATTTACTGCTTTGCTCACGTAAAGGGCCACATTATAGTCTCTGAAAGCTGCCAGTTTTGTCTGGAGATGGAAGCTCATAGAAATTGCATTTCGCGCAGACCGGACCAATTAATAAAGTTTTCGTGAAGCCGAAACACTTGGAGCTGACTGAGGAATGTAAAGAACAAAGTGGGATAGAGGAGGAAACGATCTCTGCGGCAGAGCCTCTGGAGCACGCCTTAAACCAGGTGAACATGGCAAATTCAGAAATTAAATTAGTTCGATATATTACTCATCATTCTATGTCATGATATCACAGGAGCAAGATTAAGCCAATATGTGCTTCTGAATGTAACGATTAATTTGTTTATTCGCAATAAGAGGATGTTGCACGTTATTGTGAAAATCTCTTGTCAATATATTGTGTAATTATAAAAACTGGTGTTTTTTTAATAACAAGAAACATTTAACAATATTAGTCAGTGTTTTAACGGTGATCTTTCTGGGGAATAAGAAGTTAATCATATTACAGAGACACTTAAAGATGATGCAACTGTAACTGTCACTGTGTGATAAATGTCCCAAAAAAGGCATTTCTCATGCAATTATTGTACATTTTTCTATTGAGTGAAATTGGCTAAGGTTTGGAGGTCACCTTTTTGTAATTTAGTGCATGTCGGAGTTGGCTGTAACGTGTACGTACCTTGCCACAGTTATGCTTTGCCTTTCATGGAAGCTGTGTTGCTCTGTTGAATTCTAAATAGTGTTTTAGCATGGGTATTCTTTTATAAAAGTGAGAGTTGGTTTAGTTCAGTTAAAAGTTTTCTTTTCATGTAATTGACAGTTTATCCAGCAACTGAGTAATGGGATCAGTTTTGGGACTGGAACCTCATTCTGTTTATGTACCGACGGTCAGCTTCACGTCCGTCAAGTGATCCATCCTGAGGCCTCCAGTAAGGTAAAAGTCAGGGGAAGTTTACCCTATTTTCACACACTCTGGGGCTGGTAAAACATCAGCTGAAACCACTTTTTCTCAGTAATTCACTGACACTTTGACTACAGGCAGAAGAAGTTTTTTTCTATTGGCCAAAAACTGAATTATTGCGCTTAAAAAAAGGAAAAATCAGATCTGTCTTTGAATTGTCTGAGTGCAGAACTCTTCAATTTGACTGTATCACCATAATCTTATTTGCTGTAAGTAAAATATTGGTTTACTGCTCAGCTGTTTAATAATGAAAAATTGACAACAGGAAGTCTCGGAGATAGTGTTTTATTCTTTTGTGGTGCGGTGCTCTTCATTCTCCTGAACGCGTTCCCTGTCATTGACCCCTAAATCATAAGTATTTTACGCGGTTATGCTAATGGACATATTCTTGCAGAACATCACGCTTCCGGAATGTTTCTACTCATTTTTCGACTTGCGAAAGGACTTCAAGAAAAACTTCCCAGAGTCGGCAGATCTGAAGGACTTGGACGTTCAGAACATGGCAGACTGTATCCTTGTTCCTCAGTAATCAGGGTTTTGGGAGAAGCCCTTCAGCCATTGTTCGGTGACCTATGGTTCAGTGTCTCTGTATGCTTAGTTTTGTGGGTGTGCTGGTTCTCGAGAAGGATGACCTGTTGACTGGTTGGTGCATTTGAACTCCTTTACTACCTGTTGAGCCTCTGCTCGTTTCTGTGAAGCCAGAAACGCAGAGGGTGTTGCCCTGTGGAACTTGTGTGTGTGTGTGTGTGTGGGGGGGGGTGGTTGAAATGCAAATGTAAAAACAATACAGACAGGTCATTTGCCTCCTGAAAGAAAGGACAGTGTTTAGCCAACAAAGCAGTGAGTCCTGCAGACCCACCCATAAGAGCTTCTAGCTTTCAGGACATAAGACTTTGGGGAGAAAGAGACAGAGTCTGTGTGCGTGTGTCTACATTAGTTATAAGTAATAGTAAGTAATTATGATTCACATAACCACAGTGGGCATAATGGACCAGGGAAGTGGACTGTAGGTTTATCGTGTTAAAGACAGATATCTGGGGGGGGGGGGGGGGCGGCACTAACCTGAATAGTGGCAGTAAAAACTGAACAAACAGACGACACAAAATAATGAAAGCTTTAGATGAGAGAATTGCGAAAGCCGCAGAAGTCAGAAATATTTTGATGTGATTTTGTCTTAGAACAGTAATGTGTTTCATAAGTGGGGGGTGGCAGAATTTGTGGTAACACTACACTTGAGCGGGTACAGATAATCTAGTACCCTTTTACTTAATGTGTTAATTTAAAAAAAAAAATTAATTTAAAAAATGTATTTTATATACACACAGAGGCTTGCGCGCGCACACACACACACAAACGCATATATATAACTTGTTTTGATCCCTCCATTCTCCTTAACCACAACTCTTTGTCAGATCTGAACATACAGCCCGATGTATCAGTCTATGGATATGGCTCCATAAAGGTCCAGACCATGAGCGACATAATCCTGGCGCTCATTTCAGACCCCCTGTGTGAGTAAATAAATGTTAAATCAAATCCTTCCCGGAATAGCAAATATTCTCATTAGCTAACTTTCCTGTTTTTTTTTTTTCTGCTGTGTGTTTATGTATTTTTGATTATTTTTCTTTCAGGTTACGAATTCTCCCACCCGGAAAGAGTAAATGAAAAATTTGAGACCGGCACCTGGTAAGAGACCCCGTCCATCGACTTGTCACTCAGCTGGAAAGTAACACGGCACACATTAATGTTAAAAAGGACCTCTGCCTGGTTGACCTCTTCACGTTTCTCCTCCTTCCGCACAGCAGCAAGATGGAGCGGGTGGATGACAACACGGTGATCCGCGCTCGCGGCCTTCCCTGGCAGTCGTCCGACCAGGACATCGCCTGTTTCTTCAGGGGCCTCAACATTGCCAAGTCAGTCCCGTCACCGGGTGTCCTTCCACGCCTTTGCCTGCGTGTACAAATGCAGAAGATGCTGTAGGCCTTTAAAGCTGCCGCTTTTGTAACCCAGAGGTTGTGGGTTCGAGTCCCAGGAATTGCCTTGCTATCGTAATCATTGACTGGAGTAACCAGTCTTAACAGCTCCAGGAAAACATGTACCAGCATAAAGGATGAAAACATGCATTACCTTTTATATTCTATATATAAGATTGCCTGCTAAACGCTCTGTCTGCTAAGCATTCTGGGTTCTTCTAAAGTGAGCTGGGCTCTGTGCTGCATGCTTTCCGGCTGATGCCGTGGCCTGATGGCGGGCTCCCCTTTGCTCTAGAGGGGGGGTGGCGCTCTGCCTGAACGCCCAGGGTCGCAGGAACGGGGAGGCGCTGGTGCGCTTCGTCAGCGAGGAGCACCGAGATCTGGCACTCCGGAGGCACAAGCACCACATGGGCAACCGCTACATTGAGGTCTGTGCCCCCCCCCATTCCAGTGTTCATAGCGATGCTTTTCTGATTAGGACCAGACTCCTGTTTGACTGCAGTTGGATTTGATGTGTTTTTTTTTTCCCCTTCAGTCTGTGTTCACTATTTTATTTCCCTACTGAACTTCGCCTGTAACGATGCTGTTCTGTCTCGTATCTTTGACATCCGAGTCATTTCTTAAATGGATGTTTTCTTCATATAGGTGTACAAGGCAACTGGTGAAGATTTCCTCAAAATAGCTGGTGGTAAGTATCTATTCATTTTTTTTTTAAATTTAGTTTATATATATACTCACTTTAAACATGATTTCCAAACTTAATGGCTTCCTGCCTTTTACACACGACCTTGAATAGTTTTAGCTGGGAAATGAGACGGTTCATAGGTTTTTTTTTGCGGCCACCCTGAAAGATGAGGGAAACCTCTCGTTCCCATGTGAGCGGACCTTCTGTTCGTCTTCCTCAGGGACCTCCAATGAGGTGGCCCAGTTCCTGTCCAGGGAGAACCAGGTGATCGTCCGCATGAGGGGGCTCCCCTTCACCGCCAGCGCTGAGGATGTGCTGCTCTTCTTCGCTCCCGCCTGCCCTGTCACAGGCGGGAAGGACGGCATCCTCTTCGTCAAGTACCCGGACGGGAGGCCCACGGGGGATGCCTTCGTGCTGTTCTCCTGTGAGGAGCACGCTCAGAACGCCCTCAAGAAGCACAAGGAGATTCTAGGGAAGCGATACATTGAGCTGTTCAAGAGCACCGTGGCCGAAGTGCAGCAGGTGAGGGTGTGACGTGGGACGCAGAACGCGTGGGGGGGGGGGGTTTGCTTTTATGGGAGGAGACTTCTGTGCATATTTGTTTTTATTGAAGCTCTCCAGGGGCCTATTTCACGAAGCAGGATTTCTTGCTTAGCTGGATAACTTGCTGGATTTAAGGTAGTTTAGGCTAAATGTAAGTGAACAAAGATAGAGGGCACTTAAACTGGGGTACCTTAAATCCGACAAGTTATCTGGCTAAGAAATCCTACTTCATGAAACAGGCCCCAGGAGGCAGCAGCAAGACTAAAGGGGATTAGATTGACAGCGTATTTGACTGCCATTGCTTTCACTAACAGTTTGATGTGTTTTCATTTCCTGGGAGTCCGTTATACACGCCAGGCTCACCAAGCTACGCTGTCCAGCCAATGAGGTTATCAGATGACGTTTACGATAGCTGGCGTCTTGTTAAACCAAACTTGCTTTGGAACTTGTTTTTAAAATCTCACTCTAGTCGCCAAACCTGTAAGACCCAACGTCACAAAATTGCGTGATGGATATTTGACGTATTTCTGTATCTGCTCTGTTCTTTGTTTATTGATATTAGCTATATTTGTGGTGGAATACTGTAAACTGGTACAACAAAAATACCAGAGCAAATGGGTCGTTTAGATTTTGTAACAAAAAAAGTTCTTCTTTCCTTACAATACTAATGTAAATACCTGTTTTTTACCAGAACCCAAAGTTTTCACTAGTTAAGTGCTCTGAAAGCAAATGTCACACGGGTGGCTTGGCTGCTGGTGATTTGATGGTTAACGCTGATGTTTTCTTTCCTTGAGGTCCGTATGGGAACTTTTTTTTTTTTTTTTTTTTATACAACCTCTTGTGAGGATGGCAAACATTTCGGTGTCCTGTTGGCGGGAGTCCATGTCCCAAGGGCTACGTTGGTCTGATGAATGATGTATTTCTGGGGCACGTTGTATCCTGAACAGCCAGCTGTTCACAGCGGATTATCCAGCCTTTGGCTGAGGGCGTGTATACAAGCTGCATCTCAGCGACGGAAGCTGATTGGCTAGGAAGCAGTTATAAGCTGGAGGTGGAGGCTACCTGTGTGCAGGTGTTTATCCCGCCCTGTACCTTTGCAGGTGCTGAACAGGTACACGTCTGCTCCCCTGATCCCCATAGCACCGGCCCCCATCATCCCCGTGGTGCCCCAGCCACCCTTCGCTCCCCCCCCCGGGGTACGGGACTGCATCCGACTCAGAGGCCTTCCCTACACGGCCACAATCGAGGACATTCTGGAGTTTCTGGGGGAGTTCACAGCCGACATTCGCCCCCACGGGGTTCACATGGTGCTCAACCAGCAGGTACGGAACTTCCCCACTTCCCATCCCGACGATCCATCCTGGACCCACCTTCATACACTACACCAGCGGTTTCTAAAGGGGTCTGTGACCCCCCTGAGAATTCGCCACCAGCACCTTCCCCAGAACCAAAACTATGAAAGGGGAACCCCATCTAGAATCAAAAATATTTACACAGCCCCCCCCTCCAATCCTTAGCTCTTGGTTATGTATAAGCAGGGATTGACATAACTGGTACACAATTATGCATTCTCCATATAAAGTGAAACGCATTGCAGTTTCTCATAATAATGCAAATGAGGAAATTCATTTGCAATATTAAGGTTAAAATGCACTGTAATTTCTTTCCATAACTGCACATACAGTTAGTACGCAATGGCACTGCAGCGACAAGAAGTTACAGCCCGTGACACTTTATATGTCGATCCCTGTCTATAAAACCGCTCTTTATAGGGTAGACACACTCCATCGCTGGTCTGTTCGAGCCGAAGACAACACAGTCAAACTCAAGGCTCACGTGAATTTGTGGGAAAATACCAATAATGGATCTGACCTGGCCTGCAAGTTTTAGAATGTGGACATATTGATTTGAAACATCCTGCATTCATAATAGCGCAAGATCTGCTGTTCTCAGTTATCCCCCCTGAAGCTGAAACTGCGGTGAAAGAATTTAATGCATCAGACTCGCCATGCTGGAAAAATACAACAGTTTGCATGGGCAACTCCGGACAGACGAAACACGGATTGCTTGCAGGAGCCCATTTTTAGTCCTAATCGGGAGACCGGTGATGCAGCTGAGAAACATAGCTAGATAAATACTAATGAAATGGCAAAAGTCATGGAAACCAAAGTCTGGTGGCGAGTTTGCGAAGACAAGCAGGCTTGCAGCTGCAGAGAGCTTTTCAAGAGACGGGATTTTGGATCCCACCTAGTTTGCACCGCCAGGTGAATCAATGGCGATTAATCGCAGAAATCGCATAGATTGGCAGATATGTTAGTAAACCTGAGATCAGCTGAAAAGTTGTGCTTACCTGAAGCGTCATGCTTTGTTACCAGATATCCTTAATTTTGCATGTTAATCATGTTTTGATTGATAGTGCCAATCTTCCAGAACTTTTTGTGAGGTGACCCCCCCCCCCCCAGTAAAAAAAAATATTCAAGGGGTACACATTCCCCCCAGAGTTAAAATATGATGTAGCTGGTTTACTAGAATGCTACACATGGATAGGCTAACTTAGCATTGGATTGGGTCTAACATGGCCCATTTACTGAATTAAACACCTCTGCTCTACACTAAGAAACAACTTGATGTACAAATAAGGTCAAAAAATGATCCCATATTTAATTTGGAGATTGTATGCTTATTTTTGGGCTGTATATCTGACGGCTTCTTGCCATAAAGACTTGCATCTTCTTCAACGCTGTTGAAGACGACCTCGTAAGGTGGCGTTAACGCCATACTGGGATCAGCCAAACGAAGGGCTGTCTCCGTGTCGCAGGGCCGTCCGTCTGGGGACGCCTTCATCCAGATGAAGTCGGCGGAGAGGGCCTTCCTGACGGCCCAGAGGTGCCACAAGAAGACGATGAAAGACCGATACGTGGAGGTGTTTCAGTGCTCGGCCGAGGAGATGAACATTGTGTTAATGGGGGGCACCTTGAACAGGAATGGCTTGTCCCCGCCGCCATGTAAGTTACGACGTAAGTTCTGCTGGGGGCTTGGCGCTTCTCTAAGCTACGTGCTGGTAGGTGCTGGAGCTCCTCTGAAATCCTTTGTTTCTTTGGGTTCTTTTTTTTTTTTTTTTGATTCAGAATATAACCTTGGTGGGAAAAGTCTCAACGGATCTGTAGGCCTGTGGGATACGTGTATTTTTTTTGTTTGTTTGTTTTTTCTCTGTGGTTGCTGTAAATCTGGGTTACTCTGCTTTCAAAAACCTACAGATTCCCTTGGAACTGCAGTTGGCAAGTTTTTTAAAAAATGGTTAAGACTCTATTAAATGTAATAATGACTGGAAAGTCATCATTACATAAAATGCATTGCGCATAAGAAAGTGGCAGGCATTTGACAATCCAGCCTGGCTGAAAGCACAGTCAAAGACTGACTTTCGACTGGTTCATTTAGCAAAATTTATTTTAACGGCACTTCAGTTTATTTTGGGGAAATTATCAGATTGCTCACCTTCTCAGTCACAACTGTGGGGAAACTCAGCTGTGTAATACTAATGACTTTTTCAAAAAACGTTGAAATCACAACTGGCAAAACATACGGACAGGTCCAGGCTGCTTTTAGGCCCTTTTTCGGAAGGGGGAATGTGAATCTGATGGGTGTAATAGCTGAATCATGGTGTCACTGGTCTTGTGCCTGCGGGTTATGGAGGAGGGATCACTGGCGAGTCGTGGTGAGGGCGGGGTCTGACTTGGGTTCTTAAGATGGGCCCGGGGGAGGGGAGGAGTGGCGGAGAGGACGGGTGGGAATTAGGGCATGTGGAAAGGTGGCGTGTTTCTGCGCTTTGAGTGGGAAGATGCACCTCGGGGTAATCACCAAGAACAGGTCCTGCAGGAATCTCATACTTTGTGTTTTTTTTTTTTTTAAAGCCCCTGCCCTAAAATGGCCGCTCATTATGCGTCCCCCGCTCCCCAGCCTGCCACCGCCGCGGTCTGCATGCCGATGCCGACTCGTGGCTTTTAATCCAAATTAAAAATTGGATGATAATTAGATTCATTAAAAACCAGCCCAGAATTCTGCCCAAAAATCAGGACCTCATCAAAATTTTTAAATGACTGTACATGACTTCAGATTTCTCAGGCTTGCAGATTCCTGCCATATCTGTTGGGGGCAAACCGTCTAAACGCAAAACAAAATAACGGCAAAGCAGTGTTGTATCTGCCTTAGAAAGTGTTCTTTAACCCTCGATTCCCCTCAACTCCTTCTCTCCTCAGGCCTCTCCCCCCCCTCCTACACCTTCCCCCCCCCCACGGCTATCCTGCCCCCGGAGGCAGCCACTCTGTACCAGCCGCAGGTCCTGCTTGCCCCTCGGCCCGTGCAACCCTCTGCTGCCTTCTATCCTGCCTCCACCCAGCTCTTCATGAACTACACCGCCTACTACCCCAGGTGGGCCTGCTACTTGCTGCCTTACCGTTGATGCCTCAGCCCCTTTCCGTCGCGGTGACCTCCTTTCCCTCGTCGCGCCATCGGCACTTTTCTGTAAGGCCAGTCCTGCCTTTCACACGACTTACTGTTTTACTCCGCTTCATCCACCCTGCTAAAAGGTACGACAGCAGTGGCTTCTTGGGATTTAATTCCGAAACTGCGCCTTGACTCCGCCCCATTGACCACTGTCAATGTGGGTGCGTGGGGCTTCACACAGACATATCCTCCCAGCTTTGACCTCCCCTGGCCTCCCGTGTCTCCCGCAGTGTGTCACAGTGACGGAGGGATACTGAAACTGGCTGAAATCTTCCATTTACAACATTTAGGGCTGACAGTAAAACAGGAGTAAGTTTAAAAGTAAAAAACCCAATTCCACCCAGGCGACGCTCATCCTTTTTTTTTTCCCCAAGGCGACTTTAAGACTTTTTTGTTTTCATTCCTATCATGTCTCATTAGTATTAATCATTCACGGCTTGATATAACAGCCCAGTGAGTGTGGAGTAGAGCGTTTCCTGATACAGATCTGCTCCCGGTAAGGCAGCGGTGATTGGACGAGCAGGAGGGGAAGGCGGGCTTAGCTGGACAGTCCACCAATCGCCATGAGTCAGTGGCTCGTGTGAGAGGTGATCCCGCTGTAAGGTTTAAGGCAGGACGTACAGGAAGGGTAGTTAATGACTGAGCAGAATGATATACAGTGACTGACTGTAAATGAGAAATGTCAGTCCCAAAAAATGGGAACATCTTGAAGGTCAGTCGGTTGCTGGTTAAACAGGAGCGTTCGCTCCTCACGCTGCTGGCCGCACAAGCCCAGTCTTTGCTTCGGGAATATCCGGGTTCGAATGCCGCGGCTCTTCCCGTCCCATCCTAAGCATGGCCCTCTGCGTGCGCGCAGCAGTTCTGCAGGGTGCTCACTGCACACTGGCACTGCACACTGGCACTGCACTGCACACTGGCACGGCTCACTGGGCCCATAGATGTCCTTCAGGAAATAAAAATAAGTCATGCAAATAGAGATATCGTACGTCTCTGGGCCGTTCCGTTTAGGAATGACCTACACAGCTTCATGCCTGTAGTGTCCCCTTAAAGGCACTGGTGATAAACCCTCTTTTAAATGGTAAAAATTGCCAGAACTTTTAACATGTATTTATTTATGTACACCCATGTATTTGTTCAGGCATCACATCCCCCTTCTTTGTGGTTATAGTGTATCTTACTCCCCCCTCCCCTCCCCCACTCTTTTTTTTTTCTTTAACCCACCTGCAGCCCCCCAGGCTCTCCAACCAGCCTGAACTATTTCCCCTCCCCCAGCAGTGCCCCCACCCTGGCGGCCCAGCCCGGGGCCCTGGTGAGGATGCAGAGTCTTGCCTACAACAGCGGCGTTAAAGAGATCCTCAACATCGTCCAGGGCTACCAGGTTTGTGCCGACCGACCACCTGACCCCCCCCACCGGCCAGGCAGACCGGACTGAACCTCAAACCCAAACCCCATCCCTGTTACTCCTTCTATACTTATAACCCGTACCTGGACCCAAACACTCTGTTCTGAAGCTTTATCTCACCAGGCAGTTGGTCACTTTAATGCCTCTTTGGTGGGAGCACTGGTCCTGCTGGGGTAATTCCTGTGCGGAGCAGGTGCGTCTCCGGTTCCTGTTCTCTGTTTCCGGCTACATTCTGTCCAGTGGTTACTTGTTCTGGTTCTGTGCACGTGCTATTTATGTGCCCATGTGGCGGTTCTGAGGAAATTTAGGATTTAGTTGACACGCATCAATAGAGTGATGCTGATTGTAAAACAGGGCTCCCCCCCCCCAGGAGACGCCCTTGTGTTTTCTGGGTGTCACATAAGTTTCAGCTTGTATTGGGTAGCTGGGCTACAGTAGACCTTTTTATCTGAGCAGCTGCTTTTGGCTCCGTCAGCCGCTTGTGGAGAATCCTAGTGGCAGACCGGCTGTAAAAGGGGGGGGGGGGTGCGTTTCACAATAATATACCAACTGTCAGAAGAAGCTGAGCCCAGCCGGATCACGGAGCCTCTTGTCAGCGACGTCACCTGGGCTGCTGTGCCATTAGGAAACCCTCAGCCTCCCTCCTCCTGGTTTTTTTTTTTTTTTTTCTTTTCTCTTTTTGTGTCATTTTCGTCTCCCGGCCCTCCCCCGCCTCCTGCTCCTGGCCGCTGTGTAGTCGGGCGGGGCCCGGCGTGTGCCGGCGTGCGCGGACACGCTCCCCTTTGCCTTTCGGGGGGGGGGAGGGGTGATGTCGTAACCCTCGGTACCGCAGACGCCCCCATTGGTGCCGGCGCCAAAAGTCGGTTAAGACGGGACGGGACGGGTCAGCGGACCGGGCGATCGGGAGACGAGGACTGTGGGGAGGAAATGGAGGCTGGCCAGGAAATTTAATTACTGTACCTGTGTTGAGGGCAGCATGGCACTGCGGACTTTATACCCCGAGAGCTGCGGGTTCGAATCCTCACAGATTTCCATTACGTCCTTGGTTTACGTTGGTTTCTTTTGGACACTCCAGTTTCCTTCCTTCCTTCTAGAAAATATAGTTAGAGGAACAGTCTAGTGTCTCTCTATCGTGCGTGTGCGTGTGCGTGTGCGTGTGTGTGTTGCGTTGCCATGGGCTGCCAGCCCGCCTCATGCCCTGTTTTTCCCTGGGTTAGATTCCCTCCTCAGTACATTCCTTTAATTTCTTATCTCTGTTTCCTCTGTTCTCCGACTAGAGCAGGTTATTGTTTGTTTGTTTTTTGCTTTTACTTTTGAGCTGTAGAGTTGCTGACGACCAGACGATTTATTTAGTCCCGATATCTCTGTTCAAACTTACACTGTAGTATCCGTCCGACGATGGATTCGTGCAGTCACATGACCAGGCGAGGACACTACTCACGCACCCCAAACAGTGGGTCTGTATTTAGAAGGGGAGGAGAGGAAGGTAAGGCTTTGCTATAGCCAGGCCTCAGACTGAAAGGGCCCCCCCACCGCGGTGTGGGTCCCTCCGCTGCTACTCGGGTTATTTTTGGTGTCGGCAAAGTAGTGACGGTGGCCCGTCGTTCGTCCTGTTCAGGTTTGCCATGCCCCCTGATTGGCTTTCACATTTTCATTCGGAAAACGGAGAGATCTGAAGGCCGTGTTGCCGCAGTCATCGGGTTTCTGTGCCGAAATTCCAGATCCGCCGTGAAACGGAAGGAGACTCTTTCTGGGTAAAGGCACAAGGGAAGCTTTGGCTGCTATGAACAGGTGTGGCGTCGGCCACCGGGTGGCGCTGTAGCTGGGTGTGGGCGCGGCGGCCGTGGACCGCACGCAGGTGACGGGTAGGGGTGAAGCACGAGGCTCGTTCTCTGGTGCTGGGAGAAAACTGATGTGACCTTCCAGCTTCCAAAATGCTCATTTCTGCTCACCGACCTCTCTCCCCCGCAGAACCCCCCGGAGGCTGTGACTCTGCTGGATAACTTGTACGCACAGCCTGGCGGCAGTGAAGGCCTGGTCGCCCTGCCGGCGCTCCTGTCAACCAAGCAGCCTTTGCAAAACCGAACCCACGGCCATCTGGGGGGTCCCTTCCTGGACCTACAGCTTCTTTAATCCGGCCGCTGACAAACGGCGCCCATTAGGGGGCGACAACGTTCACTTGCAAATCTGAAAACGGCCCCTTTTCTCAACATACACACTGGAACATCTAAAACAGGGACATAATTCTATTTTCCAACTAGGAAGTAGTATGTTTTTTTTTATCCTGTTGAAAATAATGCCTTCGTTATGTATGCAAAACGTATCAATTTATTTATATATATAGTAGAGATTTATGTATTTTTTACCAGTATAAATGTGGCTTTCGCCCAATAGTAGCTTTTGTTTTAAATTGCACACCTTTTTTCAAGCATTAGTGAAAACGTTAATAAGCATTGTGCAGTGCGTGAGATCGTATGCTTGCCTTACGTGTGTATGAACCTGCGTATGAATGTTTGCTGTATTTTTATGATTCTTTTACTTGACTCTTGCATCATGTCTGTCCCTGTGTCTTTCATCAGCGACTCGCCAGAGGGTGTGGCGGTGCTCTGTGAAGGCAGGCCCTCTGTGGGGTGGGGGTGGGGGGCCTTTGTGACACTGAGGTTCTCCTGATCGTGCTGATGGAGGCCATCATACTTGACCTGTGCTTTTTATTTTCCAATCATTGCCTTATTCCACACACACACACACACACACACACACGCACGCACACACACTGTGTAAATGGCTCAGGAACATAAAGCCAGCTGTAGGTTGACTGTATTCACACTAAAATTTACTCGTGTGTGTATATTCTGTTGTCATAATTATACGCACGTTTTTTTTCTTTTTTTAATTTATTTTTAAATTTTTGTGACATGGTTATTGCCAATGCATCAGTCCCTTGTGCCTGACAGCATCACCCGATGGGTGCGAATGACACGAACTGACGCCGCTTGGTGTGTGCGTGCGGGGGGAGGGGGGCTCCGGGGCATGATCACGCACGCATGTTGCTAGCGGCGACGGGGTGCCAACCACTCGACTCTCTGGCAGTGTGAATTCCGACAGCGGCGGCCGCACTGCACCAAGAAAATGAGATGTTTACACGTTCTGCTGTGACGCAAAGCACTGCAGGTTTGGAAAAGATGGTGTGGAATATACTCACTGTCTGGATACAGGTCCTTTTTACATACCTGCACTTTTTCGCCAAAATAAAGATAAAGCACTGTATATGAAACAAAGAACAAAGGAGGTTGTAGATCACAGCATCTATATGAAGTGCAAACTACTGTTTTTAATTTTTTTTTTCTTCTCTTTGCCTTGGACTTCCATGTGGAGGCTGTGAATTTATCAAAGAGCTGTACAACTCTGTTTTTGTTGCTACACTGTGGAAAGAAGAATAAGATCGACTTAACACTATGTTCAATATTCAGGTTCAGAGTAGGATTTTTTTATATATGCATATATACACCCTTTAAACATTGTGAAGTACATATTATGATGTGCATGTTTAATTTTTTTTTTTTATTGTACTTCCTTACAAGAAAATAGGAATGTATTGTGTATAATCAGTTAGCATGATGTACATAAATATCGTGGTCAGTTCATTTGATCACAGCATACTACTGAAATAGAGCAAGTTTTACTGTGTAGAAATTGTGTTATCCATTAAGCGATGTATTCTGTCGTTAAGTTTGTTGTTTAGCTGTAACTTCTCTAAGTCGGGGTGCAAACGGCAAAAGTACGTAAAATGTTCTCGCCCACCCCTCTTAGACCTGACTGTATGTATTGGATTGAATGCTTAAATTAACCCTTTGAATGCAGAATGTGTGATTCCACAATACAATAAAGACCTGTGTAGGCCATGTGTAATGTGAGGTGTCATGGTTATTTATTTAGTTCTTTTTTTTAAAAGAGAAATTCTACAATTTATTGTTAGTCTGTGTGCATGTAGTCTGCATGTTTTCCCTGTATCTTCAGGTTTTCTCTGCATAATTCAGTTTCCTGCCACACTCCAAACACACGTATTTAGGCTCATACAGTCGCCCCTTCTGTGTCGTGACATCCCCCCTCACTGTTTCGATATATTGCGGCGTTGGCGTTAGAAATGAGACGGGACTTTTTGAGGTGTTTGGCGAAAGCCGCAGATCAGGCACAAAAAATGAAATACACTTATGAACAGCGCCGTGTTCACGGCAGCCTCAAACGTGATATCTCGCAGTGATCTTTGTATCTTGCCTTTCTGGAATCTTTTTGCTTCGCTTCGCTCGCCAAGGGGAGAAAAAGTTTTGTGTGGTTTTTACAGACCGCGGGGGACCCCCCACGGTGCGTGAGTGTCGACTGTACTTGTCTGGAAGTTGCCCATAGTCTCGACTGTGTGCTCTGTGATCGACTCCCATCCCATCCAGGGTGGTCCTCAGCCTCCTGCTCATGGCTGCCTGGGATAGACTCAAGGCTCCTCTAAGCTTGGCCAGGAGAAGCAGGTGGAGGGCCGTTGAAATACTAGAGCTCTCTGTTTTGGGTTTTGCGTTTCACTTATGCCCCTGGATATGGGTGAATGCATGACTTTTATATGACCTTCCCATGTTTGGGTGAGTATGATGGTCTGCTTCCACAGTCAATGAACCAACACTTAAGGAAGAGTGGCGTCATACAAACTGTCCTTAGTGCCATAAAGTATATGCCTTGTAACGGATTGGCATCATACCAAGGTGTGTCCTGTTTTGTTTCTTGGATAGTTTCAGGCTTACTGTAACCCTGCTGGGACTTAAAAAGTTAGCTGATTGGATGTTCCTGGGGGTGATTCTGATATAAATAAAAAGTAAAAAGGTTGCCACTATAAAAGCCTGCTGTTCAGGTTTCTGATTTGATTGTAAATGATTTGAAAAGATGGCCATTCAATTCAATTAAATTTTATATAGCGCCTTTCACCGAGTCACCCCAAGGCTCTTTACATGGGTGTGTGGTAAAACATCACTACATCGCTTATCCAGAATGATACATGAAACAGGGCAAAGAGAAAACAAAGACTGAAAGAAAGTCAAACGACGACAGAGGAGGGGAACTGAAAACTCCCAAGAAGAGAAAAAAAAAAAAACTTCTGGGGGTCCAAGGTCCAAGCATGGTAACATAAATAAAAAGAATGGGCCTTCTTGTTAAAAGCAAGGCGTGGAGCGTGGTCATGGTCCAGCCAAAGTCCATCCGTGTGTCGGCAGGTTGAAGGCCACACCCACAAAGTGACACTTCCATGGGACTGAAACAGCCTGTGGCACCATCCGAACATGTGGGAAGGAAGGCAGAGACCATGGTGGTCAGAACCAGTCAGAATTCATAGGTCTTCAGTCAAGATTTAAAGACTTGACAAGCAGCACAAGCTGGCAGACTGCTCTACAGTATAGGGGTCCTGTAGCACAAGGCTTCACTGCCAACTGTCAATTTATTTATATGTGGGATGACAAGGAAGCCTGCATTATGTGATCTGAGTGTAAACACAGCCTGTAAACATGAATCAGTCCTGTGCTAGACCTTTGAGTCATTAGCAACCTGCACGGGGATGAATCGTAATCCATTGCCGCTTATCCAATTCGAGGATTGGACATGCCAGTCTATTACAGAGCACATCATTACCCACCATTTGCAAATTAGAAGACTGAATGCTTTCAGACTATGAGCAAATATCTGCCTGTTCATGGGCTGAACAGACTCCACACACATACAGCTGGGGGTGGGACACCAGCCCCCAAAATCCAGGCAGTACGAGGCTACAGCATGTCCTAAAATGAATGTATTTGTGAGCATGTATAAATAATACGAAGCAGAAGCAGTGAGTCATCGTGAAGAAAAAAAAAATGAGGTGAGATTTTGTTGGAAGTGTGTGTACAAACTTGTATGTTGAAATAAGGAAAGGGCAGGTTCGAGATCCTGTTCACAGAACAGCTAGCTGAGTGTTTGCTGTAAGAAGCCCTTCAAGTTGGAGCCTACGGTTTCCTGGTAAACATGACAGAAAGGGAGTAAGGAGAGAAGAGCAGTGACACAAAGAGAAGATCACACACAGCCAAGCAGTACCGGATCCACACCTCGGCTTGGCTGCACACAAGGCAGCAGTGACCCTCTGTTCACCTTTCCTTTCACACACTCTCCTACCTCCTTTTATGTCAACTGCTAAGGTTGCAGCCACACACTATACCCATCATTGGCTGAGCTAAGGTGCTCAGTACGTGAACTTTGGGAAGTTAAATTGCCGTATTGACTCTGTAACCTTTGTTAGAACGGAATGCCATTATTGTTATTGGACAGGTAGCCAGTACAACGAAATTCAGTCTTGGCATATCCCATTTTGCTGTCCTGCGATGCACACACAGCCCAGGGTAACACAGGGTTACAAAAGTTCACTGCATCCATTTCTTCTCTGCATTACAAAGCATTAAAACAATACGTTCAGGTGCAACTTAAGACGCTTGACAGGATTTTAGACAACGCCTGACTTAGTCGGACAAAATATTTGCCAAAAAAACACAACAATTAGGACCAGAAACACTACAAAATGTAACTTTAAAGCTGCTTCGGTCCCGAAGGCAGCGCGCAAAGTGGACGAACGGAGGTAAATCTGGTTATGATGGCAGATAATGGCGCCCTTCATATTTCCAGGTCACGTTTCTTTTCCCCAAGTCTCTGAGCCGGAGCCCACTTTTGTTTTGTAAACGCGTGTTCCTTATGAGTCATTTAAGACAAGCTAGGAACTGTTTGCTTTAAGCAGTGAATCAATATTTGCGTAGGCTGCCAAACCGACTATGTTTTATTGGAAGGAGTGCCTAGTTTTCGAAATGCCTGAAAGGTAGTCGGAGAAAGACTGAATGGCGTTTATGAAGTCCTCGCAAACTTTAATGCTTTATTTTTTTCTGTAGCTTGACTGTGCATACGAAATGCGGTTACATCTTTGATATTAGATTGTAATGGACAAGCATGTTTTTTTTTTTTGGCGAGTCTTATGTTAATACTGCAGCGCGCTTTGGATTACCCCACCGGTCAGGCTTAACGTTGGCGGATAGATGGAAGACACCCAGCGACATCTAGCGGACACTTTCGGGAGGCTTCCTTTAGATTCGAAGCATGTGATTTTTTTTTTGGTCATGTGATTCTGTCATGTGATTAGCAGAGACCGGAAGCAAGGAAGTGGGTATGTCAGTTGTGAGCTAGCTATCTAAAATGATTATATTCAGTTTCTCATACTGTTTAAAGACATACTTTTTTTGTCTGTCTTTATATATCTTGTGCGTCAGAGTTGGCGTTTTAAATGGTTTGTATGATCTTGCAGTTATAAAGATGCGAGCTCATTTTCCTGCAAATGCACGCAGTTCTCAGGGTATTATTTGAGTAAATTTACAAATATCTTTGAATAAGTGCGTTTTTCCTACACTTATAAGAATTACCATTGCTTTCTGTACCATAATAATAAGAGAAGTAATTTAATGTCAAAAACACGAAGACTGTTTTCGTGGTCATAACCCTTAAAAATACACGTAATAGTTTAAACTGGTTATACCTGAGAACGGAATTTGTTTTTCATTTGTTTCATAAATCGTATCTGTCATGGCGTATATATGAATGTCCTTCTTTCTCCAGTAATGGGAACGTAACGGTTTGTCATGTACAGTCAGGGGTAAATGTTCTCTCCTGTTAGAGCCTGTCTGATCAGTGCATGAATACCTGGAGGATAAGTGGGTGTGAAATGAAAAATAATAATAATAGTCATACAGTTGTAAGATATCCAAATCACCTTGGGTAAAGGCTTTTCTAAGATAAAGATAACTACTCTTAAACATGCGTGTCAGGTCTGATTTACTTCATGCTTCTGGCTTGTGCAGCACAGAAATTCCCTGTCCTAATGATCGTAGGAAATGACAGTACATTAATATTCAGCATACATTTTGTGGTAAAACTGGAACCCATGTCTGATTTCCTTTTTGGTACCATCAGGCACAGACCTTCCCAACGGATGACGTGCTTGACAGCTCAATTTGGCGATCGTCTGAGTCGGTGAGGCGCCCCTCCCTCCGCTCGTGACCGGCAGGGTCATCCGGACCCCAGTGCTGCTTGCGGCAATGGTGGACTTCCTCGCGGAGAACAACTCGTGCGGGCAGGCGATCCTCCGGATCGTTTCCCGGGGAAATGCCATCATAGCGGAGCTCCTTCGTCTGTCCGAGTTCATCCCCGCCGTTTTCCACCTCAGAGACAAGAGCGACCAGCATAAGTATGGAGACATCATCTGCGACTTCAGCTATTTTAAGGTGCCTTCTGCTGCCTTCTCCCTCAGTCAGTATCATACCTTCTAAAAAAGTGGTCATTAAATGGTCATGCCTTGTACTTTTCTTTCCTCAAAGGGTCCAGAGTATTATGAAAACAAACTGGAGGCTAAAGCTGAGCTTCAGGACATAGATGAAGAATTCAGGGAGAACAACATTGAAATACTGTCACGTTTTTACCTGGCATTCGAAAGCGTCCACAAGTACATTGTGGATCTGATACGGTAATTGATCTTCTTAAACCCCAAAATCCCTTTTGGTGTATGATTATGTGTAACAGAGGTTTTCAAGCTGATGTAGCAGATCATGTGACTGTTATGTCGCCATATTGCCAGTTTAACCAACTCGCTGTCTTTCCAAAAGTGATGCCTAGCAACACAGAAGAAGGAGTAGCAATGTATTTGTTTTTTGAGCAGATTTTTGTTAAATATGCCTGAAACGTTGGGGGGGGTTGGATGTAGTAATAAACCTGGTTTAATAATTCAGAGATTTCCAGCTCGCTCTATAACTGTTACTAAAACAATTTAGTCATTGTAGTCAGAAAAACTTAAAGCCACCCATCATATTTCATACATACATACGAATTTGAAAATATTGTGACAAATATTGATATTGTGAAATTTCTGAAAATATCGTGATATCATTTTTAGGGCTTATCGTCCAGCCATACGTATCCTGGAATGAGCAGCTAGGCAGTCAGAGAAAAATATCTAGCAACACAATGTACTGTTGGCATTTTCTAGTGTTATGCCCTAGGACAAAAAAGTTTTTTTTTGTATGATTTGTCTATTTAAATTATTTTTTAGTTTGCAGTCCATTCAATTTGTTGCCTTTTTCATGCTATGAATCTATTCCAAGGGCAATTTAAGCAAATATGTAGCATTGGTGTAAAGAAAAAAATACCTGAATTATGTTGTGATCGTTTTCATTAATTGCTTGATATGGGAAAAAAAATTATCACGATGAAATATTTTGCCATATCGCCCAGCTGTATTATCAGCTGATATCAAAATTGTTTTACGTACTGTCTGTTGGTCGTTAGACATTATAGCAGTAATCTCACCTTCGATATGATTAGCAGTTGTTTTTTCTGGGTATTTCCCGTACACCAGTCCCATGTACATGACCAGTCAAGAAATACTTGTAAGCTTCTAAAGTTTTAGAAGCTTTAAACAGCTCACACGTGTATCGAGATGTGGTGTGAACTAGATAATTGACAGTGTCATAATACTTCGGATCGGGGACTCTGAACTGAGTATGGATCGTTTACACCAGCTTTGTTGAGTTTCTGTTGATATCTGGTCTTACTTGAGATTTCTAAGTTATCTACAAGACCAGATGAAGAAAGATCACCATCAACCGCGTGTGTGTCACTATAACAATCTGTCATGTTTTGAAGGACAAAATGGCGGTGTAAATATTGGCATTATGGAAACGGTGATGTAGGTCAGAATCCTCCATAGGACTGGAGCGTGGGTAATCTTTGTAGAACACTCAAGGGTGATTGTGCAAAAACTAAGTGAAGAGCACATTGCACTTATTCTTTAGAGAAAGCCGCAGTCTGGATTTAACCTTTCAGTGGAACCATTCATTACAGGTACCTGGATGATCTCAACGAAGGTGTTTACATCCAGCAAACTTTAGAGACCGTGTTACTGAACGAGGATGGGAAGCAGCTCTTGGTAAGTGCAGGAGACCCTCCTGCCTGGCCGTTTCTACCTGCTGCTCCTCCCACACACCACATCAGAGTGATGGGGAGGCTTTCAACACGCTCTCTTACCATTTCCTGCAGTGCGAAGCCCTGTATTTGTATGGAGTCATGCTGCTGGTCATTGACCAGAAGATCGAAGGCGAAGTGAGGGAGCGAATGCTGGTGTCCTATTACAGATACAGGTCAGTCCTGCACCTGGCTTGGTCTCCATGCCATGGGCATTTGTCAGATGTTCTGAGGACTTGTATGGGGCTGTAGGATCGTTCCGAATCGCAGCTAATTATTCCTTTGTTAACGAGGCTATTCTGGAAGTAGCACGGCTTCCTCTGGTATGGGAGACACTGGCAGTTGAATTCCGCTCAGAGTTGGCATGCTGATGGACACGCTCCGCGGGCTTGATTGGCAGTGCTGCCCGATCGTCAGCGGACTCCAACCTGGACGACATCTGCAAGCTTCTGCGCAGCACGGGCTACTCGAGCCAGCCCGGAGCCAAGCGGCCAGCCAACTACCCCGAGAGCTACTTCCAGAGGGTTCCCGTCAACGCTACATTTGTCAGCATGGTCATTGGCCGCTTGCGCTCCGATGACATCTATAACCAGGTGATACATATATTTCCAACATTTCCAAGCCATGCTGTCAGCGAACTTGATCTACACCGCTGGGCAAAGTAGATTGTCCGAAGCTTACTGTTGTATAAGTTGTGTTGGGTCCATTTTTTTGACCAAGAGTGAAGGTGTTTGGCCGGCGCCACACCTGATTGGTTATCGCTTATGGCCCGCCTCTGTCCCGCCCCCAGGTGTCTGCCTACCCACTGCCGGAGCACCGCAGCACTGCCCTGGCCAATCAGGCGGCCATGCTATACGTCTGCCTCTACTTCTCTCCCTCCATCTTGCACACGCAGCAGGCCAAGATGCGGGAGATCGTGGATAAGTACTTCCCCGACAACTGGGTGAGTGGCTGCGGGGTCCGTGTGCTGCGTGTAGAGCAGGAGTGTGAGTATATACAGCAGGCAGTGCAGATACGTACCGAGGGTACTTGCGGCCAGGTGAGGGCGCTGTTGCTATAGGCTTGTTTAAACAGTGTGTGGTGTAAATGAGTAAAGTTTTGGCACTTTGCAAGTGTGGGGCGGGGAGGTGCTCTGCTGACATCTGGTGTCCATCTTCAGGTCATCAGCATCTACATGGGCTTTACTGTGAACTTGGTGGAGGTCTGGGATTCGTACAAAGCGGCCAAGACAGCCTTGAACTACACCCTGGACCCCGCTAACGTACGGGAGCAGGTATGTGCCGGGGGAGGGGCTGTGAACACATGTTGACCTGGGTTGGGGGTTAGGCGTTGGGGTGCAGGGCTCAGAGAGTGCACAATGCACCACCTGCCTCTCCAGCATTCTGGGAAGCGTTTGATCATCGTCCAGAAATGTGTTTTCCATTCTGAAGGCTGTGCCTCAGGCTTTTTCGCTCTCCGGGGGGGGGGTGCAGTACCGCAGTTTGAACGGATCGTTAAATTCGAGGCTTCGGGCCGGTGGGTCACAGACTGACAGAGCGTTCCTGTGGGCCCCCCCCATTGCCGACGCAGGCCAGCCGCTATGCTACTAGCCTGGACAGCCTGCGGCCACAGGTGCAGCAGCTGTTAAAGGAGGGCTTCCTGCGCGAGGAGATCGTCCTGGACAACATCCCCAAGCTGCTGAACTGCCTGCGCGACTGCAACGTGGCCATCCGCTGGCTGATGCTGCACACGGCCGAGTCAGGTGGGTCTCCGGGACCCCACCCCGTCAGACCTAAACCCCGGTCAGCCATCTCCAGTCAGATACCGTTAATCATTTTAACAGCCACCCCCCCCGGCCTTCCTGGAACCAGTCTTCGTTTTTCATCCATCGCCAGAAGCTGACATGAGTTCCCGATACCTTTTGCCCTGTTCCCATGGAGATGAGCCCTCTGCTTTCCAGACTCTTCCACCACAGCCCCATATAGCTTTGCTACACTGCTGTTTCTGGCTGGAGTTCTGGTCTAGGGCAAAATCCCAAGCATATTTGGTTGTTATCGGTCAGGACACTGTCAGTATGAAACATTATATCCAGCAGAGTGTCGCCTGTAGGGTATTTTCTGACTTCCTGCCCAACGTATTTGTGTTCTGTCGCCCAGCTTATGACCCAAACAATAAGAGGCTGCGGCAAATCAAAGACCAGGTGATCAACGACTCCAAGTACAACTCCAAGATCCTCTTCCAGTTGCTGCTGGACACGGCCCAGTTCGAGTTTATCCTGAAGGAGGTCGGTGCGTCCTCTCGCGCTCCCGCAGCCGCGGGGAGGCCTCCGCCGCGTGTTTTCTGTTCCGCTCCTAAACATGGCCTGTCCTGCTTCCTCTAGATGTTCAAACAGATGCTCGCTGAGAAGCAGGTCAAATGGGAGAGCTACAAGAAGGAGGGTTCGGAGAGAATGACCGAGCTGGCCGAGGTTTTCTCAGGAGTTAAGCCCCTCACCCGGGTAGAGAAGAATGGTGAGGACTCTGATGGGATGTGTCCAGACCTCAGCCATTAGCCGCATGGCCAGGCAGAAGACCTACCCTAAAATGACCTTTTTCCAGGCCCACGGGAGATGTTCTGCTAAGCACTTAAGGTTTATGTGGGAAAACGCATCTCTGCATCAATAGGTCGAGCTGCTAGCACAAGTGAGGAATCACTGAAATGCAGCCTTTGTATTCAAAGCAACAAAGAGTGTAACCCCACCTCCTGGACGCCGCTTCTGGGAATTGTTTGGTAGTCTTACCTCTGTGCTTGCAGAGAACCTCCAGGCCTGGTTCCGGGAGATCTCCAAGCAGATCGAGTCTCTGAACTATGAGGACTCCACAGCTGCGGGGAGGAAGACCATCCAACTAATCCAGGCCCTAGTGGAGGTAGCCACCTCGTCGTTCATGCTATGAAATGAAATGACCCGTTATTTGGGATTTTAACAAGTACAAGGCCTTGGAGCATTTCTTTGGGGTTAAGGACCTTGCTCAAGGGCCAACACCCTTGTTAGTTATGTGTTTAATGTTGTGTTTAAAATATTTTATTAGAGAAAAGTATATATTAATGCGCCATTTCCCAGTCCGGTCCTCAAGGAGCTAGGAGAGGCTAAAAACGTGGACCGTCTGTGGACCGAGGACCGGGTTGGGAAACTCTAAATGTGTGTTCAGTGTAGGGAAAGGTTCCTTTCTCATGTTCAAATTTCCTTCCAGGTACAAGAATTCCACCAGCTGGAGTCCAACCTGCAGGTATGCCAGTTCTTGGCAGACACCCGCAAGTTCCTGCACCAGATGATCCGCACCATCAACATCAAGGAGGAGGTCCTGATCACCATGCAGATCATGGGCGACCTCTCCTACGCCTGGCAGCTGATCGACAGGTAAGGGCATGCGGGGGTCACGGGGTCGTTCCTGCGGCGTGAAGCCACCACTGCCGCGTCTGGCGGACGCTGCGAATCGATCATCCTTTTTTTTCCCCTCATTTTGTCTTCAGCTTCACGTCCATCATGCAGGAGAGCATCAGAGCGAATCCCTCGATGGTGACAAAACTCCGAGCGACATTCCTGAAGGTGATCTGCAACTCTGTGTTGTGTTTGTGTTCCATTCTGTACCAGTATATAATAGAGCTGCATGTTATCACATCACGATCACAGTGATCACCAGGACTTTAGATGACGAAACATATGTCTGGGCTGCAGCTAATTTGGTACCATACAGACATTTACTTACACCCTCAATTTGGTAAGCAGATTAGTAGTATGCCTAAAATACTGATGAGAAGCGTATTAAGCATATTAAATGTGGCGTATCCTTGTTTAATTAACGTGTCGGACTTTAAACTCCAAAAAGTACACACCGCCAACGTATTTTTTCCCTTGTTTATCCACAATATCTCCTCTTTTGTTGCAGCTGTTGATCTGTCCCTTTCTTCATCGCCAGTTCAGTGCTTATTGCTTCCAGAACCATGTAGCTTGCTCCGCTAACCGACTTTAATAAACAGGAGGATTTGCAGAGTTTATACAGATTACTAACTTATGGCCATCACAGTATGCACCTCATTAATATTTTAGGTGTACTAATAATCTGCTTACTAAAGTGTGGGTGTAAGTAAATATCCGTATAGTACCAAAAAACCAGGAAATGTTTCAGCCATTATCTAAAGTGGTGGTGATCATGTGATTATGTGATCATGTGATTATGTGATCATGTGATTATGTGATCATGTGATTATTTGATCATGTGAT
>JAODLC010000140.1:9960438-9974047 GCA_026781145.1 Hippopotamyrus pictus
GTGATCATGTGATTATGTGATCATGTGATTATGTGATCATGTGATTATGTGATCATGTGATTATTTGATCATGTGATACCGCGCAGCCCCGGTTTATAGTCTCTGTGTGCTGCTACATGCTATCTGCATGGCTAACATGCCCAGGGGCTCTGCACTCACCCGCTGTCCCCTCTGCGCAGCTCGCCTCTGCCCTGGACCTGCCCCTGCTGCGCATCAACCAGGCCAACAGCCCAGACCTGCTCAGCGTCTCACAGTTCTACTCGGGGGAGCTGGTGGCCTATGTCAGGAAGGTACGCCGTAATGTGTCACAGTCATGCCTCTTGTATGGGGGGTTTGGGTTTTGGTCCCACCCTCTTCAGACATACCATAAAGGCGCAATACTGTGTGAAAATAAAACTGAGGTTTTTCTTCTATATGTTATGTTGAATGTTTTGCTTGCTTGCTCATTCATGATGATACTGCCTTCTGAATCTGTGGTTTCTGCGGTCATTTACCCCCCCCCCCCCCCTTGCGGCATGGTAGGTGCTACAGATCATTCCAGAGAGCATGTTCACGTCTCTGGCCAGAATCATTAAGCTGCAGATCCATGACATCATGGAGGTCCCCACACGCCTGGACAAGGACAAGCTGAAAGATTATGCCCAGCTCGGGCCTCGCTACGAGGTGGGGGGGGGGGTGTTCTGGGAGGTGCTGGGCCTGGGGTACCGTCCGGGTGTCCTCAGCTGCGCGTCACGCCTCTCCTCCTCGTCCGACAGGTGGCCAAACTGACCCACGCCATTTCCATCTTCACCGAAGGAATCCTCATGATGAAGACCACCCTGGTCGGCATCATTAAGGTGGGCGGAAAGTTCATTCGCATGTTTCACTCTTTCCTTCGAAGTATCGTCCAGACACAGATGTGCAGAGATGAATCACGCTGTTGCTCTGCAGCATGTTTTGCCCAAAGCAGCTCCTCTCTGGATTAACAACATCGGTATGTTTTTTCAAAGTTGTAGCAGCGGGACTCTTTGAACATGGCCGGTATCCATTGGGAGTAGGTCATATAGAACCTCCTCCTAGGGTCTCTGTAGTGTTTTCAGGGTCAGCCGCCTTCCCTGCCTGCAGGTGGATCCCAAGCAACTGTTGGAGGACGGGGTCCGGAAGGAGTTGGTCAGGAGAGTTGCCTTTGCACTACACAAAGGTCTTATCTTCAACCCAAAGGCAAAGGTGAGACATCAGGTTGTAGACCAGGAAGTAGGCCATTGACCGATTCACTGTGCCATTATGGGAACTGAATATCATTGGTTGCCTGCGCAGCCGCAGAGCTGTAATCGGTCATTTGTTTTCCGTGTCCCTCCCACGCTGATGTGCGCCAATGCCCCCGTTACCCACCCAGACCAGTGAGCTGATGCCCAAACTGAAGGAGATGACAGCCACCATGGATGGCTTCTTCCGGTCCTTCGAGTACATCCAGGACTACGTCAGCATCTACGGCCTGAAGATCTGGCAGGAGGAGGTATCCCGCATCATCAACTACAACGTGGAGCAGGAGTGCAACAGTTTCCTCAGGACCAAGGTGCGCATAGGATTCTTAAATGTGCCCCATCACATCTGTTACCGTGGTTACTGCAGCTATTGAACTCATCTGTTGTCTAGTTCTTTTTTTAATTCATTTAAGATCTACATCCCTGCCTCTTTTCCATGCATATCCTAGACACTATTGACATTGTTTCCAGATCCAGGACTGGCAGAGTGTGTACCAGTCAACTCACATCCCAATTCCCAAGTTCCAACCTGTGGATGAGTCAGCCACTTTTATTGGACGTCTGTGTAGGGAGATTCTCAGGATCACCGATCCCAGGTACGGTCCCATCCGTCTTTACCCCTGATCCCTTCAGCAGTATGTTATATTGTCTATGGCTTTTACCCCGACCTGATCAATCGCCCTTGGATGAATGGATGCATCATTTATTTTATGAAATACAGAGGTTTTTCCCTAAGTTTTAAGTGGAACGCTTTGTCTTCTTGTTTGTTCTCGAGACGATAACGCCGTCTGATGTGTGGTTCTACCTCCCGAATTGTGGAGTCATTTATTTCGCGAAACCGGCCATTTCAGAGTCACCTGCTACATCAACCAGATGAACACCTGGTATGACTTGAGGACCCACCAGGAGGTGACAAACAACCGGCTCTTCTCTGAAATCCAGGACACCCTGGGGACCTTTGGCCTCAACGGCCTCGACCGGCTTCTCTGCTTCATGATCGTCAAGGAGCTGCAGGTCACTGGCTGTCAATTAGTTCTCTTAATTCTTAAAGCTGCTGCAGCATTTCATTCAAATCTCGCTTAATTTCCATAATTCAGCAGCTTCCGAACAAATTCTTGTTGAATTTTTTTTTTTGTGTCTGTATTTTTGCACATCAGATCAAGCTATCTGTGATTTTTAGAGAATATTTCAGTAAGTTTTCAGTAGGTCTGTCTGATGGTGTGAGGTTTTCTTCTGCAGAACTTCCTGACCATGTTACAGAAGACCATCCTCCGGGACAGAGCTGTAGTCGATGTCTTCAAGGGCATGCTGAGTGTCGTCAATCCAGTGAAAGGCATTGTGGGTAAGTCCCAATGTGGCAGCTAATCCCCCCCATACACACACATTGTCTTCATTCAGACTACATGTCCTATTCGTGTGTGTCTGTGTCCTCTTTCAGCAAACGCCTCAAAAGTCTACTCTAGCGCGGTGACCAAAACGCAGAAGATCTGGGTGGCATATCTGGATGCAATCCTGAAGGTATGCCGTCCATTTTCACATGTGCCTTTGGGCTGCTGCCTCGTAAGACTGACGTGTCCCCATGTCCTTCGCGTTGGTCCCAGGTCGGACAGATGCAGATCCTCAGGCAGCAGATCGCTAATGGGCTGAACTACTCCTGCAAGTTTGACTCCAAGCACCTGGCTGCCGCTCTGGAGAACCTGAACAAGTTGGTCCGAATTGCGTTTTCCTTAGTTCCTGCGCTGCCGGAATGTACGACGGCAGGGCTGGGTGGTTCTGCTGCCCGTCATTTCCAGCTTGAGCAGGGTACTTTTTATTTTGGCTAGGTCTCTGCTGGCTGATATCGAAGCCCATTACCAGGACCCGAGCCTGCCCTACCCAAAAGAGGACAACACTCTCCTGTACGAGATCACAGCCTACCTGGAGGCAGCAGGGATCCACAACCCACTCAACAAGGTCCTCTGGTCTGCTCGGAGATGACGTTGCACAAATTTGGCAGGAGGTGCTCAGTACTCACACTGTGTGAAACTGCAGCCTGTATCAGTCATACAAGTGTTAAAACCTGTGTACCAAGCTAGCTAATCTTAGCTATTGCCACACGAAGCCGCAGGAGCTTAAACGGTAAATCTTAGATCATGTACATACTCTTGACCAAACATGCTGCATTCTCCTCTCTTCATCTGCAGATCTACATCACCACCAAACGGTTACCATACTTCCCCATTGTGAACTTTCTCTTTCTCGTCGCCCAGCTGCCAAAACTGCAGTACAGCAAGAATCAAGGTAGGGGGCACTGTTGGACTCAGGGCAGAGCCTCTCTCTTTTTTTTTTTTTTTTTTTAAGGCCGGCTGCTAATTCTGGCATACGCTTGTCCCGTCAGGAATGACGTGCCGCAGAGCCGCCGATCCGGTGGACTGGCCGCCTCTGGTTCTGGGCCTGCTCACGCTACTCAAGCAGTTCCACTCCCGCTACACTGAGCAGTTCCTGGCTTTAATCGGCCAGTTTATCCGCTCCATCATGGAGCAGTGCACCAGGTATTGCCAAGCCGGGCCGCTGTACAGTGCACCAGGTATCGCCAAGCTGGGCCGCTGTACAGTGCACCAGGTATCGCCAAGCTGGGCCGCTGTACAGTGCACCAGGTATCGCCAAGCTGGGCCACTGTACTCAGCTGTCACATCAGCTCTGGTCAGAAACAATCTAATGCGAAGAAAAAAAAAATACTTTTTTTTTTTTTTTTTTTTTAAATGAAAGATTATTAAATATGATCTACACGAGTGGTTTTGTTTTTATTCTATGAGTTTAAAATATCCTGTTCTATTATACATAAAAATGTGTCCGATAATCTTGTGACCACTGTGGGTCAGAGGTCTCCTATTGATCAACTTTTTTTTTTTTTTTTAAAACCATCAGTCAGCGGATACCAGAAATGCCTTCAGATGTGGTGGGAGCACTGGTATTCCTTGAAGATTATGTGCATTACACAAAACTTCCCCGTAAGGTAGGGAGCAGCCTCCTTTCATGAAAGTCTGTCTAATTTCACTTTAAAGCGCGGTCTGCTGTTCCAGCAGAGGCCCGTTTAACTGGAGCCACAATCTCTGAAATCCCTCTGAAACTGGCCCCTCTCTTCCCATTCAGGTGGTGGAGGCTCACGTGCCCAGTTTCATCTTCGATGAGTTCAGGACGGTCCTGTGACGGCAGCGTATCTGCCCCGTCCTTGCCAACGGCCCATCCCAGGTGGACCGCAGAAGCGTCTCTGTTTAACAGAACTGACGTTTTCCTTCTCATACTGTCGATTAATCCGAGAGCACTAATGAAATGATTCAGCGTTAGATTTTTATAATGTAACATTTTTACATCGGTAGTTTTTGTGTCCAGCTGCGGTTAGCTTGATTTGTCTTTGTATGCACTCAGAGCCTCAAATGCCAGCCATTTTGCTAATAAAAGCCGTGTACATATGTTTGCATATTTTGTATATTCTACCAGCTTGACTTACATATTCCTGGAGAAATTCAGAAAAATAATCTTTCTAGTATAATCAGCTAAACATCGGCAGGGAATAATGCATAGTAATGGACAGAATCCATAATTCATACGGCTGGCCAGCTGTTAGGTGCTAACACGGCTCCTGGTGTTACTGAGTCCCGAATTGCAAACCATCCAGGGAAGGTTCTCCGGAATTGGCTCCAGGGTTTCGACTTGCCTCTGAATCCACAGGGGTCTGTACTTTGCAGAGGTGGAAAGTTCAGATCCAGAAAGTACAAATCCAGACCAGGGTTTTGTTTCAACCGACCAGTTGCGCGCTCTGTGACTGAGACTCTTTATATTCAGCTGGTTGGTTGAAACAAAACCTTGGTCTGGATTTGTACTTTCTGGACCTGAACTTTCCACCTCCGGTACTTTGTCTTAACGTAGGAATCGTTATTAACAGGATCAGGTATTCTGTGACACAGAATGTTATTTTCTTGCCCATCACACTCAATTTCAAAATATGTTACGGTCACAGACGGGCAGATCTGCTCTTCCCTGGGGAATATTAGCTGAATCCATCCGTCTTCCTCGTGGCTACAGCATTGGGGTGGGGGTATCTGAGGGAGCACAGAGCAGAGGCGGCTACATCATGGTGCTCACATGTACACAAGTCGCACACTATAGACAGGCTGCGGAAGAATGTCCGGGCATGGGGGTTGAGCGTGCATACTCCACACGCACCACTAGGGGGAGCAGTGCTACGAGGCACTAAATCCACTCGGTAAACACTGCATTTTCTGCAGTCCCCATCTGATATTTGAAAAAGCCTCATTGTAACGGAGAATAAAGACCAGTTTGTGTTTAACCTTCCCTGTCCTACGCACGTTGCTGCATTACCATTTGTGATCCTTACACAAATTAAGTCCCTCATCTAGAGGATTTGTTTCTATTTGTTTGACCCATAAACAGGAGGACTGTGGTAGTAACAAGGCTTGTATGCAGTGGGCTGTCTTGGCTAACATCCTGCTTCCACCAGGAAGACCATATGACTTGCATGTCAGCTGAAGAGCGCTTGGGAATCCCTGCATCACGTGACTCATTCAACTTCACGCACCTAAAGACAAACACATCGCTATGGGTCACCTCTGCAAACATGTAATGCAGACAAGCAGCTTTTAAAAGGTTTTGTTCAAACTGGCAGTGTGTTCGATTCCCATGCAACATATTCTCACCATTACACTGCCTTTAGGTAAAGAAATATGGTAAACATTTATCTGTATTAACTGCAAAATGTTTCACCACCATTTCAAATTCCACTATATTTCTGGTTTAATGGTACCACCATGAACCAGTTTTAAATAGGATTATTCCTCTAAACGATTATCTGTGGGCTTAGTTTATTATTTCACTACCTCTATCCATTTTCCAGTTGTTCGGGTCTCAGGGGTTCATCGCAGGGCACATTCACGCCTACAGTGACACAGAGGACCGCACAAGATATCCCCTCCCAAAACATGCACACTAGAGGTGTGAGATAAGTGTTACCACCGAGCAGGGCTCGTAGTTCAGCTCACAACAAATAATACAGAACTACAGACTAACATTAAGTGATAATCAAATTAAAATTACGTTTTACGTTGGAAAATACAGCGTCCGTTTGGAACAATAGTTCAGTGCATGTCAACGACTTGTCACAAGTTCTTAAAACTCCTCATCTTAACAAAACGATTTTCATTAAAGTAATCTCTGTTTCACATCAGCACCTCAAAGTGCGCAGTCTGTGCAATTTTCGAGGTCGTTGTGGGGAGTCGGCAGCATAAAGGTGTTTATCTGTGTTTAACCTAGAAGAACAAACTCCTTAACCTACTTTCATGCCGGCATTCGGCACACTAGAGACGATTGGTGATTCGAGCTGTGACATGGGATATGTAGTCATTTGGGACCCTCTGAAATATTGACAATAATGCGTTTAGAACACCATATCCCATAATGCAATAGAAGGCGAGGTCAACGCGGGGTGCTTCTGAAATTTTGTCGGAAATTTCGAAGAGTGACAGAAGTAGCTAGCAAGCCTGGGGTGGGTGTTGTTTTGCTTTATGTTACTGCTTAGCCTACACCAGGAAGACTGTATATACATATTCTACACGTCGCTCGTTAGCAACGCGCGATCAAGGCAGCTGCTGGATGTGACCGTTGTCATAGTTTGCGGTTGCGTGTCGTGCTGCAGTTGGCTAGCCGGTGGGCACACCTCGCAGGTCCCGGCGCGATAGCAGGGGTGCGCCGATTAGCTCCGCGATTGCGTGCAGCATTCAGCTGCCAGTGTTGCAATTCACTCTCGGCAGGTTAGGCAGCCAGTTGACATTGTGAATATAATGACGATGTTGTGAAATGCAGGCATATTCCTTTATTCAGATTAGGGCCAGCCGGGCAGTTCTTTAACATAAACATTATCTGAAGATAATTGGCCTGCTTGACAGTCTTATAATCTTATACCATGTGCCGCCATATATTATGCATCTTTGTACATTAACTGAGTGAAATCAAATTAACACCTATTTAATTTTCCGTATAATATAGCCTCTGTGTATTAAATCCTGTTGCATTTCGCTTATGAATTTTGTTTACCGAAGTGTGCGTTTGTTCAAACATGTGTTAATGACTGAAATAATTCTTTTGTCTCGACACTAGATGAAATGCATGTGCTGGGGTTGGTCAGAGTATATGCTGAAGTGTTTGTCAACCTAATGTTTATTTAAAACAAAGTAATCTTGTAGGGTAACACTCCAAGTCGGCAGATTTTACTCAGCTAATTAATAAAGTGGCTCAGGACCCTCCAAAAATTCCTGTACAATGTTGTTCCCTGGGTGAGTGCAGCTGCTCCTGACAGGATGATGTCAGATGCGGGCTTGCTGATTTCCGGCGTGTGCCGCTGTCCCTCTCAGCAGGTCCGTGGGCCTTGAGTACGTGGTGCCATGTCACTGAGTGTGGTGAACACCAACCTGTCCTCCCTGAAGTCCTGTCAGACGGACGTCGCCACGGCGATGGATGTGGTGACCGATGCAGCCATGGATCTGGCGGAAACTGAAGGTGCTGCACACTTTCATTTTGCGCACGTGCATCTCATTAGAGGTTCCTATGGCTCGTGTACTGTGCGGAGTTGCCTTGGGGCACTGTGGGAAGTTGCTGCGGGCCGTATGTCGCATACGTACGGCGTGGAGAGTGAGTCAGGCTCCTCCAGAGTGTGTTTACTTACTGCGCAGGCAGTGCATCTGCATGGAGCGCAAAGTGTCGCATCACAGCAGCAGCTGTCGCTCGCATCTCGGGCCGTCTGCGCTCACCGGCTGTGCCGCTGCCTTGCAGGGAGCGAGCGGGACATCCAGGCGCTGGAGAAGCTGCTGTTGGACTGCGCCCGGCTGGATGAAGACCTCACACGCTTCTCCGAGGCCGTGGAGCATGTCACGGCACAGGTGGCTGAACCGCGCCGCGTGGCTCGCGTTGGCAGGCGGGCGAACACGTTTGGCGTGTGACTGTCCCCACTGCACCCTGCCGACACACCGACGCCGTACTCCGTTGGTGACTAAAGTCAGAAACTCTTGAATTGAGAAACATAAAGTTCGAGGAATTCCGGAACAAAGAATCGTGCGGGTGATTGGGATCGCGGAACGCACGCACACACCTGCACACGTCGGCTTTGACGTGTTTCCCATGCCGTGTGGGGCCTGACTGGTCGGTAGTGACTCATTCACATTTCTGTGCCCCCCCTCCCCCCTTGAGTTACTGAGAGATTCTCCTTCTGTGACTCATGAGCAGGCCCTACCTGTTTGTTTGATTTCCCAGAATTCTCTGAAAATCAGTGTCAGTGTGATGACTGAAATCCACCCGCCCCCCCCCCCCGGCCTTACAACGGCACTAAGGACAATGCTGAACTAGCTACATTCTTAGCTCAACTAAAACTCAGGCACTGCTGATACGCTGATTATAACAATCGCTAGAAGAAAAAAGAAAGTAGATTGACATTAACACGACTGAGTCAGAGGCTCAGAGGCACATATTTACAGAGTGCCTGTTAAAAATATATCATCCATTGTTCACACAGAGCAGAGTTATTACTAATTTAGCCAGAGTTACAGGAGGTCAGGGAGGGAGGAGCTGTTGTTTCATACTGACACTGATGTAGGAGTTCATAAATTTTTTTTTTGTTTTTTAATTGTGGTCACATTTTGAGGGTAGCAACCGTCCTCCCCCAGGCTCGACGGCAGCCCCCCGAAGCGATGCGGGACCTCAAAGACGCAGTGAAGCGGCGATTCGCCGAGCTGACGGACGCCCTCTCTGATGCAGACCTCCAGAGACACGCCAAGGTGGCGGCCTTCAGGGAGAGCCTGAGGAACTTCTGCTCGCAGAGTAAGACCCTCCCTCCCACCGGTGCACAGGCGTGCCCCCCCATGCGGTCCAGCTCCCTCTCCCGGGGGTTCGGATGACGCACCGCATCCTCGCTCCGGCTGACTCAGAACCATGCGGTCCCTCTCGTGCCACACCAAAGGTTCTTTTACATTGACCCCCCCCCCCCCACCGCCGCCGGCTTCTGCCCTTGAGACTGCTCCTGCCTTCACCGCGTTAGAAATCGGCTTTGCGCTTTCTGTGGGACGCGTGAAGATCAGCGAAAAAGCATATGTGCTGGTAAATTGGGCGACCTCTATGAAACCTCGTACTTTGACAGCCCTGAAAAGCAGGGATTTAAAAGAAAAACAGCATTCAAGCTGCGTGTGTGTGTGTGCGTGTCATCATTGCATCATACGGGGGGGGGGTCTGTGTTTTCTCCGTAAATAACACTAGTAGCCCTTTGAAAATTCTGAGACCGGTTATTTTATTTATCCTTTATTTTACCGGGAAGGTTCCATTGAGATACAATGTCTCTTCTTCCAGGAAGTCCTGGCCAAGATGGCAGCAAATAAGAAAAATAAGACAAATGTTTCGTATACATACACACAGAGATGATTAATATGAACACCAACTAAAACACATACAAATACTCAAAATCTCCAAAAATACATAGAATAAAATGTATTCATATGGAACAATGACACTGTTCTTTAACCTCAGAGTTTAAGAGTTACGTACCAGTCTGATCTGGAACGACCCCCCCGGACAGGAAGGGTGGTACCGCTGTGCTGTAGCAGTGGCTGTTTGGGGGCTGACCGGCCCCCTGAGATCCTAGATGACTGCTTCTGTCTGTCACGCATTTTGCTCTGTACGCGGAGTCCCTGTTAGTGCCATTGTAGCGGTTGTCGGCTGATATTTTTGATTTTGACTCAATTTAGCGTCTGGCTGCTCCCAGAGCACAGAGCTGAATCAGTGTATTTATTGTTAATTTATTTGTCCATTACATGCACATATAAATAGTGTCTTATTTTCTCCTTTCTTACGGCTGCCTTACTTACGTTCCCGCATAAAGACACGAAGGTACCATGTGACAGGGATGAGGGAGGGAGCTTGGGAAATTCAGAGAGATATTGTCTCTCCGCAGGATTTAACACACCCTAATGTGACATGTATTGCTCCCGCTCCGAAGTGCTAAGGAGGTGAGTGACTTGCGCATTAGCAAAAATGTCACATGAAACCTGATTAGGGATTACGTCATAGCGAGGCACCTTTTTATCTTTAGTTGCAATGCACCATATTGCCACTAGGGGGCTGCCGGAGACGGACGAGCTGCTCCGGTTCGCGAGCCACTCCACAGGCGACCGTGAGACCGGCGTGAACCGGCGCGCTTGACCTCTGTGCTTTGTTCTGTGATTCCTGACTACCCAGCTCAGGCATTTCGATGGCTTTGCCCTCAGGTGAAATGGCTCTCTGATCCTGATAGATCGCCCTTTAATTTCCTCCTGGCTGAAAATCAGCACATTTGAGCACAGGTGACCTTTAGCTGACTGGTTAAGGTTTTTGGTTTTTAAAATGCAATGCATTGATGTTTGTATTGTCCATTTTCCATAAATATCCTTTCACAAGTTGTAGATGTCATAGTGTAGCGATACAACAGGATCAGTGCAGCTTTGCATTAGACCAAAAATGCCCTGGGGAAGCATATGCCCCCCCCACCCCCCGACACACTGGAGTACAGATTGCTATATGGGCCTTTCACAGTGCAAAATAACGTTGCACTTCCCTGTGTTGGTTACTGTGGCTAGAAGCCTCCGGGTCGTTTGTGTGAATGTCCATGGAAACGGCTGCCCCCCCCCTTGCCCCCCCTGCTTTCTCTTTCTCTCTTCCCTCCCTGCCTGGGATGGCTGTGAGTCACAGGGTGAGTCATTAACAGTGCAAGCCGGTCGGACTGGGGGGCTGGGGGGGGGGGTGGTGTGCAGGCCTCGCTGCTACACTAGTTGCGTTCCAGGAACTCTGACCCCCCCAGCGTTTGGGAGTCCTCGTCCTTGTCTCGTTCACGTATTCATGCAGCCCCCCAGGGTTCGTTCTGTTTATGTTGTGATATATATTTGTCTCAGACTACCACCCCCCCACCCCCAAAAAAAAAAAAAAAAACCTGAGCATGCAGACAAAAGGCTTGAAGAGGAGCATCATACAACAAAGGGGGGGTTTTCATGTCACGTTATGATGACACCCCCCTCCCCCCCCCGGCGGTGTTATGTAAGCAATATGTAATCGAGTTATCGACGCTCCTTCTGCTTCCCAATTGGGGGGCTTTTTTATTATTTTAGAGTATCAGGCCTAAGCTGGATACAGGTCACTTCATGCAGGGACGCACCTGTGGACAGTAATTGCGTGTAACTGTACATGTGAAACTCTACACATGTGTTCATGTGCCTAACCAGTGCGAGGGGTTCTCAGGAGAATCACGACAGAAGCTTAGAAGGTGCAGTTATTCCATGTGCAGTTTGGATGGGATTCATTTTTTTGTGGGGGGGGGGGGACGACTGGCAAGAAGCCAATGAATTTTCAGAGTACAAAAAAACTAGATTCATGGGAGGAAGATATTTCTTCTACGTCAACGAGTTATTCCGCGATGCTGCATACGGTGCTGAGCCTGTCCTGCCCCCCCCCCTCCCCCCCCCATGGGAAATTTGGCTGTGTGCTCAATCCATAAAGCCAAAGACTCGTGGAACCACAAACGGGGTGAAACGGCCAGCCAATGAGAAGGTGAGACACTCTTCATGTCCAGCGGTGTGAAGAGGAGGGGGGGCCGTCGGTGAGCTGTGGGGGGCGCGGCCGCCAGGCCGACCCCACAAGTTTTTTTTTCTTTCCTCTCCCTTTTTTTTGCGCGTGAGACTCATAAAAACGCTCGCCGACGTCAGGCGCCCTGGAATGACCCACTAATTATGGCAGAGTGGAGAATTCGGGCCGGGAAGGGGCTCCCTGAGAACAGGATATTAATTGGGAAAATCCCACGTGGCTTAAAATAAAAATAACTCTTCGGCCCACCCATCTTGCACACAGCGGGAGCGGCTGTTTCACCTCCTTGCTCCTCGCTCCTCTGCGCCTCCTGCGTGAGGCGGCCGTGGCCTGTACGGAGGGCGGCTGGCTTCTGTTAGCGTCGGCAGAAAACTCCAGACCGCGGCGTGGCGTAAATCTCCCCCAGAAGCCCCGTCTGTTGCCTGTTATTAACAGATGACGGTATAAATTGGGTGGGGCTTTACGCGGCTAACAGCAAACCAAAGCCTTTGAAGAGCAGGAAGAGTGCCGTTTTGCGTGACTTGACGGGTGGTGTTGCAAGTCTAAATAAACATTTCGACGGCTGTTTCCCCCCCCCCCATGCTGATGGTATTGACGCGGGTCAGGTGTGGAATGGGGAGCTGCTAGCTTCCTGCTAAGCTGGTGGGCAAGTGACAGAGAGCTAGTTCAGAGCCCTGGGGTTTTAGGACCCAGGGGACGTTCGTTACCGGCCATCCGACTTTCTTTATTTTTTTTACTTGTTGTTTTTGGGTGGCCGGCTGTATCCCTGCATCACCACATTGTTTTTCGTCCCCCCTGCAGTTTGAGTTTTGGGCTTTGCGTAATGCACCCTCCCGGACCAGATGACCGTGTAGCGCAGCGACCGGCCCTCTGACGGAACTCCCGCACTTAAGCACTCCTGCGTGTCTCGTGTTTGTCAATAGACAAAGATGCTCTGAGATTTAATCATACCCCCCCCCCGCAGTGAGTTTTCAAACTGTATTTGGGGTGAAGAATTCGTCAGGATGGACAGGAATGAAGATGACGCGTTGTGTAATCCTTCAACATTTTGCTGTTGTTTCATTTTCTCTGGGGGCAGCTCACTGTGTGATAGCCCCCCCCCCCCTCGCTGCGCCATGTCTGCCGCCTCGCTGAGGGCTCGCTGCAGGAAAGACACGCCAGAGCTTGTTTTGGAAAAACAGGGAAGCGGTTTCCATGGTGACCACTACTTGATCTCATAATAATTAGCTGAGGGCACTGATTGCACAATCCCTCTCTGTGCCTCTGTTGCTGGTTCATTAAACAAAATGTGCTACTGTTTAAAGTTTCACAATACCTGTCCAAAGATGGCCCTCTAGTCAGAGGCTACCTCCTTCAGCACCCGCTCCGCTCCTGTCAGCGTCGTCAATCTCCACCAAACACACACGCACACTTGAATTTTTTCGCGTTTGCAGATGAGTCATCGGCGCAAGATTCCTGCCACCTGCCCGGATGGCGGCTTTGTCTGCCTCTGAATGTCAGACTCGGCCTGTGGGAAAGGTCGAGGGGCAGGTGTGGATTTTGTGGAATGCGTCTCTGCGTCCCTGGAGCTCACTGCTCACGGGCACGCGGGAGACTGCCTAAGCAGAGCTGCTCTCGGAGCTGCGGGGCTGATTGCCAGTACAGTTGATCAGTGATGTTTCTAAAGATCTGTCTGTCTTTCCATCCATCCATCCATCCATCCATCCATCCATCCATCC
>JAODLC010000140.1:9978493-9997744 GCA_026781145.1 Hippopotamyrus pictus
GGTTACATTTGCTACTGCTCTTATGTTGCTGTAGGATGTCTGCTGTTCCACATCATCGATAATAATGTGAACTGTGGGGAGGGACACGGGGCGTACAGGTTATCAGCACCATGTGGAAAAAAGGAGTGCTCCATGAGAGCCGATAAGGCGTCAGTGCTGAGCTCGGGACGGCACCGCCTCTGGTAAAAGCCGGCCAGAGAGGGACGTGTCATGGGGATGACTAGAGGCATCAGGTGGGGGCTGTCTGCTGCAGACTGGACCCAGAAAACAGCAGATCTCTCATGCTGCAAAGACCCCCGACTCTTCGCCCACGGACAGTGCACTTTCTGTCCTGCTGGTGAACCGCACCAACTCCCGCCGTTCTCCCGAAGAAGCACGGGGTCCTTCGCTCTCATGGCAAAAAGGAGTCTATTATATGCTCACACCGCGTGGGGGGGGGGGTAGCCTTGAGTCACCGCAGATCCGACCGCATCCGGTCTGTCGGTGGTCTTTCTCTTAGACGCAGTCTCCAGATCGCACCCCTGACCCGGACACGCTCCGGTCACCGAATCCATTTTGCCCTCCCCCCTCTCCTCAACACAGAAGGGGATCGTTTGCTTTTTACGACTCTGCACTGTAAAAAAAAAAAAAAAACCACAAAAAAACAGCAGGCATCTGGTTTGCATTACAGCTCGTATGTGAGGTGGGAACAATGCAGACGAATCGTGCTTCTGCAGCTTAAGACTTTTTTTATTTATATATTTTTTTGTATATCCGACTATAACGAGTCACTGAGGTCCCAAGAACAGTCTGTGTCTGTTACAGTTCTAATCCGTTTTCCTCGAGGATCATCATGTCCTAAGTGATATACCAGCAGACGGATAATACGACAGGTTGCCCTTTCCAAGGTGGTGCCCCCCCCCCCCGATTTCCAGAGCTCTGATGCTCCCTCCCCTTCCCTGTGTTTGCAGCCAATCCCTCAGCCAGCCAAAGGACGGAGGAAGATCTTGATGATGACATCGCAGTCATGCAGAGCCAGATTAACTTCTCCTGTCCCCTTACCCAGGTAAGCCGCCCCCCCCCACCCCACCCAGTGTGCAGGTGCGGGGGCCCTGTGTGGTGATTTAATCGATTGTTGCCCCCTCTCGAATCGAACACAGCTGGAAATGGTCAACCCAGTGAGGAACATCAAATGCCACCACCACTATGAGCAGGGGGCGGCAGTGGACGCCATCCGGCGCAGGGAGAAGCAGAAGAAGAAGTTCCGGTAAGTGGCCCGGTCTTTGCCAGGACCGAAGCGCCTCCACCGCTCTCCTGATGTCCTGGGGCACGGAGCTGGATCATTTCATTTTATGGAGGGGCAATTAAGCGGATTAACGCGGCTGGGAGATAAGCCGCTACCTCCCAGCCTGCCCCACAACGCACACAGCAGTTCCTTCCGCGCCCGCCTCACTCCACACGCCGCTCCTCCTTCGCTCAGCAGTTATTAATAAACTGGGAACCCTATATTTCACCTCGGCCACGCCCCCCGGAGGCACGTCGTCGTCACGACGCGCCCGGCTCGCTCTGCGGGCCCCCCGCCACTCTCAGCTTAGGTGCCAAAGTGACCACCCGGTGTGCCGACAAGGCGTGAGAATGGACCCAGCGGGACACGCTGCACGCGAACGCCGGCCTCCCCACGCCGTTCGTGCTTCTCGTTATTAATCGCGGACTCCCACGCAACACAGCTCAGAAAGTACAATTACAATTACAACCGCAACTGCACTTACAACTACGATTCTCTCATCAGAAACACTGCTGGCCATTCAGTATATTGATCTGTCAGCTTCAGGTTTTTTTTTCCCGTTTCCTGCCTCCGTATATTAGCTGCCCCCCCCTCGTTAATGAAAATTTACTTCACTGATGCATAATCTCCTATAAGGCCATGTAAGGAGCGTACTCTTAATGCCCAACACAGTTGCACACAGGATTACAGGTGTATTTAAGTCAAGTGCGGTAATTTCAACCCAACCCGCCATGAACAATCTGCCACAGAGGTCATTGAACCTCCTGTACTTTGAGACTGGATTTTAAAAAAATGGCTTCTGTAAAAAAACGAACTTTTTTTTTTTTTTTTTTTTTAAAGAACTCGCTCCGGGTTTTTGTTGTAAACAGTTCTTGGGGGTAGCATGACATCAGCGTCCACCATGGGGGAGGTATGAACGCAGGAGGGGGAGCAAGCTGCCGCCCCGCTGTTATTCTTGAAAACATGCCGTGTTTTCTGAGTGCTGGAATTCATTCAGCTGATTACTATGAAATCTGCTACCTGGAAGAGGGCACCCTCCCAGCAAACACGTGGCCCTTTAAAGATCCTGGTCGCTGTTCTGTTTCACAAAAAGGAAAGGGGGGGGGGAAAGCCCTTGTGGTAACCACTGCGGGTTTGAAGCTTCGTGTTTAATCTCTGGAGGAGAAGCGCTCTTGATCATCATCAGAGAAGGCGTCGCGGTGTTTTTGGGATGTTCTCCGCCTTTATGGAGCGAGAGCGATGTTAGTTGACCTCCAAGGGAGAAAGTGAGGTCGGAGGAAGCCAGAGTAGGCCGGTTTGTGGGAGTCTGGCTTGTTTGCATCTGCCTACGCAGGGAATATGACTATGAATAGAGTGCCCGTCTCTGTCATTCCGTCCAGCCCCGCCTGTCGGCGTTGCGGCCGGCGACCGGGCGCTGTTGCCACGGGGAGCACCGTGTTTGACCCACATCCTTTTCACGGGTCGCTTGAATGTCGCCACCAGGTTCAGCAGCCCTGCGTTTCACCCGAGACCTGAGTCGGTGTACCTGGTGAGGACCGGCCAATCGAGGGCTGGCACCTGGGCTCACATGACATGGTGTTGATGGGAAAGCAGAGTGTGTGCGGTGTGCGTGTGCCTACAGCAGACTAGCTAACTGGAAATGTGTGCTGAAGCTGCTCATGCGGTATAGGGTCACACAGTCAGATACCAGAAAATACTGCATGCCTGTGGGAAGAGCTGGAGTACCTGGGAAAACTATGTATATAAACGAGAAACACGCAAATTGCACACGCAGCGGGTTGCCCCTGATTACATACAGTATTATCGAATCCCTCTGGAGATGTGTGGCGTCATACATGTAGCAATTGAACCGTGCCAGCTTCCTCTTTCCACTTAAGCGACGGTGTTGACAGCCTCTGTGTATCCAAAATACCTGACCTTATTTACGTGCCGATGGGGGGAAAAAAGCTGGCGGCTACAAGTGAAATTAACGAAAAGACCCGGAAGTGAAAAGCCACAAACATGCACTCATTGTTTACTCGGTGGGTGTCTGATGTCTGTCTTTTCCATTGTTGCTGTTGCGAAATGGCAGATAACCAAGGCTCATAATCGACCTGTTTTTTGCTTTTTTTTTTTTTTTTTTGTTGTATTGCGTTGATCAAGATCAGCTTCAGAGGTGAATGCCAAGCATTTCCAGGCCGCCTGTAAGAGACCCATTTCTCTGAGATGGATATACACCGTTCCACCTCAAGGGTGAAATGGCATCTGTCGTGCCGTGAAGGATTTCGGTGTGGCGTACGGGCTGCTAGTGACCTTTTGCTTCTGCCCCCCCGGCAGCTGCCCCTATGTTGGCTGTGACAACACAGACGTGAAGCAGTCAGACCTGGTGCCAGATGCCACCCTGAGGAGAATGATCCAGAAGAAGCAAGGCGCAAGGACATAAAATGCCTTTGAGGTGTCCCGCTGTACAGTGGTGACTTTTTTGTATGAATCTTTTTTATAATAAAAATGAAACTCAGCTCTGAAGTTGCTTATAAACTGTTTTATTCGTAATCCTGTTCAGCTTCCTTCCCTGTTTGCCTCCCTATGGAGGATCCAAAGTAAATATCAGTAAATGTGTATCCCTTCTCTTAACTTCCCCTTTTTCGGTTTCTACTTGAAAACTCATGCCGCTGTGTTAAAGCAGGCTGAAATTATAGTGACCCTGTAGTGGATCAATTGCAGGACGCAAAGTGAGCTTCTGGTTGACTGAGAGGAGGACAAAATGTAATAAGCAAAGAATAATCACCCCTTGTTTTGGTGTGCTGCCAGAGCCGATCGAACGGTTCATGTTAAAGAGGCGGTCTATCCATTCTGTTTACTGTTTCTCAGTAACTGACTCATTCACAACAAATCCCTTCAGGAACATTGGGGGGGGGGGGGCGCTCAGTGCTGGATCGCCACGTTTAGAAGGTTCCCAATGAGGACAGATTCACGGCACGGCAAAATAGACACGCGAGCTCCTCTCCACGGCTCCGATACGCGAGTGGCCCAAACAAACGGGGAGTCACGATTTCCCATGGCAACGGACGATTGAGACCTCTTTCTGTTCACTCTCTTTTTCTCTCCTCGAAATGGACAAACCCGTTCTATGCCTCTTTTTTTTTTCCATCGTGACAGCCACCCATCGCGGCAGATGAGTCAACATAGGGGAAGACAAAGGCATGTGGAATCCTCTGCCTCTTAAAATAGCCCCTAATTGAGGGGGGAGTCGCCTTTCTTCTATGCCGCCATTATTTGTCTATTTGTTTAAGTGCTAAACGTGTTTGGTTCCTGACCGCCAGATGGATGTTTACATTTTCTGGGAAGGCCGCATCACTCCGGTTTATCCTTTCTAAAATTACACGGCTTGCAGGGTTGAAAGGATCCAACCCTCTGCCGGCGGCCGCCAGACGCGCTCCGTGTCCAAAAGGTGCGCCGTTCCAAATCCGATGTCATTGTCATTTTCCATCCATCCCCTTCCTGCCTTTCGGTCACGCGTCATGGCCGCCTGTACCCCCATGTACGTCAAATCTGCCAGAAGCGGGTGTGTAGCACGACGTCAAGCCCCCCTTCCCCCCCACGCCATTACACAGACACAGGCCAGTTTTTCATGGGAGTGCTTGAACACTTGTTTACTTTTAATTACATCCTTGAGTTTAGTTTGCATTCCTAAAATAGCTCCTCGCTTTCTCTCTGTGTCATTCCTGCTAATTGAAGCGTAGCTCGTATTTCGGAATGTGCCGGAACAATCCAACAGCAAGAAATACCAGGTGGTATTTTCAAAGGGTGGCTGCAAACATGCGATGTTGGGTGGTCTATCATTATTCCAACACACGATTTACAATCCTGCAGTGTTAAAAGCATATAGACATCATTATCTACATTTCCATATTCTTCTGATTGTGAGGTAATGCAGTCTTTCATTATTTTGTTATGGTTTTCCGGTGCTGAACATAAATGTTGGCGTCTCCATCATTCCCAACTACTTACTATTGACTGCAAAAGTTGTCATGCGTCTCAGAGCAGCAAAAATCTCAACAGAAGGAGCTTCTTCAGAGCTGTAAAGTAATATCTCCCCATGTTTACAGACACACATTGTTTTATCTGTCCCATGATTTTAGCATTAAACCCCCCCCCCCCCCCCATGTCTAATCTTTTCAATCTGTGGAATGAGCCGTGCTGTCGGAGGCAGCCGAATCTAGCCGGATGGAGCCCCTTTCTGAGGAGGCTTTGCAGGGACCATCTCGTGTCTGCCACTCGCTCACCATGCAGAAGGCCGGATTATGACCGTGTCTGACGACGATGCCTGTCGTCTGCTTGAGGGATTGGAGGCGTTTTCGGATCAGTTTGTCATGTTCCTGCGTACAACATGTTCATGTTGACATGAGCTGCTTGCGGAACACACTCACATCCAGGATAATATGCAATCCTCCCCCCCCCCTTAAAGATCACGCGTGTGGCAAGCCAGTACGATCGCTTTATTTGCATAGGCCTACTTAATTACCCGTAATTCGACGTTCCATAACTAAGATATAGATTATGTTTAGGGTACGTCAAAGATTATACATTTGATTGTCCGCAGGAATGAACAAAATACTAAGTATCGTAAGGTTAAGTGTTGAGAAATTGCTGGGTGGTGTGGCAGAAACATTAGCCCTGATCTAGCTTTGAAAGAGATTTTATTTCGCTCGGTGTGGCAGGAATTGATCGTTTGAAAAAAAAAATATAATACAAACGGTGCTTGCACGTTTAGTGCATAACCGGAACACATTGTTATGTCCTTGTAAATTTAGTCCTGGGAGGTGTTCAGAAATAGAACAACATTAATCACCACGCTGGCAAAATGACACCATTTATGAATAAGGACGGAAAAATGTAATCCGAGAAATGAGGAGTTCCGTTTCCCCCCGCCGCCGCAGCCCAATGTGTTTGGCAGGCGGTCACAAATAACACATCGGTGGTGCTGCCTTCGGATCCGTATTTACCAGCATGTTGCACTCATAACTTTATATATATATATATATATATAGATAAAGATGATTGTGCACATACGCCGCAGCTGCAGCCCGAGCTCACGATGAGACGCACCGATAGTTTAAGGGGATGTTTGCCGATTGCACAACCGCTGGGGCCGGTTTCATACTGCACGTCATCTAGGGGGCTGAACCGGGCGGAGCTCCGGCGGCGCCGCGTTACGGACCCGGGCTTTGGAAATAGCATCATCATAGTTTTAGTCAACTAGTCAAGCGACGAGGTCACTCGGGCTACCCGGAAAGCCGCACGCCAGCCGATCTCGCCTTTACCTCCCTGGTTTCCCACTCGGAGAGACTCGGGACCGTTTTAACTTGCCCGGGATTCTGCGTATTTTCTTTAAACAACTTGATCAGAGGCGGATACATTCAGCAGCGACAGTATTACGAATTGCTTCTTTTCCATTTTGTAACCAGGAGCATTCATACGTGCATATATAGATATATTGTACTGTTGGTTATCGGGCACAGAAAGGTTGGTTGGTCGACTTTGGTCGCAATATCCGTCTTACTTGACCATGCATGCTTTCGAGGGGAATTAGGCGAGACGTTTTCCCCCAGCGGTTGCATGCAGATTAATTAATAGATTATTGCTCAGGATTTGCGTCCAGAGTAATATGAACGTGCAGTGGACCAGCTCGACGCAAATTATTCGCAATGGGAGACACAAGAGGATCGACGCCGACGAGCCGGTGCCTAAATGCCCGAGGCTGAGTGAGTCTTCCGGCGATGTGGGCTACCTCGTCAGCTCGCCCGGTTCGCCGGTGTGGGCGGCTCCCTTCAGCGGCACCCCGACCCACCAGGGTCCGTCCCGAATCTGCCAGTTTCTGCTGATCCCGATCGCGGACCGGGACGGGGTCCACAGCGCCTTCAACATCCACACGGGGGAGGAGTACGTGTGCAAGGTAAAACCGAGAGATGTTGTCATAACGTTGACGGGGGGGGGGGGGGGGCTCATTAAATCCTCGATTGCATGGTTTTGGGTTTTTCATAACACTGACATTTAAAACCGATGCTACTCGCCTGTCTGATTTCGGGGAATAAGGTCTAAAGCTTGCAGTTTTAAAAGAGTGCCGTATTTAATAGGGGAAAAATGTTCATAATTTCAAGTGGAAGACGAGCCTTTGGCGTAAATGTATTTGTTAGAAACTGGGTGAAATGATCGCCCGGTTTCCTTTAAACACGGACTTTTTTGTCAGCGCGTCGCTCATTGAAATGATCATAAGTGGCGACGAAGCGGCCGGACGCCGGAGTCCGGATAAGATACGCAGCCTTAGATGATCCGTGCGATTTGCATGAGCGTCACATCTGTAAGCAGCGACATACTGCATGCAAAGTCGGCCACACACTCACACACAAGGCATGTGTGCAGTTTGAATCTGTCTCAGATTACAGGGATAGTAGTCAATGGATGTCTATGGGCATGCCGTCATTGTCTCTAAGTAGCCCCACAAAAAATAGCTTTCGCACCGTGTTACAGTGCACACGTTCAAGAGCAACCAAATCATGCACAGGGATACATATAATCATTTTGCAATCTGATAATTATTTTATAACTATTCAGAAACAGAAGCAGAGTGAGATTACTCTTACTATGAAGCTGTTCAGCAAATTGTATTGTAATTAGAGAGAGTAGCTTAAGGCAGGAATCCATTACCTGTCCTTTGGAGAATGTTTTTTTGTTTTTTGACCCAGTTGCATTTTGGTGAACGATATAGTATTTGTTCATCCAAGGCAAACACAATTTCACTGACGACTGGGGTCTTATTTCAGGTGTTCAGCATGCCTCAGTACCAGGAGAAGATCCGCGCATACAGCGTCCTGCCGGCCCACAGGAACATCTCCCGCATGCAGGACATCATCCTGGGGGAACGGTGTGCGTACGTCTTCCTGGAGCGGGACTACGGTGACCTGCACATGTTTGTGAAGGGCTGCCGTCGCCTGGGCGAGCAGCAGGCCTCGCGACTCTTCTACCAGGCTGCCTGCGCTGTGGCTCACTGCCACCGGGCTGGGATCGTCCTCGGGGACCTTAAACTTAGGAAGTTTGTCTTCGCAGACGAAAAACGGTAAGGGGGGGTTGCCCTCTATTGCAGCGTCTCAAGACCTTGTCTCTTGGGGTGGGGCAGAGATACAGGAGAACCTCAAGGTGTGAAGGAGCAGTGTTCCGGTTCAGAACCTGAAATGGGGGCTGAAATTTAATGTATGAAATATGTGCTCTTTCTTCCTGCTTCTGCAGAGCTGTTAATCCAAACTGGCTTATCCATTTGGACAGTCACTCGTTCCTGCAGAAGCACCTAGTTTACAGCTTTCCTTGAAGGCCACTGCCGGTCCCCTGTTGCTCGAACCAGCAATGATCGGCGACTTAACCACTAATGCCCCTGGATCGAAAACCCCTCCATCCATAAATCAGCAGCTGCATATATTGGTTACATTTCACCTCCCTTGCACTGAAGTACGTGCTTCAAGGGTAGTGGGGTCACTTAATAAGATCCAGAGGCAGAATGGAGTCAAATATATCACCGTATTTAACCTGCAGTGGGGCAGTGAGGGTCATCGTATGCAGGCATGAACTGCTTGAGATTTTATCCGCCGTTTCTGCACCTGAGAGCAGGTGTGTGTGGTTGTGTAGTAAGTGTGTAAACGGTGCCTTCACACTCATTTTTTTGTGTGTGTGCTTTTTATCCTGGCTGTGCTTTGAATTCTGAATTCTGCCTGTGCAGGATGTATCTGTCCCATTCTGCCTGTGCAGGTTGTATCTGTCCCATTCTGCCTGTGCAGGTTGTATCTGTCCCATTCTGCCTGTGCAGGATGTATCTGTCCCATTCTGCCTGTGCAGGTTGTATCTGTCCCATTCTGCCTGTGCAGGATGTATCTGTCCCATTCTGCCTGTGCTGCAGCCTCTACTCAGTCTCACCAGCATCCGATAAAAGGCAGTTATTTTACGATGCATAATTTCTTTTGTGGTATCGTGACCAGAGTCTTGATTTCCTTCCACAATCAATTACACCGTTTGTGATTTATGATACTGATGTTCTTCTTTATTTAAAAAAAAAAAAAAAATTGTTTGTAGATCTTAGAGGTCACATGCCCTCCTCCCCCCCCCACCCCCCTCGTGATTAATCTCTCTACTGAAACATCACAGCGGTTCATGGAACCACGGTGTTCCGATTTGCGAGGGAGCGTTCACAGGCGCCGCGTTTTCGAGACGAGAGCCACAGGCGGGGGGGGGGGGGGGGGTGGGACAGGCTTCACTGCTGTTTTTTTTTTTTTTTAAAGAGTGAGAGCGCTGAGGTTTCCCTCTCGCCCCGGCAACGCAGCTGCAGTCGCATGACTCATCCCTGCGCATGCAAAGGAACCCATATACCCAGAGACTTTGTATCATTCTCTCACAGATAAAAAAAAGCGAGGACGGCGGAGCCAGCCCTCCCCCAACAAAAGAGGCGATTTGACCTAGAATACCCGTTCACACCCCCCCTCCAGTCACCTGCACGCAACCTGTACCTGGCTGCGGAGAAAATGCAGACACCTCATGATTTCCTTATGATTGCATTATCAGGCGTTACGAGACACAGTGTCACACACACACACTCCTGCGACACTCTTTTTTTTTTTTTTTTTCTTTTTTTCTTTCTTTCTTTGTTTTATAATTTTTTTTTACTGGCCGTGAGCACCTGCAAAGGAAATACATTTATATACCCCCTCCCCCCCCAGCTGCCGTATACCCTGCCACCCACACCCATGCGGCGTCTGGTCCTTCATTTCAGCAGGGGGGGGGGCTCTTTAAAAAGCATCCGACAAAACGCAGGGCCGCCCCGAGACGCACGCAGGGGGCTGCGGCGTTAACGCGCCCCGCGCTGAAACCAGACACTGCCAGCCGGTGTACTTATTCTGAAATGGGTGTCGAAAGGCTGAATAGCGTCACGCGCCGCTAATGTGGCAACAGTGGTTTTTAGGCAATTAAGAGCAGGCAGGGCTCGGGGGGGGGCAGCTGAGGACAGGGAGGGGGGAGGCACAGGTGCAGGATCCGAAGCGAGGAGGTGAGCTGAGCACGTCCTGCTGACTCACACTTTCCATCTTCAACGGGGTCACGAACCTGTGTGGCCGTTTCCACAGGAGGCTCCATTAACTCGCGGCCATAAAGGGCCTTTTCCCAGCGCAATATCGCGCCGAATGTAAACACACGTGTTGCAGATTACACTGAATCCTGCCTCCGTGTTTCGTGGTCATGCCTTTCTAAGCAGGGACTAATAGCACGATACAGATTCTGGTGCATGCCTCAGTGCATGTTTAGAAGTGTAAGGTTTCACACTCATTTTCAGTCATTTAAGATAATGCATAGATCAGATAGTCTCAATGACCATGTGGAACATACATCAGCAACAGCAAATATAATATAATCCCTCTATTTTTGTATCTGGTTGTCCATTTATGATTATGGTAGCAGTAATACTGTCCATCCTTTTTCCATAACTACTTGCAGGGAATACTGTAAAACTGTGAGTGTATTCCAGGAAGCACAGGGCATGAGGTAGGGTACGCCCTGGACGGGATGCCAGTGTGTCTCTGGGCACACATGCACAGTGGGCAATTTTAGATATTCTACTCAACCAGGACCACATGGTGTTGGGCTGTGGGAGGAAAGCTGGGTATCCGGGGAAACCCATTTAAACCGAAGGGGGAAGTAGCGGGCGTGACTCAGAGTCCCCAGCCCCCCCGCCTGAAAATGTCACGCAGATAGTAAAGAATGAATGAAGCGATGCATGAATCTGTTCCCTTCGTGCTCGCAGGACGCATTTGAAGCTTGAGAGCCTTGAAGATTGCCGCGTGCTGGACGGCGACGACGACTCCATGTCGGACAAGCACGGCTGCCCCGCCTACGTCAGTCCCGAGATCCTCAACAGCTCCGGCTCCTACTCTGGGAAGCAGGCCGACGTGTGGAGTCTGGGCGTCATGCTCTACACGCTGCTGGTGGGCCGTTACCCCTTCCACGACGCCGACCCCGGCGCGCTCTTCTCCAAGATCCGCCGGGGCCAGTACTGCCTCCCCGACAGTCTCTCCCCCAAGGCCAAGTGCCTGGTTCACAGCCTGCTACGCAAGGATCCCTGGGAGAGGCTCACGGCAGCAGAGATACTGCTCCACCCATGGTTCCAGAGCACACAGGAAACAGGAAGTACAGAACAGGAAGTAGGCCCTGCGGACCAGACTGTACCCACATTTAATCTGGAGGAAGACGACTCCCTGTTCTGTTGATGATCGACCTCCTGAAACTGAACTCGAACCACTTCAGTTCTTTTTAAATGTGTTCTAGTGCCCAGACTCGAGGTCGTGTTACTGTCATTTTGTCAAGAATTGCACACGATAGCAGTTGCCTGCCTCCTGCGCTGCGGCACTCGATGCCTTGGGCTTGCCGTCGAGTCGACAGGGACAGCGGCCCTTGGGGGGGTCGAGTACCGCGTCCAGGAGGCCGGACGGTCGCTCTCGAAGCAGCAGAGAGACCTCGCAAGCCTCAGAACCCGAGCTACTGGCGCGCCGGGCCAGATGGAAAAAGTGGGGGGAGATGAAAGACGTAGTGGAAGTTTCTGCCCCTGGAGACCAGGAGCGCTATCTTGGTGGATGAATACACTGACAGGCCTCCTGAAAGCTAGAGGGGCCTGTCCCACTTAAACGCAAGGAAGGAGAGCAAGATCAGAGGCTTGCACTCACACACACATGCTCAGGGTGTCCTACATCAGGCCCACAGGGAGTAAACGGCTGTCCTATTTACTCAGACGCCTAAGACGTCTTTGGTTCCCAGGGAAGCCGGACACTTATCCGCAGGGGCCCCTGGCACTGACCAATCACGGTGAAGAGAAGGCCAGTCAGCACATGAAGAACAGGGGGGGGGGGGTCAGCTTCGGCAGGCTCTGCATTTGACTCGAGCTGGACGTTTGCCTCCGACGACGTTTTCTTGTTTCCTTGTTCTTGTTTGAGTCGTGCCCTGACTCACCGCTGTGGCAAACTCGCCAGCACCCTGCTGGTGTTTGTTGATGTGAGGCGATGGGGTGGGGGGGCACAGAAAGTCGTCGAGTGTGAAGGAGGAATTGCGAGGGGCGTCTGCCGCTGCAGGCCGTTCCCAGCGACCCGGAGCGCTTTCGGGTCACGTCCCTGGGTCCTGTACTCAGCAGGATCCCACACCCTCGAGGCACCGTGTGACGGGTCGCTCCTGGCGATGACATGTGCAATCTGCTGTTTGTTTTTCCTCTCTTTCCCCAAACCCTTGTTATGGTTCTCGGGGTGGGGGGGGGCACGCACTGTTAGCGTTTTAATCAGTGCCACATGGATACCTGAAACTCCAGGTGAGGCGTATCGGATCGTACAAACCCCCCCCCACTGTAGAGGAAGCAGCCGTCGGCATGGTGACGTGGCATGTCTTCCGAGCCTCGCACCCCTGTCTGAGACTCGAGCGCCTGATGGGCTGTCGCTTAGTCTGTCAGCCCTGACAGGGAGCTGCGAGGGTGTCCCAGCTGGCTGCCTCGCAGCGCCGATCTGCAGGTCGCTGGCGGCTGCCAGACACGGCGCTGATCTGCAAGTCGCTGGCGGCTGCCAGACACGGCGCTACTCCACTCGGCCTGAATCATCCCGCGTGAATAAGACGGCGAGCTGGCGGGGGTCCGAGCCGGAGAAGGGCTCAGCCACTGCCTCCACTACCTGGGAGGTTATAAACGGGTCACGGTGAAGATAAAGCGGACGTTTGGGGTGGGATTCCCCCATCACACATGTAACACTTAAAGACAGGCTGGCGGCGCACAGCCAACGCATTAAAGAGGGTTTTTTTTTTTTAGCACTGTGCATAATTTGTTTGCCATTCGTGTTTGTAACACAATTTGAGATCTTTACCGAGACCTGGTGTGTTTGCTGTAAATCGAAGTGGAAAAAAAAACGCTAATGTAAATATGTAAATTTATGGACAAATATATGAATAGTGTATGGACACAAATAAAAGAGGGTGACTTTTTCTTTAGTTGCGCATTTACGTTGCTGGCGCACTCGCACACCGAGCCATTGCAGAGTGTTCGTGAGATATAATGCACACGACTGACAAGCAAAAGTACATGAAACACAATCAATAATCTTCACCATTAACCGCCAAATGTCCTTCCCCTGTTGCAAGTCATAAACCGTAAATGAGTTTGAAGTTCCTCTAAAGTCAGTTGTTTTTTCACAAATAGAAAGATTAGCAGAGAGACTCTGGTTTACACGTTTAAAAATCTGAGCAACAGATCGCACCTGTCTACGGAAGATTAAACCACCAGATATGTTCATTTATGACTGCTCGCTAAAGCTGGCGTCGAAACGGGATCAGCGTGTTCACACTAAGCGCCCGGATCCGGATTCGAATCGGTGTGAGAATCCGCAGTAAGGGAAACACACGCTCCTGGAAAATCAGCTCATTGATTTATGGGGTAAAGTGTCAGTTCTCTGTGCAGCACCTTTCCTTTCTCACAAGGCGCACGTTTCTACAACGTTTCGACACATCTATGCTGAGTATCTCCGCATCTGTTATGATTTTATACCTCTTGCGACAGCAGCTGATTAGAACCGGGATTAGGTATCTAGGTTGCTAAAACACGACAACTGCTGGGCGACAGCCAGCGATCATGGCACGCCACGGCACAGATTGCCCAATACCCGGGTGGGGTGGAAGGGACAAGGTGCGCTCATCACGGCGACCCCCGGCACCTACCGCGAAAGATGCAGACACGTAAAGGCGGGGTGGGGGGGGCTTCGTGAAAGCATTTTAGCCAAAACTCTTGCGGCAAACTCAGTGTAAAGCCTAAATTTATTCCAGTGGGCAGTCTTTTTACATTTTCTGGGATATTTAGTAGCACTCCGGTTCAATCTGCAATCTGCTTTTCACTCTGCTGTTGGGAGCTGATGTTATGTATTTTTTGTGCCTGAAGAAAATTATTAAGATCAGGCCTTGGTACACACATAGTCTCACCAGGAAAGGTATATTGCTTTGCAGAAAAAACGGCAATGCTTTGATTTTTTTTTTTTTTTTAGCGTAAACATTCGTGTTAAAATCTTGCAGTAAGAAGTACATTGCTCATTTATGCCTGGCTGCTCTCCCCCACATCAATCCTGAGTCATAACCTATCCTAAGGGCAAAAAAATCGTCCCAGTAGAGACCTATATGCAAAAATCATTTAAAACTGTAATTCAGCAGCGTGATTGTGGAACATGCGGATAGAGGGGGCGATCGGTGCATCTTTCATCACACTCCATCCATTTTCATATTTAAATATTTTAGGTGGCTTGCTGTGTTAGAAAATCACAGCGACAAGTCCAGCTGCTGGACCACCACACGGCTCCTGCATGTTTATAAGTGATGTATAAAAGTGGAAAGCAAATTTCACAATATTAACACGGGTGGCATCTCATGCGCCTTAGTTCTGAAAAATAATACAAGAAATAACTGGAGTGACGCTGAGTAAGTTTGACTGAGAAGTTCCTATTAATTGGACAAAAAAAGCTATTTTATTACACTTACCATTTTGTTTGGGAATGAGGGGGCGTTGCCAGAACCTATAATTAACACCATTAACAGCAGTAGAAATTTTCCATGACGTACTTTCTGATCTCAAACAGTTTTTCTAATACACTTCTAAAGCAGTTCTTCTGAAGCAGAAAATACTACAACACCGAATAAATACGCAAATGCATACATTAGAGTCCGATTAACAACCTGTTTGGCAGGAATAACAAAAAGACGAATCAAGAAGTTTCTCTCTTTTGGGATCATTTTGTGCCACCTGCTGGTGAAATTGAGGACAACAGTCTGGTAACGTTGATCCGTCTTCAAGCCATTTGTCCCAGTGAGTGTTGCGATGGGGCTATTCTCTCCACTTCCACCCTACGATGCCTTATTAAACCACAGGCTCCTCAGCGTGGTAGATATACAGCGGAACAGACTGTATTAGAAAGCCAGAGCATCCCTGTGTGTTACGGAGAAATATGCAACTATATATGCAACTAGACTGGGATGCAAACCTCCAGTGCGGGAGGTATGATGCAACAGTGCTATTGAATAAGCCGCCGTGCCACCTTACACACTGGGTCAAATCAGTTAAAATCTATGACTAACCTCAGTCCTGTGTTCCGAATTACACACCAAACCTGACAGCATAGGCTATGCGGCCGGGGAGCACCACGGAGCATGCGCGTACCATACACTATAGATATTTTAGAAATTCTAAATCCAAATGATTGTCTTTGGACTGTGGGAGGTAACCAGAGAGCCCAGTGGAAATCGGCACAGCATGGGGTAAATATGTAAGCTCCTCTACATACATGAATCATCTATCTATGTGACTGATCCCGAAGCTCAATTTTACCTGGGTCGCTGTACTAGTCAATCGCCTGATAATCCTCAACGTTTGCATGTTTGTAGACGGAGACGCCGAAAAAATGAAGACGCCACGGCATCATTTTTTGTTTCACTCATTTCTGAATTTATGGCTGTGCGTCTGTGAATTTATGGCTTTGCGTCTGTGATTTTATATATGTGTACACACACTGCAGCCTGGTTTTTTCCCTGTTAGTCATTAATTAAGGGCTTCTTCCTTGCTTTATGGGACTTCAGTCCTGCATTTCACACCTTCACTTCATGTCATTCTAGGATTCATAAGAAACTGTCGGATAAGTTGATTTTCATCTCTCATTCTCTGGCATTAGGACGTCGCTTCCGCCCTTTTCTGGTTGGTTTCCGCTCGTTCCCAGTGTCTCATACTTCTCCTTGTTCTTCTGTACTGCTGTCTTAGACATTTTGAACCTGGAAGTAACCTGCTGCTCAGCGTAGCATTCTGCCAGCAGAACCACGATTAGATCAGAATTTATAAATTCTAATGTGATTTAAAATAAGGAGGGGTCTCCATTTTTTTCCCGTGGATGTACATTAGTATTCCAGATAAACTTTCAGAAGGGATTAAAAGATCATTTTTAAGTGCCATCGACATAATGGAATTTAGAATAATCACATGGGGTTTATTTGGGCATCTGAGGTGAACGGAAACACATTGTAACAAACTTTCAGGCATTAATTTAAAAAAAAAAAAAAAAAAACGAACTTCATTGAATGACTTAATTGTAGTTCTTTAATTGACCACTGGATGGCACCCAATTCAAGACATCCAATGACAATTACGGGTTCCCGCAAACTCCCTCTGGGACCTCATTAACTGAGGAGCTGTATAGTGGTGAAGTAAGTGGACTGAGCTTGAAAAGGCCATTTTTAGCACACTTTTGTCAGAGAAGGTCAGACTCATCTGTTAGGCCAGATGACCCTGCTTTGCATCACATTTGGCTGATAAGTACCGCAGCCCTGTGTGGAGTATTCGACTTCTTGTTGTCTCTGGCCGTGCTGTGTCACTTATCACCATTGTGTTCTGTGGGTAAAATACATGTCCAGATGTTGTCCCTGGGCTTGTGTCATTAGCATTAGCCAGAAGTGGGACAATAATGGAGTTCGTTGGTCGTCACTCAGCACACTTTGCACACAGTGACTCGTTCCCGACTGATCCGCGACAGTGACATCTGAGGGCACCAGATTCTGTCATCTCCGCAGGGTTTGACGGCTGCGGAAACAGAAATGCCTCTGGCGTTCTCGATTTACAGTCCGCCCCCAGATTTATGATGACAGCCCCCCCCTCCGACCTCAGTTGAAAGTACCACCTGAGTTCTGATTTTTCCTTTGTGTCGTGTTTAAAATTCGGGGGCCGCTCTCACCAGGCACGGGTCCGCGCCTTTAAAAGCACCGTGGGGGACCAGAACCAGAAAGCCTTAAAGGCGCTGGTCACATGACCTCCGGGGCGGCTGTCTGCCACCACTTACCTCGAGACACCGTTTGGTCAAAAGGCTGCTGGGGCTTTCAATTACCAGATTAAACTGGATTGGCCAGTTGGTCCCTCTGTGGAGCGACCTGGCATGAAGACCGCAGAGGATTATTAAAAGGATAAAAAAAAGTCAACCGTAATAACAGTGATAAAACAGCCTGTAAATCAAACAATAGACTGCCCAGGATAGAACAGAGGGTGCATATTTACACAGCAGGTACTGAAATTCACCAGAAGGCTACAATGCGACCATTTAGGCAGTACACGCTGTATGTGTGCATGAGAAAAGTATGCATGCTTTCGGGCCACACTGTGTCGGCCATCTTGGATATTAACCGGCCCGGATGTTTACCAATGATGTAACCTGACCCCTGTGAAAGTTAAAAACTGTTAAAAACTATATACGCAAAAAAACAGATATATTAGAGTCAACTTATGTAACTGAGTATTGTCTTTGACTTAAATTTGTACAGTTGGCAATTCCTCCACCATCTTCATGAAAGTTTCTGAGCGAGCAGTGTTCTTCGTCTCCGGCTGCCGCTCCAGGGGCCTTGTGGGATAGCGTAGCGTCCATCGGTTGCACGCTTCATCAGAATGTAGTTTGTCATCCGGGTACCATTCTCCTACTGTCTCATCAGTATTGAAATACTGTGCACACACTGCTTCCATCATGTACCATCAGTACTGAAATACTGTGCACACACTGCTCCCATCAAGTACCATATTTCGCCTGCTATATTTCGCCTACTACATAGCAAACAAGCCTGCGATTTCAGACGCACCCTGAGACTGGCGAGAGGTCCGACCTAGAATTCCTTGCTGTCACTGTCACTCCTGTAGTGGTGTCTCTTAAGTGAGAAGTTTTAGTGTTAAATGCTGAAATGCGCAGCACACTTCCGATATAATTAAACCTCCTGCTCGACCAGCTTCTTCATCATTCTTCATTTCCCATAAAGCTTCTTCCATTGACGCATGGAAGCAAACAAAGAATGTGTTGAGGTGGGGCAAGGTGAAGCTAATCTTTTAATAATCTTACAGTGCTTTATTTAATAGGATTTCAGATGGCTGATTTTTCTCCCTGCTCTCAGCCTGCGATGCCTTATTAAACCACGGACGCCTCGGCACGGCGGGCATAGAGCGACACAGGCGGCTGAGTCGGGCTCTCTGCCATTAATTCATCCAATGTGGGTCAGAGTGAGTCAGGTCTGAATGCTTCTGAAAGACAGAGGCGTCTAAATCAGGTCCAATCTTCGTCTAGCGGGTTGTGGCATTGCGGTCATTTGCCAGCAGTTCTCCCCTCAGAGAGAAGTGGCCGGGCCCAGGGACCCCACATCACCGCACACACAGGAAAACACGCATTATGACATTAACTGAAGTGGCACGTCAAATATTTGCAAACAGATGTACCGGGCCAAGAAAATGGCCTCTCTGCTACTGATCTCTGGACTGGGGAAATCTGACCATCCTGCTGCGTTTGTCCATCAGGCTCCATATTGCAGCAGTTTTAGTAGGGTGCCAAGGTGTGTGTATCTGTAAGGTTATGGGGGCGGGGGGGTCGTCACTTTATAGCTTTGAATTTCCAGGCTGCAGCATCAGCTCTCCATACAGGTGCCAGGTCTTTAAAAGAGCATAACTCAGCCCTCAGTGACCTGTGGGAAGCGGCACATCATGTACAGTGTTTACAAAATGGAATTGTTTCTGGGTGAAACATTTTGCAGTAGCAGACGGCCCAGAGTCTGCCAAGATATAAAACTTTCAGCTGTGTGGTGTGTTTATGTGTCTGTTATCTAGAGCTATGGGTTTATACAAAGCGTATATATGCGGGTGTGATGTCTACTTTTGCATCCAAAGAACAGCTGTCGAGGTTTTTTTCATAATATGTATATTTATATATGTATATTTTTTATCAAAATGATCTGCCCACATAGAAATATACCAGAAGAAGCCGATCACCAAATGTAATGCTGAATAGCCTCTCGCTTGGGTGCTCCAACTTCTACGTTGCTGTCCTCGTCCATTAAGTACTGATGTCTGTGGGTGATGTTCTGCACTGTTCATTTTCAATGGGAGCATATGCTGCATGTTT
>JAODLC010000140.1:10005119-10015822 GCA_026781145.1 Hippopotamyrus pictus
GGCGGGGGGGGAGGGGGGGAGTTGGCCACTGAACAAAAGAAAAAAAGACTTTGATAAGGCTGAATTAAGAAAAGGCGCCCCCTCCCCTGCTACCAGTCCCCCCCAGGCCCACCACAACATGGCATCATCTTCAGCTCCATGCCAGGGTGGCGACAATAAGGAGACCACTTCATAATCTCAATGTCTTTGAATCAGACAGACTTTATTAAAATGCTTTTAAAACGCCTTGTTTAGATAAATCTGCAGAGGGGCTAGAGAGGTAAATGACTTCCTGCTCTTCTGATGTGTCTGGCCGCTTCCACCCTAAAGTCACCACTTCCTGGGTTCCACCCTCCTATTGTTGAGCGACATGGAGTGCGGAGGACGGGGAACCACAATAAACAACCACCGAAATAACATGGCGGTGTTTAACTGCCGCTCGCCGCTCCCATCGGCCGAGAAAAACACCGGCAATCCAGGCTGAATAACTCAGGAGAGCAGGTCACACTCAGCCATAAGACATGCTGGAATGTTTTCTTCTCCGCTGTACGATTGGCCTCATGATTGCCCTCATTCATTTCGTCTTCATTCCCAGTCTGCCTTGAACTGAATCAATCTCAGCAGCAGAATGCATCTCAGATTCAGATATTTTAAATAATAACCCCCCAACTAAGAAACTATGTTCAGCAATTTAGTAGGAAAGTCGTTTCATAAAAGACAGATCATGACCACGGTGTTTTGCGCTTGTCTGACAGCAGTTATTAACGTATGTAAAGATGCGATTGTTTTGATCTTTTCCCTTCTTCTCGTGACTTGGCTTGTTGTCTCGGGGTCACAAAGGACCCCCAAACATATTTTCATCGAAGCAGACTTTAGCCGGGGAGTGGGTGACAGTTGCTGGGTCATGGGTGTGTAATAATACTATGCAATTAGACATAATTTTAGCGCTGCACTGTGCAGCAGTAAACAATGAATCACAGGGGCTGTCGTTTAGGTTGTCAGATGCGCTGGCTGTCCTTGGCCTGTGTCAGTACCATGCTGGGTCCATGACTGTTTCCAGAGGTGAGGGACGTTGGCACAGCTTCAGCATGCTGTGTGCTCCTCGGGGCCGCCTCTGGGCACGCCACCTACCAAAACCCCCCGATCCTTACATCTCCACCCGTTTCACTTCCTCCACTTTGATTCTGTAGCGGCTGCGTATAACCATGTGTCAGATTGCCGTGGGAAGGTTCTGGAAGGCTATGCCAGGGCGGCGGCTGAGTATGTTCAGCTCTGTCTGGTAGAAAAAGTAGCAACCACTGCAAATACCACATTAATAAACAGCACGTTCCTACATAAGATTGGTGGTTTGTGAGAAAGGGCTTCCTTCCATGCAGACTGGAATACTTCAAGGAAAGGTGTTCGAGTTCTACATGAGGAAATCCAACAGCAACACTCAGGGATCCTAGATGTTGACCTCAATATCCCAAAAGCTTCTCAAATTCTTCAGGAGAAGTCAACATATGGAATCATAAATATGTACATATATATATAAAACCTTTGGTTGTGTAAGAATCCACTGTAATGCTTTTGAAAATACGGAATGTATTCGGCATCCAATTTGCATATGGTTGTTATGATGTGTGTTTAAATGGTGGCCGACTTAACCAATGGGAGAGAAGAGTTTGATATTGGGGGAAACACGGCTTCATAATTTCAATGTGAAGGTCTATTTTTTTTTGTGGGGTGGGCGATGAATGAAGCCAAATTAAATATTGGGAGGGTACATATCATACCCTGAATATAATATCATTTGCACAATTGTTCCCTGTGATTTATCTAGATAATTCATAGATGCCCAGAGTTTTAGAGAGGGACAGCTTCCTAAAATATTTCACCTACGTATGAATGAAACTGGGGTTTTTTCAGGAGGACGACAAGCCGTGAGTTATTTTCAAATAGATCAGTCGCTTTCCATGATTTTGTCAAGCCTTCCAACATTATCCGACTCACCTCATTCTGTAGTTTCATTGTCTCACCATCGTGGACACGCTGCTGCAGTCGCACGTCCCCGAATGTGCGGCTAATTGAGCAGGAAGGGAGGGTCTGGACACGCTGCTGCAGTCACAGCACGCACAGTAAATCGGCACATGCTCTGTTAGCCTTTCAGTCGCCAGTTATTACCGCGGCCCTGCGTCCGCGCCTACAGCTTCTTTTTAATGAGAATCTGTCGAGCTTTGATTGGCCCAGCAGGTACCTGGCGTCCAGTGCACACAACCACCTCGTTGTAGAGGCATTGGGAAGCGATTCTGGGATTTTCCGGGGGCTGGGGTGAGTGATCAAAGCAGGTTCACGCCCATAAATGTTCCTCGTTCCCGGGCAAATGGTGCTGGCAGCAGACGATGGGGGTGTGCCCTCGGGGCTGCCTGGGGCACTCAGTGGCACGGGGCAGTGCACTGACACCAGAGTGAAGCCAGGCCTTGTTGGGTGACCCCGGCCCTTTCCCTTGTGCAGGGACGCCCAAATGGACTGCATCACACGTATTCCCCTTATGTTATTTAATTCACCAAAATGATGTACTTTCATCTAATCAGCTAAGGAAAAAAAAAAAATAAATATACTTGTGTGTTTATATGTATGAGTGAGCAGAGCTTCTGGGTATACATGTCGGCTAACAGTATCATAAACATTATTCATTCTGGAGATTTCAATAACAGGACGGGAAGTGTGCAAATTAAGCTTGAGGCGGGGATAGTCTCTGGGCCGATTCCCTTCCCACAATGTGGCAACGACGGCAGACAGGCGTGAGAGCCGGTTAATTCCGCACAAGAGCCTGAGAGAGGATCATCCCCATTATTTCCAGTTGAACCGAGGGCACCCGAGGCGAATCCCCACTGAAAAGGGCCGTTCGGGCGTTCATCCGCCGCCGAGTTAGAGACGGCAGAACATTAAGGGAATAATTTGCTGTATTATGCCCCCCCTTTGCTTTCATCACAAAGCGCGAGTGTGTGAAGGGGGAGGCGCATTTTCCAATTAGCATAATTTGATTCAGTGGGTCTTTTTACTCTCATAAAACATCCCCAATTAGCCGTTTGAAGTCCAACAGAGATCCAGCCAGATACAAGCTGGAAAAGCTGTGATTCAGTCCAAAAGGATGGGGGGGGCGGCACTGCAGGTATCGGGTGGCTGGGACAGTTTTATTATTTAGGAAACTGGAACAGAATATAGGAGATTTAGGGAACTGTGACATTGCCTAAGGACACAGCGACTGGCTATATGTAGCTAGACAGTGCAGAAGAAAGCGACAGAAACCACATCTGTATGCAAATAAGTACAACAGTCAGTTTGAGTAAGACCTGTAGAAAGAGGAAATATTGGTCTCTGTGGGGAAGTTTGCATGGGAAATAAATTACCTTTCTGCAAATGTGTATTCTGGGTCTCACAGATTGGCTGTCAGGCAGGCAGAGCGGGACAAGAGATGAAGGCTCCAGATCGGGCGGGGGGGGGGGGGCTGGGGATGGGTTCTCCTATGACCGGTTCTCCATCACCACAGTTACACAGGAGCCGTCCTATTCCAAAAGCTGCTTTCATACTAGGATGGAATTCGAAACAACAAAAAAAAGATCTGCCAGTTCCTCTAGAGAATTCTCCAGACTTTCATTGACCCAGTTCAGTGACATACTGGGAAAGTAACAACCAGTATTGGCTAATCTATTGTGATTATGAGCCAATGTAAATTTTATTTCTTTATTTAACAATATCAAGCCAGTGTTCCCCACTTTTAATTCAAAACACCTAGAATATTTAACACAGTGTATTACACTGGCTAACATCAAATGTGGTGAATAATATCACCATTCCTAAACAAACATTTTTAGTATATTTAGTTTTGCTCCAGCTCGTTTGGTTTTTCTGTGATTTTCTGTGAAACTTTGTTTCATGTACAATGCATTGTATACCTGATACTATCATTCTGATACCAGTCATATAAAATCACCAGTAACCTGTCATAGACTCATTTTTAGTACAAACTAGCCAGTAGGGTTTACAGGCAGCTTGCAGTTATGCTGCTGCAGGTCCAGTGACACCGACCTTAAACTTCGTTAAAGCGTTGGATAAGGAAGGTGAAGCTTTTCAGAACCTAGTCAGTGAATTTCCAGAAATCAGTGATGCTAAATTAAAGGCTGGAATTTTTGTTGGGCCACAGATAAGAAGGTTGCCGAAGGATTAATTCATAGATTCTGTAAAGTCGTTGATGGATTTCTCGGAAACAAGAAGTCATCTGACTATGAGGTTCACGTCAAGGATATGAGTACTATAAATTATAAAGTTTTGGCTTTTTGTGGTGAACATAATTAGTTAATTTGTTATTAAAAATAATCACAGGATCAGTTCGCACAAAACAATGTCCTTTTCTGATTTCTTCAGAAAACTAGAATAAATTATTGTTGAGCAAGTATTGATTAATCAATTATTTAAAGCAACGTAATTGCATGAGGGGTAAGAATGAAAGAATTCAAGTAATTATTAATTGAACAAAATATGAATCATTGATTATTGTTCTTTCAAGTAAATTTTCAAGGGTGAAAAGTTTTTTTAGTCAATTTATGATTCACCTTCATATCGCTTGATTCAACACAGCAAATGTACATGGAATCCTCAATAAGGGCCTTTTTTTGAAAGCTTGACTGGTTAAAAACATGATTGGAGCTGGAACCAGTAGAGCCAGTGGGTCGCAGGGGTTTGAGTTGGACACTGCTGAGATGCAACAAGGTGACTCAACAATCCAGATGTCTGAAGCTGGTTAACGATTCCGTACTACCAGTCAACTGTCCTTTCCAGCACTTGGAAAACGTGCATTACATTCCACTAATGGAAAACAGCCAGATCTCTCCATCACTGCATGATGTCGGCCATGGGAATGGTCTACCAATCCCCTCCCTCCATTCCTAGTGTTATAGGCAGTAAATGTCAGACTATCACAGCAGTGACACAGGGCAGTTATGGGCTAAAAAAGCGCATGTCATTTGGCCTTTGGAAATCACTACAGAAATCTGGCCATCAAACTGGCAACGTCTATTGTTGTGATATGTTCAAACGATGTCATGCGATATGATTAACACTTAATAAGAGCACAGGCTGTCTAGTGGAACCTGGAAGGGCCCCATATGGAATGCAGAGCAAACAGCAAGCGGGTTCTTCCGCAGCAGAGAGTCAGGCCACTAAATATTCCTTTGCTTGCTTATTTTTTTTCCAACCAGGATCTATTGACACTTGCTGAGGAGCAGCATCAGAACATGATGTGAGCAGAGACCCGGCCTCTGCATTCGTAATGACGATTCTGCCAGTGGCTGGAGGGAAGTTCAAACCTCCAACATGTCACACTGAAGAGCACCGAAAGAGGAGGACCTCAGCAGCATGAACCTCAGCCTCTCAAGGCCCTACAGTAGAACTCTCATGGGTGACCGTGGAGCACAAGCTCGCCATAGGACCATCTTCAATGTACAACGGTATAACATAAGCTGAAGTAAACCACCCAGCTGTTTGATGGCCCTTCCAGAAGGATTTCCGCCTGTGGTGTTCACCTTCATCGCAAAGAACCAAGAGGAACCTTTCATAGGGGGCAACAAATGTCAGAAAATAGAATAGACCTGAACGTCCTCCACCAGCTCTTAAAAAACCTACTGTAGTAGCATTAGCAGCAGTTTAGCTATTGTGTGTGGTAAATCTGCATATCAATGGAAAAAATGCATTGAACTGCATACAAAGAACATTAACACATAATCTGGGAGTGCTGTAGGCTTGTGTAGCAGCACAAACTATGAAACACACTAAAAGTGCTACTGTACAATATACTGTACTGTATGGACGTATTAAATAAATATTTATAAATACCTAAGAAGTTGTTTCTCCATCACCTTCCTCGAAATTTTACATTTTCCCAATGTTGGCATTTTATGACAAACCCTTTGTGACAAACTTTTCTGTGATTACAAATTTACAGATATGATTGCGTGTTTGATTGGTTTATTGGCTGAAAGTTAAGTTATTTACTAGCTGTGATTACCTCCCATTGCACTTCTGTACACCTTTCCATGATACGTTGATAGCCATTCTGTGATTGCCCACTGGGAGGGTAGGTGGGGTCCACCTTCAACAGGATGACAGTGCTCTGTAGGACTCGCAGTCATATCCTGCCACACAAATACCATCTCAAATGAGCTGCACGTCTCAGGACGGTGGGAGGCAACCAAATCGCCCAGGGGGGATTTTTCTGGTGAGCAGGAAGACAACAAGCAAGCCCCAGATGACAGTCCGGCACAGAAAACCACCAAATCCCCCCCGAAAAAAACGACATGCAGGAAATTCTTCGATCATCTCACACAGGAAACACAGAAGAGGTCACAGCCTGTTGGGACTGGTTCAGACTTGCCTTGAGATCTCTGTATCTGCATCGACAACTCAACCGCAGCCGCATTCAGCCTTGGCTGCTAATGGATCTGATCAAAGCATCATTTTAATTCAAGATGGTTTTTTTTAACTGCTTCAACAAGTACAATGGAGATGTAATGCTGAAGAGCCAGACCTCATTAACCACTAGCATGTTGGTGACTGTGGTCTAGTTTAAAAAAAGGTGCATCCTCCGTAACTAAACTCAAACAATACTGCTGCATTCACACCCACATTTTAAAATATGAACAACAAATGGAATTGTATAGTACAGTGTGTCCGTTGTAGCCTGCTGGAAAATGCAGTTCTCCATTAAGAGCAGTATAAACAGTGTATAAAGAGGTCTTTATCTTGGGTCTTTGGATAGAGCGCACCAGTAACTCGTTTAAAAAAAAAAAAAAAAAAAAAAAAAACACAGACATATATGCCTCAGGTCTTGAACCACACCAGAATGTGCTTGTCAGGACTATATTTACAGGGACCCAGCAATCTAAAGCACCACAAAACAGAAAAAATGCGATATAGCTGCTAGAAAGAAGGTTTCGCATGCAAATCTTCTCAAGAAACCTTCTGGTAGCAGTCAGATAGCAGATATATGCAATATGCAGTCTGTGCAACAGGAAATTCTGCAGTTAAGTATAATGTGGGGCAGTACAGACCAGGCTTCCTCCAATTCATCAGCTCAGGCTTTCTCCAAAACACTGGTGGATTTGAGGGGCCTGTTAGAGGTCCTGATGGGAACAGAAACACTGGTACGGTGGGCAGTAAGGGACATAAATAACGGAACAATGTCTCTATTCACTCACATTTAATTCACACATATTTGACAGACATAAAAAAGAAAATATATGAATCTGGCAGCAGAGGATATTAAGAGCCGCAGCGCTCACATCTCTCGTCCTTGGAGGGGGCATGTTTAATGGTTTCCATTTTCTGAGGAGAAAACCGGTACCTCCATATTCCCATAAATCACAGGGCGCAGGCAGGAAAAAATGTAAAGCAATTAGAACGCAACCTGTCGATGGGAGGCGCAGATAAATGATCAACTGACAGTCAAAAGTTTCCACGGTAACACCAGTGGACCCCGGTGGTCCTGGGCCCACCCGTTCAGCATTCACAGGGAGCGATACAGTACGACAGGAACGATGGTGCCTGACAGGTATGTGTATGTGTGGTTAGGTCAACCGGAGAAAATGTGCTGTTGATTTGCAAACAGATTTTTTTTTTTGATTTGCTAGTTTGGTCTTTGGAATGCCATGGATTGTTTAAAAGCCAATTTAATAAATAGACAGTTGAGTCTGTAGTGTGATTTTGTCTCCAAGTGAATTTCTATGGGACTGGCCCACCTGATGGTCTGCCGGCCCACCCAGGCTATGACTTCTGGCTCCACTATCAATCAAAAATATCAGGAACTAAAAGTGATGAAATATCTATACACCCAACCCGATCCTGCTATTTATTACTTTTTTGGTTGACGTAGCTATTGCAAATTTGCACAGTAAACTCAATTGTGGCACCCAGTCCTAAATATTCACTGACGTTTATATCCATCCAGACACTGAAATTTAAATTCAGTCACACGTGCGTATTTTACCTGGCAGCACTCTCTCCCCCCACCCCCCACCCCCCGTATGTTTATGTTAAACTTTCATATCGGCACATTTTTGAATTCAGAAGACGGCTGAACTAAAACTCCTCTCAGACAGGCCTCGTGTGAGAAAAAGGATCTGAGCAAAGGATACTAAAGTATACTGCCTGACTGGCCAGGCGTGTGCAGCATTGCGATCTGATATGCAGACAACGACCGTGAGCTCGCAAGCACACATGCCAATTAGCAGCTTACGGCAAATGTACGTAATATCGACACTTTAGCTATATAATTGAAAACAGCAGTTGGTTTCTGGAGTTGCTTTAAATTTGCTTGAAATGATTGCCGTCCAGTTGTACGCAATTCCAATAAATTTTGAAGACTTCGATAAAACACACAGTAATGAGGATCCACATTCAGATGTGTTTGTTTTCAGAGAAACACTTAGGCGATTATGGCTTCTGGCTGTGGGGCAAATATAGATTGTTCCGCAGTAAACACTAACAAAACAATAAGATGGTTAACAGGTGTTTAATTATCATTGTTTTTATCCTGATTATGGGTAATTAATGTTTCACTGTATAAGCTACAAAAAGAAAAACAACAGATTATTACCCTTGTGCAGGGGAAAGTCACTGGAGGGTTAACGTTAGAATTTTAAAAGCTTTCTAACCTACAAACCAGCGTCATGTAACAAATGGAGGAATTAGAGGATGTGAACAAAGAAAAGTCACATCAAGCAAAAGCGCAATGACAGGACAGGCAGGACAGGCGATGGCCCGGGGCCCCGAGCTGGGGGGGAGGCCCCCGAGGGCGGCTGATTACATGGCACATTGCAATGACAAATCTGCTTTATTTTCTCATGGGAGTTTCACTTACACAACAGTATTCTGAGGGCAGAAGGAAAAATGATTGGTTCAAAGAGATAACCAATCAGAATGTAAAGAACGTGGGTCCAAGGAACTAGAGGATGCAGGATCAAGACATCTGATTGGTTGGTCCCACCTCCTCGACTAGTTAAATTCTCTTTGTTGATATTATTAATGTATATTTCATAAAATAAAGGCAATGCATGTTACCATACCGGGGGAGGGAGAGTTGGAGGGCCCCATGGAATTTTTTGCCTAGGGGCCCCAGAGTCCCTAAAATCTCAGTGATATAACATGTTTGTAGTATGAGAGCAGTCAAATAAACGCTCTTTCCATCTTGTCACGATGTGTATATATAAGCAGAACAGGCTGCGTCTGTTATTGCAAACCAATCAGGCCTGCTACCACCGACTTCTGCAGCTTGGAAAAGGATGGTTAATGCTATTGGTCAGCACCTGAAAAACACAGCGCTTAAACCGCTAACGTATCACAGGGGTTGGTCGGGGGCTACGGGAAAACATCATCTACAAGAGTCAGTAAACCAGAAGCAGTCACAACTCAGAGTGAAACACAGGCATTTGGCCGATATATGAGATGAAACAGAAAAGGCAAGTCAGTCCAAGCGTTTATATTATAAATGGATGCTTACAGCAGGGAGAGGGTCATGTGACCAGCACAAAGCCCAGCAAACTCTATGGCCCGGTTGCATCGGTCGCCCTGATGTAGAACGTTGAAGGGTGTGGGCGAGAGTCTGATCTGTCCGTTCCTTCAGACGGCGGAGTTCACGCAGAGTGACCGCTCAGCAATCAGCATAATATTTTGTTTGGTGCTCTGCAGAGGTGCCGTGCACAGCAGACCCCCCCACACACACACACCAAACCGATTTGAAGAAGAACAGACTCCTGGAAAGTTCCAGATGCCAGAGTGTAACTTCTTGCAAAAACAGTTTTAAACCTACTCTGACTCCATGCCCTACATCCCCGGAACTCCGGGGGGGGGGGGGTCCATTAGCTGTATGTGCTGACATGTTTCATTGATAAAACTGGCAAGTTACCTGAATGAATTAGTCCTACAAAGAAAGGAAAGCAGATTGAAATCAAAGAGGAAGCAAATAAGAGGGGAATCCATTTTCAGCCAGAATTGTGACATCAAAAGGCGACACGACAGGTATGAGCACAGAAGGTGTCATCATGTCGCAATAATGGAACGAACTTCAGGCAGATCGGAACTTGTATTCACAGAGAAAGCATTACATAAAGGTCTGTAAGAAAATTACAAATATCACGCCGATGGCAAGAAAAAAAATAACCAGTTGCCCGAAGTGGCAGTGAGTATTAAACTTTAAATAAGGATGCATTTTTGCCAGAAATAGAAGGCCGCTTTTGTCTGCCTATCAGATTATGTCTCACACGGTCTTCATAAATGAATTTGCCGAAAATGACTGAAGTTTCCGTAGCTGAATGCAGTTCGACGTGATTTTGCTCTCAATGTTTAGGTTGTACATAAGTCTCCACCACACACAGTGTAGGTCTGCTTTCTGTGAGAGGGCTCTACTCGATTAGAGACTTTCCCAGGTTGGGCAGATAAACAACCGACGGAGCATTTGTGGAGAGGGTCCCGGTATTCAGGTTCCTGGGTATTGAATTGGAGGATGACCTGACCTGGAGTGCCAACACCAAGGAGCTGCTGAAAAAGGCTCATCAGAGACTGTATTTTCTGAGAATCCTCAGAAAGGACCGTCTCCCCAGAAATGTGCTCCTCGCCTTTTACCACTGTTCCATCGAGAGCGTACTTATGTACGGACTCTGCCTGTGGTACGGACTCTGCCTGTGGTACGG
>JAODLC010000140.1:10015922-10035678 GCA_026781145.1 Hippopotamyrus pictus
CATCACATCCCAGTAACTGTCTCTTTCAGCTTTTGCCATCAGGCAAGAGATACAGAACAATAAAAATCAGGACAAACCAAGAACTGATACCACAAATTTAAAAACAAGCAGAAATCCTAATTAGTACATTAAAATGAATTCAATTCTGCGTAATTAAACATGATTTAAATATTACACTGATTTATGTCTTGTGCAATAATGTTGGTCTAAAAAAAACCATCTGATGATCAGAGACCTAAGATTATAAAATAAAATGCAAAAATGACTGCATGGTCATAATTGACAGAACGTAAAGTTTATGCAGTTTAACAAGTTAAAAAACAAACAAGTCATTCTTTGCTAGTTCTCTCATTCCAGTTAAATACTTCCATAAAGAATAGCGTACAGTGGCTGTGTCTGTTTTCTAAATCAGTAACCAAAGGCACTTGAACCAGTGCAGCTCAGTTAACCGCAGTGAAAGGTAGGCCAGACCATTTTCTGAGCAGACCCTGGCGGATGGCACTGGAACACAGAAATGTCCTCTCACCTAACATTTTAATTACAGACGGTATAAAGTATCCTTCACAAGCAACATGATCATAAACAGCAAAGAAAATAATTAACCAAACCCCACCCCCTACACAATCAAGCAGGGGGGCACACCACGAAGGTCCGACTTTGAGAGCACCTGGCGAGATGGTCCCACAAGTCACCTTGAACCACCTGTTGATCACCGGCAACTAATCTACGACCGAAAGGATCTGTCGGACATCCGATAGCAGATCGTGTGCTGTGAATTACGAACCTACGGCGCAAAGTCAGCGAAACCATTTCTCAGCTCAAACACGCATTGGAACAGGAAAGCGGAGCCATAGTTCTCTGTGAAATGTTTATGCTCAGGTCTAAATTACTTTATTAAAGCACTTAAGTCACACACCCTGAGAGCAGGTGCTAAAACGGCACAGCACACCTGAAGAGTGGGTTTTGGGGCCCTTAACTATTGTACAAGTTTGAGGTATATCGCACCACCCTGATCATCTGATTAAATTAGTCCTTGGGTAAGCAAAGATGTGCTGGGGAAATAGGTGGAGCTTCCAAATGGGAGTTCTGGGAATTATTGCTGGAGATATATAGGCCTATATATAATTTTAAGTGTATAAGGCATTTATTTCAGTGCATCTGCTTCTTAATGATAAAGTCCAGAACGTGAATTCTTCGAACAATTTATTAGTCGATTAAAGTGCTCTAAGCAGTGCCAGTGAAAAGTAACAACAGACTGAGTAAAACTATAAAAGGAGCGTTATCTCGGAGATTAAAATATTCATGGAATATTAAGGAACACGATGAATTCACCTTTACGATGTCTCCTCTTCAAGACCATCGTGTTTTCTAAGAGTTACGAACGGTAAATCCCGTTTGCTTCGTCAGAGTAAAGGGTGTGTGTTTCATCCTTGCTTTTGTCACAGCATAAAAAAACGCATTTAATACGGATGTAAGATCCCCGTAACTAATAAGGAGTAATGTGAGTTTCGCGAGTATTTGCACCAGTAACCATGTGCGCTGCTTGCCTTATTTATAATTGACTGATCTGAACCAATCAGCGACTAGTTTCATTATGACACTGGTTGTGCCATAATTTTAATTAAAAATGTTTACACATGACTTCAGGGCTTTTCAGAAGTCCCGTTGTCTCGTCCTAATTCACGTCATTAAATCTTAGTTTCTCCCCCCCGTCCTCCGGTTTTAATCCATCAGTTGGTACCCTGTTCGTGCCTCGTTTCATCCGTACAGTTTAGATGGTTTTCCAGCTCTTGGACCACAGCAGTTTTCCCTATTTGATCGTTCCTGCGCTTCTCCATGATCAGGTCCTCCAAACTCTGAAACTCCAGCACATGACTCTTTTTCTCGGATAGTTGTATTTTTAACCTGTACGGCTGCTTGCCGATGCGTATCTCGCCGCCGATTTTGAACTCGCGTTTCCCGAATCGGCACCAGGCGGCGAAGCACTCCGAGTTCCTCCAGCTAAGCTCCTTGGCTCCCACCTGCTCCATGGCATTCTGCACCACCACGTCCGGACTCAGGGGCTTAAACCTGTACAGGTCGTTCACGATCCTGCCCCGTCTGCCTTGACTAGCGTCCGTCAGGAAGCTGTTCTTTATCTCGGCTCTGTGCAGGTGGACAACCTGAAAGTCTCCCACATACACGGCCCAGTGCGGATACTGGCCCGTCGCCACCAACTCCAACACGTCGCCCGGCTTGCACTTATTCAGCAGGTTCTCCGGGGAGTAAGTGCTCCAGTCCCCGGTCTTTGAGCTCCTTTCGTAGACACAGTCGTCCCGGTAGTAGACGGCGCACTCCACCTCGTTGCGCCCGTCATACTGCGTCTCTTCCTCGTTGCGCTCCCTGTCCGTTTCCCCGACGTTATCCTCCAGGTCGTCGTCGTCGCTGGAGAAGATGTAGGACACCCCGATCCGCGGCGCGTCCTCCTCGGGGTCCAGCCCGTTCGGATCCGCCGTCGGAACTTCTGCGTAACTTAAATGAGTCAGTTTCTCGACCTGGTTGCCCATTGCAAGCCCGCTGGTAGCCGATACAACCGGGGGGAAGGGGGCAGGGAAATGACGCGGTTCCACCTGTTCAAGGCAGGGTGTAAAAAGCGCTCCTGAAAACGCAACACGTAATATGACCTGGGCACGACTAATTCCTTCGCGCTATAGGATTACAACCCATGGTCCACTGTCGGCATTATTTAAATATAAGGATCCGGAGATGTCGACGTCCGACCTGCCGAAAAGAAACAAAAAGCCATCGTTCAAGTGCCGTTTAACACAATGTGGTCATTATCAAAATCCAAGGAAAGCGACTGTACTATATTCCGACCAGGTGTGTTACACCTGATCCACCCCGCATATCCCACACACGTAGACAGCGTTAAACTTACCCCGAAGCGTAATATTACATAGCCAGAGCAAAGAAAGGGGGGTCGGTGATCATCGAAGGCGAACAACTACTTTTTATTTATTTTTTTTCTCCTCCTAGCAAGCGCCCTGTTAAAGTATCACAGCGGTCAGGCAGGTATAGCAGCGTTCGGTACAAGCGCGACTCCCCCAGAGCTGCGCGACTCGACAGAGCGGTAATTAGACGGGACTGCCGGTTTAAAGGGGCAGCGCGCTTTTATTCTCCGTCCCGGCGCTGGCAAAACCGAAAGTACGCTCAGGCCAGCAATCGGGAGCCCTCTGACAAGTCACTTCTGAGAGTGAAAAATAGCAATAACTGCAACTATAAATAAATGCCGTTGTGGTCGTACCAGAGATGTTCTTTCATTTCTGCTTTTGCCGGGTATGGTACGTAATTAATGTTTGAGCATTCTGAATGCCGGAGGTATAGTACACACAGGCTCGTGTGTTCACATGGCAGGATGTGGTTTGTTCCAAGCTGCAATTTTCTGATTCGCGTGCTAATTGCAAATAAAGGTGATGTGGAAAATGGTGTATTGGTTGCTAAAGAGATTTTCACGAAGATATAAACGATTGATAAATGAACACCAAGAATGACCGAGTAGTCTTTGAGGGCATGAGGGTTGCAGAGATGGTGTCGTGATTAGCCAAAAACATTATTAAACTTGCGCTCTAATAAAGGGGGGGGGGGGGCACCTCTTTCAGGTTGTAGGCTACTTGAGTCACATCGGCTTTAAACTAAAACTGTTGCAAACGGATCTGCTGCAGGGCATCTGTATGATATGCGAGGCGTAGCTTGTAACCTTGTCTAGCAGCTGTTCATGCACCATGGGTATATTTGGTTGTCAAGAATATATACTTGAAGTCTCCTAGGTACACATTGATGAAGGGTTTCTGAGGTCGTACCCTATAGATATGTTGGTGAACCAGCTCGGTCCAATAGACTTGAACTCGTATAAATGCGTACATTTTAAGTCGTTACATTTTTGTGAAACTGTTGGCTAGGTAACGAATTAAGAAATTAGAAATAATTAGATTTGAACTCATATGCAGTCATCTTCAAAAGACTTTGCCTACTTAATGCAGAAATTGTATGCAAATTTAACCCAAAAAGATAGATCTGGACACTGTAACATTAATTTTAAACGCCGTTAAACCTTTTACAGGAAATGTGCATGTAAGCCTCACATTTCATAAAAGCAGCACATGTTGAGCACAGGCATATTTTTAACCAGGTCACTCCTGATTTCAGTCAGCTTAGTCTAGGTTAAGGTTAGGTTACCTCAGTGTCTCACCTTTAAAAAATTATGACTCACAGCCAGTTCCGTGTGGGTAGTTAAGGCAGATGTGTGGTTTCCTATCTTCATGGAAAAACTGTGATCGCAAAGGCAACTAGACGGTTTTGTTTTTGGCGCAGTCTTGACTAACAGGAAATGGTGCAAAACGCAAAAATTTGTTGCAAAATGCCTGTGGGTACCCTGAAGACCCAGACTGTGGGCGCTTTTCCAGAGCAGTGCTCTGTGTAGGGTCACCTAGCACACTTGGTTTTTGTGGGTCTATGTTTGTGGCGTCGAGTTTCGTCCACGCCTGTCGCTCTGTCTTGATTTATTTATACCGTGAGGAACGGCATACCTAGGATGGTTGATCCAAACGATATCATGATTAACGTTAATTGTCCCCGTGAATGCAGCCGTGAGCTCCGCCCTTTTCCCCATCAACACGTCTGCCGGCTGCTGTCACCATGGAGACCCTGATCAGCAGGTGTGTGACAGGCCTGCGGTCCAGTTCCTAAAGGCCTCCCATCTAGTCTGTCCTCCATCTGCTTCTCAACTACAATAGCACGGGTGCATTCGTCGCTACCGCCACTCTCTCTGCTTAAGAACAGTGAGGATCTCTTTTCTGTTTTATTTGTATAATACATCTCACTCTGTCTCATTATCCCCAATGTATGACCGGCTTAATCATGTTTTCATGAAATTGACTATTAAGGTTCTAATCTTGTTTCGTTATGCAAGTCAGAATTTTCTTCTAAATCCGAATAAGCCAGATTGTCAGGCAGACACCACGGACAAAACAGCTATGCCACAGTAACAGCCTGTGGCTGTCAGACTGAAACCATTCTTGTTTTTAAGCAACCAGACAACTACGTTTTCTCACAGCGCGGGAAGTCCGAGCGCTTACTTCAATGACACGCCTTTTTCTTTAATCCCCATGTTGCATAAGATGCATTTTACTGACATAATATCTCATCACCTCTTCAAAATATGACATCATCTCTTCTGAGCTAAGGATGAGTACCACCACACACTTCCTGTGGATGCTCTGTGCATCCATGAGCCATGAACTTATGTCAGTCATAGAATGAGGAGTGTCATTTTCCCAAAATCACGTACGTGACGCAAGTATAGTTTTAGTAGTACATGGAATTGCATGAATATAAACAAATCATAGACATTGCGGTGAAATTTCGGAAAATATGGTGTTTTTAAGTTTGTATGCTAAAGAAGTCTAAGAGGCCTTCATATTTCCCTTTCAGATACCCCCTCACCCCCCCATGCCTCTTCCTTGAAAGTCAACCGGATCCCCCATTGGTCGATGGTGCATAACATTTACAGTGAGGTGGGCTGGTCTTTTACTGCCCTTGCCAAAAGCATATAATTTTAAATATATCTTCCAGGGGTGGAAGAACTATGTAATTCTGTGTCATGCATGACTCTTTATCTCCTCAGACCTGCGGTTGTGAATCTGAGCTTCCTTGCTCATTGTGCTTTTTGGGGGCTTAGATTAGACGTTTAAACTTTTCCCGGCATTCCAGTTGTGTGGCATTCGTGTCTTTTCTGCGTAACGTTACAGGTCAACACTGGGTTGCCCCTGGTTACAGTGGTGGCTGAGACCCAAATTAACACGTACAGCCAGCCCTGTGCTTGGTTTGTCGTTTGGTTTTCTTGTAGCTAAAAGTAAATGTGGAAAAAGAGTTTCACGCTGGCAATGATGTAATAGCCATCTTTAAATTTAATGATAGGGTGTTTATGTTGAAATATTGAAATATTTTTAAATATTTCCCCGTTTTTGTACTGCAACTTTGCACTAGAAGATGTGGTGGAAAGAAGATGGATGGATACACTTTATTCTTGCTGTCCACAGTAGGATTATGCAGTCAGCAGTCTTTAATCCAGCTGGGGGTTCTGAGTTCCAATTATTATTTATTTGTCATTTTTGAAAACGCTGTTGGTCACTTCAGGGCAGAAACTGGGCTAGTTGAAGGTGGCTGGGCATTTCCTGTGCTCTCACTCACAGGGAATAACTTTTAGGTATTTATGCTCTGACATTTCAGCATCTGCCTCGACATTTCACTCAACCTTGAGCCGGAAGGCCCTCGAGGCTCGGAGCTGGGTCCCTGTACTGCCGCTCTCTTCCTGGACCCGTGTTTTCTGGCAGGCCGACGCATATCTTCAGCCTCCGCGTGATTCAAACAAACCATTAGGGCCCGGAAACTGGAGCTCCAGGTGAAGTACAGGTAACTTGTGACCCAGGTTACCCATAATCCCTTCTAATATTTCAGAAGCCCTTACAAATGTCATGGAGAGAGGCCTGGACAAAGGCAGCTGGGCCAGGCCCGCCCCAAGTAAACAAAATAAATTAGCTGGAGTGCGCTTCTTGTTTTCAAATCATTTGCTTTGGTTACATCAGAAGAATTTTAAGCAGCTAACAGTAAGCCCCTTAAGGGCCCCTTTCACTCTGAATTTGTGATGGGACCGCTCTGCATCGTTCATGGGTTGTGCTGCTTAAGCGTTTGGCCTGTGTCTACCTGGGTATAAAGGGCCCAACAAAGGGGGGGTTGTTTGAAATATGTATAAATCCCAGGATTTCCAGAAGCTTCTGGAGCTGTAGAGTATGGTATTGGGAAGTAGATATTTTCTTTTTTTTTGGGGGGGTCCTTAACTGGGCAGGCTAAACAGCACGGCCTGTAGAACAGACTCCCAGTGGGCTTTGCAAACGGCCCACAATGCAATGGGGCACTAGTGTTTTTTTTTTATTATTTCTTTTTCTGTTCTTCGCCAGGTCACTGGTTTCTTAAGGCTAATAATGAGGATTCTACAGCCAGGCGGAGTGAAATGCCTTTGTGTGGAATACGGCTGGAATGATTTGGCTCCAGCTGCTGCCTGCTGACGGTCAGAATCCGTGAGGCGTACAGATCTGCCGGCTCGGTGGAAGGAGGGATCCGAAGTCTGACTCTCTTTGATCATGATAGACGTGATATGCAGGAACCTTTGGCCTGCTGGCTCTCAGGGGAGAGAAGTATGGGTGGGTCCTTGTCATCAAAGTGGCCTCTTCCTTGAGGATCCTGAACTCGTCATGTTGTTGCTTTGTTGTTCTGGAGGACATCCAGCCAGCCGCCAGCCTCTGCCTCATGCGCACGCCCCCTTTTCCCATCACCTGCGGGATACGGACATGGCGGAAAGGAAATCGCCACCCTATGAACCCCAGTGGGGTGTTAGCCTGATGTATGAGTCAGAACTGCTCTAGACTGACATCTAGTGGAGCACAAGTGGAGAGGGCCACCTCACACTCTGTGTGTCTCCACAGCAGGTTGGAGTAGCTCATGCTAAAGCCTGGGTCGAGTCATCTGAATCCCCCATTGGGTCAGGGGTGCACTCTTCCGGGGGGGAGGGGGGAAAGGGGGGGTGCCCGCGTATAGCCTCTAGCTGGGAACAGAAACACTGCAGGAACTGCATCGTACAGCATGCATGTGAAGGACTAGCTCAAGGAGAAGTTCTACCATTGCGTTCGGCATCCAGATAATAGCACCCCCCCCCACCCAACCCAGAGTCATGCTCCAGTCCCAGCATTGAAGTCATTCTAAAGTGTCGAGATAATGGAAGATCCTGAAAGTCCAAGCTGATGTTTCTTTCTCTGGGTTGAATTTTGAATAGTCTCAGTGTGGCATAGAGGGAGCCCTGCTGTTATTGTTTTAGGCAAAGAAAGGAAGAGCCCTACTGAGCTACTGAATAGATCAAACGGCAGTTCCCTCGGTAATACTGCGGTCTCCCGATGATTCATGAATATATTTTCGATGCTAAGACTCAGGGGGCGGGACAACAAAACGCAGCAAATGTACCGGACATGGAGAATCCAGAACACAAGCTGAGAACATTACCTTTGGGGAGGCGTGGGTTACGCCCACCTTCTGGAAGGGAGTTTCAGTTCTGCCTTGAGACCTTTTTAACACGTGGAAAAATAAAAAAAATCTCATGGTGAAATGTCAATGGTTAAAAAAAAATGCAAAACAATTTGCCTCAATAAGGGTCACAAGTCGCATTCAAAGGGAAATATTACATTTCAGAAAGAAATTGAAATTCTATTAAACCAGATGCATCCTCACCCATAAATGGGGGGGGGGGGCAAATCCCACTCCCACGCTATTACTCTGCATGCTGTGTGCTCTTCCTGTCTTTACACAAATTTCTACTGGGTGCTCTGGTGTCCTCCCAGTTTGGTGACTTATTTGCCCTAAGGTGTGTGTATGTGTTCTGTGATGAACTCGCATCCTGTCTAGAGTGTCATTGTATCATGCACAGTGAATAGCTACTGGCCATGCGTGACCCGCACTGGATGGATGGACAGATGGATGGACGGATGGACGAATGGATGGATATATGTATAGTGTTGAAAAACACTCAGTTTCAAGCTCACAATAAGGTAAGTGTGATGGGTGCGGCCTTCTATTAAGTGACTGGGAACCAGGTGTCTGCATGAAATGCGGCATGTCATCCACACCACAGCCACTTCAAACTGAGAAAAGAGCGGACAGATCCTTCCGGAGTCAGTGTCTCCTTGGCGTCCATGCTTCCCTGCCGAGGGCCTCATCTGCACAGAGCTGCGACGGCAGAACAACCGGTTCCCGGTGAAACACAAAAAGTCACCGTCGTCAGGCCGCTCGCGGGGGAGTGAGACGCCGAGTCTACCTGAGGAGGATTCCTCTGCCTCTTCTCCCGCTCTCCCTCTGCGGAGATTTTCATAAAACGCATAAAGGACTTGTGGCATGTGGGCTTATTTTCATGGCACCATCAAAGAGACTGGAAATGCGGTCCAAACGCGGCTTGAAATTGTAAAAGCGGTTATGGCGGTGAGACCCAGCCAAAGGGGTTAGGAGAATTTAAGGACGCCCACGGTGTGGCGAATAAAAGAGGCAGGAGCTGGACGCTTAGGCGCGGAGTTTGTGAAAGCCTGGGGGGCGAGAGCTTTTTATTACCTCCAACCACAGCGGGATCTGAGCAACCTTATTGGTCTGGAGAGGCTCTGCTGCAGCCCAAGCTGCTCCTCTCTTGCCCGACTTACCCGGTTAATGGAGGGCTGCTGGGGGTCGTGCTGAGTTTTAAACTGGGGTAGTGGGGTCAGGGCTCAGGTGCCGTCACACCTAAACGGCAATTAAATGCCTTTCCTGTGTATCAGCTGTACGGGGATTCCCTCCCCCCTCTTTATGTGCAGCAAACCGCATCCTGAGAAGCTTTGCGTGGGTCTGCAGTTGATGGGGGTGACCGAGATGTTTGTGTGAGCTTAGCGGAGCCCAGCAGAGCTGGCAGCCCCGAATGCGTTGCCAAAGAATGCAGAAAGGGAAAAGCAGCGGAGAACCACAAACACAAGGCCACATATCGTGCACGTCCGTCTGTTGTAGTTGCACAATAGATGGTCTTTGCTGGATACTCCCACACGTTTGAAGAATTTTACCAGTTACAAACCTGGCTACACAGTGCCACCTGCTGGCTGGGGTAATTATGCACTACTAAGGAGCAATGATTGTATATTTTACCTACTTTCATTTAGCAGACACTTTTATCCAAGTGGTACATTTTTTTTTTTTTTTTTTTTAGAAAACTGGGTCAGACAGTCCCTGGAGCAATTAGGGGTTAAAGGCCTCGCTGGGGGGGCCCAATGGTGACATCACTCTACCAACCTTGGGATTCAAACCAGCAATCTTTGTATCCACACTCCCCTTATTTTACTTATTTTTAATTGGGCAAGAAGATGCCAGCAGTGAATGGCTCATTGCTTCATTAATCCGCACGGCGTCTCCTGGGAAAGGCCCGTCAACATGTTTTTGCCAGCAGGTGGCTTCTTAGGTTACACATATTTTTTAATTTCACTCGTAAAATACTTAACTTGCTACAGAAACAAAAAAAGTCGTTGTACGCCTTGCTCGTTCCTGTCAGCACGGGCCATTCTTCGCTAATGCTAATGGAGCTGCCTTGGTAAACAGAGCAGCACAATACTCTTGTGTGGTAGCAGGTGAATGGTCCAATGGGCCGTGTTCTAGTCAGGTGAGCAGGAATGGAGGTTCGCCGGCTCTCGGTGGGATGCCGGGCCTCACTTATGGGTCACAGTCCAGTTAGAAATTGCGGCTTTTCACGTGGGAAAGAACCCACACTCCACTGGAAGGGTCTGGTGCAGGAGGGACATGGATTTTTCTGCTGGCTGGGGTTTGAATTAGAGGACAGAGTCATCCTCCTCCTTTGGGGGTGGGGGGGATGCAGCTGGGCAGTTCTGAGGGAGGGAGACGCTCTTCCTCAGAGTAAGGGATCCAAAGAAAATATCAAAGGATCCACACACCAGGCAAGATGTGAAAGACCTTAAAATAACCAATAGGAAATTATTCTGTTTTACCTTTTTTTATGCTAATGAGACACCAAGTCCACTCAAAGGTGCGTCGATGTGGAAAAGGTGTGTGATTTCAGCTCTCTGAGATAGTTGTGAAATTAGGTCACTGCATATCCAGTCATGTTCTCAGCATAGACTTTGCAGTTTGAAATAAATTTGTCATTGTAACTTCTTTACCTTCTCCAGACCTTCATGGAGGGTTTAAAGATGGGGGAGATGTTTCCAGCTCAACAACAGCTTCCAATGGAAATCATTTGAAGAAATTCTTCAGAACCTTTCTGCCATTATACCCAGAGGCATCCCTCTGTAGGGTGAAAAGGTCCAACTCTGTTTAATCGTATTCAGCATCCGACTCTGGTGTCCTCACAGCCTGTCTTGGCTGCCTGGACATCCCAGTAATAGGGACTGTGCCTTCAGTGTCCTTCCTGCTAAGCCAATGCACATTTTTACACCAAAACAGGCCGATTGGCATGTAGCACAGTAGCAGCAGTAGAGTTTTCATACTTCCCCAGTGGCAGAAAGTACGTCTGATGCAGTTGGAAATACCTGCTGTAAATTAGGAGCTAAACATTTTTTTCTTCACACCGATAACTTCACCCAGTGGCTGTTGCGCACGCACTGCTGAGCAATGACTAATGAGGAATAAATTGCTAGCAAAATAAACATGCAAATAATAATAATAGTATTGGCTGGTGAAAGGGATTATTTGCTACCATTAATTGTGTATGCTAAGCAAACAAAAGGAGAAAGCAATGGTGATATATTTCTGAGAAAATGTCTGGATGGCAGAGCCACAGCACAGGGTGCGCTGGGAGCAGAACCCAGGCTTTATTTGAACAGGGTCTTTCTTCAGGCTGAATATGAAGTGGAGAGAATGGACGCTGAGAATGGACACTGATAATGGACGCTGATAATGGACGCTGATAATGGACGCTGATAATGGACACTGATAATGGACACTGATAATAGACGCTGATAATGGACGCTCAGAATGGATGCTGATAATGGACACTGATAATGGACGCTGAAAATGGGCACTGATAATGGACACTGATAACGGACGCTGAGAAGAGACACTGAGACGGGACGTTGATAATGAACGCTCAGAATGGACGCTGATAATGGATGCTGATAATGGACACTGATAATGGACGCTGAGAAGAGACACTGAGACGGGACGTTGATAATGGACGCTAATAATGAACGCTCAGAATGGACACTGATAATGGACACTGATAATGGACGCTGAGAATGGACACTGATAATGGACACTAAGAAGAGACACTGAGACAGGACGCTGATAATAAACGCTCAGAATGGACACTGATAATGGACGCTGATAATGAACACTCAGAATGGACACTGATAATGGACACTGATAATGGACGCTGAGAAGAGACACTGAGACAGGACGCTGATAATGAACGCTCAGAATGGACACTGATAATGGACACTGGTAATGGACGCTGATAATGGATGCTGAGAAGGGACACTGATAATGGACGCTGATAATGGATGCTGAGAAGGGACACTGATAATGGACGCTGATAATGAACGCTCAGAATGGACACTGATAATGGACACTGGTAATGGATGCTGCGAAGGGACACTGATAATGGACGCTGATAATGGACGCTGAGACCTGCATAGCAAACCAAACATCCCGGGATAACAAACACAAACTCCACAGTGTACTTATGGAGAAGCATTACTCTCTTTTCTGCTTTGAGAGCTTGTTTTCACTGATTGTGATCGCAATCTGTTCTGTTACTCTATCTTCTTTAATAAAAAGATAAGACTAAAGTAATACAGTCATACAGACAGAACTGAAAATGAAAGAGGTGGTATGAACTTAGGCACCCAAGGATGATTACCCATTTTGTGTTCCTGAGAAAGTGACAGCACCCCCCCCCCCACCCCCCAGACTTTGTAGGATCCAGGTGGTTGTGGACTGCAGTCTCTGGGTAGGATTTAGTCACTTTCCTGCAGTGGAATGCATCAGTTTGTATCCCATGAATATTTTGCTGATAATGATGTCCAGCAGGTTTGAGCTTAGAAAACAGATTAGTTGCCGATACGACCATCCGCACTGAAGCAAGGAAAATTATATGGACTGAGATCTGGTCACAGTGGTCATGGTCTGATTGTGCCCACAAGTTTAAAAGGTCTACACCCTACATAAAACTCTACCCCAGTAACTTGGATGATAAAGTAGCTCTTTTAAATGATAGAGGTCAGGCCCACTTTGACTTTCATAAGCTTCCATTAGTATATTAATATACATAACAAGGAGCCTGAGATCAGTGATGGGAAGTAAAATCCTTTGTGGCCCACCTGGCGTAAGGAAAATATTTCTAGAACATTTTCTGACTGAATAAGACCAAAGTCTTACAAGAACATAACTGAACTGACGTTTTTGACAAGCACAATTACTGTAATATTTGTATTTTAATGTTGTATGTTAACCAAATTTATTTTTATTTGTTGTCATAAACCCTGAAACTCATCGAGGCAGATTAATTGTTAATTGTTGCACATTATTTAAGTGTTCAGTTAGCATAGCTAATGATCGCTCTGCACCTGTCATAATTATTTTGGTTGAGTTAGTGTGTTTGAAGCTCAGTCTTGCTTGCATCCCCTCGTCTGGCTCCCCGGCCTTCCTGTTTAAGAGAAGCTGCTGGATCTTGGCGTCACCTTCCTGGCCTGAGGACTGAGCACTGGCCAGTTCCCCTTTGCACCCTCAGGATGTGTGATGCCTCTCTTACCGTGCCCCTGCTCCGACATTCTCTTGGCAGTTGTGAGAGTCTGTCCTGAAATCCAGACCAGGATTTTGTTTCAACCAACCAGCTGTGCACTTTGTGACTGTGGGTGCGTTCGACTTCATGCAGCCGCTTACAGCACTGGCTTGAAGCAATGCATTCTGGTCCTGATGCAATGCATCATGGTTAGATTTTTTTGTCCGACTTAACCCAGCGCTGCAAAACGTCACGACGCCTCACCTTGTCACATGGTACAAAAACCTTGTGAGAGCAAGACGACTTAAGACAGATCGTGCAGCACCTCTCAGCCGGCTGCACAAACTGGAACCGCCTCCATGACGACACAACTTTGCCCTTATTGGCTGAAAATTTTAGTCACACACATGAGGTTTGTATCCCAGGAAGTTCCGATGCGTAATCTGCTATTTCTCCCGAATATCACGTAAAGCGGTGAGAACTGGTTTTCAGTTAATTTACCTGGTAAAATAAAGTTTAAATAAATGACATAAATGCTCTAATAGTACACGTAAGTTAGTTTACTTATTAATTACTGTAATGTTGCGCTGCTTTATATGTTTAATCGTCTAGTCTGTAAAGTCTGTTGTATGTTTGTATTTGTTTTATTAAAACATTTATTAGACAATGGGAGACCAGTTAAAATGATTATAGTTATAACTACCACATCATCTGCTCTGCCTCCTGTTTTAAATCTGCCAGCACCATCTGCGTTCCCAAGACCCACTGCTGCAACCCCACCTGTGCCCCTGAATCCTGCCATTCGCTTCCATCCACCAGCAGCCACTCAGCGGGCCCCAGCGCTGTGGACTCAAACCAGGACATTTCACAACCAGGTATAGAGCCTATTAAAAAAATCACAATTAGATTTTACACTGTGAAATGACAGTACAATCTTTTCCTCCCAGAAATGAAACACCGGCTCGCACTTCTGCTTGCAACAATAAAAAAACAAATAAGTCAGCTTTTTATAAATGAGTCCATGAAGACGTGTTACAAAGGGACCACAAATGCTCAGTGGAGCAGATAAGGAAGAAAATTTGTAACATGTTGGCAACCTCCAAAAGGGACAAATGTCAGACCACTGGAGAGGCAAGAATCAACTGGAACTATTACACAGTGCAATAATCTTTGTCAGTCTTGATATTAATGTTAACATTATGCCATTTAAACTGTACACTGCTAATTAGGATGTGTAGTATGAGTTTTCCAACAATCACTGCAGAATTTCTAGCTAATGTCACTTTGCTGGACTTAAACCTGACTTTGTTTCCACAGATTATGGATGAAATATTCAGCCGGTCAGGTGTTGGGAGTGCCCCAGAGGGCATGATAACCTCCGCGCCCCTCTCTACTCCTCAGCCTTCAGCACCAGAGCCTGGTCCTGCTGTTTCAACCAAAACAGCTGCAGACGGGGCCACGGGTAGCGGAGAACTGCTGTGCTGGAGTGCCTTGTGCGCCCAGATCTGGAGAGGTTCAGAAGGCTGAAGGAGAGGAGGAGGAGAAGCTTTGAGAAGAAAGTTCTCACAAGTCTTGGGCAAATTTCAAAGAGCTTGCAGGAGATTGCTAAAGGCCGACAAGAAATTGTTAGACTCTTGCAGGATGTACAGCCCACAAAAACATAAAACTGTCTTCCACGTATCATCATTCCCTTTGGGGATTCCAATCTCATAACATTTACATTAAAGACAGCAGTTGGTTAATCAGTCTAGATCTCCACGGACCAGTAGTTACTCTGAGATTCCCTGCTGATTTGGCCAAGTTTCGTGGCTCCCAGGTTCCATGACCTGCCCCAGGTAGCCGCAGCAGGGCTCCTGAGCGTGAGACGCTGCCTTTAAAAGGTAATTTACAAGTACAATACAAAAGTTCCTGCAATGTGTGCATAAAAAGCATTAAAAATGTACTTAATTTACATGTAGCCACCACCCTCTTTAAAGCAGCCAAAGTCAATGCAGTGATCCAGTGCCACACTGGCAAATCTGTCAGAGTGAACTGTCATCACAACCATATAGAAGTATACAGTGATGAAATGGCACAGCTCAGGGTCCACAGTGTAACAAATACTTAAAGCGAATAAAAATGAAAAACACAACACAACATAGTGCAAAGACTGTGAAAAGCAAGACAAAAGGTAGCAGCAGTGTGGCATATAGCAAGTAATGTGTAGATTCATACAATGTATGGTCCTAGTATACATACATCAGGTTTATCAGAATAGCAGCACGACTTGCAGTACTGAAAGCAGTGTGTGATAATATATGTTTAAGAACATGTGTAAACAGCTGACAGGTCAGAATGTTTCACAGCTAAAGAATTACGATAGAAGCGGTACAGTACAATACAATGATGATTCTGCACATCGCAGGCATGACAAAGTGACAAATGCAAGAGATATTTAAAGGTGGTGTGTGATTTCCAGTACTTTTGGTCTATGTGCAAACTGGACATTACAGTAAAGTGGTTGTGAATGTGTACAAGTTCGTTCTGCATAGCAGTTTAAGAGGTGAATGAGGCAGTGTGGAAGATCCTGGGGTGGGGGGGGGGTCACGGTGCTGAGGAGCCTGACAGCCTGGGGATAAACACTGTCCTCCAACCTGGCAGACCTGACTCTGATGCTGCAGAATCTCCCCTCTTTAGGAGAGTGAACAGTCCATGTGAGGAGTCCTGCACAATGCTGCAGGCCTTGTGAACACTGTGCTTGTGAAACGTGTGCTGTAGTGAAGGAAGAGGCACCACGATAGTGTTCTCTGCCGTCTTCACTATCCTCTGCAGGCGCTTGTGATCGAATGTGCTGCAGCTGACGTACCAGGTATTGATGCTGGTCAGAATAATGTCGATGGTGCCTCTGTGGAACGTGGTGAGGATGGAAGGGAGGAGTCTCGTCCGTTTCAGCCGCCCCAGGAAGTGTAATCTCTGCTGGGCTTTCTTGGTTAGGGAGGAGGGGATGTTAAGTTCCTCAGTTATGTCCACACTGAGGAACCTGGTGCTCCTTACGATCTCCACAGCTGACCCGTTGATGCTGAGTATGGACAGGACAAGTCTTTCCAAAATCCATGATCATCACTTTTGTTAGATAAGTTGCTGTCTCTGCGCCATTCGGACAGCCGTGAGCCGAAACTAGACGGATGAGGTTATAAATATGATATGATGCTTATTTTTAGACAGTTTTAAATTACTTTTGCTGTTCGCCAAATTTGGCATGCAAAAACAGGGGAATTTCCACGATTTCGATTTCGTCTGCCAGGAAAAATGTCAACGCCAAGAGTTCAGCCATTGCAGTCAGGTCTCGCACACTACGAGAAGTAGAGGTCGTCCGACTTGGCTGCAGTCAGTTTATACTCCACCTCTGCAGCCCCTGCAGATCTCACTCCACGTCACGTCAGCTGCACACAGACCTAAGGCCAAGTCGAACACACCCTGTCACTCTTTATGCTCATCTGGTTGGTTAAAACAAAACTTTGGTCTGGACTTTTACTCTCTGAACCTGAACTACCCACCTCTGGTGACAGTCCATTTGACCTAGCCCTAATCTCTCATCACTGGTTCAGCTTAGGAGGACAGTGTGAAGGGCTGAATAATTTCTAAAGAGGGCAGACAAGTACAGTGTCCACTGCCTTAATTACATTGATCTCGTTCACACTGGTGCCAGTTCGTGTCTAAGGACTGGTGTGGGTGCTATTGTGCTGAAAGCAGAGATTCTCAGATGATCAATATTAAATATAAGGCATGTTGGTTTGGGCAGGGAGATCACAGCCTCACCTGGAACATTTCCACGGGAGTCGGAAAAATGTAACCCCGTCAGAAAAAGGGTTGGGGGGCTATTTATCTCTCGGGGTCCAGCTCATATGGGTGATTTAGTGAGGATACAAAGCAGAATGAAAATCCAAAAAAGGACCCTGCTCTTATTAAAGCAATTTTTAAAACATCCTGTTTTCAATCAATAAAGGTGGAAAGATTAGAATCTGGCCGTGTACTGAAATAACTTTCGATCGAGTCACCGTCTTCTGCAGCAGCGTGAAATCAGATACGGCAGAGATGTTGCAGCATGTTCCAGGTTCTGAGGCTCTGGAGGTAACGGAGCCTTCTAGAATGCCACTTTGGGCTGTGGGAGGCTCAGCTTAATGCCTCACCCTGGGCGAGCAGCTACTAATTGGGACGGGCATCTGGCGTTGCCGTTGGATCTGGTTGCCGGGGAGCCCCATGGAGACGGTGGGCTCTGCTTTGTGTGGAGCAGGTGCCCCGAGACCCAGGAGGATCACAGGAGCAGGAACCGACCAAAGGGAAAAACCACAACTGGCACGCACACTCAAAGACCTGGTGTGCTGACGACTCTTATCATTGATACTGCGAAGTTACTGCATGAATCCACATGTGGTACACATCATTAAGCTAATCAGCTGGGGCACAGCAATGGACCCACGTAGTGTGTGTCACCGATGGCATTTACCTCCAGGTACCCACCCCTGTTCTGTTTCCATTTTGATATTACTTTTGTTCAGGTTCCCTCCAGGTCTTTGTTTTCCCTCCTACAGTCAAACTGGTACCCAAAGTGTTTAGCGGTGCACTATAAAAGAGGATCCCCAAAACTGAGAAATAATCGAGTGCAGGACACTCTAGATAAGAACGGCTCCTATTAACGGTGGTTGCTTTTGTGTTTATAAACTCTGCATGAACCCCAGAGGCCCCTGCTTGTGAAAAAAGATGAAGAAACACTAAGAGTAATGATTGCCGGCCAAGTCAAACTGAAGGCAAATGTGCTTGGGCGCGATACCGTATGCTGTAGACAGGGGGCAGTAGTGAGTGTGCCTTCCGTCTGCACAGGGGAAATCCAAAAGGTGAGGGTTAGCGGCAATGCTGAGCACCTTAAAGCGTCACCTGTGGAGCAGTGGGTTGGCGTGGAATCAGATCAGCACCGGTGGTCTTGCAGTTTTGGTTGCCTTCTGTAACGAAGCCTTCTCACGCTACATTGCGAAACTGTCCGATGACTCATCAGACGGGTTCTCTGCCTCAAGAACTCTCTGCTCTCCTCACTCTTTGACTCTCAGTGCTGTGCAGGGAAAAAAAAATGCAATGCAGAAAATATTCATGGTTTTCTTTTCAGCTGACCTGACATTCCTGCCTTATCATGTCAGGGGTAGGACCTTTAACCGCGCTGCCGTGTAGCGGTGCGTGCTGGCGTGTGATGCCCACGGGGCACTCCGGCAGCGTGGCACGCATCCTGCTCGTTAAAGCCTTCATATCTCTGCACGCGTCGCGGCGCTGCTGACACCCGCTGCTGGGACACTTGCCAGGAACACAGCAAGATCAAGGTCACAAGGGAGGGACATGTTTTCATTAAAAAAAAATACTGTTTAAAAAGTTATTCCACAAGCTATCTCGATGCTGTATTTTTTTAGTGCAGTTTGACAGGAGTGCCGACTATGAATGTTCTAGATGCTGTACAAAAGCTATGATGATGATGAGCATCGCTGTCTATTATCGTGGCTGATGGCATGGAGAGAACGAGGTCCCTGAACAGAGTTGAACCTACAACCCTTTAGTCACATGGGTCATCGCCCATTTAGGAAAATACAGGTTAGAACCTTTCATAATCATGACCGGTATGTAGACGTCAATAGTTCGTGGGAGTTTTACTTATACAATAATGTCCTGCAGGCAGAAAGATAAATTATTGGTTCAGAAGGATAACCAATCAGATTCTAGAGGAGGTGGGTTCCAGCAACTAGAGAAGGTGGGATCAACCAATCAGATGTCTGGGATTCTGTCTCTAGTTGCTTGGACTCACCTCCTCTGCAGTCAGATTGGTTATCCCTCTAAACCAATCATTTTTCGTTCTGCCCTCAAAACATTTTTGTCATTCATCTTCACCATGTCTTTCAGTTACACATCACTGAAAACCTTCCACGAAAATTGTTCCAGATGCAGAATTTGTATTGGACTAATTTGAAACATGTTTTTAAAGCATCTTTTCCCCCTGAATTATGTAAAGATCTGTTACAGATTTCTGGGCAAAACCTGATAGCAAAACCCTTTATGAGTCCCTGTCAAAGGCTGGTTGTTGTGATGTGTAGACTGAGGCCTGTAGCCCTGAGCTGGTTTCTGGTGAATCTGACAGTGCAGCTCACTGCAAACTGCTGAAAGCAGATAGGACACAGTACATTATCACGCAGTCATCGCTAAGCAGGCTTGCTCCCACATGACTGATTCAAGTTTTCTGACACAGTCATGCTTCTGTCAAATACTAAGATATTTTGTCAACGTTAGTACCTTTGTAAATTTAAACATTTAATAGCTCAAACATCCCGGAAAAAAACTGACACATACACTCACCTAAAGGATTATTAGGAACACCATACTAATACGGTGTTTGACCCCCTTTCGCCTTCAGAACTG
>JAODLC010000140.1:10054037-10065053 GCA_026781145.1 Hippopotamyrus pictus
TGTACATATAAATATATATGTGTTTGTGTGTGTGTCTGTACATATAAATATATTTGTGTGTGTGTGTGTGTGTGTGTGTGTGTGTGTGTGTGTGTGTGTGTGTACATATATGTGTGTGTGTTTGTGTTTGTGTGTGTGTGTGTGTGTGTGTGTGTGTGTGTGTACATATATGTGCATGTGTGTGCGTGTGGGTGGGTAGGTGTTACATACATATTACATTGTGGGGACCAAATGTCCCCACAACGTGATTAAAAACCTGTTATTTTGATGTTGTGGGGATCGTTTTTCAGTCCCCACAAGGGGAAACTCAATTTTACACAAATCTGTGACTTCAATCAAAAAACTAAAAATGCGAAAAGTCTTGTGTTTTGTTTGGTTACTTATGGTTAAGGTTAGGTTAGGGCTGGGTAGGGGTTAAGGTCGCCATGTTGGGATTAGGGTTTCTCCTATAGGAATGAAGGGATAGTCCCCACAAAGATATGAGTACAAACACGTGTGGTGTGTGTTGCTGCTGAAGTTCCAAAGCACAGCACTGGCTCATTAACAATGCAGTTTTTAAGCTGCTTTCAAAGTGACCTGGTGTTTTACCCATTTATCCCTTTCGAACAGCTGCACATATACAGCAGCTGAGGTTAAATACCACACTCAAGGGCACCACAACAGGATCTAGGCCAGAAAATCCTCTAGTTAAAAGCTCATGTCCTGTTCATCCACATACTTTAAACTCTATATAAAAATTCAACAACTCTCAAGGGAGGGCTTGTCGAGGCACACGGACCCAGGACTGCGTACAACCCCGAGTGACACCGAGTGACACCCCCAGTCTTTAAACGTAATATTTTCCTTCTCATATCAGCAGACCTGCTTTAACATCAAAATCAGAGCAGAAATAATACAGATTTAAGATGACTTGGGGATCTGAGAGATATGCGTGCAATTTTAGCTTTCTAGAATGTTCTACAATGCATTTGAATGAAAGAGAGCCCTACAGTATATAGCACATAATTCTGTGCAATATATCTAAAGACTAGACCTTTAGATTGAATGACTAGTATGGCTGCACTTCCGAAGCACATGATCAGTGAATGTCTGCTGTAAGAAATCACTTTTTCACAACAGCTTACCGGTTACATCTGTTTAACGGATGATTGTAACAGTTCAGCGTAAAAATATATATCACAGAACCACAGAACACACGCTTAATGGACTCAGGGCACGAGAATTCCCGTGTGGGAGCATTTATGGGAATTTTAAAACAGAAAAAAATTAATCTGACACTTGGACACCTGAAGAGATGCCAGGTTGTAGTTTTCCCCGCATCATCGCATCGCCATGGTGATGCCCCTGCCACCCTTTGACCCCAGCGTCTCCGTGGCAGCCGAGATTTGCTCGTGTTTGTATTGCTCCTCTGATTTTAACGCTTCGCACACTTCCACTCAGCCCCCCCAGAAAAACAAAACATCTCTCTTTTCTTACACACTTCATGTTCTGTTTATTTACAGTAGTCTTTTCACGGTATGTCTTCTGTCTTATAATTGTGTCAGTTTTTAAAAATTGCTTAATCTATACAAAAAATAAAATAAAAACACTTAAACCTGGAATTTCACTGTAGTGGAGGAAACATTTTCTAACTTTTGCTGGGTTGTCAGTCCGTATAGTGAAATGATTATTTAAAAAGAAAGATAACCACATAAAAGAAACAAAAACAAAAACACATGATATGCAAAAAACTACCTTTGAACACAGAAGTAAAAAATAAACACCAAATAAACACCTCGCATACAGTCCAGCTCTCATTAGCCTTTACATATTAAATCCATGTAACATTAATATTTGATTAATAAATATTAATCAATTAGTGAATACTTATAATTTTAAAATGTACAAAATTTGAATTTTTATTTATCTTTTACAGTCACTGAAACTGCACATTTTTTGATAAATACTGCAGTTTTTCCATTTTCTTTAAAAAAAAAAAAAAAAAACGTCAGCAACTGCTTTGGACAAACAGAAAATGTGTGGATGGATGGATGGATGGATGGATGGATGGATGGATGGATAATTGTGTTGCAAAGAAAATGCCTTCTTAAAAGTATTTTGAAATCATTTACTGAAAAATAATGAGTTTTCATTTACTGCTGAAAACCAAACACCTAGAAGGGGGAGAAATCATTTTTATTGAGTTAAACTGAAAAGTGAAAAAAGTATTAATTTTATTGGGAGTTTATATTAAAATTTGCTTCTTAGAAGCAATGCCACCATTTTTCTTGAAAATCAAAATACAGAATGGTATATAGAATATATTTTGTAAATTGGGTGTCATTTTTAATCCACATACTTCAATGTATGAGGTTGGATGTTTATGTTTCAAAAGCACATAAAAAATATGAATATTATTATTTTTTTCAAATAACAATATTTATTCTTCAAATAAAATAAAGCATTTTTATACCCTTGCATGGAATTACTGTTTGGGAAATATCCAGCGCTATTTACATATATGCTTGCCTTCAGTTTTTTTATAGCTGTATTTAAAGACGGATGTCAGTGATGCATCTTCCAAACAGTCAAACTGGTCAGGGTGGGGGGCAGTGGGGCTCAGAAGCCTTTCCCAGGCAGTGCAGGTGACGCGACGGGGGTAAATACCAGTCAGCTGCAGGCCGTACACACACCATGGAGAGAACACATAAACACCCAGAACATACGTGGGATCTGAACCCATAACCCTGTAGGTGTGAGGACAGATCCCATACCAATCATAATTCACGCATTTTCCATTCTGGGGTTAGAAGTCAAGAAAGTCGTGGTATGTTTTGTTAGGTAGTAAAGAAAGTGTTACCCACGAGGACAGAGTGTAGAGTGCAGAGGAGAGTATCGGGGTGCCAGGAAAAGCCTGGCTGTAAAGTCTTGGTCCAACATCACGCCACTCGTCAACGCGTTAGGTGAAGGCAGCAAGCCGTTTCATGTTTGATGGTTATATACTTTAAATAGCATACATTTAAAGCTTGTGGGAACATGTGTGGAACATAACTGGAGACGGGCAGTAGGTGCGACCAGCTGGCTGAGCTGAGCGCGGCACGTTGCAGCCACAGTCCGTGTCAAAAGGGGTACTGAGCCTGTCCACCGCGTGTCCACTTCCTACTGATGCTACAGTTTGGGTCTAATGGCGAAGGGTCATAAAAGGCCTCTAAATATTACCTCCGACTTAATTTTCCTGGAACAGCTCATACGCAGACTACAGTGGAGCACCTTTTATACTTTTAATAGGTATATACTTAGACCTGTTCTGAATCCCATATGGCAATAAAGAATCAGTTAAAATAATGTAACTATTCTTTGCAATTACTACTGATTGGACTAACATGTTAGTTAATGTAGTGAAGCAAAATGTTATCAGCTATTTTAACACCACAATAGGATATTGTGGGCAGTTTCGAAGCTTTAATGTCAGAAAATCAGTTATGTTCATTTAGCATACCGCTGAAATATAAGCTAAACATTTCATTAAAACGGCCTAAGCTACGGCAGAAACATTTTCAGTCATTCGTCAGCGTTAAGTATAATAGCTCCTCATTTTATCCAAAATTCAAGATTATTCTTTAGAATTATTATTCAGGAATTCAGAAAAAAACCCATTTCTGGAATTCTTTTCGAAAATCCACCCCAGCAACACAGAAGCGTCATGCACTAAATCTGAAATTCTCATTAATGTCTATGAAGATAGTGCCGTTCTCTTAAGTGTTGCTGTATTACAGTGTATTACAAATGTTTTCTGGCAGTCGCAACCCGGTAAGCCTGGCAAGGAATAAGTGGTACCTTGTCAGCAAAAAAGGGTAGCAGTGGGTACCTCTGCTTGTCACTGGGGTTGTACCCTTAGCTGTAGGTAATAGTAATGTAAAGAAATGGACTCCGAGGACCAGTTTTGTACCATTGGGGGTACATTAATGCTGTTTGTACCTTGGGGATGTTCCTCAGAGTCCATTTCTGTACCTTAAATTAGACTAAAACGTACCTATACAGCCAGGGTACAACTGGCAGACTCTTGAGGGTACAGTCCCAGTGATAAACAAAGGTACAAATTAGTACTCTTTTTCTGATGGTGTACTGATGGAAAGATGAATGGATGGATGAGTCATTTTTTTTGTGTGTGTCTAATGAACCATGCCAGAATTTCATTAGCGGTTTACTCGACATCATCAAATCGGGTACCTTTGAGTTAACCTGTTGCCCGTTGTCCTGCGCCCTCTGTGATTGGTTGATTGTCTGATGTTTCTCACCTTGCCCCTCTCCTTAGCCCAGCTCTCTATGGTGTTTAAGTGCCCGCCTCTGCTCGGGTCTTTAGTCACTGAGTTATGTCACTATGGCTTGGGAGTTCTGTCCCCTTGCCTCTTCTTGGTCTTTTGGGGTTTTTGTTTAATGTGATCTATTTTGCAAAGAATCCCCTTCTGTCTCGGAACCGCAAGCGGATCTTCACCGTTTTTTCCTGCCTACGTCAGGATGTGCCTTAACAACTTAATCATGCGGTTTACCAACACGTCCTGCTATGGACAATACGAATGTGCAAATCCGTCACTGAGGCCGGTGCGCTGCACATCTCGACACATACTAACGTTACAATATATGAAATATACAATATGATTTACCCCGATTACGGTGCATAGCGGTTCAACACAATGCGATTCACCGACAGGCAACTATTTTAAGGTGACCTAAGATTCACCCCCATTTCAATTCAATGCAATTCAAGTTGGTTTGATTCAACGCGCTACGACGCAATGCAAAAGAATATGAAGCTATGTAATTCAATATTGTAGAAATACAAAAACGTTTTAAAGAGGGAGAATCAGTCTAAATGTAAAATTACTGGTTAAAAATTACTGGTCACATTCATAAACGGGTTAATAAAGACATAGGCCTTTACTAATATATTAATGAATCAGATTATACCGATGTAAAGATGTTAAAAACGATGCATCCAGAGTTCATACCAGATTGTATAAGGTGCATATTCTTTTAATCGAGGAAATCGCATCAGTACACTCATAAAAGTCCACTAGTCTGCTGGGTATCTATGTGAGATTTGGGTATAGCACTTTCTCTCAGTATAGACAGGTGTTTATTTTGAGGAATGGATTTTGAAACAAAATCACTAATATATTCTATAAATTCTCTAGAAACCTGCATACATATAAGGAAGATAAATTAGGTGTACCTACAAAGATAGGCCTAAATTTTATGTACTAGTATTATAAAACAAAGCTCTGCTTGGCGTTTTTGCCATCACATGAAAATTATCTATAAATCGCTGACCGGCGGAATTAAATCCAACAGAGCAAATCACGTACCTAACTTACTAACGAGCGCACCTAGAGGTCTAACCTTCGCTCTTTTATATTGTTAGTTAATATATTTAGCATTTTCCGGGGTTCAGGAAATTCTATTTGCGTGGCCAGAGGTCCGTTCAGCGAGTCCCGATCACGTTTCCTTCCTGTAAATTTGGCCAAAGGTTGTTTTCATCGTGAGGCAGCAAATGGAAGATGGGGGGCGTAGAGGTCGGAAACTATAGGTGTTACGGCGTTATTTTGGGAAACAAACAGGGGGAACATTACACCCGCGACTCGCGGTCATACTGGCTGTCAGACGCTTCGCTGGTTGCTCTTACCCCGGTGCTGCTCTTCGCTTGGGGTAGATGATGAAATTTTCATAGATGTGCAGCAACAGGTGGTAACGACCGATATGTTTTTTGCCAGCTGTGGACTACGAGTACGGAAAACAGCGAAAGATCGTCCCGTGGATGTCCTAGCGCCCAACGTGACGCAATTTTTTTAGAGTTCGATTTGCGGGGATTCCCATCCTTTCAACTTTTTCTGCTTTTTAAGGCAGATCCGTGAAAGTTTCTTACGGGACCCCCCCGAAAACACACGTTCATTCCAGTACTGCTCGCCAGACGCTAAGTTCAGTTAAATACACTAGAAAAGCAGGATAAATATCACGGGGTTTTAAAGCAAATTTATCTTATTTATATAGCCTATAGTTGTTGTTTTTTAAATTAAACCTCAATCTACCGGAGTAAGAGACTGAACAAGACTTATCTTATTGTTACACGACATATGTATGTTGTACTGTTTTCATATTTCTTTTTTATTCGTTTTTCGGGCATATTGGTTTGCTCTTACGTTTACTTCCGATTATACCCGAGACGGACATATTACCTCACCAGATTCCCACGCATTCACCTACTGCTTCCTGGCGTTTCAGAAATAAACCAAAAGCATCCCCCCGGTAGGAAATACTCTCCGAAATACCTCTGCCGTTGTAATTACGTTTTATAGTTTTACCATCCAGGATAAAGAATGCTGAGTACATGTTGTGTCTGAACACCGGCTAGACCATAAAAACCATTTTCGGCAGTCAGACTTAATTCTCATACTTGACGGTTCGCCAACATCAACACCACAAACGTAGTTGTCAAACATTCAGATGAAACACGATACCTTGCAGTATAATATCTAATAACTCGTGGACAGTGGGTTCTCAACGAAGAACTAAATAAAGAGAAAATTGTGTACGGATAAAGAATTCAGAAACGTGCTTTAATCTGTGCACCTCACATGTTTGACGTCAAATTTTAAGAGAATAAACCCAAAATCTATCACTAAAACTGCTTACATGAAACCGTATTATCACTGTTCCTTGTTTTTATTTCCTAATTAATGACACTGTGCCCTTTGACCTTTGGTATCCACATTAGATGCTGTGTTGGGTCACCCAGCATGGGAGAGTCACCTGCCATGGAGCTCCAGTTTCCCTGTATCTGCTCATGTACCACAACTTTGACCTGCCCAGTCTTGCTGTGGTGAGATGCATCACCATTATGCCAATAACATTAAAGCCCTCAGACACTTTCATATTTTCATACAGGGTGGCACAGGGGTTAATGACTTGGACTTGTAGCCTGAAGGCCGCTTGCTGTAGGGAAACGTCCCTCTGTGATTGTGTGCTAAAAAATATGCATGATGCATTGGATAAGCAACAGCAAAGTAATAATATACTTCAAAGCCATGAAGGAGCACGCTGTTCACCATTAAATTGCTGATATTTCAATACAGATTCTTTTCAAATATATAGTTATATAGTTTGCTGGAGAAATTCCGGTTATGTACTAAGGGGCTACTGCAAAAGGCCCCTTATGCTGTTGGTCACATTTCCAGTTGTGTAACTGCTATGATGCACAGTGTCCTCCTGGATGAACTGTCTGGCCTACAAAATGTGCTGTTGATTTACATATTAACATTTCGAAGTAGAGCGCAAAGATGTTTGTAACGGCGCCAAAAAAGGAGCAACTCCGACGAGCTAAAGTACGTGATTACCCCTAATGCATCTAAGCGGCATGCATACAACCAGAACCACATTAATCAGAGGCGTTTGTGCTTGTTCCGCTATTGGTGAAGCTTTTGTCATCGTGTGGACATGAAGTTAGATATGACAGATAAATACAACAGGTTGAAAGTTAGTATCCAACTACTGCGGGTTATTTGTATGGCTGTGCTTTATCCTGATGCCTGTTTTACGTACACCGTTATCCTCATTTTTATTAGTTTATGTTTTTGTTTTGCTAAAACAAAACACACTGCATGCTCCCGTCGCTGGTGTCTCCTCAGCTACCGACAAGTTCGAAGCCTATACAATCCTCACCAAAGCGCAGTGAACGCGTGTAGAAACGGCCCCGGGGGCGCTTAGAGCACGTGGTCGGACTCTGCCCGGGATGCATATACTTTAAGGTTCGTTTCCCAGAAAGCATAGTTGCTAACAACGTTAGCCACTTGACATAGTTGGAACCATGCAACTGAACGGTTCCAACTTCCAACTATGTCAGATGGGAAATGCGCCCTTGTTAATTTCTTAGCAGTCTAATCATAGGAACAAAATCTTGTGTTAAGTTTATCTAATATTGTATAAAGGAAATTAGGAGAAGGGGCATCGCGCATAGATACTTTATGTGTATGTCAGTTTAAAATAAACAACCAATCTCCATTATTAGATACTTTCGAATAAAATGTGAAAAACATGCCCCCGTTACTCAGTCAAATAACAACGTCAAATAATATTTTGATAGCATGGCCTCTTTCCGAGGAATGAAGACAGACCGACGCGTTCGTCTTAAGGAGCAGCTGACAATTTGCTTAAAAGTCTGGATGATATTTCCAGAGAGATTTTGCAACACGGAGCAAAATGGTAAACAAAGCCACGTGTTGTGACAGCGTTTCCAAAAGGGGCGGGGCCACCAACACTTCCGGAAACTTCGCTTTCGGATATAAGTACAACTGCGCACATAGTCAGTCAGAAGTCATTGGTGTCTGATCGAGAGAAGTTGGGAAAGGCACTGAAACAGAATAATTTCTGCTTTGTAATTTCACTCCGATTTTGCTGTTTTGCCCGGTTTAGAAGATGCCATTTCTAGGACAGGACTGGAGGTCGCCTGGGCAGACCTGGGTTAAAACTGAAGAAGGTTGGAAAAAGTATTCGGACGAAAAAAACAACAATGTTACAGAACTAAAAGGGTTAGTGCTCGTTTTTACTCCTGTTTGTTATACTGCTGTTGTTTCAGTGCTCTTCGTTAAGATTAATCCAGTGGTTATGTAGCATACGATTGTAAATGTAGGTCTCCAACATGATGCATCTTCTTCCAAAGTTATGAAAGTTTTACTTAGTGCAGGTCGAGATCTCCTTGATTTCAAAGACGCAGAGTGATGTGTGTATGAATCTGTGTTGTTATGCTACACAGCAGGGTAGCTTTCTGTCTGCGTCGCGTCTTTTTTTAATTCCGCATTTTAATCCCGCCTTCTAGCCCCGGTTCTGGATCAAAAACTCGGCGTGTTTGGGATGTTTCTTTTTTCTAAGTATGGACTGAAAATAAGGTTATTAAAGTAAAGAATGAATGCTATGTTTCCGTCTGGAGTTAACTCGGTCGGGTACGTGATGCGCTTTGTAAACTTGGTGTTTTCCAGCCGTTAATCATTCCGCCGTAAAAATAGCCCATCGTGATAGGATTAATGGGCATCTGTTAGGCACTGTACGGCTTCCAAAACAAACCATTTGTATCAAGACAAGATATTAAGTTGATAAAGGCAGGCATGGCTGTAGCTGCCTTTGAAGTACAAAAGACCAATGTATAGGAGGCAATGGGAATCGTGTGTTTAAGAATATTTATCATTTTTCCTGACAAAAACATGACAAAAATATTTCAGCTGCTGTAAAGATGAGGAACTTTACAAGGAAAACATGTTTCTGGCCATGAACTACGATGTGGCAGCAAAGAAGCGCAAGAAAGACCTCCTGAACAACAACACCAAGGTTCCTTGTAAGTCCCTCCCCATTCACAGGGTTTCAAAACTGCGGTCTATCATGAATAAGAAATTCAAATTTATTTTTTTATGTATACTGTTTGCAGATTTCCACAAAGACAAATGGATCTACGTCCACAAAGGAAGTACCAAGGAGGTACTGTCTGAGGCTGTTTATATCCAGTGGGAAATGGGGGGGGACATGTTCACAGAATTTTCAGGTAAAGCAGAGATTCACCCTTATGTGTCTTTTTCCCCCCCAGCGCCATGGATACTGCACTCTCGGGGAGGCCTTCAACCGCCTGGACTTCTCCAGCGCCATCATGGACTCGAGACGATTCAACTACGTCGTGAGGGTGAGCTCCTTTTGAGTGACGTCGCTTCAGAAAGTTGTGGTTGTTTTCTTTTTTTTTTTCTTCCCTCTTTCCTCCTACTAAAGAGTGGCTCCCGGCAGGCTGTCAGAGGCTGGTCGAACAGGCCCGAAGCAGTCCCCCTTATCACGCCGGCCCAGACAGGCGCTCCCACGTCACTTAAAGGAGCGGGGAAAGTTGGTCCGCGGCTGTCTCTGTAGATATATGGAAGCAGCCCCCCCTTGGGACCAGATTAGCATTATGCTGAGAACCTCCAAATTGACTCCTCTTCTCATTGTAGGTCCTGTAGGTGTTGTAGAGCACGCCAGTGTGGTGGCAGTTATGTAAAGAGGGAGATATATATAATTTTGCTCCCTGCTTGAACTGTCTTGCCGAGGATAAACAAGTGCTTGTTGTTGAAGTCCACTGTCAGGTGGTGACCCGACTCGCCACTATTTGGTGAGGATGCAGCCATGGCCGTGAAACATGACCCAGTCACTCTTGAACAACTGATCCTCTGACCTCTTATCACCGGCATTATGACTTTGTTTCCAGTCACAAGAGCTGCCCCCCTCCCCCCACGCCCCACCGCAAACTGTTCTAGATTTTCTCAGTGACAGATTTCGCTCCTGTCAACCTTTTGCTTTGCCGAAATGTCTGAGGTGACAGGTGGTTCTGTCGAAGCCCGAGTGCCTTTTCTCCGTGTCCTGGCTGTGTGCACCAGAACGACCACATCAGAATTCGGGAGCTGGTGGCTGATTTATTGACGGATCTTTCTAGAACCAGGAAGCGGTCTACGCAGTTTACCCCCTTGCCATTAGGTAATCTAAGGAGTGATTGAGAGAGTCGGGTTGAGTTTGATCACGTCCCTTTGCCTGCTTTCAAGGAGCCTCCTTCTTACCGACCACATCTCAGTATGAATGGCGACAGCCACCTGTCTCAGTGGCTGCCCACCGTTATGCATTTTTACTGCAGCGTTAGAAGGTGCGCTGAAGATAGTGGTCAGGGGCGTAAGTCAGCCGTCCCCCGACAGTGGAAAACTGACGGGATTGGACCCAAGTCAAACGTCTGTGACTAAGTGGAAGCTAAAAGCAGAGACGTGATGTCCCATTCTGCTCTGAGATAAATAGAGGTGTTTGATGGGACTTTTGGAGAGGGGGGAGTGGGGCTGTTATGCCTGGGTGCTGACAATGGTCACATGCTTGGGTTGAGCAAGAAGCAGGAGGCGTGAACGGTTTTTCTCCATGATGTCAGAGGGGATGGGCAGCCTGACTTGGATGCCACAGCAGCTCTGTGATGCCCTGCCACCCCCCACCCCCCCC
>JAODLC010000140.1:10065153-10094092 GCA_026781145.1 Hippopotamyrus pictus
TGGTGCCCTGCCCCCCCCCCCCCCCCCCCCCCCCCACCCCCCACTGTGGGGTTTTTTTGGATTTAAAATGGAACCAATTCCAAACCACTTGGGAGGATCACATTTAAGGACACGCTATGTCTTTGTGGGGACTTCCTCTTGTTTCATTTTTAATTGGAAAAACGAATGGGGAAAAATGAAGTTCGAGTACAAGTATGGGAAGTCGAGGGGGTTTTTAGAAGGTCCCCCAGAAATCTGTGGACTGTTGGGACCTTCAGAAGCGTCTGAGTGAAGGTGACAGAGGCTGCGTATGTTTACGCGCCCCTTGGCTGGCCTTCGCGTCACACCGGCTCATGTGCTCGGTCCCGTCTGGCTGTGGGCTGGTCTTTCTCAGATTTCCTAAGAACAGAATCTAGATGAGCAGCATGATCTGAGATGAAGATCATTCCGCCTCCAGTTATTAATGGTAGGGAGGACAGCCTCAAGAAAACACCCCCCTCCCCAACGTGCCCGAACCATTCCAGACTCTACTATATTTATTTTGCTTGAGCTTTTGTTTCAAAACAATCTCTCTCCAGACAAGGCCGCCCTGACACTAGCAGGGGAGATGGCGTCCGCAGCTCACGCCTGTATATTTCTGTCCCCTTCTCTAGCTGCTGGAGCTGATTGCCAAGTCCCAGCTGCCGTCCCTGAGTGGTGTGGCGCAGAAGAACTACATGAACATTCTAGAAAAAGTAGTGCAGAAAGGTGAGCAGTCACTGCAAAGTGGTGCGGATCAGCATGTCTCGCTTGAGTGAAGGCCAACGTGTGGGCCCATGCTAATGCAGAAAACCTACTTTCCCAAAAATTCTGCTTGTTAAAAAAAAGTCTGAGATGCGTATAGCCGTTTAAAGTATTCCAGAGGAAAGGCTCGAAGGGACTGCTGAATTAAAACAAATTACACTGCAAAGTAATCTAATTGTCCCCAGTCACTTTTACCCCTGGGGAATTTCATAATTGCTCTTACCAGGAAGAGCGACAGACATTTCAGAACAAACGGCACTCCTGTAAACGAAGTTCTCCTTAAGCTAAACAGAGCCAGTTTGTTTGGGGAATAGTTTCAATGCCCTGTTCCAGATCATGCCTGGAGAATACGGTTGTGCTGCCAACATACACAGATATTTTGTACTATAACTCATAACCGATATATTATTAAGGCATGTAAACATGCAATGATGTGTGAGTTGGACAATAAAAAAAGCACAAACGAGTATTTAGATGTGTGTCAATGTTGTATGACATGGTGTTTTGATGGCGTTTGATTAGCATACCAAGCTGAATGCCTGAAACTTAACCATTGTGACATTTCCCTCTCTGCTGGCAGTGCTGGAGAACCAGCTGAACGTGCGGCCCATCAGAGAGCTCCTGCAGACACTCTACGTGTCCCTCTGCAGCCTGGTGCAGGACATGGGCAAGTCAGTGCTGGTGGGTAACATCAACATCTGGGTCCACCGTATGGAGAATATCCTGCTTTGGCAACAACAGCTGGACAACATCCAGATCAACCGGGTGAGTAGGGAAGGCGGTCAAAACTGAATGGGGAATTATGGGTAGAAGGGGAAAGCAGTGGGAAAAAAGCGGGAATGTGGAGAATGTCTGGAAAGGTAACCATGGGCAGAATGTTGATGGTCAGAGACCTGATGCAGGATATAAGCGTGCACTCGCGTTTGTTTCACTGGATTTGTTTTTGCATCCTCAGCCAGCATCCAAAGGCATGACGCTGACCGACCTTCCAGTGAGCCTGCAGCTCAACATCATGCAGAGGCTGTCCGATGGGCGAGATCTGGTCAGCCTGGGTCAGGTGTCCCCAGACCTTAACGACCTCGCCGAGGACCGTCTGCTGTGGAAGAAGCTGTGCCAGTATCACTTCACCGAGCGACAGGTACCAGGAATTGCATTTCGCATCAACTCTGGCTGTGTGATGCTAATGGCATGGAAGGTTCTTCGAAAGCTGTATTTAGTTGCTGGCAGTTTAGAGAGCCACCTCCGGAGTCCCGGGTTCAAATCGAGTCAAGCTGTTGCTTTATATAAAGACGGTAGCAAAGATGGATACTTTGAACCATCCCCTCCCCAACACGCAGATTCGCAAGCGTCTGATTCTGACCGACAATGGCCATTTGGATTGGAAGAAGATGTACTTCAAACTCTGCAGATGTTACCCCCGTAAGGAGCAGTACAGTGACACCCTGCAGTTCTGTACCCACTGTCACATCCTCTTTTGGAAGGTGAGATGTGTGACATGTTGGTTCTTGTCACTCTGCCCTCCTCCCTTGTTATTACAGCCTGAGGCAATAAAATCTTGCAGAAAATGTATGTGTGATTTCTCATGGAATGTCTGAGTCTGCTTAGCGTGGCGTTTCTCAACCCGGTCCTTGGGGACCTGTAGACGGTCCACGTTTTTGCTCCCTCCCAGCTCCGTTTCAGACGGTCCACATCTGCACTTCATACCGGGAGCTGGGAGGGAGCAGAAACGTGGACTGTCTGGGGTTCCCTGAGGTCAGGTTGGGAAACACTGGCTAACCTACTGGAAGAGTTGCATTGTAGTCTGGAAAGTGATCTTGAACTGACGACCCCATCTGTCGCTGTCTCCCCAGGACACAAACCACCCCTGCACTGCCAACAACATGGAGAGCTGCTGTATTGCTGTGTCCCCCCAAGGTTTCATCAACCTCTTCAAATACTGAGGGGGGGAGGGGCTTATGACACTGTATATAGTATTCATAGTGCAATTGATTCCTGAATGCCTTGAGATTTAGGATTTCATTTGGGGGGGGGGGGTGAGAGGCAGGACTGAGGGAAAAGGGGAGGGAGGGGGTGACTCAGCAAAGGGGGTGGGGTGAATGTGACAGATGGATAAATGGAACGTCTGGGATAGAATGTTCTGGGGAGTTCTGCGGATGTTTTAGTATGATCCGAAGAGCTCCACAGCAAAAAATATGTAGATGAACAATTATTTTTCTTTTTGTAAATATGCTGCTGTGTTTGACTCAGTTTTTCAGATCTCCTGAGCATATAAACCGCTCATTTGTTGTAACAATATAAGCAAATATCGGCTTCTTAAAGAGGATTGAGTCAGATGTTTTTTTCCATGTTAATAGTTAATAGGAATCGTGCATTCAACTCTAATATGTTAATGAAGCATTTAAAGAATTTTCTATGCTCTTTGTGAACATTTTATAGCTTTTGACCTGGGTGATGAGACTTAAAGTGTCAAGATATGACTCAGGATGTGTGTGTGTGTGTGTGTGTGTGTACAGATGGACTTTATGGTCACTGATTTGGGATTGTACAATTTTTTTGTATATATAGTATTATTTTTTCCACTTTTATACATTTTGGAGTTTATGATTTGTATTTTCAAAGGCTCTTTGAAAGTGTTTGTATAAACATGTTTGCTTGTATATTCTGTGCAATACTGCAGCAGTTTTGGATGGTACCGGCCAAGTCGGGGTTTAGAACGCTTTGCTCTCCACGGCTCCCTCAGTGAAAGCCTGTCGAGTGAAGGAAATGTTCTGTCTGTTTATTCATGTAAGCACAAATCAAACGCTCCAGCCAAAGTGCAGAATGTGAAGAGGCTTGAAGTACAGGCCAACACTCATATTTTTATTATCTATTTTTTATTCACTGAGGTTTTTTCACCTGCATGGTCAAATTGTATTACTGAAATGTTTGGGTTTTTTATTAATTCTCCTGTGTTTGACTCACAGACCAGCACTAAGGTGAATGAGGGCATCTTTGTATAGGAATGGATGTATCTTCATGTGACCATACTGATGAGCTATGTGGTGCTGGGAAGAGGGTTTGTGATTTATTGGATAAATAAATCGCTCAATAACATTACAGCAGTGTGAGTTTCTCCAGCTTGTGTGCTGCCCCCTGCCTGCACTCTCCATGTGGAAAAAGTAATCGGGCCTCGTCCGTTTACAGAAGGTACGACGCTGGGAAGAATCATGTAATGGTCACTTGATTTATTGTCTACAGGCTTCTAGAAATCCCAATAGATTTCTTTTCACTGGACCCAGTTTTGTGAAATACCGTGGTATTGATGCTAATAGCCCCAGGGGGGAAAGGAAGCCATGAACCTCTGATTAGTTAAACTTCGAGGCTGCCAAACCCACTATTCATGACCCATATTTTTGCAACAGCTCAGTTAACTGATTATAGACTGGTCACATAAGAATTCCACTGAGAAGGGCAGGAGGAATAATATTGCGTTTTAGGCACTAGACCAATGCCATCAAACTTGAAGTTGGCAGACTGCCCAAGCTGCATGGAATTTCTTGATGGCTCCATTCTGCCCCCTGCTGGACAACATTTTAATTGCTGTAAATACAAAATGTCAGGCTGGAGCATTGTATGTATGTCACTGTGTTTTCTAGTCAAGGCTAAAAGACTGCAGTAAGTTTAAAATAAGTTGATTTTATTAATGCATAATGCAAAACTCAATTTCATATATTGGCCTGATGTATTTTAACCTTTATCTGTTATCCTGTTAAAAGAATGATGCATTAGCTCTTCATTACCAACTTGGGAGAAATGAACAATTATTCAAATCCTAAACTTTCCATAAATGGAAATTCTGCGCTAATGGTGAGAAACCAGATAAGAATATACAAGATTTTAATAAGCTTTTATTCCCCTAAAACCAACATTTTAGACCAATTTCCTTGTCAGAACATACAAGATTATGGCGTTATTTTAAAAAACAAATGTTGAAATCCAAAAAACCTACATATACACACATTTAATTCCAACCATATCTCATTTTTTTAGTGTTACTTTGTATTTCAGACTTCTAAACCTTTAATTATAGGATACAGAATTGCAGTCCACAATTTGGCATCTGGACGCTCAAGCTAAGGACTCAACTGCAGCCTCTCAGGCCGGTCGGCAAACACAAATCTGCACATATGATGGGAAGACATCCTTAGCGTGGGAGCCACAAATAAACAGGCAGAGATTATGAACTATGAACTAACTATGAACTCTGAGAAGGTGCAGGTCCAGGACAGTAAGCTAAGATGCCAGTCTCAGCCTGGGAGGCTCTCGTTTTGAGAACAAACAACTCCAAATTTCCATTGCACTGGATAATCTCTCAGTACCTCTAAATAAGAATAATACACTAATAATGCCAGTCCATAACACTTCAACAAATTGCAATAAAATCAGTAACATTCATCCATCGATTTCCGGTAACTACTTACCCTATTATTTATTTAGCACCTTTCATATATGAAATGCAGATCAAAGTGCTTTACACAGAAGATAAAAGTTGAGAAGGAAGAAAACAGGTCAACTGAATAATCAGAGATACTGCAAAAAGGTAACTAATATTATAGCATTACATTTGTTTATTTTAAAAAGAAACAATAATTACTTATTTTTTATTTTCAGTAAAGTAGCTGCAGAAGAAATTCAAGTTCAATATTAGTTTCTTCCATTTTATTGTCAATAAGTCTGAATTCTGGTTTAATGGGGCAAAACTAGCATGCAAAATGTGCTAAGAGGATGGAGAAATGCTCAAGTATATGTACACAGTGTTTGGGGAAGTTACTCACTAAAGTAATCCATTACAGACAGAGGTGAAAAGCTCAGGTCCCAGAAGTACAAATCCAGACCAAGATTTTATTACAACCAACCAGTTGCATACGCTGTGACTATGACTCCTTATGCTCAACCGGTTGGTTGAAACAAAACCTTGGTTTGGATTTTAACTATCAGGATCCACCTGTCATTAATGGAATACTTTTCTGAGTGACTTCCCCAACACTGTACATACAGCAGCGTTCTTCAAAAAGTAGGTCACCCTACAGTATCCAGTGGAAGGTTGTGAGGTTATATGCTCGCCCTTCAGAACATGTGAGATATTAAAAAAAAAAAAAAAAATCACGTGCATTTATGAAGCAATGGAAGATCAGACCAGCTGAAAAATCGGTTCAGTTATAAACCTTCAAGCTATCAAGCAACGTGAACCACAGGGCTGCACGTCTCGAGGTAACGCATGTAGAGGAGTCGAGGTAATCTCATGATTTATCGATAATCAGTTAAAAACACTGACTCAGTCGACTTTCTCAGGGTCTCAGAGAAACACGTTACAGTGTTGATGCAAACTCGGTGCCAATCAGTATCTACACAGTGAGCATTTTCTGAGGGCTAATTCAGATGGTCACAAACAGAATTAAACCAGTAAATTTCAATTAAATTAACAGAAAGTGACTGTGACATTTTTCTTTCTACATTATAGGAAAAGACTACGTGTTTAAAGCAGATTTAGACCAGTTTTACAAGGGGCATACCTAGAAATTCTAGTCCCCCTGACAAAATAATCACCAATGTTACGTATAATTTTACATATTGAAGGGCCCCTGTCCAGTGCTGGTCCCTCCATTCCCTTCAGACACCCCTGGGAATTAGCAACACAGCTGAAAAGAACTGAACCTCTCCTTCTGCTCCAAGGCCTTTCAAAATTCAAGCGTTATTCACTTATAAATTGAATATGCAGTGACAGGTCAACATTCACTCAAATAAATAAATAAATTAGTGTATAAATAAATACTGCGTCGATATTAGCCCTAGCTATGTTATAGCTCATGTTACAGAGGACCTTGTTTTGAGTTGAATCTTACTTGCGTCAGACCCGTGAAGGTGTCACGTATATGCGGGACTTTGGTGTCTCACAAGTATAAGGACCACGGAGGAAATAAGCAACACAAGATATACATACTGCAACAAATGGCAAGTGACAAAATAACAACCCCAACTTGGTAACTCCTATTGGTTTATGGAACTCTGCATTTAACCCCCCCCCCCAACCCTTGTGACCGGGGCCAGCCCGGTTCTCCACAGAGGGCCCCAATATCACCGATTGACCTGGGAGGTCCCTGACGTCACGTCACTGTCGATCACCGTGCTACGTGGCGATGACGTCTGCTAGAGAGCGAGATACCGTTAGTGTGAAGCGGCAACATAGCCAGTAACGGCTTAAGATGTGAAACAAATGCATGGCTGACTCAGCACACAGAACACTGGGAACACACAAAGCATTGTGGGACAGGATAGTAAGCTGTAGTTACCGCTGCTCAGTACAGGTCACACAGGGGCACGTTCTCCCGTTCAGAGTTCTTAATAATCCACTCGATCGCATCCCATCCCTACAAGGACAAAAAGACTGCAGTTAACAATATTTCTCCCTGTAAATCTAAAAAATCCCGGATGATTTCAAGTCACGACAAAACCATATTTCACTACAAAGAAAAGAAATCCACTGGGTAAAACTGATTATATTTCAGTCTGGAAATGGACCCACCAGGAATGATAAGATTCTCCGATTAGCATCGGCGAACCAGCATGAAAGTTCATGATGCAATTCTCCCGATTAAAATAAAAAATGTGCACCAAATAGTTTGGGATGAACTTGGGATGCATCTCTTCTAACACCTTTGCATTGGTAAAGTCTGATTTATTAATATTACATTTCAATTCGTTTGGTTTATAAACAAACAAAAAAAAGAGGAAAAAAATAGTGGCCTACATCATGGATCGAGATTCTAACCATAAATGATGTAATGTGACATGACATTTTGGCTATATTTCCCACCCCAACGGGCGGAGTAATTACTCAGGAACAACAACTTAATGTGCAGCAGTAAGTTATTTATAAACATTCCCCACTTCCTTATTAGCAGTCTGTATTACTTTCCTACAACTACTTAATCTTTTTTCTGTAACAATGCGGCTTTCATTTAGACATTAAAAGCTCATGTTACAACACAAAGCCATCTAGAAAGCTGTGGTTACCCAGCTAGCTCAGTCGCTACAGCATAAGACTCTGAATCTTAGGGTCGTGGGTTCAAACCCCACATCAGGCACATCCACCTCTTAGGGCAGCGTGTAGCTAAACCTACGGTTGGTAGTTTGAGCCCCAGCTTTTGCAAAAAGCCCCATGTCAATGGGCCGGCCCTTCAGCAAGGCCCCCAGCTCCGGGGGGGTCACATATGGGGTTCCCCCCAAAGCTTCCTCTCACCTGTCTGTCTCTTATGGACAGCAAGATGAGGTAAGTATCACTATTCTACATTTTAAAAGACCTTTTAGAATCATCTTGTTCAGAAGTAGCCCTGATTTAACCAAACTCAATGCAGTTGTAAATCAAACAGGGAAGAGCTTGGTCATTTGAGATTTAAAAAATATGACTATGCAGCTAAACATAGACATTCTATAAACATTAGCCAATGTTTATAAATTGTCAAAATACATTCAAAACAAACTCATCCATCCCAGTACATCCTAGGCTCATCCAGTACTGGGCCCCAGTGAGCCTGGGGTCTAGCCCAAGAAGCAAAGGCGATGTGTCAGGGGACACCCTGGATGGGACTCTAGCCCACTACATGGAGCAGACACACACACGCTACGGGGAATTCAGGGATCCCAGGTCACATAGCCAAGTGTTTCCCAGTCTGGCCCTGGGGGAGCAAATACGTGGACCCCTCTGGGGTCCCCAAGGACCGGGCTGGGAAACACTAAGCCAACCACAGGTATTCGGACTACGGGAGTAAAAGAGAGCACTGTAAAGGAGCTATTGAGTTTTAGGTCTGTGGCTGAATCATCGACCACATACCCCATGTCTGGGTTCTGCCAGGTGACAGGCGGGTCTAAACTAGGCAGCTCGGCACCACTTGGGCGTCTGTACCTTCCGGGCGTTGGTCGACATGGTGAGAGCCATCAGCCCCTCCAGGTAGCTGCACAGACTGACCCCCTTTACTGTGATGATGGCCTCCTGGGTCAAAACAGTCCTGGGGGAGGCGAGGCGACCAAGAGCAGCAACATATTATAGGCGTGTAACCATTCCGGGGAAGATATTGAGGCAAGAGCCCACATCAAATGCTGGTTACTCACACGTCTGGGTTCTCCGGGTGCGGCTGGTAAACGAGTCGCTCGTCGACAGACACCAGATTAGTCAGGGTTATCTGCAGAGAGAGTCAGCCCTGCCGTTCAGCTTCGCACCACAAGCCAGGTGTCGCCTGACCTCAAAGAGAGATTCCCTGTGCCCACCTTCCTACTAGACGAGCTCGCCTGAGCTCGCAAAGTGGCAGCATTAAAAACGGGAACACTAAACCCAGAACGTCGATACAGCCCGAAAATAGTGTCAGCGGGGGGGGGGTATTCCACGAAGCAGGATTAAGGGAAAGTCTGACTTATTTCGATAAGTCTGGCTCACTTAAGTGGGACTTCCGTTCCATCAATGTGTCTTAAATGAATCCCCTCTTAGCTACCATGGTAACTTCAGTAAGTGAACAAGTCTGCTACGGACCAGGTTAACTGTCTGGCTTAGTTTAGCGTTGTGTCAAAGAACGTCCGATGTGCGGGAACAGATTCCCAAAAGACTGTTCCGTCGGACGAAATTTCGCGATCTCACTACTCATGTCATGTAATCTGTTGAATTATGTGTCCTCATCCGACATAATATTTTATATTATCTGATTGAATTATTTTGCTAATCTGTAAAGTGTACCAAAATGACATGATTTTGTTTGAGTTAGCGGGAGAATGAATCTTGTGTGTGTGTGTGTGTGTGTGTGTGTGTGTGTGTGTGTATATATATATATATATATATATATATAAGAAAATGGAACCCTGTAGTCAATGCTGTGAGTAAAAGCAAGACGAGAGAGCAGAGAATAAAAACCATCTTTTCTGAAGTAAAGCTCTGGGTGATACTTCCATAATATGGAGAACAGAGCTGGGATTGCAACATAATAAATATAATAAAGCCTATAAAATAACGTCAGCATTCCAATTAATTCCAAAATAATTACAGTAAAACCTGTAGTTGTGTTCTGGGCAAATAGCAACTCTGGATATTATAGACTGTTTTGCCAGGTCCCTTGAAGTCCGTTATAACGGGATTTTACTGTAAAATAAAAGCATATGCATATTACAAAGGTTAAACATGAAATGCAATGACTGAAATTGAAAAAAAAAAAAAATCTGTTAAAATAATATGAACAGGAAGATATTTTTATATTTTGTTTAGTCACTGTCTATTTTGAAAGTTTATCAGTAAAATAGCAAAGACAACATACGGTTATTTGTGCAGAACATTTCACACAGAGGTGATTTATGGAGATCAAATAATACCGAATAACATTATACAGTAAGAATGACACAAGAACTCAACCCACAAGGTTCCCCGTTGGTTATGGGGATAGAACCAGCAACTTTTGCGCTATAAGGCGACAGCATAAACCACTGTACCACCGTGCCACTGTACTAAGCGCTTGTAACATTTACGTAACTTATGCATTTATTCTGTCTGCAATTCATTGCCAAGCCAACTCCCTGGCTGTGTTTATGGCCACAGTATTGCCTTTTTTTAACGCTTACATTTTGTATTCTTCATACGGCTCCATCAGCAGCGTTTATTCTGCAGCGGAAATAAACACCGCTCTCATTTTACAGGTTTTCCAACTCATTTGATCGATCTATCGTTCATTAAATATCATGGGTGTGCTCACTAAGCGAGACTATGCAAGTCAGTCTTGAATGAGCCTTCATTAGTTAAAGCTGAACTGTGTTCGTGGAACGACATGAAGCTAAGTTTAGAGATGGCGGAAGTTTGAGTCTGACTTTTTCGGGAAAGTCTGCCTATCTTTAGCTACTTTCATGGAATACCCCCCAGGTGTCCACAATTTCACAACGTTCACCATAATTTTATTCAATGACACTAATAGACAAACTGAATCACCTCAGTGAGGAAAAACTGAAACCAAACATTAACAAAAACAAATGCGTTTCATTTCAATTAAGTGGACAGAAACAATTCAAAGGGCATCAGATTACTTTAAAATAGTCTGATATCTTGTTCACATAATTGAACTGTATTTTTGAAGAAAATCACGTTTACATTTGTTGAGCAAAGCTCCATTTTCTTCTCCTCTGGATCCACTATGGAGTGTTCCTTAATGTAGGTTAAAGTCCTACTGGTCCCCAGTATCTATAAGGTGAGAAATGTCAGTTTTATAAGCTAATGAAGTGATATGAGTCATGTCAAGTTTTACAGTATACGTTATTAAAACAACAAAAACAACAGTAATAACAATAGGTAACACTTTACCTGAGGGGCACAAATAATATAGCGGCACGCTGACTTAATGTATTAATTAATCAGAAACTAAGTGTTAGTTACGTTCTGATCCCAAGTTCGTTCATCATTAATTAATCATAATGGTTCATATACAGAATTTCATGCAGTTACTATATTTGTTCATGATTTGTAACAGTTACTAAGTTACTTGAGTAAAGTGTTACCTAATAATAATAATAATAATAATAATAATAATAATAATTATTATTATTATTATTATTTTTTTTATATGTCTACTGGGGAAATATCTTTCTTTCCATTTAGCATACATATTAAATTACTTTTAAAAATGATAATTATCATCATCAGTCTGCACAAATGTAGTTCCACTATTATATTACAGCTGACCACAAACAGAAGCAGAAAGACTGAGAAATTGTCAGTCAGAGATCTCGGGGTGAGGCGCAGGGGTCCACTGACCGCTCGAACGATGCTGGGCAGACCCCACTCCGTGCTGAGGAGCCGGTGGCTGTGAAGGCGCCCGTGAGTGTCCAGATTGCGGTCCAGGACGTCCACACCCACCACACTGGGGTTCATGGGGTTAGGGTACTTCCTCATAGCCGCCTTGATCACCGTCTCCCACGGATAGCTGTGCACGAACGACCAGGGCAGCATCGTGAGCAACGCAGACCCTGGCAACGGTCACCAATGCACCGAACGTCATAAGGAGGTGTTTATAGACTTGCATATCTGAACCACAGAGGCCTCAAATGGTCTACATTGTTGTGAAGGTCTTAGCGGGGGAGTGCAAGAGCCCCCTCACCGCAGACCGCTAGTTCTTTGATGCAACCAGCATGTTGCACAACACAACATAGAACAAAAACTCCCCAGAAAAACCCAGGCTGTTTGTTTTTCCTTTTTTTTGTCATTGCATCATTTCTGGAAGCAGGGAAACCCAGAAATGGGGTATTTAACCAATTTTGAAAGAAAAAAAAAAACATGAAAAAAAATTGCTGTGTTTTATTTTTGTCACCTCATCCATTCGCTGCTCAGTGGGGTTTATCCAATGTTACGTATTAAAAGAGTCGGCAACCTCCATGCCAAAACAGTAATTAATTATACCAAGGATATACCTCCCCACAGCTGCTATAGACAGCTAAATAGCTAAATACCCCAGAGGTAAATAGTAAACTGCTTCTGACACCTACTTCACTGAAACCTCATTGCCAAATTCTACATCAACAGGAAAGACAGGCGCACATGCAGAACCCAAAAGTCTTGATAAGAGGCCTTTGTGAAGTTATCCGGGCTGCTAACTTTAGCACATGCTCTGCAGAGACAGTCAGCTGCTTAATGCCAAACATTTAAAACTTATGCCATAAATCAAATGTAATGGCCAGGTCAAGTACAAGTGGAATCTGTCCGGGTGTCAATCTGCTCGTTCATCTCCGTCCGGATAGAAGCACTATATGGTCGGCTGTTCATCACAGGATCCACAAATACAAAAAAATACATAAAATGCACAGATGTGCAATGTCTGAATGCAGGTCTTTCCAAATGGGTGAAACCCGTTAATTAACTGCTGCCATTTTAATGGGATTGCACTCCGTGTTACTATTTATATTAAATTAATACTGGGAAGACGTCGGTTGCTATGAATATTGTGACGTTTTGCGGCTGGCAGTGCGCATTATTGGGCACAGTGACGATGCACGAAAAGAGGAAGATGGCCAGTGTCGGATTTAAGTCGAATCCAAAGGGGGAAGCAAGCAAACTAGTTGCAACAGAGACGGTGAATCTCATCCTGACGCGCACAAGGCACAGTAACACAACCGGCCTGTTTCATACATATTACGGCGAAATGGACAAGCGTCCACAATGGAGGACAGCGTGATGGTGGGGAGACTGCATGAGCACAGCGGTATCCCTTAAAATCATCCCGATTCCATTTAGAATGCAACACTGTTAGCATGCGACGATTTCCCCTCGATTTAACAAAGATGAGACATTTCGATTCCAACTTAAGTGATGCAATCAATGCTTGCGGTCAATGTACCGTTACATTGGAAAAAAAATAATGGCACGTTATATTTCACATTACGCGGGTGTGCTCCTATTATTTAGAAACATAGGCTATACGCCAAGGCCCAAAACATTAAGCACAGAATAGTACCCCGCTTGCATGAACGCCGGTTAGCTAAAAAATGAAAATGAAAACGGCACTTACACTTGCAACAGTGAACCGCACTGCAAAAAAAAAATGATGCAAAAGCTGTATCGATACACGACTTGTAAAGTGAGCAGGTCGGTTTCTAGTTACACTGCGTTGTACCTGAATATGTGCTCCGTGCTCCAGATCTTCATTTCCCCCCTCCTCGGGTCCACGGCTCTCGCCTTTGTCCGAAACTAAAGCGCAAATTTCCCGTGATGGTGTCCGGTCACATTTCTCACAGGGAGCCGTACGGCCCGATCGCACGGAGCAGACCCGCCCCTGCACCGAGGCAGCGAATGGCTGCTGGTTCCGCCGTGCGGCAGCCAGTTTTGGCCAATATGGCCCAAAAATGTGGGTTTTATTTTTTATTATTAAAAAAGGGCACTAATCACGAGGTGTGCGGAATCGTGTCCCGGCTTAAGACACTGCAATTATGTTTATATACTTGTATTCTTTGGTAAAGCAAGCACATCTGTTATTGTATTTGCTTTGAAATGCGTTGTGGGATAACTGGTCTGCTGTTCCGGATTAGACATCAATGTTACCCTGTACCAGTAAGCGAACTGATTACCGGCTGTCAACCAGTGCTGTTCAGTCACCCCGGATGCAACATAGTAGTGATTAAAGCGACCAGTTAACATTGGTGCGCCCAAACCAGGGGGCGACGACGGGCATAGTGCCGCATTTGTAAAGCGGCCATACAGTAACCTTCAAACTGAAACGCAGAGCAATAATCGTGGGAACCAGCGAGAGCAGTAAAGTCGCTTCAGAAAAGACGTCCTTTCCCCCTTTATCTCTGATTTTCTCCAAAACGACGACAGAGCCCATACAATGCCACAAGCCAGAGCATTAAATTTATTTATAGGCATTTTTTCTTGATTGTCCATCACTGCAGCCTCACTGATGGTTCAACCCCCCGTTTCCGCGGTCCATGGTCTGAAATGTATCCCAGTTTTAAGTTCACAACATATAATTTTGTCGAAGCTGAGTCAGAGAGCAGCTGTTTAGCAGCAATCCTTTTAAGTGTCCGTCTATCACAGTCAGTGAGCTTCGGCTTGCAGCCACGGTTTCTGTTTTTCAAAGCTATTTGTCTGCATATGTTATATGCTCGTATTATTTTAAGAGTGTTCCCCTTGACAAATTGGATAAGTCCTGCGTTTTTGTGACAGCTGCACCTGAAATTTTGGCACTAACTACTTCCTATATTTGGAACTGTACTTGTTATCTCATGTTACTTTGAAAACCAATATAATATGACATATCACAAGATATGGTGATGCCACAATGACAGATGTAGCTTCAGCAAAGAGCTCTTTTGTTGATTGTCCTGAAAAGAACACAGCACAACCAGCAAGCAAGAGTGAATTTCAGCACACTCACACGCACACGCACACGCACTGAAAAAGAGGAAATACGGAGGGGTCACACATTTTAACAGTGGGGGGCCGACTCGGACACTGAGCGGCATGTGAAAGATAGTAACAAATACATAAATTATTATTTACACTTACTGTATTTACACCATTCACCCCTCTGGGCAGCACAGAGTCCTTAGCGACCGCTGGGCCCCCAGTCTCCAACTGTCCTCAGTCCCAGCTGCTATAGTACTCACCCTTGGTCTGAAGAATGGTGCTTTGAGTGGAGTAGGGGTTGGTACAGAGCCAGGCAGTTTCAATGCAACGTGACAGTCCTGCGTTGCTCTGGCATCCACACCCTATATACCTCTCCCTTCCAGTGGCTGTGCAGTTTGGGTGTTCACCCCTTCTTCCTGGTGGAGCAGTACACCCAAGTAGAATCTCCTGGGCTGGAAGGCCTGTCCCTGGCAGTGGACGTCATACCACCCCCTCCTGTTTCTGTCTAAATGTGGCTGTGTCTTGATGTTGCCTGGTTAGTTTGTGCATGATCTGTACATTGACCTGGCACAGGTAGTTTAGGACCAGGGGTAGGTGGGCTTCCTAGTCATGCTAATACTGGTTGACAGGGATCACCAGTTGTGCAGCTAGGGTACAATGGAAGCCCTCCACCAGCCTGTCACTGAGGATGAAGGGGAGTGGTGTAAGTCTTCATGATCCCCAGCTGCCAGCACACCTCACCAAACACCTGTGCCTCAAAGTTTCTCCCCTGGTCACATTGCAGGGACCCAGAACATCCCCAGGTATGGCTGCAGGGAAGCTCAGGACTGCCAGCTAGGACCCTTCCAGGCCATGCACACATCGCAGCAGTTCATGAACAGCTCAGTGTCCTGCTGACAGCCCGGCCAGTGGAGGTGCTGCCTTAGCTTCCCCTTCTATTCTTTACCCTGAAGCCCAATGACTCCATGAACAACAGGGCGTGGGTTTCAGGGCATCAGCAGCTGCAGTAGCTCCTCTGCACCATCCAGTGATCACAGAATGTGTAAAGTAGGCCGTCATGCTCCTCCAGAGTGCCCTAGTGGGAGTGGTAGGCCTTAGTCTCTGGGCCTGAGGGCAAGATCGCCTCCCAGCCCAGTTACCCACCCTTGTGCAGCCACTCCCTCACCCTGGCAGCACAGGGTCGCTGCACTGCCCTGTTATGAGCCGCTGCGGATCAGCGTTCTGGTGGGCCTGGTTAAGCCGCTCCGTTTGGGCGGTGGCTGTTTCCGCAGCAAGCTGGTCCCACTCTTCTGCTCGGCACCAGTGGCCACAGTTTGCAGTAACACCGGGCTGGCGAGACAGGGTGTCTGCGTTCCCGTGCAGCCACTTGTGGTGATGCTGGGCCTCAAAAACAGACTCCGCCAGCACCTCTAACCAATGGGCCAGCTGTCCCTCTGGGTTGCAGAAGCTCAGCAACCAGGTGAGGGATGCACGGGCCATCCACAACTGGGACCACCAACGACAGAGGTAGGGATGGGGGCTCTTGCAGGCCTGGACCACAGTTAGCAGTTCCCATCAAGTCACGCAGTAGTTGCACCCCAACCTCCTCATTTGGCTGAAGTATGCAACTATGGGCTCCCCTTCAGGTCCTGCCTGTGACAGGACCATGCCTAACCCCTCACTGCTGGCATCCACAGCCAGCATGGGAACATTGTTGAGTGCCATTCAAAGCTGGCTGAGGGCCACGGTGCAAGTATCACTTCCCCTCAATGCAAAGCCACTTCCCTTCTCTGTAAGATAGTGTAGTATCTTTGCAATGCTGGCAAAGCACCCGGCTAAGTATCACTACTATGTAACCTGCCGCAGGAAGCTGCCCTCCATGCTCACGACATGGCCCAGGAAGTCCGTCTTCCACTGAAGGAGGAACACTCCCCATTTCTGACAGCAGAAATGATATCGGTACAATATTAGACTTCAATTTAATGAGGAGCTGCTTTAGCAACCATCCTGACAACACACAGCACATTCAGCATGGACAAATACAAAAATTCACATGTGTTTTATACGTATTTATTAATAATGGCACTGCGTCAAAGTTACATATATGGTGTGCATTGTCCCCCATAGTTTAATGCTTAAAACAAACTTAACAGGACATGACTGTATCGTTTAGGTTTATACTTATTAGTCGATTAATTCTATTGTGTACGTTAAATGGACACATTAATTATTATTAGTAACGGAAAACTATTGCGAGGGAACTTAAAACTATTTCAAAAATATTTTCTCATTCTGACCTCTTAGGGGCTCCGCAGTAATATATCATTAATCTTGCATAAATATACATGAGAAGAGGTTTCCAGAGCTATTGATATTTGTTTTAACCGAACTAATTGAAGTTCACACACATGCCACATACTGGATATACCTAGAGTCAATTATCGTGCACATGCGCAGTCGTCGCGCACGGTTTCCACTAGCCTTAAAAATCTGAGCTGACACGCGCACCGACCGCAGCCAACCCCAGATGACCATTTTGCGTCACGTCCTCTCGTCAGCAACTGAAAGCGAGAGCTGGATAAGGGGCGCGCGCTAATGAAAGTGCATTGCCACACCCACCACACGGCGAACCGCGTCAGGGATGAGAACCTGAGTGCAGCAGTGCAGTGGGTGATACCTCAGCACATTGTTGGACCAGTGTGAGTTTTTTCTGGTGGCTGGAGTGCCAATCCGGCCACCAACCACCCCATATTTCCCTGTACGTTGGAGGACCTCTTTGCAGGGCTGGATGTAGATTAACGTCATGCCCAGGACGAACTGGGTACGAGAACTAAAACCGACCGTGGAAAAGTGAAGTATGAAGTGACCTTTACGTATCATGGGTTTTGCCAAAACACGCGTACCCGCGGCCATTAGAATTACGTGCGCATGCGCAGTTTCATGGGAATTTCCCAGTCTGCTTCAATAAAGTGGGATTTCGCGTTTACTAGCAGCATCACTAGCGCATGGAGTCCGCGGTGTTGGCACGAGATAGCCGGTCTTTGCCGTATGGTAAGCCCCTAAAACGTCTGCCTCTTTCTGATTTAGTGGACGTTTACTAAGCTACTATGCGGCTGTAACTTTGGGTGTTTGGTTTCCGGAAAATGAAGTTGTAACGAATGAAGAGATTTTAAACGTTTGACGCGTCGATACTGAAGCAATATGAATTTCTCCCAAATACATTGTACAATATATGCCGTAATTGAAGTAGTATATAGTTATTGGAACGATTACAATTAATTTGTCGGGCGGATTTGTACGTGTTTTTCATTTTTTAGTTCGATCGCTAATAGAAACTTGTGGGCCAGTTGTCTGTAATTCCTGATTTAAAACGAGTACATATGAACGATTTCTTATAGGGTTTTACACGCACATTAACGCTCCGTCAAAGTAGGAGTTTGACTAAACCACTGCAGTGGTTTCGCCTCGTACCGTTCCAGTGTCCGCCACGGCTCCGTGTGTTGACATGTTCTCCCTACGTCATCGTGTGGATTCCTCCGGATACTCCGGTTTTCCTCTACAGTCCAAAAACATCCCGAGGATGAATGGAGTTTCCAAATTGCCCATAGGTGTGCATTTGTAAATAAATGTGTGCCCTGTGATGGGCTGGTGCCCCATCCTGGGTCGTTCCTTGCCTTGCACCCGTACCCCCTTTATAGCGGAGTTAAGCAGCACTGAAACCAAATATCGGAGGCACGTATCGCGTAAGGACAGTAGTCGCTTTCTCGTCGTCGATGACGCTTGTGGCAATATGATGTCATTTTAATGCTTCTTCTTTACAAGAGGATGGGGATAAAATTATTTATTCTTTTTCCTTTCTCTCTCCATACGCAGAGAAGCAGTTGCAGGTTCACCAATATACCCTGAGCAAAGGCATGTCACCCAGGTTGCTGGAGCTAATATTCAGTTGCTTGTCCACCAATGAGACCTTGACTGACTATGAGGGTCAGGTCATCCGGTCTCAGCCTACGGACCTGCAGAAGACGGCCTGTTTCATGCAGACCCTGATCCGCAAGGGGCGCTGTGCCTGTCGGCTCTTTTACGAGGCTCTGGAATCTTTGGACCCTTCTTTGTTTGAGCGGGTGACAGGCGTCCCAGGTGAGGATCTCAGAGGCAAAGGGTAAAATGTACATATCTTTTTGACAAACGATAGCTCCAGCAATGTACATATAATCCAGAAAAGGAAACCTTCTTATGCATTACAACAAGCTATAATCTTATTTAAATGTAAAATCAATCACCAAAGTAATGTTGAATAAACACCAAGGATGTATAATTCATATATAACACAGATATGTAGTAGGTCATGAATATAAAATAGTACAAAAAAGTGTCTTTGTATGGTTTATATGGACCATAATGCACTGCATGATGACATTGTTAATCACATTCATTGCGTTAAAATAAACGTGTTAATTTTAAATTAATTGAAAGGATTCACACATTAATTTTGACAGCCCTAAAAATACGCTATAATAACCTACAGCTGAACATTTTGCTCCAGGAGCTCAGGCTAGATCCTGTCTATTGAGATTCCGCATGCTATGTTTAACATGGCTTCTTCAGAGACTTGGACGTAGAACCTTTCTTTCTGTTCACATTCTTAGTCATCTTGCTAAGCTACCTCTCTCCCCCGTTCCATTAAGCCTAACTGGGTGGGCAGCGTGTGGCTCAGTGAGCTAAGCCTGTGTGCCTGTAATCAGGAGGTCACCGGTTCAATCCCAGCCTCAGCACGTCTGTGGGTCCTTGAGCGAGGCCCTTAACCTCCAGCTCCCTGGCACCCCAACAGGTGGCACCCTTTGCGGACAGCTTACAAAGAGCAAGTTGAGGGAAGCGTAAAGACAATTTCCCCACAGGGATCAATTTCTAATTATTATTATTATTATGTATGTCCACTGCACTGCATGTTTGGTCTCACTTCCCGCGATATTGGCATGTCCTACTTTATCTGACCGATTGTCTCTATGTCCTGCAGCAAAGCACCCCATTGTGGCCACACCTTGTCCCCTTCAGGACAGGACTCTGCCAAGTAAGTGACATGAAAGTCTTTCGTTCCTTTGTCGCTGTCTTAATAATCTATTGCATAACTAGTTTCTAAATGCGACATACAGCTAACAGTGATACGGGCCTTCTTATCGGCCCTTTACAGACGAACAGAGCAATGCTCCCTCCTACGTCGTCAACATTCAGAATTCCACCTTAGTCAACTGCATCTTTGGGAGCATGAATGAACAGTATATCAACAGCGACCAACAGGGCCAGCTACTTCGGAGTTTCATGGAGTCTCGACAAAGTAAGAATAACTGTAATTGTTTATTTGTGTTGCCCTGTCATGCATACAGGGGTTAACGGCCAGATTTTGCCTGTCACTTGTAGCTGTGCAGTTTAGTCACCTGACAACATAGCTCTGTTTTGTTTGCTTACCTAGCCACAGCAATAGTGTTTTATATGAAACTGACAGACTTGGGAAAGTTTTGCGGAAATTGGAAAAATCCGCACACTTCCAGGGTTGTGAAATTCCAAGTTAATGTGTGTTTTCTTTTGGGAACACGGTCATTCCATGTTAATTGAGCAAATTTCCCCAAAAAAGTTTTTGATTCATTTAATTTTGATGACGTAATTAATTCCACTCACCATCCAGAGCACAGACGTTTTTTTTTTCCCATTTCTTAAAAAAATCCCTTTGAAATATAGCGCATGTTTTCTTGTGAACTGTAACTTTTGACTTGCCTGGCTCAGGTATAGCTCACTGGAAAGCTCAGAAAGATGCGTGCTTAGAAGTCTCACCAGTGAATACATTCTGATACTGATTCAGTAGAACCCCACATTTTCTTCTATCAAGGTCAACATTCACCTCGCAAACTGCATTTGTTACTACATTTTATTATCAGAAAAACATTGAAGGGTTTGGAGTAACAAGTCGACGTTTTTATAAAGAAATACATGTGTATATGTATTACTGGAATATAAAAGACTGACTTCTCATGAGAGGCACCCAAAAGTGTCCAGGTTTTTTTAAAATAGCTATTTTTGAGCCGCATAAAAAGACACGTGGGTGGAATGGTAATTTTAGCCTAATTAAGAAAGTACCTGCTTTAAAACGGGGGAAAAAAGTTATTAATGGGATGTAGGAGTTACGAGGCTCTGAACTTACAAAAAAAAAAAAATCGCTAAAATTACATAGTAATTTCCCCTGAGTTTTAATTATCTTCTTTCATAAACATAGCTTAAGGTGTACCTGAAGTTTACCTATCGTGAAGTCTAAAGCACTGTTTCCGAACCACTGCTCCATGGCGCAGTAGTGGGCAGTGAGATGCCTCCTGTGGGCCGCTGAATGGTTCGGCCCGTAAGCATTTTCCATGTGGGCGTACGGTTCGTGCGCAGGACTCTTGTCCACATGCTACATTTGGCAGTGGAGGCAGACGGTCCTGGTTGGCGCTTGCGTTCAGCAGTGATGTTCCACCAGACCAGGAGAGGGTAGATGCATTGCGACAAAAACAAATACAAGCAATGTAGTTAAATGGGTAAACTTCCTATGAACAGTTTTAAAGATATTTCTGGGATGGGCTGTATTAAGTAATTCCGCAGCATTTTGAAATCCTTGTAACAAAAATAGCTAGGAAGGTCCACCCCCAGTGTGAGTGACGTAAGCGCATGCAGAAAAGTTAAATATGAATCGCCCTTAATATACTCAATTTCAGAATTTTCTTGATTGGCAAATTACCCAGGGGAACTGGTTAGCTGATGGAAACAATATATTGACGACTTATAAAATTTAATTAAGAAAATGTGCAGTTTTAATAAACTGTTAAGGAACATTACTTGATAGCACACGCCTATCACGTTAGAGAAATTAACACGATTCCAACCAGTCTTACAGCAGTATTTTAAGAACAGGCAACCTACGACCAACAAATGCACAGCAAGGTCGAGTTAGCAGAGCACACTAAATGCTACTGTTTTGGTAATATGGAAGAGATAAGTACTCTCTCAGAGGAAATGTCAAGTGTCTGTGAAGAAAGGGAAGACTCAGCAGACACATCATCTTTTTAAAAAGGAGATGTTGTGGATAAACAAGGTAACAGTGGTGTGGAGGTACTTTTTGCAGCTTAAAGTCCGACATGCAAAGGACTGGTGCGATGTACTGTAAGCTCCACTAAAACAGGCAATACCGCACAATGATTTCACCGCCTGAAGCACCACCAACCAGCAGAACATTCAGAACGTAAGCACCTCAGTCACAAATACCAGCAATTATGGTTTCCACTTTCAGCCTGAAGGAATACGGGACAAACTGTGTCCCAAATTGGTGAAAAATGGGACATGGCGTTTTATTTTTGATGGGTGGCAATTCTGCCAGCAATGTCAACACGTTCACTGGAGTGAGCAGCCGGGTGGTCAGAGGGGGAACCCAGCAACAAACCACACTGTCTGTTAGTGTCTCAGCCTGTGGGGAAAAAAGTTAATTGTCGTAACATTTATTAAAATTGCAGCCTGCAGTCCATTAAATTTGTCGCCTTTTTCATTTTCTGAATCTAAGGACGATCCTAACCAAGAATGGAGCCTTGTAGTAAAAAACAATGACCATCACTGATAATGCAAGATATTTATCACCCAGCACTGAACCCCCCCCCCCCCAACCCCAGGGTGGCAAAATTCACAGATGGGAACTGCATGCAGTCCTCCCCACAGTGATCGTACACCCCACAGTGGACTGACATTCCATTCAGCCTGGTCCTCTCCTTTGTGTCCTTTGAGTCCTGGGATTGGCTCCAAAAGACGATCGGCTCCAAGAATATTCATCTAACGAACCTATTTCTTTCACTGCAGACCCAATGATATATCAAGTTGTTGGCTTCAAATTCCAGAGATTTTGGCAGAGATTTCAATGCTAGCTGACCACAGTCCAAATGAGGTTGAATTTAAGTGTGGGAGAAGTTTCTAGAGTAATCTTACTGACTGAGAACCACTACCAGTGACCTGCCCTAACCGAACGAGTTCTTCACTGTGAAGATGCAGTGTAATTGTGATTTGTCCGATTTATCATTCAGAGCAAGACGTCAAGCAACAGAATAGTATCGGTGTAAAAGCAGCATAAGCTTACCTACATGCAAGCCTGTTATCTTAACACGTTTTTCCTACCTTGTTACATCGGCAGATGTAGCCACGGGCAGCGAATGTGTATGTTGCCAGAAGGGGGCAGCACAGACCGCTGCATCATCCACAAACCTCCAGGTTCACGGCTCCAATCTGGAGTACGTCATCATCGGAGACAAAAATAGCCTGACTGTTGAGGAAGGAGAGGAAACCAGTGAACCTGAGGAGTGAAAGAGACCTCTGTGGTGGTGGTCCTTGTGGGTCATGGACATCTGACCAGGGCTGCTTATGGATAAGCGGTGCGGACCCAGACTCCTCTGCTCTGGAGGCGTCAGGTTAAATCAGGAAGCACTGGGGGTTCATTCTTGGAAAATGTCTGGATTTCATTCCATTTCCATATGCCCCCCCCCCGGGAAACTGGACTGGTGGGGCTGACCCCCAAAGTTTACCTAGAGGAGTACAGCCAGTCCCCAGATGAACATCCTACTTGCAGACAACTCGTACTTATGAACAGACTTCCATAAAGGCTGTTAAAATATGGGTTAAATACAATGGTTTGTAATAACGAATGCATGTACTACTGACGGTTGCCTTAAGTGGTTCATTGGCTGGAGGTACAGTATGTAATTACTTTTATTACTGCCTAATTATCATTGTGTACTGTATTGTTTTACTGACTTACCTACAAACTTGACTTCAAGACAGACATCGGGAACAGGTGTCATTCATATCCTGGGGGAATACCTGTATCTGCAGTATTGTTTGTGCTGCAGGCATTTTATATAAAAACATATACTAACACTTTTGTTATTGTGTATACGAGATGGCACAGATCTTTAGTGCAACACTGGCATTCTGACTGCATCAACTAGATGCACAACCGTTCATTTTTTAACCGGGAAGCAAATGGTTTTTTTTTGTGGTGTTCTGACGTGAGGAATGACTGCCTTTCCTTTATAAACCCTGTTAGTTCAGTCCAAGAATTGCACTGTGATAACTTTAGAACAAAACCTTTTCGGTGGGGACACAAAATCCACAACAAGACACACTGGTTTTATTTTTTGGGCGTGGATGTCTTTAAAGAGCAGGTTAAACATGGTGCACGCCGCGTGTTTGGTTTCTCCCTTTTGTTACGTCGCGTGACTGAGGGCAAACGCACAAGAACATTTCATCACGCTTGTCATCGTCTGCGTTCCTTCAGGAGCGCGCAGATGGTATGTGGTCCATAGAAATGCATTAGGTGTAAGGAATTTTTTAAAAATTACATAATTAAGTTAATCTCATTTAAATGTGTATTTGCATTAAAAATTTATTTATGGACATGTATGTTTGTCATTTATAACAGAGAATCATGGTTGGGGGGTATTTGGCTTATGAAGACTGCCGTACGCTAAAGGGTGACCATTCAATAAGCAAACCACACAGCCGCGTGAAAATGAAAGGTGTTCCCTTTTATTCCACAAACGACTAGGAAATTTGGTACTTTCCAAAATGAGGGAGGGAACAGGGCAGGCGGAGTACAGGCTGGCTGGAAAATGGATTGCAGTTTTTTTTTCTTTTTCTTTTCACAAGGCAAAAGCAAAACAAACTGATTCCTGTAACTGGTTTACAAGGACTGAATGTTAGGGTTGTAGGAAAACAACTTAAAAATGCTCATATCAATGACGATAACATTCTTAGTAATAATAAATCATTAATTCAAATTATTCAAATAAACTAAAGTTTTTAGCACAGTTCAGTAGACCGGAGTGATTGGTAAATACAAGTTGACTGTACATCTTATACACAAATGGTCACTCATCTCTGTCTCCCATGACCCTCTGAGACCAGACGGTACCCAGTTGGCACATTTGGGATCATATTCATTTCTGTCATGTGGCATTAAATATTTTACAGCAAGGAGAAGCAAAAATATCCAGCAAATACAGAGACGACCCCTTTAGGCAAGTAAGAAAAACTCAAATGTTAAACGAAACCTCCACAAACAGAAAAGACCTTGTTCTTAAATATTTTAGTTATATGAATTAAGCTGTACAATGGATGACACGGCCTGTTTCTGGCTTCTCGTCACAATGTCCGGGAAGGGGTCTTAGAAACGACCTGCATTCTAGTCTGAAATTCCTGAAATGCCCATAACGAAGATCAAGGTATACCCCGTTTAGAAATGCAGGGGCGGGACTTAATCGCTGGGACAGATTAATTGTATGGCAACCCTGACGATACAAACAAACATCGGCAGCAACTCGGGACGTTTATAAACGGGCTTTTCTTCCAATGTGTGGATGGGGTTCCCTCAAAACACGTGATATAGTACCGGCCTGGTCTGCTGCTGTAGTTCCAGCCCATAGAAACCAAGGGATGTTTTTTTTTTTTTTTAAAAAAAAAAAAAAAAAAAAAAGAAAGCAAGCCACACACACAGTGAGGATATGGAGGCCAAAAGACAGCACTGGCCTCACCGCAGTGTGTACACGCATGTAAACACTAAGGACTTTGCCGTAAAAAACATCACCATGTAGGAAAACATTTACAGTCCAAGGCTGGTATAAATAATCCTTAAAACATCCATTATTGTCATTACTTTTGGCTTGTTGCCTTATCCTCCCCTAATCACAGGCTCAGGATACTATCCTGACTGACCTTTTCGCCCATAATTTGTTTAAGGTTGATCTTTTTTTTTTTTTTTTCTTTTTTCAAATAAGCTGCACTGAAAATGTTCAAATAAATTTGTACAATTTATTTTGTAAATTTGTATTTACATGTTTTTCCATAGAGTTGTGCTTGTATATGATCCTGTATGGAGGGTGGGGCCAGATGCTTAGCCATTTGCAGAATCCCCTGGGATTCAAACGTGATAAATCCAAATTTGCTATGGTGATGGGAGGGGTTGCACCACGCTGGCTGCCCTGCCCCAGGCTGTACACTTCAGCTAGGCAGGGGGGGGGATGTTGGCAGAAAGGGGGAACCGCACACAGCAGCCACAGAACAACAGGACACATGTCACTGGTTTTTGTCTGGAAGATCTGGTACTCAACAGCAGACAGGCAACCAACCAAACATCAACCCCAGCCATCCACCCGATTTCAGCGGCGTTCCGGCCTGGGGCCCCCATTCCCGCCCAGGGGCCCCATTCCCGCCCAAGGGCCCATGACGTGAGCGCACAGGAACGATGGGAGACGTCGGCCAAACCCAGTGGGACGGACACCACCTGCCAGTGGATTGACCCACACCACCCAGTCAAACCCTGAGAGTTTGTACCATTTCATTCTCGGGGGGGGGGGGGGGACAAGGCACCGGGCTACACTTCTTTGATGGTCCTTTCGGACGGCCGGTACTCTGACGTGTTGGGTGAGGACATGTAGAAGGACTTGGTCTTGCGCTTCAAGCGAGCACGCCTGGTGGCCAGAGACAGGCTGCGCTTGCTGGAGGAGATGATGTCTGAGATGAACTTCTTGCAGTCTATGCACACCTCCATGGTGCTCCAGTCCTCAGTCAGCTCCTCGGGTAGAGCCACCTCCCCACGCGTCTCGTCTCCGGGCTTGGTCAGCCTGTGGTAGATATAGCCACGTTCCGGTAAGATGGAGGTAAACAGATAATAATAATAATCAATACTTTATTGATCCCCGTGGGGAAACTGTCTTTACAATTTGCTCTGTGTAGAGTAAGCTGTCCGTGAAGGGCAGCCACCTGTTGGGGCGCCCAGGGAGCTGGGGCTTAAGGGCCTCGCTCAAGGACCCGCAGACGTGCTGAGGCTGGTTTGAACCCACGACCTTGTGATTACAGGCACACAGGCTTAGCCCACTGAGCCACACGCTGCCCCCTATGATGAGGAATGAAAGAGTGGTACCTGGAGACCGTTCGCTGGAGACTGTGCCGTTGGGGACTGGAGGAGGACGTCTCGGGCTGGGCTGAGGAGGTGGCGTGGGACAGGGCACTGGGGCCCAGCGAATAGATAGGCAGGCTGGCGTAGGGTTTGGCCGGAAGCCTCATCTGAGACAAAGGAGGGACCACAGTGTTGGTGCTCTTACTGGCAAATGCGCAATATCAGATGGCTAGAAAGGGCCTCTGTGGCCACCCCCGGAACTCTGCCCCACCCCATCCTCGGCCAACAAAACAGCTTAATTAAGGATGGCTTAATTTTAACGGGGTGAGGTAGGGAAGGGTCATGGTGCCACTCCATAGGTTCCTGTGGAGAGTTAACCGAGGGCAGCCAAACCCATCAATCGCATCCAAGCAGCCCCCAGGCCGACGAGGGGAAGGAACCTACCTTTTTACAGCACTGTGAGCACACGGGTCTGCGTGAAGAGAGCAGCAGCGGGGAGCGAAGAGAGAAAAACACTCAATTACAGCATAATGACCAAAAACCCTGGAAAAGGCCTCAAAGTAAAATCTCAGTGTTACTTTAACCGAGGCTTAACTGCCCATCAGATGGGATGGGAAATTGTGTCGCTTGTACCAGCGCTGAGGAAATGATTAAAGGAATGTGGTGAGGGCCTCGAGGCCGGACAGGGCCTCAGGAATGCGACTTACCTTTTGCAGAACTGGCAGGTATATGACCAGGTGAAGAAGGAGAACCTCTTTGTCCGGCAGGAGAAGCAAAGCTGTGTGTGAGGCACAGAAAACGGCCTCGTCTTACTTTTATATGAAACGGCGGCATTTTACAGATTGCCGTCCTGAAAGCAAATTCTTCCAGGAAAGCAGCCAGCTACAGAAAACGCCATCACTGGGTGAGAACGGTTACAAAAGGTCAAACTTCATATTGATGTCATCACCACAAGTGCGAGGCAAATCAGATGTCAGTTCTATAAAGATTTACTCTGTTTAGTCACAGATTTGTGGGGTTTTTGTATGACTAAACAGGCATAACATGCCACGGTGATAACATGGGTAACGTTAGCTGTACCGGAGTAACACACTCGGGGGTGGCGGGTAGGACTGGCACCTTACCTTGCCCTTCTTCAGGGCGTTGTACACGTCCCTGTACTGCTGGAACTTCTCCAGCTCGGCCTTCACCAGCACCTGCCGGATGTGCATCACCTCCTCCACCGTGAGGGCCAGGCACTCCACCGGGTAGCAGAACTCCTCCTGCAATACGGAGGGGCCCCCGGTTACCGCTACGAGCCCAGCACGACCCCCCCGCCCGAGTCTTAGCCATGTCTACTGAGCATGCTGGGTAGAGCTTGGCCTATAGGAATTCGGCCGCCGACGGCAAACATCTCGTCGTGTGTTTTCTTAGCCTCGCGCCCAGAAGGGGCGCCGCTCGATTGTCAGACCTCCTTCGAAAATGGTTTGCTCCTGTTCAGTGGCAGTATGGGTACACCAACCTCCTGCGGGATGCTCCACCAAGCACTAAAGGAGGTGAAGAACGACCGCAAGTGCAGCCCTGTCTCCCGGGGGGAGGCCAGAGGAGTCGCTGATGGGACTAAACACTTCATTTCATGTGTGAGATTTACCTTCACTGGCAGGCTGAGGAATTTATCAGAGCACATAAGCAGGAAGTCGCATGGAGGATATATTCAACATGAGCGTCACTCTTAGCCCAACAATCCCCAGTGTACCTCACAACACCGTTACCAATACTGAGCATCAAATCGTGTTTGTATTCTTGCTCCAGATCAGTATTTGTTCGACGTTAATAATGGTACCTTAACCAGGTCACCGATCAAACCCATATTGGCAACGTGGCTGTTGAGTCCCTCCCCCCCCCCCAAGGGTTAGGTTTTGAGGTAGCCTGGGGGCGGGGGGGGGCACGCTGTTAGTATTCCGGGAAGGAAGGGAGTTAAGCAGCACCTACCGGCTGGGTGCAGACGTCACTGTCAACCTGATCATTGGAGAAATTACACAGGTAAGCTCCTCTGTTTTAACACCTCTGTCAACCAACAACCACGCTAAACAGAAGAATGTCCTTCTTCCACAGTTTACATAATACTGATAAAAAAAAAAAACTCAGTTACTCACTGAGCAAGGCAAAACATGCAACTCATTTACAAGTATCGAAAATATTTCTGCAGGCAATGGAGTGTGACATAATTCCAGTTTTACAGTTCGCGACCCAGAAACTTCTGGACGTTACGAATTAGTCCTACTGCCAAAGGACAAGCAGCTGAGACCAAACCGAGTTCACACCACACAAGCCGCCTCTGGAGATGTAAACCCCCAGCACTC
>JAODLC010000140.1:10094147-10119331 GCA_026781145.1 Hippopotamyrus pictus
CTGTGAGACGCAGTATCCAAACCGTGCCCAGAACAGCAGTTATGCTGATACAAAGAGAGCTGGACCTTTTCCACAGGGCCTGCTGTTTCAGCAGATGGGTTGCACTGGTGCATCGTGGGTAATTGGAAAAACACTCACAGAATACACAGACGCTAACCCATGCCTGGACAATCTAATGGGACTGAAAATAAAAACGTCGGCAAAAAAAAAAAAAAACAGTGCGTCCCTCCACGAAGGACACTGAACGCGTGGTACTCTGCTGTAGTATAAAACAAAACAAAGCACAGAGTTACAGTTAAATGCACAGTCGGAGGTTTTACTATCTATGAACAGCAAGGTGGCGCTCTAACTGAGATGTGATCCTCAGAATGGGGGAGCTTGGTCGGTGTTAGCCAGGATCTAGCTATGGTTCTACAGCGCAGAGCGAAGCTGACTTTTAGTGATCGGTGCTTGGGGGGGGGGGGGGGGGGCTGTTATTGTGGAGTAAGCGTGATGTTCAGGAGGCACACCGCTGGTGAGGTTATGTCATCAGGGCCACGATCTCAGTGGCTGTCCATTTCCCCAGCTAGCAAGAAAGCGCTAAGAGATGCTGAGGTCTACGTGGGCAAGGTTTTTGGGGGGGGGGAGGCAAACCTTGGAGGATTCGGGCCTGCTGACGCAAACGCTCTCACATAGGGCGGACACGGCCCAGAACACCCCCAGCACGGCCGTCTCCCAGGGGTGGGCGCTCTGCAGCGCGTGCAGGGTGGACATGGGGGGGATCCTGGGAAACAAACGGACTATCCTCGCCACCTGAGTGACAAACATACAGACGGGGGAGGCGTTTGGGGGGGCAGAAATGGGAAGGGGGGGGCGAACTAACTGACCTCCCTCTGGTTCTATAATGCTGCATAAACAGAGAAGGTCTAGAGGTTCCTCAACAGCGAGTCCTTGGACTGTAACCAGCGACCCTCAGCTGGGATCCATGCAGTGCTACGTGTGCCCCCTGGGTGAGAAGGGGGGGTCGTGGGGGGGGCGCCGGAGTGTCGTCCTCAGGACGGACAGCCTGCTATTTCAGTTTGGATAAGAGAGAGTCCAACGCCATCCGCCACCCCATTGAACTGCCTCCTGTACGCCGTACCCGTCCACACTCAAACCACAGCGTTACCTACACAGTCAGACCTTCACGACTCACCAGAGACTTGGAGCTCTGCCGCGTCGGGGGCATGAACTGCCGCACGTTTGTGGGGGTCTCCTTCTCGATGGAGTGCCTCCTCTGGGAGGTCTGACGTCGCTCCGGCTGGGGTGTGGAGGAGATGGGCAGGAACAGGGGCGGAGCTGGGGGGGGGGGAAACCTTAGAATGAGTCCCGTGGTCGAAGGGGGGGTCTGCCCGCACGCGCCGCTGCGGTGGTGGCGGACACCAGGAAGCCAGTCTTACTCTTCTTGCCCAGGACAGACTCGGGGGAGGTGTCCTCCACCATGGACGTGGAGATGCTGGAACTACTGGCCGAGCGGCGTGTCATCTCCTCCTACCAAGAGCGACAAAGACGTCTGAACTCTCAACAGCAACTACAACAGCATATGATAATAACCAGTATCCAGAGGGCATTGCTGTTAAACCCCTTTAACCTTGTTAAATACTACAACCACTCAGTAAGCGAGCATGGCAGATCACAGCCTGGGTGTATGACCAGCGATTGCACACAGGGATTGCTGTTGGACCCTAGAATCTTGTTAACCAGCCAACTAATCAATCAGAGTCAAAAGCGAGTAGCCATGAGAACTACATTTAATCTTCCATCATTTTCTGTAACCGTACGTCCTATTCAGGGTCACGGGGGAATGACCCTGGATGGGCCATCAACCCATCGCAGGTATATTTAATCTTATACCACCCATATACTAAAACCAGTCTGAAGCCCCACCCCCCACCGGTGGCACTAATCCTGCACGTCTGGGTCTACACACCTCCGACTCGGAGCTCTCCAGCTCCGCCAGCGTCGGGGCCTTCAGGACCCTCTTCCGCTGGGACAGCAGCTGCGCCTCAGCCACACCGTTCCGCTGGCTCTGAGCCGCCGTCCCATCGGTCAGTCCGAGGGCGCTGAGAGTCTTCTTCTTGGAGGCCCCGTTCGACATGTCTACGCAGAATGTGGTGAAAGTAAATGAACCGCACGCTGAGATATCATGCTGGGTGTGTGTGTCGGGGGGCGGGGGGGGCAATCAGAGGTTCATTCATCAAGTCTGGTCTGCATTTAATATATTTCACATATAAAGTGACTTAAGATAGAGAATGCAGCTCTTATATTGGACCAGAGGTGTGGCTGGTCTTTTCCTGTAACCGTCTTAGGGAGAACTGTGTTCAGATACATTTAGGACAGTCACTTCACACCCAAGAGGTGAATTCCATATTTATTTATTCTGTGACATTAACTGGTCTCATGTCACTTGCCTTTCGCTCTACTGCACCTTAACTGAGTGAATTAGTAACTGAGTAACACTGTCAGTTTGCAAAACCTGCCAGTATGAATAAATCAAAGGGGTTGAAGAAGTTTGTGTGTAGGTCAGAGTATGGTATGTTCCGGAACTTGGTGCTGGGGTTGGTCCGGTGAACAGCAGTGACTGGGACAGGGGCCTGTTCTCCAGTGTCACACTACCATTCCCAGCCCTGCCTCGTGCTTTATTAGGTGAGATGGGAAAGTAGAGGAGGGGGGCCGGGACTAAATGAAAGAGGTACAGAATGTGAGGGGGGTTCACGCCAGGCGGCGGGGGCCCGAGGGCGTCCGGCGGAGCATTGATGCCGCGCCAGGCGCTGCCCGTAAGGGGGGGACGCGCGGCGAGCATGCTAACGAGTGCGCTAACGAGCGTGCAAACGCCACCCTTTGTGAATGGTCACTTTGACGGGGCGGCGAGGGGGGCGTTTTCGCAGCTGGAGTTCTGCCGGCCTGAGGCCCCAGCAGCCGGGCTGGCCTGGCATCTGTGAGGCAGGGAGCAGGCTCCAGCACAGTGCCCGGGTGCGGCGGCGTGCGATTGGCCGACCTGAGCCAGCAAGGCGGGACTTCCTGTCAATCCTCGCGTAAACAGTGTAGCGGGAAAGAACGTTTCCGCAGAAGCAGAAACGAAAAGAGGTCTGGGTCAGGGATCGGCGGGAAGGAAGGTCACTGCGGACAGGTCACTGCAGACAGGCCACTGACACGCCACACACGTAAGCAAGCCCAGCGCACACCACAGAGCCCGTACACATCGCGTTTACGCCAGAGGTTAAAAGGGTTAAACACAGATCACACACAGTCACATTGGCCGAAAGAGGAAACAAGCTGCATTAAACATTACACTAAACCCACCCCCTGTTAGAACAGGCCACCTTGTCAGTGAGTGAGTGAGGCATGAACACCAGTGAATTAAGGAGCGACATGTGAAAGCCAGGCAACGAATGAAGAGAGGGCGGGGGAGGGGGGGCATGGTTAGCTGTCGGCTCTCACACACACAAGCACACACACACGCAGGTGGCACCCGAGATCTCGCAGTATCTTGGGACCCCCCCTCAGACACCGGTGCTGGAGGTGGGCGGGGTCACACCTGTGAGATAAACTGCAGCCTGACTCCTAAGGTCACCACGGTGCTTTTGGAACTCGGGCCCAAGTCGGGTTCTGTTACCTCACTTCCCCAGGACTGCCTGCCACACAGGTGGCAGAACCGAGCCCCCTGGCCATGCCGCTTAAAATGCTTTTTGCCACCAGGAAAATGCGTGAAGGAGGTGTGTAAGTCATTTTCCGTGTCAGATCTCTGTTTTTTTTTCCCAGGATTTGCTGAGCCTGAACATCAGGGCTTAAGTTCCGAGGCCTCTGATTGGTCAGGGCCGTACGAATCACTCCTCGGCCTCCTCTGAGCCGTCGGGTGACTTTGACGCCCCGCCCCTAGCTTGACATATGGGCCGGGCACTGTGGCCCCGTTTTCACAGGCCAGCTTTGTGTCCGCATGGAAAGCGGACGGCTTACGTTTCAGTTTCGACCCATTTACTCCTCAGGTTTCCCCTGGGAAAGACGCTCCCTGGACTGAAAGACCCCAGTGTGTCTGGCTGAGGGCTGCTGCTCACTCGATCTGATCAGTGCTACACGACCAGCACCAGAGAAGGTGCCACCTGTCCTCAGACTTTTATCCGACTTAGCCTTGAATAACCAGGAAAGGAATCACGGTGCTATAAAATCCTTGAATTCATAAAATCAGGACTTTCCTCTGTAAGAGTACTTGACGTTCTTGAAATGAAATGCTTACTGACATTTTGGTGACATCTTAGCCAACCTGCCTGAATTAGTTAAGGCCTTTGATGTTAATAACATGCTGCTGTTGTACAGCAACGGAGGATTAAAGCCAAATGCACCAAATTTAGACCCAACAAGAATGTCACTGCCCATGGTGATGGGGGAAGGCCTCCTTAAGAATGTTCCAGCAGCATCAGCATCAGACTTTAGGCAGATTTAAGACTGACCCTAAATAATGACCTGAATGGTTTGTTGCCTTATAACCCAGAAGGGAACCTGATGTCGTACCCAAAAGCACAGCAGTAAGTATCCAGTTGTATAACTGGGTAAAAGGAGTAGAACTGGGAGCAGGTTTTCCGATTCAAAAAGAGGCACATTATAATGTACTGTCATCTACTAAGATTTAAGAAATGTTTAACTGATGTGGATTGGTCAAGGACCAATCAGAGAAGGGCTGGCTTCGGTACAACAAGTCTGAAGCAGAAACAGGCACCAAAGTTGGACTTGATGGACTCCACTGATGCCTCAGTAATTAGGTCCTCTGAACATTTTCTTGACGTGTGTGTGTGTGTGTGTGTGTGTGTGTGTGTGTTTGATGCATGGGAGTCAAGGTGACAGTTTCACACTAGGGGGCATACAGTAACCCCTGGACGACTGCGTTTACCTCCCCACCCCAGCACCGCACCCGGCGTGACCCCTGACCTCACGGCATGGGAATTGGCGGACATACGGACACGAAATGGGAGCGTGAGATGGGGGGGGGGGGGATCACGGGTCCGACACGAGCACAAGGAGCAGCCCACAGCGAGGTCAGGCAGGGAGATCATTACCTGACAAGTCAAAACTGTAAGACATGCTAAGAGGCCGAAATACTGCAAGGAAAACAAGTGTGATGTTAAAAAGAAGAAGAGAAAGACAGGAGAAAATGACCGAAAAACAAAAACAAAGCAGCATGACGCAACTCTGACATTTATTCAATCTGAAACCTTCCAGTTATTCAATTTGCCAAAAGCTGAAATATATCTCCTGATTAGGAATCCTAAGCTTCTCTTAATTAACTTTAGATACGACTTTTATAGATCTAGAGATAATCTCCCAGTTACCATAAGTGAAAGCACAGAAATATGAAGCATGTATGAATTTAACAGACAAGCAGTTTAGTATATAACTGAACACTTTTTTCATTTAAGAAATTAGATAACATCCATTTTATCCACTCAGATTCTGCATAGTGCTTTTATGTGCACTGATGATTGAATGAGCTGTTATTCCTTTTACATCGAGGCTGCGGTCTTTATTAAAATGCTTCCAGCTTCTATATGAGGCCTGCTCACACACGAGCCACAGAAGGACCCAAGACGTTCGCCAAGAAACCCTGAACCTCTGAGTTTACTTTTGAACAGGCGGCACTGTGTGCACCTGACTTCCAGCAAACGTCCACGGCTGATAAAACTTTTGCCAAGCTATCCAGTGTGGGTCTTTAAACAAAAATGAAGAATTTATCAGCTGTGATGGAAATCAAAATAAAGGCCGTAAAAAAAAAAGAGACAAAAGCAGGACTAACCATATATCTGGATGTAGTCCAGATACATATTAGGAATGTAACAACAAGTTGGTTTTGTGGCAGCACACAGAGATAAAGCTACATTCAGCAGGTGATGGAACACGGTCGGGGATCCCAGCCGTTTGCCGGGGACCGCCTGAGTATTTACCCACAATCCACCGCAACCTTGGCAAGAACGCCAAGGCTGAGCATGTAAATGCCACAGTGATGCCCCCAGGGATCTCGGAAGTATTGAAACAACTTTTGGGCCATTAAATGGAGAGATAGCTTTACTCATGCTTTGCTCATTATCTGCACGTCTGAGATGACAGTGTCCGTTTATGGCTACCGTGGTCGTTAAGGACCTGGATTTCTTGGGACACCAAGGAAATCTTGCAGCACCAATAATAACAATAATAGCAGCAGGATCGGAGGATGGGGCACGAGTGTGTGGGTGTGGTCCGCCTCAGGGAGCAGGACTCACCAAGCCGACTCCTGCGGATCAGCTCCGGGGACACGGGCCGTAGCTTCCTCTCAGACTTGATCTCCTCCAGGATTCGCTCGTGAAGGGTTTGCGGCCGCTGTGGGTGGGGCTTCAGCTTCCGGGCGGCGACCTGCACACAGGACCTAGATGACGGACTACCCCGAGAGACACAACAGAACCTACGCTCTAAACTCCGCCCACAAAACCCCCTTACGCTCGAGAGTGGCATCAATAAGAGGCTTTTGCTCAATGACATGTGACTCAATCATCCTCTTGTGTTACTACTGACTGTGCAAACAGCCCCATTGTGTTGTATTGACTAAATCCTAAATTCTATCACCTTATTAATATGAATAATTATTATCCGACAATCTTATACATCCCATTACTTAGTGCAGCTAATCAGTTCTGTGATCATTCATGCAAATTAAACAGATCCACCAGTTTATTGTTATTTGTCATCCCGATCCTGTAATGCTGTAAATCAGCTTTAGTTAGTGAAGCAGGGCTGGTGCTGAATTGTGATTGACAGGCTGACTGCGGCCAATGACGTGGCGGAGTCGCACGTGGGTGGGTCTTGGGTGCACTCACTGGGTTCAGGGGCGGCCTGGACCTGATGAACTCCAGGATGACCTCATGGGCACTCTTCCTCAGCCTGGGAGGGATATCCCCATTGACCTGGCGGGGGGGGTATGGGTTTGAGTATGTGGACAAGAGAAACGTGGAGCGAGGGGGTGGTCCTGGCTATGCCACCCCAGACTCACCGCTATCAGTCGACAGCAACAGGAAAACAAGCCACACCCAGCTATGTTAACAGAGATCGCCGATAACAGCAGGAGCAGAGAGTACACAGTGACCAAACACGCGTCGCAGAGGAACACGCGGGGGGGGGACACATGTGGTGTTTACATATTCATCCCCATCACCATATGCACCATCACAAAACATTGCGTGCTTTAAAACGACCTATTAAAAACATAATTTAAAGAATTTAAATTATGGAGACATACGCTTCACTGTTCATGTGAAAGCACCGTCATGCGTGACACGAGCAGAAATCACAGAGAGGACATCCAAGAGCGAGACGTCCAGCCCCACGCACATCTCTCACATTCCAGCTACGGTATCGCCATGGCGATGCACGTAAAAGCACAGGCACGCTAGCCGAAATACTGCAGTCAGTGTTGGTATCTTGGTGGGAACGCCGTGTGAACTCCCTCTTAAACGCCTCTGCTACAAAATGCCACAAAGAGGTCAACTAGTAAAAACAATCACACCGTTACACCTGGCAATTAGAAGCAATTAGACGTCACCGCCCCTCATCTGAAGCAACACGGCAATAACGAAAAACCCACAAGCGCTTGTGGGAAAAATAACAAAAAGAAAATGATCGTCCCTTCGTCTCGTAAGCAAGGCAGAGGTTGCGTGGTTGTTGCAGTGAGTCTTATGCAAGTCAGTGTCGATGGACTATAAAGACAAGCCTCAAAGGCATTAGCTGCTGTATTTACTATTACATCAAAACAGTCGGCAAAAACGTCAATGCAACCCCTTCACCCATGACAGGTAATGACAGGCATAAAGAAAGTTGTACCTTAAAAAAAGCGAGACAAGCTATTCACTGGAATATCAAAGAAGAGCTCTTCATTGAAATATTAAAATAGAGCCATTCACTGAAATATCAAAGAAGATATGTCATTACATTGTCCCTCGGGCACCTACAACCTTTAGCGAGGTGTCCTCAAAACCTTCCATAGAACAAGTGTCTAGCATGTGATTGACGTGACATTGACAGAGATTTGATGCTCCTCAGAGTCACACGTTACGCTTCTTATTGTCATTGCTGAGCATTAATGTATTAATGGAACAATAGGGTGAGCTATTAGTTAAGTTCTCCCCAAATGAGCTTGATGGGCCGAATGGACTCCTCTCGTTTGTAAATTTCTTATGTTCTCATTCCAGTCAGCAGATGGCCGCCTACAATCTTCCACAATCTTTGACAGTCTTTCACAATCTACAATCTTTTCTCCTCTTATGAGGAGCTATCACAGCATCAGGTTACCTCATTGACCTAAAGATGTCGATGAGCAATCATTGCCTGTCACACCCATTGACCTTTGACCTCTGACCTCTGCCCAGCGGCAACCAAAAAAGCCCACACGCACCATGACCTTGCGCAGCTTGTAGCGCTTGGAGCGGATGTCGTCCATCAGCATCTCGTAGGGCGTCAGCTGGTACTCGATGGGCAGCGGGTTGTACTGACGTTCCTGCACCTTCTTCAGCTTTACACCGGTGCGTAGGTCCCTCATCACCTGGACCCAGAACCGAGCCTGATGGATAATGGCAAATTAGCGCGGGCAGCCTCAGTGTCACATTCCCGCCCCGCACCGCCGTTAACTCTGCACCGCATGATCAATGCATTTGTAAGGCTATTTCATCTGAAAAGGACAAGGTCCTGCATTGAGTGTCAGCTGACTTAGAAAGTATCAACGTAGAAATGGAATGAAAGCAGACAAGCTCTGAAAAATTCAACTGGAATGACACAGCAGCACATCTGTGAGATGTCTGATCTTCGCGTCCTCGGGGGCATGGGGGGGGGCTGGGCCGGGCCTCCTACCCAGTCGGCGTTCTGCAGGTCGTTGAGGTCCCGAGGCTCCTCCACCTGCTCGCCCTCCATCTTCCTCAGATTCTGCAAAGAGGAGGCACATTTTCAGGGACAGTAATTTTGCAACGTTTGCGGCCTCGACTTCGCAGCCAGGCCAATATCGGAATGCTGGTACGTCGTCAGGCAGTTTTTTTTTTAATTGATAGGTCGACAGCCGATCAATGGGCAGTTAAAGAAACCTTTAACGGCAGCTGGACATCAGCAAAATTCTCCACCATTGCCTCCACGACGCCCTGACGCACATCGCAGTCTGTACGCCGTACACATGTTCCGTTCTAACACTTATATCTATATGTAACACTTATTTTTTAAAGTCTGTCCCTGAACCTTCACCAATTTTTTCATGGCGGTGGTAATCTAGAAGGGGACGTATCCATGGTAACCAAATCAGAGAACAGAACAGACTTGATATAATGGTGGGATCATATTCGATCTGAGGTCAGAATTGCAGCCTGTGCAAGGCCCCAGTGAGAGATAAAACCAGTGGCCGGTTGAGGTAATAATTCAAATTTCTGGCCCCCAGGGGGGGTGATGTCACTGCTCAGAGAGCAAAACAAGTCTAGCCAACTTATGGGGAAACTGCCCATTATCCTGTTATTGGATGCTCCCTAAGGGATTGTTTTTTTCCTTTTTTTTGGGGGGGGGGGGGGGTTGGTTACTCAGTTCAGCCCCCCAAATGAGGCATTTTGATTAAGGAGCAATCATTTATCCCTGGAAGGATCCATGTCATTTGCCCAGACTCCTGCCTAAAAGCGATCAATGATGCTCTTTGAAGACGGGCTTTACAAGGTGCACTAACTACCATTACATCAATTTATTTAGCATCCGCTTTCGGTCACGATCAGAGAGCATCTCTGGAGAAACTGGGGCTAAGGGCCTTATTCAAGAGCCCAACAGTGACATCACTCTGCCTGCTATGGCATCTGAACCAGCGACCTTCTGATCATGGATACAGAGTCCTAACCTGCAGATCCGCACTTGGACCCAGCCTGCCGTTACTCATTTGCTCTGCAGATGACGCTCACAGCTAATTCCAAAGCTCCTCTAGGGGTAAACATTGGTATCACAGTGGTCATTGTGATAACTGACATTGCTACATGCCACCCGGGCTGGTATCATACAGATGGTGAGGTATACCACAGTGGAAGGGGAGCAAGGTTTCTAAAAAGAAAAGATTAAATGTCTAAAGAAAGATAGTCAAAGTGATGGCAAAATGAACAGCTTTGAAACACTCCATGTGACATCAACACTAAATGATTAAGGACTTTGGAACATCGACTCTGGAGCAGAACTGCGGAAGATAAGAGCACATGAAGTCATATGAAGATACTACTGACTTACGTACAGCCTTTGGACAGCGTTTGATCTATAGTGCAAGGATCAAAGTCCATGTACTGAAGCCCAGTCGGAGTGGGATTTCTGTATTTGACCCTCAATCTCCAGGAGAGTCACAAGCGAAACATTTTGAATGGGTGAGTTCACCTTCATGGGACACTCATTATGTACACTGACAGATAGAGAAACAGTTAAGGGTTATTCCCTTTAAGGGGATCGTTAAAAGGAGGATAACATTTAACATATAGGAAGTTTGATGAGAGTGTGGCATTATGGGTACTGGAAAGAGCAAACTGTGGTGTGTGTGTGTGCACATGGGTGTGTGTTTGCACGGGTGTGTGCCTACTCACCGGCATGGTGACACATGTTGACATACCTGTGAGAGTGACAGCACAGACCACTAACAAATTCCACCCTGCTGCCTACAGATTACTAGAGCAGATCTGAGAAAAAGCTCCGGCCTCAAATTCCTAAAATTCTGTTGGCTAGGCAACAGCAAGAAACCGGCATGCGGAATGGTGGACTAGTTTGCCTGAATATCGACTGCCAGCTATTGTATTATATGTCCACTGCTTCATAGGAGCTGCAAACTCGAGAACAAAAGAGAAGCACTGTTTCAAAACGTACATGTTGTACTTCACTGTAACCCAAATGAATGGGCAACACCAATGTGAATGAGCAACACAAAATGGCCTCTTGGACGGCAAGCCTCGTATGTCATACGGTAAATTGAGTACTTTGGTTCCCCTGTAATATTACACTCCCTGTGTGACAAAGATGTAGGCTGCTGTTGAAAGACAGATAGGCGGAGATGACACCAAAATCACTAGCAACAATACTAAGCAGTCACAGAGTAATACTGCCAGGAATTCCCCAAATCCGTACAAGGGCCAGACTTCTAAAACCCAGTTAGAGAAGAGGAGCTCCAGGCCACCCAAATCCTGCATGACTGACCAGACACAACATTCAGCTTTTTAAAATTGACCTTTTAGTAAACACAAACGTAGTAATTTTGATACCTTGGTAGAGAGTACAACCATAGGGCTACTGCTGGGTCTTGAGGAAGCAGGATTACTGCTGGCCACAAACACAGATCTATAACCACTGAAATGCATACTAGAGTAACGACACAGAAAGCCCAGCTCCAGCAAAGCAGGAAGTCACCAGGCTTCTCACTGATAACTCACAGGCAACTCAGAGCCCGACAGTAAGTGGGGTCACTAAAGACCCTAAATGCCTGGCTAAGCACAAATTCTTCATCACGGCATGAACACTGTGACTGCAGTGTGATGGAGCACATAAGTCAGCTTACTATAAGCAGCCGTGAATGACGACCATCAACTCTGACAGCATGTGACAGCATGTTACTCTATCTATTCTTAAACACATACATTTCTGCACCCAGTCTCGGAAACAGGCCCCCTTCCCTAATCTTTTTTTCCAGCACATGACGTTATTTGCTTTCTTCCGTCATGCTGCATTAAGCAACTCTGGGACAAGAATAAATCAAGAGTTAATCTGTTATTTTTCAGGCCGAGGTTGCATAAAAAAGCACAAGGTTTTGAAACAGCTCAGGTGCTGGTTCACATCTCTGTTGGTGTCCACATCCTTAGCTGGTCATGTTACTCCCAGTGTTAAACGAGTAGTCAGGTGTCCACATCCTTAGCTTGTCTTATTACTCCCATTGTCAAAGAGTACAGTCAGGTGTCCACATCCTTAGCTTGTCTTATTACTCCCATTGTCAAAGAGTACAATCAGGTGTCGACATCCTTAGCCATCGTCCTTTCAGACTGGCCAACTTGCACACATAGACACTTTTAACCCAGAATTCCAAATACACCGAACGAAACCTCCTGACCTTCTCCGCATTCACGAGCCAGAACTGTACCACCTCCCACATTAATTATAATGCCTCCACCATAATAAAACTCTCAGTGACAACTACAGTATCACCAGATGGAAAGTGTAGAGAGTTGTGTTCGACACGTATCCCCTTCTGGGACACTGAGGGCTGATCTATACTGTAACCTGGAAAACCTCCACGTGGTCTGTCTCAGCCATTCATCCCACTGGCGTGGACGAGAAGACCTGAAAACAAACTCTACAGCTCTGTAATAAGGTGAATAAAGATGCTGGTCCTTTTTATTGATCAGTAACATTGAGCGCAGTGTGCGGTTCCCCAGCCGTGACATTACATCCCGTCCCACTCTCCCTCCCCCTCTCTCTCCCTCCCCCTCTCTCTCCCTCCCCCTCTCTCTCCCTCCCTCCCACCTGCTGCCAAAATCCTCTCCGCAGCGTGTCTTTCTGAAACAGCGTGACGCAGGCAGTGCTTCCTGCTGCAGAGCCAGAAAAAACGAAAACATTTCCTTTTACTGAATGTAACTGCTTAACCATCCGCTCACTGTGCTGATTCTACTGAACCGTTTTCTCACATTCACCTCTCTGGCAGTGAGCTTGTAAAATCCCGGAGATGATTCTTTGTTATACATCACTGAGCTCCTGGTCTACGCTGCCTTCTGTAAACAACGCTGAAGAGCCAGTGTGTGACGTGTGACACCCAGTACTTCCCACGTTGTGTCGCTGCAGATCAGACCTCTTGTTAATTCCTGAAAGTATCTCTCACGGAGGCATGCTTCCATTTCTCCTAGTGGACCTTTAGTGTGGTTAGCATAGCACGTGAGTGTGGGAGCCCAGCAAAGCACTGGGCTCCAAGCTCCCGGTGCACCGTAAAGGATAAGCTGTTGGGAGACGGACACACAGACAGATCTTTAGCTAAGAGCAGGTCATCCTGTTGGATCCCGTGAGATTTCAGAGTAGATCTCGTTGTGTCTCAGAGAGGCCGCACAGACTAGATTTTATGGTGTCTACATAAACTAGGAGGTCTCACCTCTTTGGCATTCTTTATCTTCTCCAGGAAGGTGCGGAGCTCCCTGGTCTCGGCATAGAGGGCACGGCAGACAGCCTGGTAGTGGTCAGGGGCATCTAAGGGACTGGGGAGATGGGAAGTGCAGAGCTGCCCATGAGGACGAGGGTGAGAGGTGGAGAAAAAGAGCAAGGACGTGATTATTGATCTGGCTGGCACAGACCTGACAGATGCAAAATTTGGCAGCAACAGTGTAAACCCAAATTATAATTCCCATTTAAAAAAAAAAAAAACAGGTCAAATAACATCTTCTCATGCCATCCAGGCTGACTTGCGCTTAGAGGAATTTCTCAATTCGGCGTCTAACAAAAGGCACCACTTGCTGCATCGTCATTGTCGTTTTTTCCCTGCTAACCATCTCTTGGGTACATTCCACTCTCAGGCTAGGTTAGGAAATCTGACCAGGAATATACTCCAGGATTATTAACAGTGTGTTGCATTAGCACTTCTGTTACAGAGAGCGAGCGGCAGCAGAAAAGGGACAGAGAATGAGGCTGACAGGGCAGGGGGGGCTGGTGAGGTCGGCAAGTTACAGACACCCGCCGGGGGCCCGAGCGGCTGTCCTTAGCCGGGCTGACTCAGGGACTCACACAAACGCCACTAAAATGAACGTGGTACTTGTCAGCTGACACAAAGGGACTGGAGAAGTGCCAGACCACAAAATCCCTAACAAAGGTATCTCTGGGCTCCCCAGAAGCAGACACTCCAACCCCCCAGGCCACAAGCCCCGGGCCACAGGTCGGCGGGCAATTTTCCCAGCATGCTCAGCGACTCAAATACCAAAATGACAACTTTGCGGTAACATACAGATGGCTCACAGAGGATAGACGTACAATGATATATATCACTGACATGATGGTGGTAACTGATCAACAGCTCTAACGAAAGAAAAGTAACTTGGAGTATTAATAAAAGCAATAGCGGCTATGACAAGATCAATCTCATTTGTGATGAAAGTGAGTTTTTGGATTGTGTAATAACCTCATTTGAGCTGAATGGCTGTGAGCCAATAGGATGAGTCGGCATTACCCAAAGATCTTATGGGGGGGGGGGGGGGGGGGCAAAGTCAGCTAAGGGCTGGCAGCGTTCTTCCCAAGGCCAGTGACTCGAACCATGGGTTAACGCAGAGCTAGGTCAGATTCATTTCACTCCACAGCTGAGAAGATCAGAGGCCTTCCAGAAGGCAGATGAACTGCACGGGATTACCCAGCAGGCATTGCAGCAGGATGCCCGAAGCTCGGTCTGCCCTAACCCTACCTTTACTGCTGTCGCGTATAACGCGGTGACGTGTCAGACATACCTGAAGATGACTACACTACAGCAAAAATGGGAAAAGGAAGCATTTCACATTGACTTTGCTCTGTCCCATAACAGCTTCATTTCTCATGCCATCAGACTCCTCAACACACGTCCACCTCAGCCTTCCTGCCTGGAATTCCACCAAACATCGTAAATTAAAACCTGCTTATTACCCATGAGCGCTGGTCACTTTATGCATCGGTTGCACACAACAATGGAAGATCTTCCTTACACTGTACTTTACTGTGTATAGCAGCTGTAAGCTGCTTACATGTACATTATCAAATATACAATCAAACCCTCTGCGCAGTCAAAAGGTGCACTATGTACAGGATGTTCACTTATTTATTCATTATTGTCTTTTGCACAGAACTTATGTTCTGTGTAAAGCCATTTTTAAAGTTTTGGATAAACGCTATTTTGTCTCACTGTATGCCTGCATATTTGGAAATGACGATAATATTTGACTTGACTTGACTTGAATTGACTTAAAAGAGAGTTGATCAGGTCGGGTTTCTCTGCATGTAGAATCAGAGGCCCCTGAAGGTTGTTTGATGGGGAAACATCACATTTTCTCCTTTGTACTTTGATTAATAAAAATCAGAACGAGTGATGGGGAGAAGCTGAATGCAGAGTGCGGATGAAACACAGACAGCATATTTTCAATGAATCAGAAAGAAAATAGGTAGAAGTATCTCCAAAAACAGGCTTGCATAATGCCCCAGAAGAATCAAAATGATGACGACACAGAACTCAGATCTTTCATAATGAAGATGATTCACTTCCAGGGTCAGCTGAAACTTGGGCATGTCTGAGCGAGACTACAGCTGGCCGTAGCTCAGTTCTCCATGAGGGAGTTCTGTGCAGGTTCTTGCACATCACACAAAATCGCCAGATTTCATCTCACAGGAACAGCATTAAGTGCGATGTTTCTGTGTGTCTCGTGGAGAGCAAGATGGGGGAGGTAAAGAGAAGCATTCCAATGTACCTGTACTCATACGTGTGTAAATGTAAATAAAGGATCATTTCATTTAATTTCATAGCATTTCTGCAGGGCAGGCATCAGCAGAGGTTGCTATCTCCAGCTGGATATCTCATAAGGTCCAACTGTTTCAAATCCATACAACCTCAGGGTGATTTGTGTGGTTTAAACAACATTATACACCCAAACATTCCTACACAAATATGGAAACACAGGGCATAGTTTCAGATGGGTAAAGACCCATCAGCCATTTATGGGTAAAACTCTGGAATTATCATAAGTCCTGTAACGCTCCATCAAGCAGAAGCACAAGGTAAAAACTTTCCAGAACCTACCTTGAGGATGTCTCTGTAGCCGCGGACACTAAGGACCTCGGCCAGGACTTCCTCGTCCTCTTCCTCCGTGGCCTCGTAGCCCTCGTCGGGGCAGCCGTCGCCCTCTGTCTCCGCCACGTTGGTCATGAGGTCGATGATGTTCTCCAGGGGGGGACTCAACTCCCGCTCCTCGTTCTCCTTGAGCCCGTAGTCCAGGGCCTTGTAGATCATGATGCCCAGTGACTCGATCATCTGGCAGAACAAAATGGAAGGTGGGCCATTTACTCAGGAACACAGAAACTGCGTCATCCAAACATCCATCCACCTTCCAACAACTCATGCAGCGGGTCACAGGGAACCTGGAGCTTTCCTGGGAAGACAGTCGTGCTTTTTGAATTATCACTTGATTCTTCAATGCACTTCAAGACCCACATCTTACCATGGACACTTGAAACAAACTTCAGGTGAGAAATCTGTGCACAAAGTCCTGCCACTCATGGCAAAAGTGCACATAGTGAGCAAGTACACAGCAAGTAAGAGTGAAAAGTGAGGCATCCAAGGAAGGAACTCAAGAATTTTTATTAGTCAACCGGACTTGTTCTGTGGAAATGTAGTTCGACATGATTTTTTTTTTACTGGCCACCAGGCTAGTGTTCATGTTTTTGTATTCGCCTTTTGTCTAAATTTCTTGCCTCGGGCGAGTCGGCAAGCTCAATGTTTAGCCATGGGGCATCGTATGTACATCTCTGTAGGGACTCGAGGGAGGTTCAGGGGTTGGCTGTGGGGTTTATAGTCTGATGTGGTTTTCTGTTGTGATAGTTTGGTATATGTGTTCTAGATAATCAAAACAAACATGAAATTCAAGTTCCCTTTCATCAGCATTAAAACAAACGTGCATCGACGGCCCCAGAAAGACTTGGGGAAACTTCAGTTCAAAAACAACAAAAAGAAGATCAGATAACAGAAAGATGGCAGATAAGTATCTAACTGTGTTCTGGAACATTCCTAGGTTCACCAGCGACCCCCCCCAAATTGAGTGCCCCTTTCAGTGGTGGGCACCAGGCCTCACTTTCACACGCACAGCCACCGGACAATGATGGTTATGTGGTCTGGCATCTCTGGAATGGCAGCTTGTTAAACGAATACGCCCAACGGCTCCGTCATAGGGGTTAGGCCACTGCGAGCAGCAGGTGGCACTGCGGGACGGTCGTGTGCCGGGTTCTGACAATACAGCTTCCGGAGAGGCGCCACCTCATAAGGAATGCCACCAATTGTGACGTGAGAGGGACACAATATTTGGCTAGTTTGGAATGTCAGGGGAACAAACCAACTTGAGACTGAGGAATCGGACATGAAATGGATGGAGGCAGAGAAATGCTGTCGGACGTGTGAGTATTCAGTGTAACCGCTCTCACACTCACACTGTCATACTTCTGTACGTCATGTACCATAAGCAACCCAAAGCTAGATTAACGTTTTCATTAACACAACATGGACTCATCACCTTTCTGGCTCTCGTGTGACGTATAAAGATGGCTTTCATGTAAAGTCGCCTTCTTGTGACACAAATGGGTTAAAGGGACAAGAAGGAACAACAGGAATCGTCACGGCACTTGTCATTTTGGAATGTGTGTGTGTGTGTGTGTGTGTGTGTGTGGTGGGTGGGGGGGGGGAGTAGTTCACACAATAAATGGATCCCACAGACAGTGACACATGCAAGTAATGCACTAAAAACAAGGCGAAAGCGGATGGGAAAGTCGGCCAGCAATAAAAACTTTTTTGCAGCTTTTGTAGCATTCTGGCTTCACGCCTCCAGGTTGTGGGTTCGACTCCCTCCTGACTGTGTGTTCTCCCGGCGATTGTGCCGCTGACTTTCTGCTGGTCTGGTTTCCTCCCGCAAAGCGACCACAGTGGGTGTGAGCACGTGCACTATGATGGGAGTGCTATCCCTCGTGCCCCGCACTTCTGGGGGTAACCTCCTGGCTGACTGTGACCCGGTACCAGATAATGGATTACGTGACCTGGATTTGTGATCCCTGCTGTGGAATGATAATCTTCAGCTTGACGGGGATAAGTATGACTTCTTGGTGTTATGTAACAGTCCACCACCGCATCGCAACCATCTGTGATGTTAAAGCAGGACAATAATGAGCATGTTCACTAATGCACCTGTCCGAAGCCACCTTCAATGCAACACAATAACGCATTATTTTACAAGCAGTCATTAACTCCTTGCTTGTCATGAAAATTTTGGCTCATCAATGGACGCAATGCACTGTCCAGCAAACGGTGTAAACTTGAGTTTTTAATATATTAAACTGAGGTACCTAGCACGGTAACACCAGCCTGGATCTGCACCCTTTAGCTCACAAACCGTCATTAAATCTCAGCCCAGGAAACCACTCACTGATATAGTGTCTATAGAGAATTCATGTGAGGTCATCGTTACTGCATACTACCCACAAAATATCATCCATGCCACTCCAAGGAAAACGTGGTCTCACTCCCTTTCAGTTTTCTTCCCAATGTGTCTTCCTCATATTTAAAAAGAACGAATTTAACGATAAACACAAATGGAGCATTCAACTAAAATTTGAAAGTTGTTACCACGTACACAGTTCGATGATAGTCTGGGTCAAACACCCCTATGACTTCACAGGTAGAATCCACATGCAGGACATCATGTATAAAGATTACAGAAAATGGACTCAACCATTCTGTGGTGGTGCGGACAGGAAGAGGTAACTGTTCACATTCTGTGCCAAATTGCTTTGTTTAGACATTCTCAGTGGCCAGTTGTGCTGTCACACAAATCTTCAAACTAAAATCACATTTTCTCACAGTCAGATATCAGTAGGCTTCAGTTTTCTGAGACTATTTGTTTGGTTTTTCTTCTGCATCAAAAAAACTGCCTAAGCAAAACTTTGTAACAACGCAGCACAGTAAATAATTTGACTGACTGAGTGAATTAAGCAGCTGGACTGACAGTAATGATGCTGCCCTTTGCCAGTTTGGCTCCCAGTACACAGCCTCCCATTCAACACCACGTCTGTGACAGAAACTGGGAACGGCACCCGAGATCATTCTAGAGGCCTAAGCGGTGAACACAAGACAAGACTAGGGAGGGGAGAGACAGATAAGGCCGCACCCAACACAACAAATGGTAGAAGAGGGTCCCTTCTGTTCCTGCCCCAGATACAGCAGGAGATATACATGTGACAGGATAGGACCAGCGAAACAATGTCCATCATGAAGAATCCCCCACTTTGTCCCCCATACAGAAGGTGGTATCTCCTTACAAGACCAAGGTCTGGCTAAGCCCCTCCCCCATGCCAGTGTGATCTATCATTTTCAAGGCCCAAACAAAACCAGAGACCTGGGGAGGCCACTACCTCTGTCTGAGAGACTCTCTGTTTTGCCATCTGGTTCAAGACGGTACAGCCCTGATATTCACTCGGCAGCCAGTTAACTTACACCACCGGCTCCTCGAAACAGAGAATCGTGTGACATCAGCTTGATACATACAGTACAAGAGGTTCGGTTACTGTTTGGCTGAGCAACTAAGACGTGCGATCTGAGCAATTTGGAGTACGGTGTAATCGTCGGTGCTGGATGTTGTGGCTGCGGCATCTAAGAAACAATCATTCTCTTGGGATTGTCACAATGTTCATTAAACAAACAAAAAAAAACACCCAGTCAGCATTAGTTCTGTGGGTAAAAATATCCCATTAATGAGAAAGGTCAGAGGAGAATGGCCATTCTCATTAAAGCTATCAGCAAGGCCACAAGTACAAAAATAACAGCTCAGTATAATAGTGATGGGCAGAAAGGCTTCTCTGCAAGCATAACTTGTCCAACCTTGATGTGGTTCTGGATGTAAAACAGGCTCCTATGGTGCTTGCTAGGTGTACCTAATAATGTGTCCACTGAGCGCAAAGGCTGTCACTGTTTGTGCTTAAAGCGCTGCAGTACTGTTGGGTTTAAGGGACATATTCCCCAAAAACACACCAGAGCAAAAATATGAAAACCACAAGTTATTTCCATTTAACAATACAACAGAAACTCGATAAGCAGCCTGGCAGTATAGTGACAGAATCCATAATAATTCCTAGGCCTTTGGTGTGGGTAACGCAGGGTTAAGCTGAATTGAGCACTTTCCCACGTTGCAGGGAAAGCTGGAGAGACTCTGGTCCAGTTACCTGTGACGACCCCTAACTCAGAGCTGGGAATGAGGCTGAGGGGGAGGGCAGGACCTATGAATAAGGGGCCTAAGCCCATCAAAGCACCCCTCTCTCACCACACACTGAGCCATATTTCTCCAAGGCAGCCAAAAGCAATGAAACCAGTTCAATTTCATTAGTTACCAACTCCCTGAGTTTACGATTAATCTCATCTAGTTTAAGATTAATCTCACCTGAAGCCATGGGAAGGGGCTCTTTTCTCATCAGGTTTTCATTAACTGTGGTAAAAACTGCATGTGCCTCCCCCTTGCTGAAAATGAAAGGGCAATTCACCATTCAGATAACCCCTCAAGTTCAGAGGAACGGCACAGGTCTACACCCCAGCCCAACTGATGAGAAACGAATGCTAGCCTACAAGTTAGCAAACCGCAAGCCTATGTTAGGATGCATACAATAAACCAGTGGAAGAAGTCGTAGCAGAAAAAAAGCAGGAAACGAAACTCAAAGAACTTGAGAAGTTCAGGCACCAGTAAATCTTCACACAGCCCGTCAGGACCTCCAGTGACTATCGGCGCTTTGCACAGACGTGGCCCATTAGCCGACATGTGACCAATCCCTGAGAACACACTGCTCACGCCAATTATGTGCTGCACACAGAACAATTAATTAACATGCAGACGAGAGCCAAAGCAAAACCAGCAGCCATGCAGCGTCCTGGTCCTCCTCAGATCCTGCCCTTCTTCACACTGGAGGTACTCGCCCACCAGAAGGAGGCCCCCCTCCTGCCCAGAGCTCACCCTCACTCCCTGCTCACATTCTCCTCGCATGGCTACATTTCTTGACCAAGAAATGGCCGTCTTCCCTCGTAGCCGGCGTGATTCACACTCGATCCAAGCACGTCCAACCTGCTTCGCTGCTGCTAGGCAGAGCGTCTGCAAGAGGCTAGAGGTAAATAAAATGATAAAAACAACCTGAAGGTTCTGTAGCACGATCTGGATGGAGCGAAAATGAAAAACAGTGCCTAACACTGAATCCACATACAGACGCCTCCCAGCACCGAAACCAAACAAATACACTCGCCGTTCATTTTAACAGGCAAAAAGAATCATATTTTGATTTTGCTAGCAAATAACCATCCTGAGAAAAGTGATTTGAAGAACATGAGGGCAGAGTGAATCGCATACAGAAATAAATGACTTTTGCCTCACTGCGGAGGTGACCTCAATCTCTCTGACTCTGGCGAAAGCTGCAATCTCCCTGCCCATGTGCAAATTGCCCTGTTGAACAGTAAGAGGCTTTTCATTGACAAGGTCAAAATTATGCATGCCGCTTTACAATAATTGGTAATTGTAATTGGTAATTGCACTGGTAATTTTCATGGTAACAGTGATGGCCGATTCAGCTGCCCAGCACGGAAACCCCACAGCTGTTGGCTGGTAATCACTCTCTTAAGTAATGTACTTGTGAATACTTGTTAAACATACATTCAAATATTTGCACTGGGCCTTATTCATGTCCTGCTAACTGCAGCCACAAGCCAACAAGGAAATGAGAAAAAAACACAAGCTCAGGTGTGTCTGTCAGGTGTCAGAGAATCTTCAGTCTAACAGGTTTTACATTGACATCTCATAGAAACTTTCCTCCATATGACAGAGACCTTGAGGAGCTCTCAAAGGAAACATGTAATTATTTAACCAAATACCAACTACCAGAAACCCTTTGTGAAGTTACTGAGGAGTCAAATGATCCATTTCCTTGTGCACCCTCTTGTACTCCCACCAGCAGACTGGCTGCCGTTAGGTATCCAGTCAAATGAGGGTGCTGTAGAGTGGGCAGGAGAGTCTTAATGACACGGTGCTCCTTGTTTAGCTGAAATAATTTCACTTGGGATGTACAGCATGCTGACACACCTCGGGCAAACAGGACGGGGCAGGATGACGGCGACACAGCTGATGCTCCTGGAGGCTGTGTGTGTCTCTCCCCCTGATGGGGGAATTAGCATCGCCGAGGCGAAGGACTCCATTCCAGAGAGGCCAGCGCTCCTGGGTTTAACTTAGACATGAAAGATCTCTGGATCCAGAAGCAAAGCCATGTTTGGCATGGATAAAGAGGCAGACCCAATAATAAGGCTAATTCCTGATGGGATCTGGCATATAAATAAATAGCCCTGATTTGAGGAAATGTAGACTTTCATAAGATGGGCAAAGTCAGCAAATTACGCCTACGAAAGAAGATTAAATAAACAAGTTTAATTTACCTCCCAGAACACGAGGGCGAGATGGGCAAGGAATGGCGTTTGACACATCCAGCGGCGGCCGTGCCAACCGCTGGGCATGGCTGGGAGAGAAGATGGCAACAAAACTGGCCGTGGAGTCAATCGAACACGAACCCAGCCACCGCACTAGTGACATACTGGACGGCCTTCCAGTCAGAAATGGGATTAAACTGGGCCTTAACACTGAGGAGATCTGAACAACTAATCAAATCAAAGGGGCAAAGACAACTTACTCTAAAGATGCCAGCGAAGAGAGATTTTTCTTCTTCTACCTTCTACCCTAACGCCAAGCTGCACCTCAGGAATAAACGGTTTGGACGATGTACGCCAAGGTGCCCAGGCGTCTCGACGGGCGTGCCGCGATCTTATCACCTGTGCCGCGCGAGTCCTCAAAGGGCTCTCCTTCATCCGCCCGCCCTCCCCCCCCGGCCCATGAGGCCTGCTTGGCGGAACCGCTGTACTGCACTGGCCGGGCGGTCCAGCAACCCCCCAAAAGGAAGATAAGAAACAGCGGGACTGTATTTGCAGTGAAGCCGTTATCCACCACAATGCAGAAAAACACCTCAACCTCCAGGCTTAGAGGGAGTCACACACACCGGACATCCAGAGTGTGGGCCACAGATTTTACCCACAATGCAGTGAGGAAAAACAACTCAACCTCCAGGCTTAGAGGGAGCCACACACACCGGGCATCCAGAGTGTGGGCCACAGATTTTACCTACAATGCAGTTCAAAAACTATAGCCGAATTTGACTTGTTATTAAGTTGGCAGTGTTGCCGCAAGTTGGGTCAACAGACACAAAGCAGCGCTCACAAATGCGACCTGGTTATTACGCAGGAGCACAATATATTGTGCAGCCCTAAAATAATATATGTCATGCAGCCCAAGTAAATGAACTTTGTTATGGTAGTGTTAACAGCTTGGGCATCCCACAACATCCCACAAAAACAAAGTTTCCATGACGCCAAGACGTTACTCTGGCAACTCAAGTCACCCTAAGCATGAATGAGGAAATTTCAGCTGGAAGGGCTGTAAGGTCATCTCCTTGGCTGTGGCTGACGGGAGGATTCAAACAAACAAATCAGACTCTACAGAGGGCATCCGTAAAAGAACAAAGGAAAGTGAAATGTCACCGTCCGGCTTCGAATCTACTCCATTGTTTCCCTGATCTATTCAACTGCATCCTTAACTTGCACTGAAAAGGCAAGTCTGGAATTTTATCAGTAAGGCCAAAGGTGCAGAAATGGAGTCATGCCTCGATACGCAGTGAGGAAGGAACCCAGCGAACAAGCCTTACGTCAGTCACAAAACTGATGGACAAATACAGATGAATCCCTCAGAAGAGCTTCTTGTTACTTCCAGGTAAAATGGAGCCATATCTCCACCTGGCTGAGGTACCAAAGGAGCGTCAGAGACGAGGCGTGACTTTCACTCGCTCTATAGCTTTCAGGACACTTGCGTCTGTCTGACTCTCTCTGATATTCCCATAAAAACAGATGAACACAAAGCAAACGCGACAGCTTCAAAGGCTATAGTCTCCTGTGAAACAAGAAAGTTGTCTTGACTCATTGAATCACCATCAAAAGTATGAAATTCCATCCTTGAATGCTGGCTGCACCTTCTGTTTGTATCATGGACCTGGATACAGAGCTCCATGCTACCTGCAGGACCCAGCAGGGTGCGAGTTCTGACCTAAGACAGCCTCCAGGTCCCGTGCTGAATAATCAGATCTCTATATACATTTATAGATTTGGCTGCAGAATATATAGATGCACCTTTCCTCCATCTGCTCATACCGTCTTCATCATGCCACCTGCAGCTTCCGCTTCACATATTTGGCCCATATATAGAAATGAGCTACTTTAGATGCTGCATTCATGCCTGCTGCCCAAACGAGAGCGAGTGTTTCCAGGAACGTCCCACTGGCCAGTGGCCGTGGGGGGAGGCCGAGGACACTATGGGGATTATATCTCTCAGCTCGCTGGGGAAAATCTAGGGAGGAAACGGCTGGGGATCTCCCAAGACGAGCCAGAGTCCGCGGCCGTGGAAAAAGACATCTGCTCTGGGCTGCCTGGGAAGCTGCTTCTCAGGTTCTGGCATGTTCCAGAGCTCCTGTGCGTCCTCTCCAGAGCCAGGCTCTTTGTGTGTCTATCCTACAAGCAGGTGTTTCCTCACAGCAATACCATGATCAGTGATACCCTCAGACTCATGGCCATCGCATACATGGTGCGTGTGCTTTCAAGTTCTTCTGTACACCCTACGGCTGATTAATGCCCCGTGAGGAGAAATAACTAAAGGCTATCTAGAAAAGTAGAGCGTGCAGCAGTGTTCAGACTGGTGAAAAATACGATCTCTTTTTCTCCTTTCACTACTGCTAAGAAATACAGTAAATTAAGGGGCTATTTTTACCATGGAGGAAATTGTATCATAAACATTGCAACAGAATTCAATGGCTCACAGAAGACCAAAGACCAATGATTGGTGAGACTCCCAACCCTGGACATGATGATTTTAAGCAAGCAAAACTGCTATATTATACCTCTGACCCTAATAATGAAAAATTAGCACCAGACTGGCCTGTTTAGTGACACCCCAAATCCATCCATCGCAATCAATTTCTCAGGCTCTTGACGCAACCCTCCATGCAGGGTACAAAGCCAACATGGCTGGACTCGGAGACTTGCGACTGGGCGTGGCTGCCGGACTTGCTCAGCATACTACCCCGAAGCTCCAGGATTCACCGACTGGAATCCATCGTGAGACAGATCAAGGAACCATCGTGGGGTAAAGCAGCTTATAGGGGATTTATCCGCTCGCTATGAATCGCATCCGTGGTTCAGAGCACTCGCCTGTTTGCATGTGTGCAAGCAGACGCGTGTCCGTAATGCCACGCGTGACGCTGTGAGTGCGAGCAGGTGTTTGCGCTCGGCCGCCGGCTTGTGCCCC
>JAODLC010000140.1:10119980-10168188 GCA_026781145.1 Hippopotamyrus pictus
CCCCCCCCCCCCCCCCCCTCCCCGGCAGTTGTGCCATCTGCTCCGGCCGTCCCGCCGAGAGACTCCCCCCGGTGTCCCGCAGCCTCCGTGACAGCTGCATGCGTGTGCGGACCCTGGCGACAGAGCGACACAGCTTACGGCACGCGGCGCCGCCAGACAAACATCCCCGTTCAGGGAAGTTTGTGGAGATACAAGCATGGAATGTGTTGGAGGGAAAATAAAGGGCAGATGGGGACAGGGACGAATGGGAAAAGGGGACTGTCACAGGACGCGTACAGCACGAGTGTAGGAGAAGTAACTAAGCGATCATCGCATTTAACTATTCACTTCTTACAGGGATTTCTTTAAATATCATCATAGCTGCGTTAAAACTGCTGATATGAACAGTCTACTGCATGCAGACAGGAAACGTCACATCATCTTCAATTTGTACTTAATTTATTTGACTGCTTTTATGTGATCTTGCAGTTAAATCCAACACGCTTGCTCACTTAGCAAATTAACAGGAAGGTGACATGCTGCCGCCTGCGTAGGGACTGGTCTGGTCCTCGGCGCCACAGGGAGCGTCATTGGGAGTAAGTCCTGGCTGGCATGCGGGCAGCCTGCCTCGGGTACCCTTAGCAAGCCGCAGCACCACCCAGGACCCGCTGCCATGCAGCCTCGACGCGCCTGCCTCTCCAGACAGACCATTTCACTCGAGCTCCCGCTCCGAGCACTACAGCAAGAATCCGGCGCCCCCCCCCACCCCACCCACAATCGGCCTGCATGACGCGTTTCACACTGAAACCCTCCATTAATTACAACCCTGAAAATGTATCTAGGCGGAGACACTGATGACAAACACCGCAACCGCCACAGGAATGCAGCAAGTCGCCCACGCCTTGGAGGACAGGCGGACACGCCTACACGAGAAAACTCTCCGTCCCGGGATATTTATAGCGGAGTGAGGCAAGCCTCGCCTGGCCCTCAGGTAGGTAAAAAAATAAATAATTATTCATGCTGGTCATTACTGAACAAATAGATTATAAAGCCAAGGAGATTAATCACGCCAACCACAGGAAACCTGAGAGGTGACTAAGCCGTCTCAGATAGGCCAAGATCCTGGTTTAAACGACAGCCGCAAACTACAGCTTCAAACAGACAAACAAACCTGCGTTTGGTTTTACTATAAAATTTTTCAGGGAGCTTCTGCTTTAGTGTTGACAAACTCATTGATCCACATCTCCAGTGTAAGCAGAGACATACTCGTGGGTAAACTAGGTTTGGTCCAATCCAAATTTCTGGTCAGGACAGAATGGGTCATTTAATACTGTTAATATAATATAAACATTACGTATTTTCCCATGGCTAAACTGGTCCTTGCTACTTGAGAGTCACCGCCTGTCGAGTTGCAGTCATGCAAGGTCATCCGACTTGATCTAGGGCATTTTTTAGCTGCCTGTCTTTGGGATGGAGAAACAGGTACTGCTCAAGTTTGGTGCGATTCAGAGGAAGAACAAGTCGAAGTCTGAAGGTTAATCCTGGCCCATACACGCATGGTTGGGGCAGCCTGGGCAGGAGGACAGAACCTGTGAGCACAGGTTGAATTCAAGGTAGATACTGGTTTAGGCTGACCCAAAAGGTCACAGGTGGGGGGTGGGGGGGGTCATTTACTGGAAAATTTATTCCCATGCAGGAGGGGGGCAAAACCTCCAGCACATGGCCACAGCCGTGTGAAAGTTAAAGTCACAGCATCCACAGAATAAAGGAATGATACTCACCTCCGTCATTGTGCATGGTGACCGATGCTTATCTGTTGGGGAAAAAAGAAACACTGAAGTCAAACATACAGCTACGGAGAGCAGTCACGAAAAAAGGCAGCAACAGTCACCATGGGTCTCTGGACTTGATAACGACTGGAGCCAAGATGTCCAAAATCCAGATAAAAAATCTGTACATGAATCATTGTTCTGGCCCATATTTTACAAGGACAACAACTGTACAGTGCTTAAAATGGATAAAAGACCATTAGGAGTTAATTCAGTACCAGAGGGATAAGTTTACTGGTTTTTTTTTTTTTTTTTTTTACAATGATGCTCATTTTTGAAAACATTTTGTAAACTCCATCAGCCATAGTTAGCTTAGAAAAGCCCTCTTGTGAGATGCCTGTAAGCATTTTATTATATTAAGGAGGGAAGAAAAACAGACAATCCGAACTCACAGAAAGGACAAACTAAAATAACTCATAATTGCTTTTCTGCCTTACACCATCTTTTTAATATTAAATTACTTGTAACATAAGAATCTTAAGCTTCTTGAGATGTTTTTTATTATTATTTTGCAGGTACTTAACAGAATAGGATACCAGGTTATTGGGCTCCTGGTGCCCCCCCACTCGTGGATTCTGTCTCCGGCTAGCTGTTGCTATGGAAACACCACGGCAACTCCAACAATGCTAAAGCGGAGCCAGGGGGTCAAACGGCCACAGAGCTGCCCCGTCTAACACTCACGGCTTGGCGCGAACACAACCTCACTTTGTGGCGAGTCCCGTCATTACACGAGCACACACTCTCTCACACGCGCGCACACACACACACACACACACACACACAGTCGGGTATACCTATCCTTATGGGGACAGCTCCTTCATTTCTATGGGAAAAATGTTAATGCTAACTATGACAACCTTAACACTCACCCAACCGGTCCCTATAAGGGAAAAAAACTGATATTTAGCACATTATAGGGACATTGTGTCCCCATAAGGATAGGTATACCCGCTCACACACACACACACACACACACACACACACACACACACACCGTTCAGTAGCACAGCATTTCCCAGCCCTGCTCTGTACAGCATTCTGTCAAGTTATGTTCCTCAGGCTTGATAAGGAAATTAACTGACTGAGTCACACAATCCATCATGAGGGTATACTTTACTTATGCACAAGCTATACACTTTATTTCTGTTAGTTAAACAGCTGTACCCATTATTTTGAAATTGTTTATTTTTTCACCTTTTCTGAAACTTTAGTATTATTTACCAGTTTTTCTACCATATTTTACTCAAGAACTATGAACAAGTAATCACTGATTAAATGGAAGTGCATTGCAAATTAATGCTATTATTAATTACGCTGCTAAACCAAAGCTATTGGAGAGTCAAAGGAAGATTTCAGCTATCATATAATTGAATTTAACTTTAATTACAATCTTTCCAATATGAAATTGAAGCAACACCTTAAGCAATAAGCTCGGCTGCACTTAAGGCTTGGGGCAGGGCGTGTCACAGGAGGTGGGGCTGAGGGATTTCACATTAATAAACTGATTCTTGGGAACGGAAAAAAAGACATTATTCTGTGTTGGAGGTTTATCTGCCAAAAAACTATGTCATTCCTGCAGGCACAAATGACGGTATATTTGGAGAACACGGATGTCTTAATTGTTTATGAGGAAGAACACGGTGCAGTCTAATTGCAACCCAGTGAAAACATGCCCCCCCGCCCCCAATCAGCCTTTTAATTCAACTACCCTGCTAGATTAAGCAAGGCTAGGTATTGTTTGTTTCCATGGGTGCGAGGCTGTACATGTCACTCCCACCCACTTAAAACTCCCATCCGTAAAATGTCTCTGTGGACAATATCCAGCTTCCCGCTTTTATTATAGAATAAAGCAGGGATTCTGGTAAATCTGAGTCACAGCTGTGTCAGCCTCCTCCTTATATTTTGGTATTTATAGTAAATTCAAAAGTACATGCCGAGCAGAGGTGGAGATATCAGGTCCAGGGAGTAAAAATCCAGACCAAAGTTTTGTTCCAACCAACCAGTTGAGTATAAAGAGTCACAGTCAGAGAGTACTCAACTGGTTGGCTGAAGCAAAACTTTGGTCTGGATTTTTACTTTCTGGACCTGAACTATCTACCTCTGACTTGGGGTCTACAGTATGAAGGAGAAACAACAAAGGAGAATGTAACAGGTCGTTAGCCCATCAGGACCTCTGTGACGTGAGAATAAATTCGATTCTGATGGAGGAGGGAACTAACCAGCCAGGGTCTGCTGGCTGGACTGACATGGAGAGACAGCAGACGCAGCTGGAGGTCTGGCTGACTGTCTCCAGGTCATTCTGAGCTCTACTTGCCAAACAGATTATGTGAGTCAGAAGACCAAGCAATCCAGAAAAGACTGGACACTAACTCGTAGAGAAAATACTGACCTGGAACCAACAATGCATCTATTTTAAGCTGAGGCATAGTACTGTGGTTACAGGCCCCTGAGCTTTTCGAGCTGTCAGAGGGCCCCCACTGTTATCTACGAGAATAAAACTTGTTGACTGATGCTGGGTGGGTGGGGGTGGGTGTGGAGTTCAAATTTTATTGAAGTTAGTTGAGGCCCCTTTTTAGCGGAAGCCCCTGGGCTCCAGCCCAGGTAAACCTGTACATTATAGCAGCCCTGCACTTAAACTGTCTAACCTTCGGCAGCCTATCTATCTCAACAGAACTTAACCTGAATCACACTTATTGGCCACCTATGGTCAAAATACTGAACCCAGCTTAGCTACTTTCTGTGTATGATCATCTGTAAATTCAGAAATCATTCATTCATCATCTTAGTCAGGGTCACAAGGGGTCAGGAGCGATCTGATATGACACAGGACAGAAGGGTGGAATACTCCCTGAATGGAGGCCTCTCCACAGCAGGCCGCAAACACACGCATATGTGTACAAATCAGATGCATCAATCAGCCTCATTGTGCATCTTTGGCCTTGGGAAGGCAAGCGGGAAACCCAGAAGAGGAGAACATGAGAACTTCACACACACAGAACTGAGGTGGGACTCAAACCAACAACCCTGGAGGTGTGAGGCACTGCCACGTAGAATATGCAAATATGGCACAAAAGGTTACACCCGTAGTACAACGGGTACCTGGAGAAAAGGGAAAAAAAATTGAAAAATAAATTACAGCCTGATAACTGATCCTAATTGTGATAATTGAGATACCGGAGCTCATTTTAACTTCCTGCTGTGTTATAGTTCCTTGAAATAGACAAAATATCTCACATCGACCTGCTCAAGAGATGAACTGATATCAGTTCTTTGACCTGGAGAAAGTGAGCCAGGCACAGAGAGCCTCAAAGGCAGGATGTAAACAGGGCGCCCCACCCCACCCAGAGTCTCTTTGTCCGTCGCAACGCTGCTGTCACAATTAAGATGGACGCCTTTCGAAGGTCGCCCGCATCCTCAAATGTCCCCTCGGTTCTGACTCGCAAAGCCGCCCAGTGCTCCTGCTGGAGGGTGCATTTTATCTTCAGCCAAGAAAGAGGAAAAGGTTGCAGGGAAACACATCATCAAATAGAAACAGCGGGATGCATTTTTGGACCAGCCCCGTGAGTCGCTATGGTTATCCGTGGCACAGAATGCCATCATTCCTGTTCTGGCAAATTCAGCAAATACTTCTGTAGCCAAAGCAGGCAACCGGCGATGCGTGTGGTGGGCGAGGCTCTGGCCACAGCGACGCAAAGACAATTATGCTCTGAAGGAGTGTAATTGGCAGAAGATAAAAAAAAAAATCAAGGCGAGGCATTGTAAGTACGCGGTGATCACAAAAGAGATGACACACTCGACGGCATTGTAGCCTCACACCTCCAAGGCTGGGAGTCTGAATGCGACCCCAGGCCGTGTGTGTTTGCGGCGTCGCATTGGGAGTCTGAATGCGACCACAGGCCGTGTGTGTTTGCGGCGTCGCATTGGGAGTCTGAATGCGACCACAGGCCGTGTGTGTTTGCGACGTCACATGTTCTTCCTGAGTTTCATTCTGGTTGCCTCCCATGGCCCAAAAACCATGAGTTTGGGTGAATTAGTATTTCTACCCGTCCTGGTGTGCAATGAACTTACATTCCATCAAAGGCGTCCTGTATTTCCTGGAAAAAGCTTCACGTTTGCTACGATCCTGTACTAGATAAGCGGTAAAAAGAATCAGTTCTCATTCCAGCTCTGAACTTAGGCATTAATTTGCACAAAAAAAAACTACGTAACAGAGGTGACTACAGGTTTGTGGATAATTTGAAGGTCATTAAATGTACCAAGTGTGGTGGAGGGGGTTGTAACCCCCCCGGGCCAGTGTGATGCCCTGTCGTAACTAGAAGCCAAGTTGAGCACTTATTACTGTAGTATTGATTTTCCGCAACCAGTAATGACATCCCAGGATTAAGATCCCAGGATCTGGGTTAATAGACTCCACAAGTTTCAGATCTCTGGGTCCAATGAAGCTGTCACATGACTTTCCTAAATTAGCCATGTACTATACAGCAGAGTACAGATCATCTCAGGCTGCAACATATTTCCATGGCCGTGATGTCATTAAGTCTATCACTGGGCCCGAACGCAGACAATCTTGTAGCTAATCAAACTGCCTCTTAGCTCCCAGAATCCTATGGTACACATGTAAGTGCTCTGCTGCACACCAGAGTGTTGGAGAAACTTCCCTATGACACTATTGCTTCCACTGTGATCTTTTTGGGGGGAGGGCTGGCAGGGGGAACTGGGCAGTCTAACACTTTCAGTAGGTCTTATGTTCCAATCCCAGAGCAGCTTTTTTTAAAAAACGCTTGAAAACAACACAGTATTCAAAGATTAACACATGTAGGCCTGGTGGCTGCTTCCTTATATGCAAATTGTCTGTCATATTATCTGTATTTATAATCTTGTTATTATTGTTATTATTCACCATTCCAGCCTTGCATCTCCATAACTAGTATAGTGTTGCAGTGAGCCTGGAGTCTATCGCAGGAAACACAGCACACTAGACTGAGGGCATCCTGGATGGGACGGCAGGTTAGCCCCACCTCCGCAAGCATCCAGAGGTAAGATTACGAACATTAGAGTGTGACTGAGGATGCAACACGAAGCTAATCGGTCCATTCATTCAGCATAACAAGGCCTTCCCCTCGTCACCGAGAGCCTAAGTGCGTGAGGCTGAACAAACGGGCACTATGAGCTGCCAGATGGACCACCGCCGGGCAGCCGGTAGCACCGCGGTGTATTACAGCGGTAATCAGAAGCGGCAGTAATGGACAGGAGCCGGTAAGAGAACAGCAGATAGATGGGAACTGTTTGTAACCATTTCTCTAAATTTAGCGGCCTGCCCCACGTACCGAGCACCACCTATAAACCCGAACTAAAAGTAAGATCACGATAACATTTAAGTCTGCTTGTGTGTAAACGTATCTAACCATTTACTAGCATAGTGGAAATTTAAAACTTATTAAAATATTGAATTCACATTGCATGCTTCTTTTTATATTAACAAATTCTACATAAAAATAGGCCAAGTTCACATGATTCACTAAACCACCAAGGATTTAAACTGTTCTTTAGTTAACCTGCTTAAAATCATCCGGAGATATTGCTTTAAATTATTCCGTCATGCCGGACATCCTGCTGGTAACGATTAGCAGGTAAATATCATTAATCTTACACCAAAGGCACTTCAGCATCTTGATGTTAGGGTAACTGCGGGTTGATATTCGTGGCAGCCCGAATTTTTCAATGGGGGTGGCATTTCGCGGTCAACGACAGGCGCGACTTGGCTAATGTCGCGACATGAACATGGCCGTGGGGGGGGGGGTCCTTTTGTCCCAGCTCTGGGCTGATTAAATCGCACGGCTCCATTGTTTACAGCGGCATACAGACAGCTCGGGAGACAGCACCTTTGTGTCGCCCACCATCTGGAAGGATCTCTGGGGTGGCAGTTAGACGGACAGTTGTAAATATCGTTATTTTAAATCTGTAATTCAGCAGGCGTCATGTGCCACCCGCTTGGTTTTATGTTGACTTCAGAACATTCAACATAAAATCTGAATGAAATGATATCTAATGGCAAGATGATAATCGATGTGTCTTTTGATTTTGATACGATTGCTCAATGATAGCCATGGAATCGCATGTTTTTTCAGCCTCGGAAAAGCCAAGGCTGGGCTTGATCTCCACGCGTGTTACATAATCTAGATTTGCGGTATAATTTCGAACAGCCGACAAGATGGACCTGCGCAGCATCCCTGCATTTTAACGGCCCGCTTGGCATCTCTGCAACCCACCACCGAAAATACATTTATGTCATTTATGTACGACAAATATGGCCACTCTAAAGGCTCCACGCAGACACAACCTCACTATCCAAACGCTCACATCAATGTTATTTTGTACATGAAATAATACAGAATCGTCAACAGAGTATAAACAGTATGGAAAGCATTTCAGGAATATTTTCGTCGGTGCGACAAATGTTTTGTACTTACATATTTTAATCTCATCCATTATTCGTAAACTGGGGCAAAAGTGGTGTTTTAATTCTTAATGCAAATAAGTGTAAAGCTTTGAGATTTTGATTATTCATATAAAGCATAACAGAAGAGAACCCATTGAGATCATCCCTGAAGCTGTCAGAAATGACCAGGGGAATGACGCTACCTTACAGGTAGCCTGGCGTTATTACCTTGAGCATCCTGATGCTGTAACCTGACAGACCCATCTTTGCGAATCCTGACGTCCCCGGGTCCCCCGATCCTGCCTGCGTGACACCCCGCCGAAGCCCCACGGGACTTGGACTCTCCCCCGCTTCCCCGCACCAAGGAGCAGCAGCACTGATAGCACACGGCCCATGCCTGCTCCTCGTTGATCGGCTGGCCGTACAGAACCAAGATCTCCTCCAGCGACAGCTCCTCCTCCGCTCCGTCCTCGCCGTCCATGGTCAGCTGGCCGGGATCCAGCGCATCGCCGCGCTCCGGTCGCGCCGCCGGAGAGCTCAGCCTCCCTTCATCGGCGTCCCGCCGCTTGGCCATCCTCTCATTATATCCGTCAAAGGTGGGGGGTGGGTCCGAGCCTAAACAGCTAATCGCGCTAGTGTTTGCCGTAAGTCATACAGCAGAGCTGGACCCTCCAACGCGAATCCCGACTGTAGCACCAGCGCTATGAATACAGCCGCCCTCCCGTCAGCCCTTTTTATGCGCTCTGGTCACGTGACCGACTTGCTTACGTGGTCCACATGCCTGCTATGTTGTATAATTCGTACCGGTGTTGTCATTTTCGTCCTCCAGCTATGACTCTCCGCTGCAGGAATTCTGATTTCTATTCATTTTCAATTCCCCATATTGTGATAAAAAATGTAGTAAAAATAACGCACTCAAATAGCTGCCGTTATTACGAATCATGTTGAATGTTACCCTTCACTTACTGTACTGTTACCCTGTACTGTGCATCCAGAGTTGAACCCCAGCCTGTGGCCCCCATTGTGAATTTCCTTTCGCCTTAATACTAAATTTTGTAATCCTGTTTCATAACCTGTCCCCATTTATATTAATTGGTATTCCTAAGTTGAATTCGTCACATGAATTCTTGTTTTCTTCCTTAAAATCATAGGCATTTCACGGATGTTTACCTAAGGGAATCATCTATGTATAACGATGTTACATATGAACAAATTTTAGAAATAAATGTAACATAAATTCGAGGTAAAACAAACGGTACATTGATTTTGATTATTTTGGATGAATGTCTTTTCCTTGTCTCCGTAAATGAAATGCCTTGTGCGTAGACCCAACTGTTAGCAATTTAAGATGCACTGATTACTCTTTTATGAAAGAGCTGAGCCATTAAACGAAGTGCTTAATAAATATCTGTAATCCTGTAGGGAAACAATTCTGGAGCTTATAGATTTACCGTGACTTATTGCGCCCTCTGCCGATATTTGACAGCCAATGTATCACTTTCAGAAAAAAAATATTTTCTGGATATATTTTATAATTTTTTGTTTATCTTTATTATATACTGTTTTTTGTTTGAGAAACACATGCATGTTATAAAACCTCAATTCACATTTAAAATAGATATTCCGGAAGTAAAATACGACTTGCTTTTTTGTAGTATCTTGGCTCTAAAGCCTTTCATCTTTCAAGGAGTTTCAAGTAGACCTTGTTCAATCACGATTTTTTTGTCAGACATTAAATATTTGTTCTTAACGCTAAGTGGCTGTTTTGACTTTTACATAAAACGGCGAAATAATATTCGGTTGCGATTAAAATTCCACGTATTACTTGTGGATGCTAAAACTGCAAGATCGTTCATGCAATAAACACGGGGTATAATTGAGAGCCATTTTTATCCCTGTGTGAAGTGAGGGGGTGTAGTCTTCTCGGGAAGGAAAGTCAGGTGACCGGGATTGTTTGTGCTGATTCACTATGTAATTCACAACTCTAGGTTTAGGGGTCCAGTAGTCCAGACCAGACCCTGTTGCAAGCTTCAGTTTATTGCTGTTTTCCCCACAAATTTCCGCTGCGCAGCCTTGACCCCCTACCCCTCTTAAAGCCTGAAAAGGGAACTCCAATCTCTTAGTAAGCTTCTTTTTTTCCACAGTTGGAGAGGAGAGTGAATCTTGGAAGTTTTTCTCAGGAAAGTCTGTTTCACAGTGAGGCTCTTGTTCTGCGGCAGTGTGCCTGTGACTTGCACCAGTCGTCTTGCCTGCAGGCCGGAGAGCACAACATCCTTTGCAATGACCCCAGATCAAGCATACAAGGAACTTGAACCAAAGGTGGCAGCAAAGAAATAGCAGATGATGTACATATGCGATGACCATGTTGTGCACCAGCTGGTACGGTACCTCGCAATCATTCCCTGTCGTGCACCGAAGTGCCAAGAAAAGTCAGACAAGCCACATTGAAAACTGTTACAGCTAATCATAGCACAGAGGGCATCTGCACACGCCGTGCAAGCATCGATCCCTCTTCTGACAAGCTAGAGATATGGTTCCAAATCCGGTCCTCGGGGAGCTACAGACAGTCCACGTTTTTGCTCCCTTCCAGCTCTCAGCAGTGCACTGGGTAACCCGGCAGGGAGCAAAAATGTGGACTGCCTGGCAGGGAGATCGGAGGGAGCAAAAACACGGACCGACTCTGGGTCCCCAAGGACCGGATTGGGAAACACTAGTTTGGTAAATTGACACAGGACCGGCAGAGATGGGCCGGACAGGACGGAGGTTTCTTTTATTTAATTTAACAGAAGAAATAACACTGGACACAAAACAGTTACAGAAGAAAGTCATCCATTAATTAAGGCCTGGGAATATATCTGTATAACAGGAAATTTTGTGGTTTTAAATACCTCTCATGTATCGAAGCAGGATATTTCATTAAGCATTCAGACGGATTGGCATATTTTAACTGCTAGTTCTAGTGAAATTCATGGTGGACATGATGGTTGAGGACTGAGGAACGCCCTATCAATGGACCAGCACGATCATTGATGGTGGACGATGCACTGGCACTTTCAACACAGCAAAAGGGCACTTTCTGCATGCGCCTGCCGGCAGCCCGTCGCCACACTGGGCCGCTTCCAGCTCCTCCTGGGTTGTTTAATAAAAACAGTTCCGCCAGCAGCCTCAGTCAGTCACACGGAGAGCAGAGACTCCAGGTGTGGCCTTCTGGTTGGGATCTCCTGGGAATGCTGGGCCCTATTTCACACCCTGGGGCGTCGCCGGCCTCACACCCGTCTCCTGGGGGCTGTCTGCACCGCCCCCCTGTGCCTCCCTTCCGGATTCCTCTGTGACCTACCATTAAAAAAGATGGAGAGATTCGCTCGCACGCACACACGCACACACACAATGTTCGCGTGCCTTTTCTCCACACTCTGGAACTGGAAAATGTGTGAAGAGCTCAACTGAAGCGAACGTCTGTCTCTTGAGGGGTGAATTATGTTCAAACAGCATAAAAATCCAAAGCCTTTGTGCAGCCTAGCAGCGCTAACTAGTTACACCAGGGGAATCAACATTCACAGAACCTCACAGCAGTTACGTCAAGAAAGTACATTTTGGACCAGGAGATTTAATATTAGAACTCCACCTCCTACTTGCACATGGACTTCTTTAGGGTTTTTGTGTACAGAAAAAAGATTAAACATACTATTGGACCTATATGCACATGTGTAATGCACCCAGATGACAGAGTATGAATGTAAACCCAAACCTGCCAGTCATACCTCCTCGTGATAAGAAGACCCCATCTGGCTGTTGGTGCTTGCGCCTGAGGGTAGAGACTCTTTTCCACACTGCGTGCAGGCATTCACCATTTTCTTCGGCCGATGGGAGGCGCCAGCGCTCTCCTGTTTTCCCTCATCCCCCTTACCTGGAAAGTCAAGATAGGAGCGCTGACCCAGTCATGACAGCCGGGTCAACAGCCCTCCCTTGGTTAACTTTACATTTCTTGCGTTACAGCTCAAATAATAAGACTAAAATAGTAATAATGACGATGAACTAAATAAATACGGAGATTGATAAATAAACGTGCATAACGTGTAGAGGATTGGACATACACATGATCATCTTCCAAGGATATGCCGTTTTTTTGTGTGAGCCATTAACGTACCTTGTGATAAATTAGATTCTTGGCTTTATGATTTTGTAAATCACCTTTTCCCGTTATCTCCGATATTCCTGCGTGTACCATCACTGCGCCTTGTATTACCTGGGTGTTCCTAGAGGCGCAGTTTTCACGAATTGTGCTATTTTTGCGTGCATTATAAAATCTGATTATCAGGAATGGGATCGTACGATTTTCAGTTCAAAAGAAATGCTTGTTTCCCTGTCTTTTGCAGGAGTTATCGCAGTTCATTCAGCTGTAATGCAGCATTATAGCAATGACCGGGAGCTTACCCGTCACTAACCTGCACATGTTGCGGCGCCTTCTTTTTCAGCACTGCCGTGATTTTTATTTATGACACCCAGCTGGGGGACCTCGGTGTCGGTGTTTGTTAGCCATGTCGTTTCGGTCTCCCTGGTCCAGCTCTCATAGTAGCGTGGCTCGATTGCGTTAGCCTTGCTTCCACCGCAACCCATCCGCGCTGCCCTCCCCCGCTGGCCGTCCAAAAGCGAAGGCTTTCAGTTCCCCCCGTGAGCCCCCACCATGCTCAAAGCCATCGCTCCCCGAAAGGCTTCTGCCGCTACCGCCATTTGCTTCAACGAAAATGCTCCGAAACGGGTATAAGTACGAAACCCCCTCTACGGATGTAGGGGGTTCTGCGGGAGAAATGATAAAGCCTGTTACGTCACGGTAGGCGTACAAGATTGAAAACAAACCGGAGACTGCTCTTAATATGTATAGCACGTAATTTCTGTTATAGCACACATGTCTTTTAGCTCATTCCAGGCACCTAGAATAATTGAATAACAATAATATACTGTCTGCAAATGTAGGGAGCTTGCAAATGTTTATTATTATTAGGCATGTTGTTATTGTTATTACTGGTGTTAAAGTATTGACATAAAAGTCTAATCAGTGTTTCACATTTTCAGCATTGACTTTTATCTTTCTTTCACCATTTAATATTTTCTCTTCTGGTGTAACGATTAATGCTGGCAGTGAAGAATAAGGGGATGAGCCACAGTTGGACTGACATCTTGTATGGTTTCCAGAGGCTCTCCTGACGTGTGTGCCCGTACTGTCACACGACATAAACGCACTGACTGTATCTAAGTATCTCCTGGTATTGATCCGGTCCATCCTCATTTAGCATACAGAGGGCCTACTGGATATGTTCTTCGACTAAAAAGGTAAGAAACCCTATGAAACATGCCCAGCCTACATCCTATTTTGACAGAAAAGTCCTACTTCTAAAGCTGCCATTTTGAAAGTCTCTGCTCTAATATTTTTTTGGCAGCTTTTTGCAAGTACCAGTACTCCTTATTTGGGGTTGCTGGCCAATCTAGTTCATGCCCAGTGGTTTACAAAGAAATACCTGTATTTCTTTATTAATGTATGAGACAAATGGTTTATTTGCCTGTCTCAAAGCTTCAGTGTTTCAATAAGTGTATCAAAAGTTACCCTAACGCCAGCTTTATGCTGCTGGGTTGTTAATGTCATTGTGCAGTGGACTCACTCAGTTTTATACCCATATATATTTATTTGTTTATAGTTACGATAATGACAAGATCTTGCACATGTACTATTTAAACACAAAATATACAGACATGGAACTGAACCACACATTGTTTTTGAGTACCACAGCTTTTGTTGTTTCACAAGTACTTGGGGAAGAAGACCAGGTAAGCTGGGTGGGGAGAACAGGAGAACCCAGCGTAAAGGTGTATAAAGAGCTCCGACCACAAACACCACTGCCCCATGATGTACAGACAAGGAATGATTCAAAACACATAAGCGGACGGTTATTTTTAAATAAGCCACCCATGTACAAATACCTCAACCTTTCCAGCTGGATTACATTTCTTAAAAATGTAAACTGAATTAAATAAGAGCAAAAGATTCCACACCACACAGAGAACCCGCTTTTTTTGTCAAGCTCTTGGGTGATTCCTTTCCTTTCCCGAGCAGCGCGGGATCACCCACACGTGATACCAGAAGCCAATTTAAATTCAGTATTTTCATAATTCATCTGCATCCAACATAAAAATCAAAACATCTAAAATGCGGAATGAAGTAGTGGCAGAGAAGTGCAGTGAGGATCTATTTGAAGTCCAGGAGATTGCAGTCGATCTTGTAGTATACATAGGGATAGTACTCCTGTTGGCTCAGGTTCAGACCAGGGATGTCCATGGTTGCCTGGTACAGAAGAAAAAGTGGATTTCAAACAGTGTGTTTGTGTATCTGTGCTGCTCTGTTCCATTCCCCTTCCCATCCCTCGCCAGGCTGCGTGCCGGGGGACGACTTTAAAAGCAAACGTTGTGAATGCAGCAAAAATGATAAACTGCCATCAGCCACCAGGTGGCCCCGGCCTGTCGGTCTAGGGCGGGAAGATGGTCCTCTTCCGGCAGGTTTGGCAAGAGCCGGTACTCACGTCGATAATGGCGGCGGCGCTGCTGTCCAGGTGCTTGTAGAGGTCGTTGAGGACCTCTCTCAGCTTCTTCATATTCTTCTTGTTGGGCTGCAGCAGCATGGCCTGGAAGTTCACGGGCAGTCCGTACCTGCGGAGGTGACGGCACTGCGGCGTCAGGGCTGCTCACGGGAGCCATCGTTAGATCAGCCGCACGGCATAAACAAGCAGGTAGGAATGTGAACGTTAAGCTCCACAGATAAAAACAGAGAGCGCTACCTCAAGACAGACTCCACAAACACCCTCAGCGCCTTTATGTGGATCCAGGCGATGAACGCTTCACTGAAATTCACCTTCAGCCACCGGACGAGTGGCCCCTATTGAGACGGAGTGAGCGGCGTCAGGATTACCCTCGGCAGCGCCCACTAGTGGCCGGGCTAGGAACTACCATACGACGCCGTTTGTTGGAAGCTGTTGGCTGAGACTGGGGGGAATATTCTGGAATCCATTATTTCAACATTATAAGGATGCAAAAATTACGCATACATGGACGATAAAGATTGGACTGTCCATCAGAACTGGCCTGAAGGCTCATGTGATGCTGCTGAGCCTTCGTATTAAGACCTGTGTCCATTTGAGGGTTTTACAGCATTATACAGCTACATGAGCCACAGAAACGGCACTTGGGAGCGGCAACGCGTACAAACTGCTTCTTCTTGTCCGTCGATAGCCGAGTCATTTCCTCCTTGTCAGCCTTCATCTCCTCCTCGTTGTACTGGAAGTCCCGGACAGTGAACCTGCAAAGAGAGACGGGCCCCCCCCCACCGGTTATCAGCAGGTTCTCCTTCTGCCTCCGCTCCTCACCCCCCAGCATAACCCAGAATGCAAAGCGGCAGCCCCCCTTACTTGTTCTCCCGGGCCTTGTGCTTGAAGTCATCGACGGCCTTCCTGAAGAGTGTGACACTGAAGAGACCACTTTCCTGGTCCTCAAATAGAAGGCTGAGTAGATGTTTAGAGGGTTAGGGTGTGGGCGGGTAAGAGGAATTAGCCACAGATGCAACCAGTACAACAGACCAACAAGATTCTCTGCATAGCCAGCTCAGTATCCCAGTAACCACGGACACCCTGGATTATCCGTCCCCAGTACGCACTCACTTAGTTGATCGTGGGACCACCATTTCAGCGAGCGTTTCATACGTCTTCTGCCATTCTGCGTAACTTGTCCTGTTGCAAGACATTTGCCAGAGAGATTTCCAGAAACGCACAGAAACGAGGAATTAACGATAGAAGATGTAAAACATCTGTTGGCCACAAGTTGGCGCCAACTGTTCTGCTTATCTAGGCAACCAAAAACTTCGGGGTTAAACTCTGAGTAGGGTTCTTTCTGCAGTTTAAAGGACATGACAAAGGTGCCTTCATTTTTATCTATGAAGACAAATGGACTGGTGCAATGTTAATAATCTGATATCCAATTTCAACAATATACTACATGCCAAGTACTACAATCCACATGAAACACTATAGGAGGATGTTGTGCACTTATTTAAAACTGAATCTCACACGTTTTCCTCTATCTTCATCCTTTTACTCACACAGACTTCATGTACTTACTTTGGTACAACCACCAGCATGGTGACCAAGTACTCAGAGTCCAGGACAAAGTCTTCTTTCTTCACAATGTCAGCCAAACTCCTGGTCAACAAGCTGCCTCTAATAAACAAATATTTTTATATTTAATTTGTTGATCCCTGATGATTTTATCTAATGCAGCATGTACTTATCTCCCGTTTTTAAAACTGGATGTTTTACTGGAGATCATCAGGTTACACTGGCTAACCTTATGGGCCAATTGCTTACGGGGCAGTGGTGGCCTAATGGTTAGGGAAGCGCACTTGTAATTGTAAGATTGCTGGTTCGAATCCCTGACCAGCAAGGTACCACTGAGGTACCCTGAGCAAGGTACTGCCCCCAAGCTCTGCTTCCCGGGCGCTGAATTAGCTGCCCCCTACGATGTCACATATGGGTTAAATTCAGAGGACACATTTCATTGTTCTGCACTATGTGCTGTGGTGTGTCAACAATGATCACCAAATTCTAAAGGGTGCAACAAGCCCAAAGCTAGCTGCCAATCATTTTTGCTACGTAGCCACATGCAACACTGACAATCTTTAACCACTATGCTGTTCTGCATTTATAAAAATGTAAGCAGGAGGAAATGCAGAACAGCACTGATGGTTATTTAGTAAGTAAGATATTGCTGTTGTACCCTCAGAACTGCATACATACTGTGCAAGTACAGCTGTTAGCATTAAGTCGACACTTCTGTTAAGGACTCACGCGTTCTTCCTCTCCAGGTTCTGGAGGTTGCCCTTCAGGTTGTTGTAAGCTGAGGCTCTGGACTTCAGGTCATTATCAATCTGAGTTACTTGCTACAGAAAACACAAGGGTGAGAGGAGAGAGGGTGGTATTCGGCACAATCAACAGCCACACAAACAACACAGGAAATCACAGACACATTTATCCAAAAGCAAAAGGAGCGAGACCTTGGAGATAATTTCAGAGATGTTCTTCAGAGATTGTTTGATGGGATACTTGGCCATGTCCCACTGAAACCGTGTGATGTAGGTCACCAGGTCCACTAGAAAGAGGAGGCGAATGAAAACCTTCAGTATCACACTGACGAGTTGCTGTAGTGGTTCAAACGCACACCAGATATTCTAATGTAAAAGTTGCTGTGTTGAGTCCTAGGAGGTGATCGTGACCTTGACAGTGTGCATCCAAGCTAAGCCTCTCGCCCTTTTTGGAATGTGACCTACCATCCTTCTTGTCAAGTTCAGAAGAAAAATATTTTCAAATACATTTGTTTTATAGATTTCGAACACGTCCATCTTGGTTGCTGGAGATTGTAGGATGACCTCACCTCCGTTCGCCAGCAAGTTCTCCTGGACTTTGTCTCGACTGTCTTCCAAGACATCAGCCATGTATTGCGCCACCTTCTTCACCACGCTGAAAGCAGACAACAGACGTAGCCAGACGGCGCCGACTCGACGGCACCGGTGCTGCTCACCACAGACGGGCCCGAAGCAGATGAGAACCCTTCATTTGGCTTCAGTGAAGCACTTCAGCAGGCAACACAAGCCCAGGCTGGCATGTATTACAGATCAGACAACAGCGAAGTAGGAGGCGACGCTACATCTAACACTGCTCTAAAAAGTGCCTCAGAAAAAGCTTTTCTGCTTTCGGAGGCCCTGGAAAGGCTTCAGAGAGGCTAAACTGGCCAAGCATGACGACACAGGTGGGAGTACACTGGGAATCTTACATCAAAGGCGGCCACACATCCAAATCCGGACCGAGTACTGGGACAGAAGCAGCAAGTATTTATTTTCAGCTGCCGGGATGCCCCACAAAGAAACCCAGCCATTTAAGTATGAGTTATAGATACCATAGTACATTAGTCACCAGGCTAAACATCACAGGAGGGAAAAATGCCAGATTGCCAGCAAACTTCAAATTGCTAAATTTAGTCTGTGGTCATTCCATCCCCAGTGCGCTGTGAAATTCCTCGCCGAAGCGAGGTTTGGGGAGGAACTAAAATCCTCTGGCCTCGCAGAGTACCAAGAACCAGCAAGTCTGAACACCAAACGGTCCAGCAGATTCCGAGCCTACGAATATCCAAAGACAGCACGCTAAAAGCGGCCTTAGCTGACTAAGACGAACGTAACAGGTCCGTCTCTGCTTTAGATGAATGATTTTTATTCAAAGGCGTGAGACACGTTACCTTTCCACAAAAGCATCCAGTTTAGCCAATTCATCTGACAGTCCCACCAAGACATCAAGGGTCCCCACCTGTATCCAGAGAGAAAAGATAAAATCATTCGTCCTGGGCATCCAATCACAACGATGTTACTGACTTTCCACAGAGAATGGTCACCCATGTGGCATGCAGGGTCACGTCAGGTGTTAAAGAGGACTGGAATCCCAAGGTCATGTGACTGGAATAACTATCAATATGCAGGGCAGCGATGGGAAATAACTTTGTGGCAGCAGGGTGGTTTGGTGGATGGGTTGGGTCACGGTAGGGCAAACCTTGAGGTCGGGGATGTTGAACTTGTTGTTGACGGAGAGGTTGTTGTTACGAGTGGCTGCCACCAGCTTGTCCCAAGTTTGCTGGCAGGTCTTCTCGCCGGGGGCAGAGATCAACCAAAACTCAGTCATGGTGATGGACATCAGGCAGAAAGGAAGGACAGGCTGAGGAACACTGCAAGAAATGGAACTCTCCTTTAGGACCATGCAGACCATGAGTACCAGCTGAACAATCACTGATTAGACAGACAGACAGATAGATAGATATAGTCAATCCAGCTTCCTGTACAGGGTATTAATAACTGCAGCAGCTGAAATCTGAATTCTCCAATCTATTAGAACTGGACAGATCAAAGGTTAAGGTAAGTGGATCCGAATGCTGCAAGACACGTGCAGAATCAAATGAAACCCCTTACACATAAATAAAATAAGTTGTCAAAAATAAGTAATGTGCAAAGAAGTAAACATTATTTTACATACTGTCGAAGTGTTTGAACTTTGCAATGGTCTGAAGACAATTTGTACCCAAAGTCGCCATCTTAACTCTATCAATATTTGTTGGTTGAATGTGCAATTTTCAGTCTGTGCCCTCAAGCACCCTCTGTTCCTCAAAAATCAGTGCACAATTCTCAGACTTCCCTGTGTCCTGAACTACACCAGTGTCTTTAATATGTGTGAAATAAATGATGGTTACACTGATAACCAAAGTAGTTCCCCAGTAACGCAACACACCTATAACATAATTAACAAATAAAAAGAATGATTAATTACCATGTTTTTTTATATATATAACAATTTTACTATTTAAATATTTTACTTAAGTATTTTCAATGTTTTAGGTTCCCCTGAATGTCAAGTTTGAAAAACAATAGTGGAAAACCCTGCATAAATAAAATGGTATTTTCTCAGCCACAAAATCCCTGATAACCCAAAAGCCCAGATAATCCTAGACTTGTCCAGGCAAAACCAACAGAGTAAAGCAACCCTGTTATCGTCTGAGTATTAAAAATGTCACAAAATGTCACGAGGAACACACACAGCAGTCTATATTTATCACTGCCAAATGCATATTCACAGTATCTTTAGACCACAGCTAGGTTGGCAGCACTTTGAGCCATAACTGATCAATACTACACAAAGATATATATTATATTAAATACTTTTAATATTCCAAAAAGTTTTGTATTTTTAAAATGTTTTATTATTTTTACAACACTTAAGCCAAACTAAGGATATAGAGTCAAATAGGCCTAAAGCAAACGGTTAGCGTTAATGACGTTCATTTTGTGGAGGCATACCTGAGCCATCTCTTACACGCGTGTTTGGGGGGGTCGTGTTGTGGAACAGTCACTCCTGTGTGACATGCGAGTTGCCGGATATTATGCGTTATTTCAACGTGCTTCCGTCTATCACACTTCCCTAAACCACGGACAGATCACGAGTCTGCGGTAGGGGTCAGTACCACGACGTGTCCGACGGACACTGTGAGTAAAATACAATTTTTAGCACGGACATGATATTTAGAAGTGTAGCCTCCATAGCTGATTAAAAACACCAGGGTCACAGACGAGTCTTGCCACGGACACGGTTGCCCATGTACTGACAGGCTGATGTTTCTGGTCTGTGGTCCAGATCCAGAGCCATATAGCCCCGGTTAAAACAAATAGTTTTTGTAAATGACGACTGCTACGTTGCAATCTGTTATCTTTCTCATTAAACACAATAAGATGCAACTTTTCATGCGAAGGATACTTGATTTATAGTAAATGGGGAGAATTTAGTGCAATTACATCATATTTGTCAAATAACCCCCGTTGGTGCTAACGTAAATTAGCCACTACTCCCTTTTACCTCTTTACGGTATACGGCGTTATGACAAAGAATACAAAACGGATGTCAACTGGAAGTATAAACAGTATGACAATTTATCAAAGCGCGATCACTGATATCGATTTTATTTGTGTTTACCTAAAGAAACCGCTAACCCTCATCGCCCCCCCTCGACTCCCATTCAGCGATAACATAATGACAGCACGGCGCGGAGGCCAACAAAACGCCTCCACCACCTCACTCACCTGCGCGAAAACTAGAAGCGATGGTTTTATGTAAAACCTTACAGCGGGGCAACTTGCTACAGCCAAATATTCATAATTTTCAGTCAGCATCAAATATGACAGATTCCGTGACCGAATCACACTCGGTCAGCTGATCTGCCAAGCAGGGCTGCCGTGCGCAGGCAGGGTTGCGCAGGGAACGAATGACGTCTCCGTCATCTGACATTTTTGACTACCTCCCCCTAGTGGCTGGGCGGCATCGAAAAGAAGGGTTTCCTTTTTTGGCAGTGGCGTGCTTGTCAAGTCAGACTTGGTCGTTGAAGAGACATGTGCGTTGTGGTGTTTTGTTCAAAACAAACCAAACCTAACCCTACGCAGATGTTCATTTATGAGCTTCCAATGAATTATGTTCTTGATGTTTTATTGGATAGATAGATGGATGGGTGGATAGATGTTTTATTGCGCTAATAGCTATGAGCAACACATTCCTTAGTAGGAACATTCTACCCCTGAAAGTATTGCGTGTTTCAAGCATGATGTGCCTCTGTCACTTGAGTGTATTTGTGCAGTTTCCTGGAATCATGAGGACTATTAAACACCGTTCATCAACACAAACTGGAATTCAGAAACACTACTAAATTTAACATAGCAAGCTGAAGCTGTTCATTATTATTAAGAATTCAGGTGGGATGAAAACCTGTCGTAACCTGTGTAAGATTTCCTTTATAATTACACTTTTGTTTCAAAATTAATTAATATGCTATTCTGCAATATTATATCATGTCCTTGGTTTTTTCTGTATTTACTATGTACATCTTTTTTCCTATAAGTGAATGTATGTTTTACACTATAGTGCTGTCCACAAGACTTCAGTACCTCATTTCATTTCCTAACATGCTATCCCCATGTTCTCGGAATGACAATAAACCTTTTTGAATCTTGAATAAACAAAGACACAAGATTAAAAGATTTCCATCCATTTTCTGTACATTATTCAGTACAAGGTCACAGAGGGGCCTGGAGCCTATCCCAGGAAACACAGGAAACAAAGCAGGGGACACACAGAACAGACTGCCAGTCCATCACACAGGACAAGCACGCATACACTACGGCCAATCTGGAGGCACCAATTCACCTGACCACATTTTTGGACCACAAAAAGGAACCAATGAAAGCCAGACACACTCACAACCTTAAGATGTAAGACCACGCCAAGCCGCTACACGTATTTTAAAATACATGTGCATTTGCTATGCTGTGCTTAATATCTACATGGATTCTATTAAGCTTTTTTTACTTCCTCAGCCCAGAATAAATACATCACTTTCTCCTATTCTACATCTTGTTCATGCTGTAAGAGCCTCAGAATTTTGGAAAAAAGACAAATCCACTCTATTAGAAGTTGATGTAAATGCTTAGAGTGGCACACCATGCTGGAGAATAATGTGAGACGTTCGTAATATCTACAATGTGCTACAGGTACTTCATTCTTATGAGCTGCCATTGATATATTGATATATTTTCTTCAGAATATTTTCAAAAGGTACATTTTAGCTAGCAAAAATACCCAAGAGATTCATTTCTAATTGGCTTTTTGATAGCTGTAAGCATGTGCTGTACAGGGGACTCTATGTGGTTCAGCAGATTAAGTCTCTTTGGTTGTGAGCAGAAGGTTAATGGTTCAAATCCCATCCTTAGCAGAACAGTTACATGTTTATTGGGCACGTGACAAAGCCCCACCCCCACTAGATAAACAGCCGACTTTGTACTCAAGCTTCACTCCTAACTATATATATGTGTCAAAGGAGGGATGTGCAAATAAAGCATAATTTTCATTTTATTAACTGTTTCACTTATACATTTTATTAAACAAAACCATATGCAAAATAAATGTTAACAATATAGGCTTCAAACTGACGTTTAATTCCCATGTATTAAGATGTTTGCAGCTGGAGATCAGCTATTTCTACAAACTTACTTCAGGTACGATGCATACCTTAAAAATATTCAAATAGAAATTGTTACTGTGTAAAGCATATTTATACTGGGTGCAGCACTAGAATTCAGTCTTAAGATGCATTAAGTTTGATGATTGACCGGGATCCTGTGGTGCAGAACCAGTTCAATGATCTGACCCAATGTACCAGCCTCAGGAAAGATCTCCAGGATCTCTGGGGGGTTTCCTCCATGTTTGCCAACGTTGGCCGGAGCTTTCACAGAATTGCTGGCCTTCTAAAATTGGAAAGGAGTCCTGCTTCCTGACTGTGGGTGTCTCCCATATTTGAACACGGAGTTCAGTGGGTATGGGGTGCATTGTTTGGGATACAATGATGGGACTGTCTGGAGCCAATGCCACGGATCAGACGGCGGGGCGGGTTACCCAGCGCTGAAGCCGGGCCATGCTGCTGCAGCAGATCTGGCCACGCGCCCCTTAATTAGCCTTTCAGACGCATGAGGGTACGTAGGTAGGCGGCAAGCGGGGGGCGCTGGTCAGGAAAAAGGGGCAAAGAACTAACAACTATATATAAGCTCTGAGCCTTTTAAAAAGAAACAAGGCAATACAGTTCAGAGTAAAATACACACACACACACACACACACACATATACACACACACACACATATATACACACATATATACACACACATATACACACATATATACACACACATATACACATACATATACACACACACATATACACACATATATACACACACACATATACATATACACACACATACGCACACACACATATACACACACACTGGTACCATCATTTTGCTGTATTGGAATAAAATACTAAAGAATAAAATGCTGCATGAAGAAAGGAATCTTTTACAATCTCAGAATTCCTATGTCTGAAAAACAGTGATTTCATACAATTAATATCCTTGGACAACTCACGCCAAGTAGCCCACCTTGAGAAGACTTGGTCAACCACAAACATAGGTGTGCCTGGTCTGACCAATAGGAGAGCAGCTAATAGGTAAGGATGGGGGCTGTTTTTGGGTGTATCGCCCGCAGCATAGAAGTTCTGGTCTGGTGTGGAAAAGGGATCCGTTTTCCATATTGAGTTGGTTATTGAGTACTGGGTCACACTGCTTGGTTTGGCTTGGATTGGATCCCAGGAAGCCCCAGGAAGGGGACACCCTGGACAGAATGTGCATTTTATTAAGTCATTTCTTTTGCCTAGGAAACTTATACATGGTCAAAGTTAAAATATTTTTTTTCTGAGAAAGAATGCAAACTCATCATTTTAAATACAGTAGAGTTCTTGTCAAGGGTAGCTTGCCCAGTGAAACCATACCTTTGCTCTAATTTAGCCTGTTTGACTAAACAAGGCAAATGGCACAGTCCATTATTGTCTGCTGAAGTCCACAGTGATTTACTAAGGAGGAATTTAGGTGGTCAGGAGGTCAAAGGTGAGAAATACACCAGCAAAACAAGGGAGATAAGGCCATTGTGTTAGCGGTGGACAGGGATACAGTTCAAGGTCTTCAAGGTCACTGACAGCATACATTTCTCATGAAACTGAGGACAGCTCTACCAGGCTGAGGAGAGATGCAGGGAAGGCAGATGGGAGAACATTGATGGTCAGACACACATGGTCAAGGGAGCCAGCCTCTGTTTCTCTTTTATAGTGACATTTTTAACACTCTGTCACGGGGACACTGCATTTTTTGTGCCTTTATAGATTGGGAAATTAATATAAAGGCTACACTGCTGTTCTTCTAGAAACATTGGTTCATTGCTGAAGTGGGAATTAACTTTATCAGCTTTCCTTAGAAGCCAAGAGGGAAACAAACTCCAACCTTGAGCAGAAAAAAAAACGGAACATTACCGGGAGAGATGCATAAAATGAACGCGTGATCCTTTTAGTCAACTATAGATCACCACGGTCATTTTTTGAGCAGTGGCAGAAGCTGCATGTCAGTCCAGTGACTGTGCTCATTTACATACTTAACCATGATGGAACACAGTGGGATTGCAGTAGACTTGCAGCAGACAGCACATGCCAGCTGTCCTCTGCAGTGGGCAGGCTGAAGGCGGCCCCCGTGGCCATCCAGGCTAGGTGTGGGTACAGATCGGTGAACCATTGGTGTGTTCTGCCCCAGAGCGTTTGAGTAGAGCTGTGGGCCTAGATCTGAAAACCACATTTACGTCACTCGTGTAAAAAGACAGAACGTGCCTCTTCACAAACACCATCTCTTCTTTCTTCCATCTTTTCTTCACAACTAGATAGGAGCACTAATTATAAATCCAATTAAAATTGCGTTGCATTTGTTCTTAATTTAATTGAACTCCTAATTAACTGAACAGAAGCTTATTCTAAATAAACAAACCAGCACGTAAACAAACAAACACACAAACTGGCAGAGAAATGGGCACTGAGGATGCCGTGAGCCAGCTACTGTTTTGCACTTTCTCATTGTGAAACTCCTGTTTTGACATCACCCAGTGGTTTGCTGCCTGTACACTGCGGACGACCACATGACGTATAACAGCTAAAAGACAGGGGAAGTCTTCACCGCCAGAGCAGTTTCGTGCGTCTTAAACAGGTACTATTGGAATTAAATTCATTCTTCAACTACAGTTCTCTGGGATGAACCTCAATAAAGCATCCTTAAATTTGGGATTAAAGTGCACCTCAGATGCAATGTAATCTACAATTTTATCTTTATCAAGAAGAGCACACTGCCAATGGCTCAGACCTCAATGTGGGTTTGAATCTGGCGGTCCAGTCCACATTCTCTCGCACATTCCACCCTGGATTCCTGATTTGTTTTCCAAATGAAACCAGGTGACACTAAACTAAACCTCATGTCATTCTATCCACGGTGTCCCCTAGATTGCCCCTGGTACTTCTATTGAAAAATGAATTATTTATTTCAAATTCAATGGAGTTGCAGCGACAAGAAAACTAGTGATTTTACTAACATCTCAACATCTTGTATTTATTATATATTCCGCCCATTTATCCATCTTCCATACATATTAATACATTATATATTATCCTCTCACGAGACCAACCACAAGTTAGAAGATGGATGGATATTACCCTCAACAACTGACAGATGCCCCGGAGTGAAGGTCTTTGCTTTCTGTTTTCTGACATGCATATATCTGTTTTTGCAGTGGATTCACTGGATTATTTTTCATATAATTTTTCCCGTTCCAAAAAAACCAGAGGTGCTGCTGGTGCAGGGTTCACTGTTTGCATCAGAGATCTTGTTGGCCATGCCTGCAATGGATCCCCATCACCATTGGGTGGGTCACTGTTCAACCACAATCGGTGTTTTGGCCCCTGTTTGCTAATGTGAATTCCTGGTGCACAATGCAGGTGCTTGTGTGTGTGTGTGTGTGTGTCTCCCATGGCAAGAGGCGCAAGTCCGTGCAATGGGCGCTTTCTGCGGACACAGCCATCATAAAAGGCAAACAATGGCCATTGAGCATTACTGGAAGCCACTTCAGATTCTATGTGCGATTAGCAGCCACACTTTCAAGCTGTGGCAGGGGGGACAAAAAGCTAGGAATAGCTTTCATATGATCCAAGGGAGAAACTTTCACTCCCAAGTCACAACAATAGACAAAACATTGCTTCTGCTGTTAAAACAAATGGGGGAATTTCAGTGGTATGCAGCCCCCCCGCCTATATTATTGCATCAGCAACAGGTATGAAAAGTTGACAGCGCACACAGCCTGCAGGCAAACCGACATGATACATTTACAGCGTATTTAACATGGAAACAGCTTATGTCACAAAGAAGAGGGTCATACAAAAATAAGTCTTAAAGACAAGAAACATTCTTCCTAAATTATGGAGGATATTTTGGTAAAACTTTCTATGTATGCCACGTCTATAATAATCTATGAACACATTCATAAGATATTATAATGCATTAATAAAGCATTATAAACATGGCTATAAAAATGTATAAAAAGGCATAACACATTTTAGCCATGTTCATTATGCATTATGAATGCTCTCATCTATAATGCACTATAGATACCGTTATAATGCAGTTATAAAGCATCCTTGATGCTTATACCTACCATTATAATGCATTATGATCTATATCTATATAGTACCTATAGTGAGAGCTTCATTGTATGAAGTATTATAATCAACACTATAATGACTTATGACTGTCAATAGAAGATGCTATAATGCTTTATTAATTCTTATACTGACCATTATAATGCATTATGAAAGTATCTATAGTGCATTATAGATGAGAGCTTCATTGGTGCTTATGAAGTAATTATAATCAACACTATAATGCCTTATGACTGTCAATAGAGGATACTGTAATGCTTGATTAATCCTTATACCGACCATTGTAATGCATTATGAAGGTATCTATAATGCATTATAGATGATGGCTTCAAGTGTTACTTATTTTTTATTTTTATTTTACACATAAGAGGGAAAACATGGCGCACAGTTCTGAAGGTGACATTTGCTTCTAGGCAAGTTGTCATAAACTGTTAGACATGAGTGCCGTGATATTTACACGCGAATCCGGAAGCCCGATGCAGTGATCTGGAAAATGGTTGGGTGTGGATATCTCGGGTGTGACGATCTGGCTGCATGAGACGAGCTGGTGTGGAAAGTGGGGAGGGGGGGCAGATGGGGGTGCTTGGAGGAAGACCTTTAGTCCACTCACAGTTAAATTCTTCCTGACCTATTAGGAACATTTGAACTGAAGCCCCTGATGCGTCAGACCTCTCAGTAGACCCACTCTCACGTCCAGTACAGCGGCCCACAACACAGCAGCAGTACAAAGTTTTCTGCAACATTGAAATGCAACATATCCATTAATCAACAATCTGCTCCAGTGTTCCAAACTTTGGCCAGGCATGGGTTTAATATGTTACAGACAATGAAACACAATTTGCCCTATAATCCATCCATCTTCCATAACTGCTTATCCAGTACAGTGTCACAGTTATTTTCCATATCAGAGACAGAATATATATATATATATATATTAATTAAATATTACATCCCCTCCACCCTTTATTGTGTTCTGTGACTGTCAGGAATTTACATAACAGGGTGACCTCACTCCTTCAGCAATTTCTCCTGAAATATTTCCCGCAGAACAATGCAAAAATAGGCTAAACAGGCAATGTGTATTTAAGACAATGGGGTAAACTGTTCACCGAGACATTCCTACATTAAAACATTTAGCATGCTTTACAATAGAGATCGCAATCAATAATCACTTTATTATAATGTCTTGGTGTACATTACAGGGTCAGCATTTTGAGGTTTGAAGTAAACACCAAGTTTAACCCATCCTGGGTTGTCCCTACCTTGTCCCCATAGATTCCAGGATAGGCTCCGGATCCCCAGCAACCCTGAATAGGATAAGTTGTTACAGAAAATGGATGGATGGATGGGCAAATTTAATACTAACTGAGCAGCAAAATAATAGCATTTCTTGATAGACATCCCCTATGTATTTTACTGAAACCGGTTTTTGAACCAGCAAGTTCCATTACAGCCCTATATCTGGCAACAAATTTTGGCTGAAACGTGTGAATTAATGACGGGCTGCAGTTTTAGACGTTCTTCGTGCTCTGTGGGGATGCTGCAGTCTCCAAGCGGCTGTTTGACTGCATAAATGGAAGTCATGGACCCGGGCCAGTTCAATGAAACCAGAACCCTTCTCGTCCTTTATTAGGAAGCCCGAGTGTTTGCGAGTATGCGCTACAGGCGACTCAGCCAATGGACTGAGTGGATGCAAACTGAACCCGAGTCAAACTCTTCGCGACTTCTACGTTGAAGCCCAGGATGAGCATCTTCAGGTTTATGGAGTAAAGGCAGCTCACTGCTGTCATTTGGGACAGTAGAATGTGAAGGATATCGTTTGACTTCTCGAATAAAGCCGAATAAATGGCAGTCACCGCGACCTGGAAGCCTATAATGCTTATTTTGGCAGCATGGTGAAAGTAAAGTAGACACCAAAAGGTAGGTAATTGGATTGCCTTCTTTGAATCTTGACTGAACTTTGTGGGTTACATATAGGTCTATATATAGAAGAGTTTTAGTATTATCTTTTGTTTTAATGTACGTTTATGTTACATGTTAAATCTTATTCTCCATGCTCTGGCGTGATTATTTTCCTTAGAACGTTTTAAAAACTCAGTTGGCGTATTGCTGACAGTCAATTTAATACTTAACCAAAAATACATGAACGGGTATTTTAAATGCTCGTTGTCCTACTTAGCCTGCGAAGCTATAGCACGCACGGCTTATGAGCTACTTTGTGGAAATGCGAATTTATTCAGGGTCACTTTTTGGAAATTGATAAGTACTGAGCTTAGCCCGCAATCTCCGCCCCGATCGGTGCCGTCCCGTCCCGTGTGACGGCTGTAACGAAGGACGTTGTATCCCGGTACATATACCGCCCCATCCGGACGCCTCCCCCTCCAGCGCGATACACAGAGACGGGAAGCGGCAGCACGCTATTCAAAGCACCTCCTCAGTCAAGGCTTATGGCAAATTTGGCCTTTTTCCTTTCTCCTATTGGTACCCCCATTACTCTTTAAAAATTCCGCCGAAAAAGAGAAGACGATTTACCCAAAAAATTTGGCCGTTACCTCACGTAAGTAGCCCCCCGGCTGGTTTATTTCATTCTCGCTCGCCGCGCTGCAGCCGGGAGAGACGCGCACTCGCTACAATATGGCGATGGCTCGTCTTTCACGCAGCCGCCTGCTTTCCTGCATCGGACGCGGCGCCTCTCCGCCACATGCCTACGTCTTCATTATTAACTGTATAACCGTGGGTCGTTTAATGCTTATATAGGCCTAATAATTTAGAAGACTATTAGCAAAAATATATAATTTACGTTTTATTGGGATTATTCCAAAAAGCGATTGCGGTTAGAGGTTAGGCACCCGGGGCTTTGAAATTTAAAGCGATATTAAGGTGTTATTAAGTTGCCCATTGTGTTTGGGCGTATTAATCGCTCGTATCTTTTTACATCGGTTTTGTATTTTTTTTATCACTATTTTTGATCATGGCTGTTTTATAAACGAGCCTGTACCATTATGCCTTTTTTTAAAAAATATATAAATATTTCCCCTTCTCTCTTTGAGAGCCTCCGCTTGCTTTATTTCATCATCCATCTGAAAGAGGATCGTCGGCCGGCTCCTCGGCGTTATTTTAAAGGCTCGGTTGGTCCGATCCGCCAGGCATGTCGGCGCACTTCTCCGCTGAACGTTAACGTCAGCTGGGTGGTTTGCGGCGGGGAAGTTGCGTCTTCGGCCATTCAAATCCGGCTCAGCGCGTTTTGTGGCGCTTTCCCCCCGGCCCAAAGCGGCTGCTGTAGCGCGGTTATTATATGACAGGTTCCGCGTAAGTTTTCTGTTCGTTATCCGCGCTGCCTGACCTCGATAAACGCGGGCGGATGCGAGTCCGTGACGCAGCCGCGGACACATAGTTACACGATGTACTTTAAGTGGCGTCGGCTGTCGGATCGGCTCGGTGTTTATCTGAGGCCACTTTTGTTTGCGCAAAACCCTTTTTAAACTCCATTTTGCTCACACGCTTCACCGAGCTGGAAGTTAGTAAGCGTGTGGGATCGATATCAACATGTAGGGCATTTCATTACAGATAAAGGGCAAGATGACGAATCAGCCCGGTGGTTAAAATGGACGAAAGTGAGTTTTTGGCTATTTTAATGATTGGGGTGTTTAAGCATTACTTGGCTGCCCCCTCTCCACCAAGATTTTTAAATCAAAAGTGCAGTAAACGTAAGAAGCGATTTTGGACAGCGACACCGCGACGTGGTTTCTGAGGATTTCTGGTTCTAGCCGGTTGAACCTTGTTACTTTGTGGCCGAAGCCTTGTTAATACACACATGCTGACACGTCGTTCTGAAATCGCAGGTCTAGTGTCCTTATTCATATTTTTACGCTAAATTTTGTGCGGAAACGGACTGGTAAACATCCCCTCCCAAAGAGTTCGTCCTGTTCCTTGTAATTTATTAAGGTCTGTCCAGACCGCCACTGACTGGTAAGACTTTCACGGAAACTTCCTAATCTCGCCTCTTACATTTACGACGCAGCTGTAACGTTTTATGATGTACTTTGTGAAAGATTGGGAAGTTACTCAACAGTGTTCATTCAAGTCTCACTGAATTCTCTTTATTAAACATTTGTTGTATAATAGTTAAATTATAGTCCCAAGTCAATCGTTTTTGTGTGTATATTACTGATTTTGAGCTGTTTGTCATTAAGGTAATGTTTGTATCTAGACGTCTTTATTACAACTTAAAACAAGTTCAGAAGCGTGTTGCTTTCAGTTTGATACTTTTGAAGTTGCGCAAGGAGCTCATTGAAACTTGGAGATTATTTGTGTGTGTGTGTGTGTGTGTGTACAGAGACACGCTTGTAGCAGTGTATAATACCCAGTTCATGCTTTTGAAATGGCCCTGTCTCATATCTCCCACAGGGCACACCCCATTCTGTGCAGGTGTACAACTACCCAGAAGGCCTAGGGGCGGCGCTCTACAGGGAACAATTCGACTTCAACGCCGAGCCGCCTTGGGACCCTAGCTGATAGTGGGATAGGTCTATCTCCTGACTTGTCCATGTGAGTTAAGTCCAATGTTCTTGCTTCTTAGTCACAGTTTTTGTTATTGAGTGTCTCATTGTTCAGCATCTTTTTTCTAAGGACACCAGACTCTGAGAGACACTTCTCACACTCCATCTCGCAGTTTCTGGCATCTTTAAGCCTTTTCACGTCTGCTAATTACGTAATTTGGTGCTCTAAACTGGGCCGTTAGGGGGGCCTGCCCTACCCGATTAAACTTTTTTTTCTTTTCTTTTTTTCTCTCTTCCTGCTGCAGTCATCCTTTAGGACTGTCTTTCAGAATTTCCCGCTTGGGACCAGTAAAGTATATCTATCTTTATCTCTGTTCTTGGTAATGACTTGACAGTGATTCCCTTCTGCCCAAGCTGCTCCAAATTCAGTTCCATAAACAGTTAGATTCCTCTGCCCCCGCCCCTCAAACGACACAGCATTTGAAAAGTAGATAATTTTAGTTCTAAACGCTGGTGTGCAGGTTTGTGTGATGGGTGCAGACGTTGTAGCCTTTGTGGGTTTACAGGTGTGTGTGTGTGTGTGTGTGTGTGTGTGTGTGTGTGTGTGTGTGTGTGTGTGTGTGTGTGTGTGTGTGTGTGTGTGGTCCAGCCACCTGCAGAGTGGCAGTGACATCAATCCGGTAGCTAGAGATGTAGCCTCTGCGTGTGACTTGGGAAGGTCTTATGGATGGGATATAGGGGGTAATGTCAGACCCCCACTCCAGATCAGAGTCGTTGGCTCCTGCCTTCAGGGGCCCTTGTTGGCCCTTTCTCTGTCTGGCACTCACGAGAAGCTCAGCCAACCGTGCAGTGGAGAGCTGATGTGAAGTCACGTGGCTCTCCTGGCCAGCAGTTGTGTAATCTTATCAAAAGCAGACATCTGACACTGGTGCAGCCTGCATTGTGCTAGGCTAATACCACAGAGCAAAAGGCCCTTTCATGGGTCACAGGTGCTGGGATTAAGCCTGATGGTCTGCAGTAAAGTACGCAGGCGCTCTGCAGGCTGTGCTCCTCCCGGGGTTTTGTTTCCGCAGTCGCCGTGTTGACGTCTGCGTTTCGGCTTTCTCCAGTTAGCGTGCTTCCCTGCGATTGGCCGCTCTTGGGGGTGGCTCGGGTTGGGGGAATAACGCCGAGTGTTTCTTCTTGGCGTTCACGCAAGCACCGTGGACCAGAAGCGCGCGAAAGGAATCCTGTGGATCTGGGCTAGGTGGTTCCCCATCCAGTACCTGCAGGCGTGAAGCGTCACGGTGCCTTGCTCTGGGTGGTATTGAAGCCTGAGATGGCCGTGGATGACGGCAATCATCGCGGTACTGCGGAGCCTATCGGTGTGGCGTCAGGAAACGCACGCTGTGGTTGCTGGAGTGATGGTGGGCTTGTGGCGTCACATGGGTATCGTCCATTCAGCCCGGTGGCCCAGGCTGGAGGATCGTATATATATTGTATGTACAAGTGGCCCGGGGAGGAGGAAGTGTCTCCAGGCAGCGGTGGAGTTTCCGCGATGAGTCATGTGACACCACGCGTATGACTCATTCGTGGGCCACACGCTGCCGGGACTCCGCCCCCCACTCCCCGAAGGACGTTTTTGTTCCAGCAGGAGGTTATTGAAGTGTTGGTTGTGTGTTTTTCCTGAGCCAGTTCTGATCGAGGCACCATGGTGTGCGGCACACTGTCTGCAGAATCTTGAAGGTTCACTGTCCTCCAGTTACACGATGGTTTTAGGAGGGAGAGGAAAAGGGGGACAGGCTGAATACAGGGAATAACTGGAGCCTTCATCAGACCACAGTAATTTAGGGCAATTTTATGTGGAAGTGTTTAGCGTGATGCCAGGTTCCCGCTGACTGGCTGCAGATCTTTAACTGTGTGCCGTACATTTCATCACGGCTACTCAAGGTGCAACCCATGCTTCCTGTATTCATTGTGCAGATGCACGCTCACCAGACCTGTGTGTTGATAATGGTATTTCCCATCGCTGAGTTGTATTCTCCCTTCTCGTTCTTCCCCCTTGCAGTTTGTTGCGTATACCTAGGACTCCCAACGGCTCAGGGCTTCGATAATACAACTCTTTATGATTTGTTGGATTTGCGGAATACGGCTGAGATGAAAGGATTTGCTGACGAACCAAACTACTCCATTGAACTGCTGCAGGGGAGCACCGCCCTCTGTGATGTCATCGACAGCCATATCTACGAGCAGGCTCTGGTAAGTGTGCTCGAGCCTCATTCACCGCTTCATGTGCTCCTCACATCTTCTCCGTGTCGCATTTAGAGTATCAGGAGCATTAACTGAAACGTTTTGAGTTCAGCCAAACTGGTTACACGTTTTGGCGTCAGTAGTAAACTTCGTGTTTGTCACATTAATTGAAGTCGAGGCCAGTGTGGTAAGTGTTAGTCTACCACTGGGATTGCGGGCGGTTAAGTCCCATGTTTCTGCTGCTACTGGTGGTGATAAATTATGAATGATACATTTTTTCTGTGCGTATTTTAAGTCCATTGTTTTAAATGTCTGTAAAGCACCCTGTGGTGTGAAAATAATTGATTGACACCCTGTGTTCGATCCCCCCCCCCCCTCAGGCTGAAAAGAATGCATTTTTTGTCGCTGACCTTGGGGTCCTCGTGCGACAGCACTTCCAGTGGCAGACCAGTATGACTCCCATACAGGCCTACTACAGCGTCCGGTGCAACAGCAGTCCCGCTGTCGTCGAGGTCCTGGCTGCTCTTGGCGTTGGCTTTGTTTGCTCCAGCAAGGTGACCATGCCCACTCACGCCGCCCCTAGTGGTTTAACTCCAGATTTCTTCTGTCTTCCGTATCCACCATAATCGCTAGAGGGCGACATGGAAAGAATCCACCGTGTTTGCGTCTCCTTCTCCCAAAAAGCTGCCTTTGAACTGAAGCGGAATAGCACTTTTGGTTTTATGACTGCTCATAGTTCTGCTGCAGTTGTTTTAACCTGCTGCTGAGTAATTTGTCCTGTGATGGTGCATTTCTGTTACAATCTGAAGTGTGACTAACTATCCAGGCCTGGGATGAGGTGGAGCTGTACAACATTTAGCAGTTTACAAAACGAAAGGAGAAAAGGCATTTCCTCCTGGGCAGGTTCTTATTTATGCTTGTTTTTGGGGTCCCCTGTACATCTATAGTTAGGCCCCTGGGATTACCCCACCCCCCCCCCTTCTTTATTTGCAACTTTTTTCCCTCATTGCTGCCGCAGTTTTTGGACTCTCCAGTCTCACCCCCTTCTCTGCTCTCTTCCCCCGGTAGAATGAGTTGGTACTAGTGCAGAACTCCGGCGTGGCTCCTGAGAACATCATCTTCTCTGGTGTCTGCAAGCAGCTGTCCCACCTCAAGTACGCGGCCAAGAACGGCGTGGGCACCCTGACCTGCGACAACGAGACTGAGATGCGCAAGATCGCCCGATGCCACCCCGGTGCCAAGTGAGTGGCCTGTGCAGCAGCCGCGGCGGAGCAACGGGCGGAGCTGCGTGTGAGGCGACGGTCGCCGTGACGATGTGTCCCTGTGCCTCCGTCGCCAGGCTGCTGCTGCAGATCGCCGCCGAGGCTCCGGGTGAAGTTGAGGCCACCAGCATGACCTTCGGTGCCACGCTGAAGGGCTGCCGCGCCCTCCTGGAGTGTGCCCAGGAGCTGGGCATGCAGGTCGTCGGAGTCAAGTGAGTTCAGCTCTTTAAATTGAGGGACGAGGTGCTTATCTTGGAGTCAGAGGGGCAGGGGAGACTCTGCATTAATGGAGTGCTACGCTGCAACATCCGCCCGTTTTGCAGGATGACATTTTTACCTTTTGAGGGCAGGTTCTCCTGGTCCATTTTCAGCATAGATGTACTAACCTTGTGCTGCTGAGACCTGCAGCTACTTGCTCCTAAATTTTTTCTTGGCATTTTTTTTTTTCTCCACGGTACTCCACAGTCTCGCCGTTAAGCTCCTCCCACTTTATTTTGTCAGGTTTCACATCCCCAGCTCCTGCCGGGACGTCCAGGCATACACCCACGCGGTGGCGGACGCTCGCTGCGTATTCGACATGGGGGTGAGTCCGCCTGGGCGCGCTACCCGTGATGGCTATGGTCACGTGCACGTGTTCGCGTTGTTACAGCTCTGTCACCCTGACGTTATGTTGAAAACGGATACTTCCCATAATCCTTAGCAGGTTACGGCCTCGGTCTCCCCGTGTCAGATTTCTGTTTAATGGGTGGTGTTTCTTCAGGCGGAGTTTGGCTTCGACATGAACATCCTAGACATTGGGGGAGGTTTCTCTGGCTCAGAAGACCAGCTGGAACAGGTACTGAATGTTTTTCTGTTTATGGTTTTCTGTTCAATTTTTTTTTTAAAATTTTTTTAAAAACATTCAGCTCTAATATAAATGATTGTAATTGCTGTACTAGATATGATTTAAAAAAAATGTTCACATGTATAGAGTAACTGGATATTTCCTGTTCAGCTCGGTCTAGCAGATGTCAGGAATGCAAATGTAGATGAAGCTCAGTGGTCACCAGCCGCATTCTGTCAGTGACAGTTGAATGACTGATGCCTGGCTCATGTAGTTGTCAGAATGTGTAAAGTGCTAATGTTTCAAATGCATTCGTCTCCTTTTGTTCCGAATCGGCTGGTAGATTATTACGATGGCTGTCGGAGCCTGTAGCATGGGCGGAATTTCAAACTGAATGTCATTTCTGTTTACCTTGAAGGTGCTTTGATCTAATCCTCATCAGTATAGATGCGTTCAATGGAGGGCGGGGGGGTTGTTTTTGTAAAGCTGTATGCATTTTGAGATTTTAATTCTGAAGTCGTTCTGTCACAGGGAGTCTCTTGGTGGACTAAAGACCCTCCTCTTTGCTTCAGATCCGCGGCACCATTCAGCCGCAGCTGGAGAGGTACTTTTCTCCGCTGTGTGGCTTCTCCGTCATCGCCGAGCCGGGGGCCTTCTACGTTTCACCCTCCTTCACCCTGGCCGTCAACGTCATCGGCAAGAAAGTGGTGGCCAGGGATCGGTGCGGGCGGCCCTGCGGTCAGTCTCTCACTCTCCCATGTTTTGATACGTCAGCGTGTCGTTTTCCCAGTGGCGTGACTGTGCGGTGTCCTTGTTTTGCCTCCAGATGACCTATCGCCAAACGACGAGCCGGAGTTCCTGTATTATATGAACGACGGCGTGTACGGGTCCTTCTCCAGCAAGCTGTTGGATGATGTCGTCCCAGCACCGTCTGTGCACAAGGTGAGCGTGGACGGCAGCCAAGCACGTCTGTCGCCGCTGGAGGGGCGCACTTGGAACCCGCCCCCTAAATGCCGGTACCCCTGTCCCTGCAGGCCGGCCTGGTGGAGGAGCCAGTGTTCTCCAGCAGCCTCTGGGGGCCCTCATGTGATGCCCTGGACCAGGTGGTAGACCACTGCCTGCTGCCAGAGCTCAACGTGGGGGACTGGCTCCTCTTCAGGAACATGGGGGCCCACAGCGGGGGCGAGCAGGCCACCTACGCCAGTGTGGAGAGCTTGCCCGTCTACCACGTCATCTCAGAACACGATTGGTAAGCAGAAGCATATGCGTGCAGGTATTTCTGTTACGTGGAGATTGAACTTTCTGCTGGGTTTACTTTTTGGGCGTGAGGACCTGTTTTTAAACCCTGTTCCTTTTCGTAGGTACGAGATGCAGGATGCCGGATTCGGCCTGGACGCGCCCATGAGGAGCCTCTTACTGGGCCCGTACTCCTTCCAGTTTAACCAGCAGGAGGACGCCTTCTCCACCCCAGCTTAGACCTACGTCGGCGTCGAGGGGATGGGGATGGGGTTGGGGGTGGAGTAGGGTTTCTGCAAAGCCGGTCCGGTTGGCATTCCAAGAGAAGAGCCGGCTGCTGTAGGACACTTTTGTTTTTGTTTTTTTTTGTAATTAAACAATAGAAGGGTTTTACTGGGACCAGTCATAGTGTGGTGACAGTATTCATTTTTCAGCATCACCATGAAGTTGACCGGTATCTGTATCCGGTTCCCCCCAAAACAGCCCCTGTTCTGTAGTTAAAAAAAAAAAAAGAGAAAATATGCAACAAAATGGACGACTCTGTAGAGATGGCATCCCATCTCTGGGTTTCCTACTCAACTGCAGTTTATATACATGTTCAGTTTATTTAATTTTATTTCATATCTATATATAAATCTATATAGATGACATTTTGCCAGTCTTGTACATCAGCTGTCTGCCCTACTGGAGCAGTTGTTTATAGAAATGCCAAGATCTGACTTCAAGTGATTTTAAATGCAAAAATAAATGTAAATTTGTGCTTTGAGTGGTAGCTTTAGTAGAGACGGTGTTCCATTCATGCTATGGAGCCTGATCCAGCCATGTTGTAATTGCAATAAATACGTACGTGGGTGTGTTATTTATCTATTTGGGTTTTGACACGGCGGCGGCGTGCGCGTCGAGGTCCTGCGGCACGCGGCTGCACTAACAGGCACGCTTGGCTGTGTTTGTGAGGGTCGTTACGGTCCTTCGGGGGCTGGGGGAGCCGCTCTCCACTCTTGTCATTACGAGCTCGGAGCGGGAGCTGAATCGGTCCAGCCAAAATGTTAGCAGTATGCTTGTGGTGCTTCGATTATGGTTGTCCAACAACTGAGCAGGTCTACAGGGTTGTATGCGAGTAGACCTGTAGCGTCTCTGGTCGTGGGGATTTTTCGTGGCCATATTCGGCCTTTGCACATCGCTCCCGGGCATCGGGTTAGCCGCAGATTCTGTCCGCTCCCTCGCTTCCTGGCCTGCCGACTGCTCCGTAACCCTCTCGTGCTGCGAGTGCCTGCGAGAGGTGCGAATGGCTGCAAACAAAACAAAGAAAATGTGCTCGTACAAGCATAAGGAAACATCTCTCCTGTTCACTTCTCGTTTGGCTGGAAGTCGCTCAGGTTGAAGGTCATTCTTGATGCCCCCACCTCAGGCTTCCCCGTCGCTGCTAGTGTTCAGGAGCAACGTGTCCCGGCGCATCAGAATTAACGCTGTCATTTTGAAGACCCACTTCTTTCATAATCCTCTCCTGAAGAGACAAGCCTGCGAGTGCGTACATCTTTAGCTACAATTCTAATGGTTGTAAGCTGCTGTCAATCAGTCCATTGTGCTCGTTTAATGGAAGTGATTAATACACCTTTGACTGAAATGTGCAGTGCTTATTTTCATTCTCCTTTGTGACAGCCATATTTTCTGTTAGCCTAATGACAAAGCGTTCACATTCTGCAAAAAGGGCTTTTCTGTTGTATGAAATAAACAACCTTCCGTTTCTGACTTGCGTTTGTAGCAGTGCTTATTAAATTGAGTATCAAAAATAAGGTTCGGTGACAATTTGCAGCAGTTGGTCATCGAAGAGTCCCTAACTATACTAAATAAAAGACCGTATTGTGCCCAGTACCTGGTACCAACCAGCCATCGATGTGAATCTCACTGCCCTTCAGGGACAGAAAAGGAGTGTAGATTTCAGGAGTGGGAACCTGCTTTGTTGGCTTTCTTGGAAGGTAATGAGTGATCAATATTTCAGGCGTGCATTCTTGTGAAAGTTCTTCATTTTCACTTCATCTGGTTGGAATATAAAGAGACCAATTTGGCTGAATTGGCCATCAAGGACTCCCAAGGTTCACCTACGCTAAGCTTTTGTGACAGCTGGTGGTGCTCAGGAATTGGGGTACTCACAAGAGGCTGGAGATCTACAGCACTACCAACGTCTGGCCTAAGAGCACGTTTCACCTTAAAGTGAGGGGCGTCCTGAGTGTGGATCCATCCTGAGCCCAGCTGGAGGTCCAGATAACCCTCTACTGGAATGTTAGCATTTCTTTCAGCACTCTCCAGAAAAGTCTAGAATTGACACGTATAGGCCTGTGGATAGAAGAACTGAGGGTTCTCCTGTATGTGTCAATCTCCACCTTGCACTAAGCGTTGATGGTGAAATCCTATGAGGAAACAGACCAGTTTGCCAGTAAGGGTACAAAAAAACATGAATGAGGTGGAGTCATTTCTACACCTACACTGACAATGTTTGTGTCCATGTAAGATGGCGTGAAGACCAAAGCTACACCTATGACTTTTCCAAAACATTTTATTCATCTTTGTATATAAAAAAAAAACATTTACGATGACAAATATTGTGCAAAAAAAAGCTAACATGACATTCCACTGTATGTTATGGTGAAACTACTTTGGTCAAAGCTCAGCGGGTTTTTTCCAGTACAGATTTAAACATAAGACTTGACAACAGTAGTAGAAATGACTCAAGAGTCTTAACAGCCTGCTTGTAAGAATTATACCATTGCCTAGCTGTTCCTTGGTCATACTTGCTTGAAGGAAAAAATGACTCCCAACTAAAACAGACCAACATTATAAAATAAATAATGAATTTAAAAATACAAAATATTTGTAAATAAAAATAAAAAAAACTCCACAGAAACAAAAACCCTGACATTTCAGCACTTGCTACACCTCTTCCCTCAAACAGAATGACACCCCCCCTGAAATCTCACCGTCTACCGGCCATCACCACCAAGTGTCACAGGGGGCGGGGCTCCTACAGAGTGCCCGCACTGATCCAGGCGCTGATAGGTACGGGAAACTGGACGTCCGACCCACGGACTTTAGGCAATAACCCCTGAGTTTGTGAATCATGTGATGCCAAAACATATTTTTATGTGTAAACAATGACAGTAAAAAAAATTATATGAGGGAAAAAAACACAATTCGGCTTTCCTCTACCTTTCAAGAAGTCGGGGAATTTGGTAACCTTGAAGAATGATAGGTAAACTTAATCAGACACCTACACTTTCAGGATTTCTGAGTGCAATTTCGCCGTTGTGCAAAATCTCATGTTAGGTGATCTCAGCAAATAAGCAACATACAATCGTGTGACTGCCATGATCATTTAACTTCTTTCTTTAGAGACGCTGTAGTTTCAAAACAGGGAGTCTAAGTTAAGCCACTGCTCAGGACTAGACCAAAGGGAGCCCTCAATCAGACCGAAAGGTGCTTGGTCACGAGTCTGGTTCCTTAGCCAATGCACTAACATGCCAGCATGCCCTCGGGGCCGGACGGCAGGTGCGGAGGGCACGCAGCCGCCAGGCCGCTGAGGCTCCGGAGCTGCACCTGCCAGGTGGGTACCCGTTTGGTGGCCAGGTGGCGCCGGGCGTGCTTGGCCAGGTGGTCGCTGCGCATGAAGCGGCTCTGGCACACGGGGCAGGCGAAGCGCTTCTCGCCAGTGTGCGTGCGGCGGTGCCGCGACAGCTCGTCGGAGCGGGCGAAGTGCCGCTCGCAGCCCTCCCAGTTGCAGCAGAAAGGCTTCTCGCCTGCAGGGGGTGACAGAGACACAAGCAGAACCGGAGTTTAGTGGTTAGGACCTGCTGCTTCCTCCTCACTGATAAAGTGATTTATATAATCCACGTTTGAATCATCAGATATCACTACCGCTGTAAATTGAGCGTAAGAAAAACTTTGACGATAATGGAATAGCACCATGGGATTTACACCCATCTTCATGGCACCCATGAAGTGGTGTCGTTAGGGTGAAGACTGTACACCAAAAGATAATTTACATTATCTGAAGATTCATACACCCTGAACACAGACTAAAGTAGAACAGCCAGAGACCTTAGACATTTGAGGTATCTGGATTTCAGGTTGGGTACTTGATGTGAGAGGGACAGCAGGTTCTCACCTGTGTGAGTCCTCCTGTGGGCCTTGAGGTGGGAGCTCTTGAAGTAGGTCTTCCCACAGCCCGGGTGGGTACAGACGTGGCTCCGTATCCTGGAAACGCTGGGCCGCGGGCTGTTCTTTTGGACCAAGGTGGGGACACCCGGTGCGGGGGCGATGGCAGCCAGCTTAGGCTTTCCAGGGCTTACCAGTGCAGACTGTCTGGGGAGCACTGGCTGGGGGACGAGGAACATAACCGAACCCTTGGAAACCTCTCCACTCATGAGGACCACCGGTGGGCATACCGCCCCCTGCTGGCCATGTGCAGAAGCAACAGGTGGAGTTGTGTGTGATACAGGAAGCACTTGACAGAGGACTGGCATTGAAGCTATGTTCACAGGGCCACTGGACACCGGGTGTTGTAGCAGTCCAACAGACGATGACAAATTCAAGATGACCGGGACATTTGAGGGGGCCGGCCCAGAAAGACATGCGGTAGACACGGCTGAGCATGCTCCAGCGTCTCTGTCTTCCGGCTGGCTTGATGAGCTTCTCTCTGGAGTGCCGCCATCAGGCTGCAACGATCCACACGCATTCTTATTCTTCTCTGCAGGACAGCTGTTGCAGGTGCAGGGCAGCAAGTCTGCAGTGTGGCGTATCACGCTGGTGGCGTGTGACCTGTGACACCCCACGGGATCACAAGGGCCGCCCTCTGTCTGCGGCCTGCTCTGGCAGGAAGGGGTCCGAACTGGCTCCGGAAAAGATGCCGAGAGGGTATGTGGAAGCTCAGAGTTCAGCGGGCTGTAGGGTGGAGTCATACACTGCGAAGGGCGAAAAACAAGGACAAAGCATCGAATCATTTAGTTCTGGTCTGCACGAGGAACGAGACGTCAGCTTGGATAGGGCACGCCCAGGCTCTCACCAAAGGTGACCCCTGGAATTCGACAGGGGCCGGCAGAGGAAGCCCTTCCTCAAAGATGTCAGAGTGGGGAGTCAGAGGACGGGGATCTGCATGTCCAAATCTCCCAGCTTTCCAGCAGCTGCTCATGGCCATCAGGGCCTCCACTGCCTCGATGTCCTTCGCTCGCGGAGAGTCGTTCCGGAGACAGGCATCTGAATCCATTGGCTCCCTCTCCTGGCCACATATGGTAAAGACCTCATTGTTTTTTTTTGCCTGCCAGCTGCTCATTGGTCCAACAGCAGTGCCCCTATTAGTACTTCAAATAAACCAAATAATATTTGACTCCCAGTGTGTGGCCCCATAGATTAAAAGTCTAGTGGGGCCCTTGGGGAAGGTCCTTAACAATCAGGGACTGGCTGACTCTTTGCTTTCTCAAATGCGTCGCTTTGGATAAAAGCATCCATCAAATAATAAAATGTAAATATAATGTCTACCTTCTTTGTAAAAAAGGATGCCTATTAAACCGTGTCTGTTAAATTCATGGTAATCTCCGCACAGATATCTGTACTGCTAGTACTAGCCTGGTCAGACCGACAGCCCAGTTGCATTTAAGGCATTTCCAGAAAAGAGATGTCAGTCTTCAATCGAGCCCAGTGAACTTTCACCTGAAAATCTGTCCTGTTTGTTGCTGACCTAATTAAGTTCCGGAGCTTAAGGGGTGCCGTTTCCTTGGGAAATGCATTTTGGAATTAAAGTTAAATTAACTTCCACAAACACGACTGCTCAAGAAAATCAAGTTTATATAACAATGTATTAGTATCGGTGTGCATACAGTCCTTTGGCAAAAACTACTAGATTTTCTCTATAAAATATGCTCTGGCCGCACAGTTATTATTTGATATAGGTGGAACCTCCCGTAACTCCCTGACACGCCCCCCCGATCCAAAATTTGCCACGACGTTTGGTGCCAGGGCTTGCTTTGCTCATCTGCTATTGGTCAACCGACAAGCATATGACCATGTGAAGAAGGCGTGATCGGCCTGCTCTCATCAGCGCTTTGGGACGTGAACCCGGGGAGCCGCAGTTCTGTAACCTTTCCCCTACTTTCTGAAAAGCTGCGGCTGTTGAGAGCACGACACAACACAGGGAGTGGTCAAGCGGCATATTGTGCCTTTCATCGGCGCGAAAATAAATAATATTGATTGCAGGTTAAACGCTGCCATAAATCAATTTACGCCAATATTCGCTATAGTGACACAATACTAAATGGCAAATCAAAATGCAGCTCTTTAAAAGACTAATTTACTTCTATAAACAACAAAATACGTGGTTTAGTCGCGAATTTGTTTTTTTTTTTGTTTGACATTTCTGCAACTGTTACTTGTTATAACTGTAACGAAATACACATATCACTATAAAAGAAATAATTTCGAAAAACAATGCGAAACATCCTGATTTCGTAGATGTGACATTAAGTATGACTTACGTGAAAGTTTCAGGATCGGATCGAAGGCCTAACGATCAGTAGCTGCCCGCTATGTAGCTCCAGTTTTCCCGTCTTTCTTTGGCAGAATGCAACGGGACATGTTTCTCCGCGACTTTTTCCAGATTCATTCAGACAGGCTCGGAGGAGGCAGGGTTAATCTCGCAGCCAATCACCGCCAAAGGTGTGTGAAACTCTAGCCAATAGAAACGCAGGCGGTGCGTGCTCAGAGGCTGATATACAGCGTGAAAATAGCGTCAAAATAGCGTGGTACACAACTGCGCTGGCATGCTATAACGTGATGACGGTTCTGGTAAGAGCCTCACTTGGGTCACGTAGGTTCCTCCGTGACTAATCAAATAGCTTGCTGACTGTGCCTCTGGTTTTAACAGATTTCTCCTTAAACACAAGATTAAGGCTATATTCCATGGTCATACTTTAAGGACTTTTAATGGTCTTTTAATTTCTTGTGGTTTTTGTAGGTAATAGGTCACGAACAGAAAAACCCGTTCAACTTAACTGGATTAGTAGAAAAACCTGTTTTGAGGCATAGGTAAATTTAACCATACGAAATAGTACTCCACTTAGCCGTAACTGATTTATTTCATGGAATCTCATATTTAGGGGAAATTATTCAGTCTCCACGTTATTAAACATGAAGGATAGATACTGTAAATTTTTAGTAAAGAAATATCAGTGGACTTATATCCCAACAGGACTCCAGTCCCAAGGAGGGCTTCAACAAGGTGCTTAACCGCAATCGTTTGAAATAAATACCTATCTGTATATATTATAATTAAAGGTTTCCCTAAATAACGCAAATAGATCAAGATCATATTTTAATGTTTTTACTTTACCATAAATGTGGGCGGTGAGTGGCTCGGGGAGGCTAAGTCTCTGTGCCCATGATCAGAAGGTTGCTAGTTCAAGCCCTGACCTCAGCAGAATGTTCTCACGTCTATGGGCCCTTGAAGAAGAGCCCTAACCCCCAGCTCCAGACAAGCTGCCCGTTGGCTGATCTTCTGCTGTGACCCCCAAGCTATGGAGAGCAAGAGGGGGGCAGATAAAGACAAGAAGAGCTCCAGTGTGTAAATGGCAAATAAAGGCTTTATCAAATAGCAGCAGTTGTTTATTGTTAGTCTCACTGCCCTCTCCAGCAGGTGACTGGCTTGTCCACAGCCCTTCTGGCACTCTGACTGAATCCCAGCCTCACTTATACAGACCAGACCAGATGCAGCCATCGAGATTGGCGCCAGTACTGGAACGAAGCATGGACAACAGGAGAACAATGTCGGAATGTATGCTCCATCACTCCCGTCTGGCATGGCTCAATGCCGGTGCCTCCGATTCAGCTATAACGGCTGCCTCCAGTCTAATCTGCAGCCGGCATCATAAATCTAGACGGGATCGATTCCCACCCTTAGTTCTGTGTTCATGAAGCTTGTCTGTTCCTCTCGTGTTCCTGTGGATTTCCTGCTGGTTTTCTGGTTTTAGTCCATAGACTGTCAGCTTAATTAATGCCTCTAAGTTGCCCATAAATGTGCTTAATGCAGGGAGAGAATCCGACACAGTTTGCAAACTTCCCTGTTCACACACATCTACTAAACCTGGCAATCAGCTGCTTATGGTGTGTGCTGAGCAGGGTGATCTAACTTACTGGATTCTGCCCCTCTGCACCAGGACTGGGGAACCCTGGTTTGATGTGTTTCCAGCTTATTATGACCCAGTAGTGGATCTACATGCATAGCTATACTGGCTACATGGGGAATGTTGGCACTATCTCTAAGTCATTTTGGAGATGCAACCTTAAGGCTGGAAGTGAGGTATTTACACTGTAGGTATTTACAGGTTCAGAACTCATTCAGTATTTATCCATTAAGGGCGTTATCAAGGCTGTTGCTATTTTAGTTGATGCACTTGGTAACAGTGACCTTCTGTGCTGGAAGTGCACAGTCTCAGTCTATGGTCAGCGACAGTTATTTGTTGATAGTTTAGCCTTTGCTGACATTGGTGTCAATGATTGACTTGACCTGGGTGGCCCTTTTACCAATAATAGTTCTCAAATATTGTCATTGTATGGGACATTAACTTTTTGTTCTGGAACATCACACATCTGATTAATTACTGCCCAGGTCAACCTTTGTTTTTCTGTAATTTATTTTACAACTGTAATAATCCATCGTAATTACGGAAGAACTCATTGTTAGTTGAGGGACTCATCATACTAATCTTGAAATAACTCACCATTGTCATTCTAACTGACCGTGATAACCTTTGACAACTTGTTATTGTCAAATTCAATCAGCTAAATTCAATGATATTCATATCAGTAGATATGATAGATAATGTGAGTAGAGTAGCTAAACATTAGACCGTGTATTCTTGTCAGGTCAATAAATTTGTTGGACCGCTCACAATGCAGTTCTCTTCCATCGCATATTAATGTCATAATTACCTGAGATAGCATCAGGCTCATAAAACGATTACAATAGTCTGCCAGTTGGTATTTCCCATAACAGGAACCAAGATAAGAGAGGGGTGAGTCTCCTAGGAAATGTGTCCCACCCAAGGCCTGCATCAGCTGGGGCTTTCATCCTTGCCCCCCGTGTGACGTCCCTCCCTCACGTTGTCTGTCATAGTTGCCATGGAGATAAGAGTCACTTAACAAGTGTGGTGGCCAGGAATTCACCTGATTAAGTTCTATGGCTGGAAAATTATGAGAGAGGGATCAAATTCAACTCGCTGCTTTACCATCCACAAAATAGAAGCATGAGAGTGTATCCAGGTGTGTATGGCTGTGTCTGTATCTCTGTGCCTGAGGCTGCGTATGTATGTCATGTGCCTGGCTCTGATAACACTCACTGGTGTAGGAGGGGTTTGGCTGATCTCAGCATATCTGGGGCTGTATTCAGCCTGCCAGTGAAGAGGGCCCTACGCAATTTTGAAGGAATGAGTCAAGAACCACATGCATCATAGACTGACATTCTGCTTTCATGGTCAAAAGCTTGTATTTGTCAAATGTTGACTGGTTCCCATCTTCCTTTTTCACGTAAGTCAGATGTCATGTGTCGCCACGCGATATACTTTCATAATAAATATTCTGAGATTGAATTCCTCTCAATTTACTAGAGATATCCACCATTTAGTAGCGATATCCACCATTTACAAGCGATATCTACCATTTACGAGCAATATCCACCATTTACTAGGGATATCCACCATTTACGAACGCTATCCATCTATCCTTCACCACCAGGCTTGGATGTAAACCACTCCATTTACAGCTTGCCCTAGAAATACTACTTTTCTAGGGCATGCAGCTAAGCGGGTAGGAAGTGAAGAGCGGGGGGGTGGCAGCGACAGGCAGCATGCAGGACAGCAGTATAAGTACCATAAAGCAGCTCTGACAGGACTAAGCATGGCAACATAACTAGGAGTAAGAGGCACTTAGAGGCACGACAGCAGAGGATATCCCTGAATGTAAGCACTCCAGCAACACGGAACACCACAGCTGTGGTGGCAGTTCTGACAGTACAGTTCACCCAAAGTCGATGACGCTGATCCCCACCCACATCTGAACCTATAACTGCACCCGGGGGTGAGTAACTATCAAGAGCTAATGTCCCTGTAAGCTAAACCAAACGTGTGTTTTTAGCCTAGCCTGAATACCACACACTTGCTAGCAGACTACACCACAGCTGTGCAGCTCTTTAGGAGAATTCTCTGCAGCCAGACATACCTCTTTCCCCCTGGAAACTAATAGGTAAGCTACCCCTAGAGAGCAAAGGAGAGTGGGGGGCTGTTTGGATCAGATCCCACAAGTACTCTGGCCTTTCAGAGTTCTATAATTTAGTAATTGTAGCAAAAGATCAAAACAAAACTAAACAGGAATCCAATATAAAGATGACAAAAAAGGATAAAAAACAAGATAAAATTTTCTAGCTGTAGTAAAAACTCTGGCTGTTTATTGGCATAAGGCATCAGGTGACTGAACAACCAGCATCCTGTGGCTGTCTATCCCACAACCATTGCATTGTACAATTCTATTTCATAAATGTACTTCCAGCACTCTCCTAACATTTTATACTGTATTACATTTATTATTAACTCTTTTTATTCTTATATTGCACTGCTGTTTGTCCCGTCCTTTCATGCACCTGATACACGTGACAAGAGAACCTTAAACTAGAAGCGCCCTGCACCGATTCTTAAGGATCTAGAAATATAAAGAGAGTGGAGGGTTACAGAAGCCAAGGGTGGAATGTTTAAAGATTCTGCGTTTTCACTACTAAGATCAGCAAATTTAGAAAGAGCTTCCTAATTTTTGTATTGTATTAGATTTCTCTCCAGCTATCATTTCTCCCAATTTAAAATCTTCCTACTTTTCATAATTAAAATGTTACCACTTGGGGCAGGCTGCGACAGCTGGCAAACATTTAACATCTTCAGTAATTTTGTTTCTGAGTATCGGCAGGTTAGCGGGAGTAGACGGCAAATAAGGGAAATCTCGCTGTATAAATCTCGCGTTAGTTTCTACGCGATTTCATCCCTATTTAAGCACGTTTTTCCATTGCGGCGGAATACACGTGACATACAGTTAGCTCAAGTGGTATGATTTGTTTTGCAAGTGAGAGTTTAAGGAAAAAAAG
>JAODLC010000140.1:10171822-10193647 GCA_026781145.1 Hippopotamyrus pictus
AAGTAAAGTACAGATACGTAAAAATGTACTTAAGTACAGTAACGAAGTACAAATACTTTGTTACATTCCGCCACTGGACGTACCCCACCACAGCATACAATAAACCCCATTTCGACCGAAGTGTCAAAAACTGACCACTAGAGGGAGCACGCAGTGTCAATAACCTCGTAGTACGGGTTCTGTTTACACGCAGCGTAGCAATACATTACGTTATTACATAAAAACTGTATTTACGATAAGGCAGATATAAATTGGGAGAAAAATAGACAGGCGAAGCAACAAATTGTAGAACCTCGTTGATTCTAATTAGCTCAGTTTAACGGTGATTTCAACATAATGTGAGAATGGCCTACATCAGCATCACGACATCTGTGTAGAATTGGTTACATTTTGAAATTAGTTTATTGTCAATTAATGTGTGACTTTGGTGACTGTCTCATGTGAATGATACAAAACTACACATACTTTATGCACACTTTCACATTCTGATGGTGCTGTTTATCTTAAAGGATTCGGTCTTTATTGCCATTGTAGTAGTACAAAGCATGTCAACTTAATGTAAGCGAGGTAATAAGAAAAAAGTGAAAAGGATACAGTTGACATAATATACACTTACAGTATTAATGGTATTAATTATATAGTATTAACATCTGGTACAGGGTAGAAATAGAGAAGCATTACACTTAACCATTATTATTGCACAATGCAATGAGTATCTCACATTCAGGGTAGTGAACAGCAACTAGTAACAGTCATGTAAGAGAGGATTCACCATGAACGTAAATATAAGAGCTAAATTTGAGGCCCATTGGTTTGCGGTGGCTGCCGTCAGCAGACAGCCATTACCGCGGTCTGCATAATCCCCCAAGTCTCTGACTTACCATGCATCATTTTTAACTTTCTAAAATTAACCGTTCTTTTCCATTCCCTCTTCTTGCACCTGGAAACACTGTTTATACTGCATTAAACTCACTCATCCATAGTGTACCAATAAACAATTTAGCATGTACCACAAAACAAAAAAATCATTTCTTTGCAAATAGAACTGTTATAGGGAAAATTCTGCACTTTAACTAAACAGTACCATAAAATATTATACAGAATATTAGGGCCCTGACCTACCTGAGAATACAGGGCAAGGCAGGGAACAACCCAGGATGGGGTGCCAACCTATTTTCGGTACTACATAAGTTAACAACACACTAAACATCGAAACCAGGAAAGTTAGGCCAACCTAAGAAAATGTAGATAAAAATATAATTTAAATCTATATTCAGTAATCTTATTCTATATTCATGAAAAGAAATTACGTCATATAACAAAACAGTACACCATAAATGTTAAAACTGTGGCTATGTTAGTGCTGAGAGTGATAGAATGTCGCTTCATGCTGGGAACCCGGACTAATGTTTTGCTCAAGCTAAACACGTCTATCTTCTGGCCTAAACGCACGTGTTTATTCACTCGCTTTACGTCATGTACCCATAGATAAAAGATTTCGGCTCGCGGATCTTCCCTCGGACCAATCAAAGTCGCGTGTATAAATTTTCCCCTTCATGGTCTGTGGAGCCAATCGGCGTCGAGTTTGAATCCGCTCTAACCAACGCAGAGCGGAGAAACCCGGCAGAGTTAAGATGGCGGAGTAGACGGTGAGACGACGGTTCAAAGCTCCGGGTCTCTTCCGTTAAAGTCGGATTCTGTTAAACTACCCCACTACAATAAATAAGAATTCAACTGTTATACATTATTCACACATAATCGTCCAATTTCGGGCTGAGCTCATGACGTCTATACACTTTGTGGTTCATCCGTTGCCTGGGACCGAAGACCAGCTCAATGACAGGTAGCTATTCACTGCGGGCGGGCGGGCGAAAAGAGGCTTCAGATCAATATTAATGTGCTGGGTGTGGTAGACGGCGGCTCTTTTTCTTCTGGAGGGGCACGGTGGCCGTGTGCCGTTATGTCGGCTCTGAACGAGTGGAAGCGGTTTGCTAGCTCGGCTTGACGAGGCCCCGTCGAGATCAGTAGTCAAAGTTGGACTGAGAGGGACAATGCGGGATGGGGGATGGGGGACAGGACGGATCGGGATCGGCAAACCTGCCGTCATTTTAACATCAAACCTGTGTAGCCGCCCCGTTTCTTTATTGAAATATTGCAGATGTAATCCTGTGATCCGATGGGGAGATCTTATATACAGAGTGAATAATTATAAACATACATTTTCTTGAGTAATCTGCAATTAACGTAGCTGTAATTAAGTGACATGTACTGCTTTGTTGCAGTTAATCCAAACGCGTTGGTATTCTTAATACCGACCTTTTTGAAAATGTAGGTGTCCAGCTAAGTCGGTTATATATTTATAGTACATGAGAACAATTTTTTGCCTTGTTTTTCTGGCTCCCATCAAATTGCCCGCAGTTCCCTTTCATTTTAACGGCGTTTTAGGAATTCTGTGGTATTTTGTTTTCTCCAGTTTTATTTAAGGTCTAATCGAAACACGCACACCTCTCGCTATATTTATAGTTAACATCTACGACCAGTTAGTATGCCGGCTCCGTTAGTTATCTCGATTTATAAGGTCATCACGGTTTGCAAAGAAAACCTTTTGTATGGAAAGCCTCAATATCTGATATGACATTGGTAATTTTGTTTACAGTAGGATTATACGCGGTCAGTTCAAAGTATTTTTGAATGTAATTAAATTAGGTCAGATGGATAATCTGTCAGTATACACACGTCGGATGCCATTTTATGCATTCACAAAGCGATGTATTGCAAGCCTGAAGATGCAATTTCTGTAGTAAAGGAAGCTTGCCTTAATTCCCAGTGAAATTTTTCATCAGCCTTGCGTCTTATTGGCTGGTCACTACAAAGCAAAGAATGGACGATTTAGGGTGAGATGGAGATTAATTGCTTGAAATGAAGAATGGCTAGACATGATTCTGTAACAAAGGATCTTGGAGAGCTTTGCATATTGGGAGAGAAGACACCATAATCTTTATGTATCAGGCCTTGCATCCAATTTTAATGCCACAAGAGCTGTATAGTAAATCTGTTTTATTTTCTACCTTCTGCAGCTTAATGAGGTGTACAAATTTAACAAAACATGTTAAAAATCTGGTTCATCCACTGGAAATTGTGGAAGTGTAACCATAGAAAATGCTTTGAAATGCTTTGGTCTTCATGTTAGCCCAGTATTTTCAAATGCAAAAGTATTTATATTTTTGTTCTTTTGATATAGCGCCATTTTACACAAAAAAAAAAAAAAACATTTGACATGGTGTCCACATGGAAGGTATTATTAAACTGTTAAACATCTCTTAACATTTGAGCTTTTTTCATGAAGATCCTCCCCCATGAAAGGTCATTTGTGATGATGGGCTTTTCCCCTTTAAGATGATCTGTCAGGGTGGGATGGGTCATGAGACCCCATCAATAAGGAAAACAAAGAAACACAGTCAAGGCAAATTCACTGTGCTGTGTTATGAGCCGATCTCTAAGGTTTATTGATGTAGACTGCCTCTGCATATTTGCCTCTGGGATTTATCTGTGTGGGCTGCATCTGTTTACCTGTCATTGGAGTTTATCCATACAGACTGTCTCTGCATGTGCTATATGGACAAAAGTATTGGGGCACACCTCTTAATCATTGAATTCAGGTGTTTCGTTCAGATAAATTGTCACAGGTGTATAAAATCAAGCACTTAGTCATGCAGTCAGGTCCACAAATATTTGTGAAAGAATGGGTCGTTCTGAAGAGCTCAGTGAATTCAAGCATGGTGCTGTCATAAGATGTCAGCTTTGCGCTAAGTCCGTTCAGAAAATGTCTTCCCTGCTAGATATTCCATGGTCAGCTGTAAGTGGTATTATTGCAAAGTGGAGATGTTTAGGAACAAGAGAAACCACGTACATTAGCAGAAGGGGGCTGCTGAGTACTCAGGTGTACAGTGCATAAAAGTCGCCAGCGCTCTGTTGACTCAATAACTGCAGAGTTCCGAACATCCTCTGGCATTAACTCCAGCACAAAGACTGTGCACCTGGAGCTTCAAGGAATGGGCTTCCATGGCCGAGCAGCTGCATGCAAGCCTCATATCACCGCAGTGCAATGCCAAGCATCAGATGCAGTGGTGTAAAGCATGCTGTCACTGGACTCTGAAGCAGTGGAAATGTGTTCTCTGGAATGACGAATCACGCTTCTCTGTCTGGCAGTCTGATGGATGAGTCTGGGTTTGACAGATGCCAGGAGAATGTTATCTATCTGACTGCATTGTGCCAATTGGTTGGTGGAGGAGGGATAATGGTATGGGGTCGTTTTTCATGGCTTGGGCTGGACCCCCTAGTTCCAGTGAAGGGAACTCTTAACTCTTCAGCATACCAAGACATTTTGGACAATTCTATGCTTCCAGCTTTGTGTGGAACAGTTTGGGGAAGGCCCTTTTCTGTTCCAGCATGACTGTGCCACAGTGCGCAAAGCATGGTCCATAAAAGCTTGGTTGGGTAAGTTTGGTGTAGAAGAACTTGACTGGCCTACACAAACCCCTGACCATAACCCTTTGAAACACCTTTGGGATGAACTAGAATGGAGATTGTGAGCCAGGCCTTCACATCCAACATCAGTCCCTGACCTCACAAATGCTCTTCTGGATGAATCGGCAGAAATTCCCAGACACACTCCAAATTCTTGTGGAAAGTCATCCCAGAAGAGCGGCAGCTGCTATAGCTGCAAAGAAGGGACCCACTCTGTATTGATGCCTATGGATTTAGAATATGATGTCATAAAAGTTCCTTCTGGTGTAATGGCCAGGTGTCCCAATACTTTTGTCCATATAGTGCGTCTGCCTCAGGGATTCGTCTGTGTGGACTGCCTCTGTTTGTTCTTGTGGACTGTGTCTGGGTATCTGTCTCTGGTCTTTCTGTACACAGTGCTCTATGCAGTGTAAGTGAAGAAACAGCCAAAGTTTGTTTTTGATGATGGAAAGACAGATGTGAAGAACTATCCGAAATGATGACAAACATGCACGTTATCATTACAGCAGGAACTGCGTTTTTATCTTTCATAAGCAGCTTGCTTTGCCTTACTGGCCATGTGGGGAAATTATTTTCATGTCCTTTTCAGCTGGGTGATGTTTTTTTTTCCCCAGTGGATGTGGCAGCTGGTTCTAAATATGTGGGGTTTCATCTGTGTTGGATTAAGCAGTTGACTTTCGCTGTTCATTAGATTTCATGGAGCAGAAGTTTATTGCTCCCTGCAGTGTTTAATCCGCTTCCCAGAGCCTGGAACAGGTTCAGTTAGTACTCTGCTTAGATGACTGGCTCCCTGCCTGATACGACACGTGTGATTATGTATTTTATACAAAACTCGTATAACGGGAATCAGTCATTTATCCCAGTCCTTGCTGGCAATCTGAGGAGTGACTGGATTGAACTCCTCTGCTCCAGCAGAGCAGAGTCAGCTTGGCACCTTCCGTTCCTAAATACCTTATTAACCACCTAATGTTTGTTTCCAGGTAACTACTGGATTTTCATTACAACTTAAGCCCCTTTGCCTGTCATAACCCTTGATGCAGGGCGTAGTGTTAATGTCTTTGTAATACCGGAGGCTGTCTGAAGACTAGGGTTGACACTTGGGTAGATCTTCCAGATGTATGCTTTGTGACCTTTTGTGTCTCTGCCATCACTCTGATTTCTTAGTTTTTTTAAGGCTAATGCTGCTGTTTGATGGGTAGCCCCTGACTGAAGCTGCCGCGTTTCTTTTTCTTTTTTTTTTTTTTTTTTTGCTGACGCCAATAAATGCCAGGGACTGTGCGGTGAGCCATGCGGCTGCAGCTTTAAGCAGAGCTGAGTCGAAGTTTTGCAGCTTCTCTCTGAAGTATTGTACCTCCACGCTCTTCTAAAGTTCAGTTCTGGGTTCCAAAAATACATCGAAACATAGCGGCATTCATGTTTTTGTAATGGAAGAGGTATTTACAGAAATCTCTGGGTATTTCCTTGAGAGATGTTAGCCTCAGTGTCACTGGCCTGAAGGACTGTGTTGTGGTTCTGCTGTACTGCTGTTGGTATGCAGGGTTTTTTTTTTTTTTTTTAAAGGTTAATGTCTTTTATTAACATTTATAGTATTGTTGCTGTATAAGCTTATCCAAAAGGTCAACCAAATCCATGGCTTCTAAAGAGGTTTGTGGCTCTTGGTTGTACTGTTTCACCTGGGAAGTGGCATAAAATGTAGAGTGAGCTTTTAAGCTCTCTGCTATGTCCTACGTTTAACCTGTCACCCAGTTATCTGGATTTCCAGTTTGTTTTCCCATCCAAAGCCCCTTTACAGTCATTTGGAATTCTTTAAGAAATTCTTTAAAATTTATGGTCATCTGGTAATATGTGTTGTTTTTTTATTCTTTAATTAGAACTGTTTGGCTGTCTTTCAAGAACATTGTTTTTTGTTTTTTGTTTGTATTAACCCATGCTTTTCAAGTCTTTTCTGTGTCAAGCTTCACATTTTGGCTCCTAAGCTTTTAATCTGTTTACAAATGGCTCCCTGATCTCACTTGTAATTCTTTGTAGTTGGTGGAGTTTTTTTTTTTTGAATCATTGTTAATAAATTGTGAAAATGGTTTCACACATCGATCCGCATTGATGCATTGTCCCCATGTCAATCGCAGAATACCTCTTGTGATTTTTGCTGCATGATGTGCAAAGCCCACAGATACAGGCACCACATGTATTGTTAACTGGGGGGGGGGGGGGGGGGTTGTACATGGCTGAAAACAGGCGGTTGATTCTTGGCTGGGCCTGGCCTCTCTCTGTTACTGCTTTTCCTTGTAGTGGTTTGCAGCTGAGCGATTACTGTATGTTGCTAGTCCCCCACTGGCCTATTTATATAATGGCCTACTAGGCCTGTCTATTTTACAGTGCCATGGTTTAGTTAAACACATTCCTTCCTGTATGTACTATATCTGATGCCATACTGTTGCATGCGTCCTTTTTTTGTTCTGAACACAATCTTTTACTTTACATTAATCCGCATTACCAGTTTTGATGTTTGGTATGTGAATTAGATACCTTCCAGAGCTCTGAAATGTTTTGCTTATTTTTAAGACAAGCTCCCTTTGAGATGTACCACCTTGGGTAGGACAAAAAATAATTTTTTTTCTGCATGGTGTGTCATCCTGATTCTACTTTTATGCCTTTCAACAGGCTACGGGAGGTCTCTGAGAAGCTCAATAAATACAATTGTACTAGGTGAGTCATACACTCTTTACTAAGCACATGTCAAAAGTTCATGCAGGTTTTAATATCGAAGGGTTGGGATTAGTGCTGAGCTTTACGGTTTGTTCCAGGTGATTGAACATAACATCTCATCACTTAGAGCTACAGGCAAATTGTGTTTGGTTTCCAGGCATGTTTCTGGTGTGTTCTGAGTAATGCTACTCTTTTACCATACTTGCGCAGGTTTTCATAATTACATTTAATCCGTCGGCTTATGTTTCCTAAAATGACAATTATTATTCTCCTGTTGTGCCCCAGTCACCCTCCTCTGAGTGTGTTGGAACAGGCCATCATAAAACAGTGTGTTGTTGGTCCAAACCATGCTGCTTTTCTCCTAGAGGTAACATTTCAAGCTTTTCTTATTCAGTTGCCCATTTAAATTTGCCTGTGTTATTAAAAATAACCAAATATAAGCCTCACCCGATTGCTCAAATATTTACTCATAAAATGATCCCTGAAACAGTATGCTGGCTTGAACGCTTTCTGATGACATTTAATTTTGAATCGTATCCTGTCGATGTGAAAGGCTTTGCCTGAGTGACAGGTAAAGGACAGAAGCTGGGAAACAGGTGTTGACTTCTTTTCTCGTTTCAGGATGGCCGTGTCTGTAGGATTGGCTTTGCCGTACAGCCTGATCGACTGGAGTTGGGCAAACCAGATGGAAACGATGGGTGAGCCATTCCGCTTATGGGAGAAGTACGGCAGTGCTATAGCTCTTTCTCAGTTGCCACAATTCTATCATTTTGTGATTCAAGGCAACTTCCCTCACTGTGTTACTTCTTGAAATTAAATTGCATGCTCCCCTTCATTTTAGTTATGAAAGTCAGAGCGACTGTCAGGCTGCATAAGCTGCAAAATACTCTGATTACGAGAGAGATGTTAGCATTCATTAAGACTCTGTACGAAAAGCAGTCGCTTGTTTAATTTTGCAGTCAGACGTAAAGCATCAGGATCTCTGAGGGCTGTAGGAGTGCATGAACGTGAAGGAATCACCTGGCTGGAATCCAGGCTGGAACACCTGCATGCTAATGCTCTTTAGCAGTGACAGCAGCTCACAACCAAATGGGCAGTGCTGTCAGAAGCCATGACAGTGAAATGAGCCTGCAGTATCTCCCTGGAGCAGAGGCTAATGGTGATTTAGGGTGTGTTCATGGTATCCTAGCATTTTCATGAACCAGTAAATACCGGTTTTCTGACAGGCGCTGCGAAACAAGATGCATCTTTACAAGGGGAATTACATGCACGCCTGTTTTTTTCACACATAATTATACATCTCCAGCAGTCGGCTGCATTGTGTGTCGATTTAGTGTCTGTGGTGTAAGAAAGCACAGGGCGTATAAGGGTACACTGACAGAGACGGCCCTAAGCAAGCTCCGAAAACCCCAGTGAGGTTTATCTCAAAGCAACCTCAGTACTTAAGAACCGTGTCTACACTTGTAATGTAATGTTGGTCTGAGTCTGATTATTATGAAAACAGTGATGATGGTTAATATGGTAAAAGTCTAGCTTGACTGTGTGTCATTTGTGGGTGCGTGGGCATTTGGGATGAGATGTGTAGCAAAGCTGGGTCACTTCTCCCTTTGCACTAAACTAAATGGGAGAAAAGCTTGGATTTCATTTAGGAGGCCTGCTCTGTACCTCCGACCTCCTCCAGAGTACTGGGATAATAGGAGCTGTGCTCAGCCTGCCCTCACATCCTCTGAATAGAAGGTGGGAATGTTGTGGACAGCTGAAAGGTACAGAAATGGAAGCGGCCAAAGTGGACGGTGTTTTTTTTCTGGTGCTGGGCTTGGCGGGGAGACTATAGTTAGTCAGGTGGAATGGCGCTCGCTCTCAGCCTGGCCCTGCACATGCCGTGTCTCAGCACGGAATGGTTAAAATGCTCAGATTAGCCACCAATGAAGAATGTCCACCCTATATATACCCATATATACCCAAATATAAATGATTTGCTATTTATTTAATGGAAAATCCTTCTGTAATTGTTTTTTACAAAATGGTACTAAAAGGATCTGACCAAGCACTTCACACAGGCAAAATTCACAATTCTGTTGATTTTTCACTGCTTTTTAAATGTTTCCCAAACAGATGACTAATGGTGCACTAAATAACCGTCACCCGTAAAACTGCGGCCTGATTTAGTGGCGCACCAGGTCTTTCAGTTTGTTTCTAATTATCGCACCTCCTGCGCAAAGCCACGTGACGCTGGCATCGAGGGCGAGACGTGAGACCCGTTCAACTGGACCCCGTAGGTGGGAGGACGAGGTTCGGAGGGGTCTCCTCCGCTTCCCGAGGGTGTTGCCCAGGCCAGTTGACACCATGTACGCCCAAGGGCTTCGCTAGTTAGGACCTCCAGCTTGTTCTCACCGATCCCGCGCTGGACTGCACGCTTGTAACCAATCTCCCGTCTTCTGTTTTCAGCTCAAAGTTGAGCAGTGGTTCCGGGGCAGTGAGGAGCTCCAGGCCAGGCAGGACTAGTGGTTCACCCTGGTTCCTTTCGAGTTCTGACACACTGGGAAGGCTGGCAGGGAACACCCTCGGGTAAGTTTTGGCAGGGCTGCCGATAACGTAGCATTGTGGTCAAGGCCGCTGCCCTAACATGACCCAGGCTGTTTCTGTCTCACATTACCACCCCATGCTTTTGGTTGTGGATGTTAAAGTGTACTGGGCTGATATTCATCTGGAATAAAAGTCCTGGGTTTGGTACTGGAGGCTTGACCCTTGACCTGGAATAACATGCATGGGGTTGAGGTTAACCCTCAAGCTGCAGAGTGATATACAGGAATGCAGCTGGGTGTTTTAAATAAGCTGCCTTGAAGACTCATTCATTTTTCATAACCAGTTATCCAGTATAGCAGCGAACCATGAGCCTATCCCAAGCCGCACCGAGCACATTAATGTCTGACTTCCTCTTTGCCGCCTGCTATGTTTGGTTCGGTGGTTTATGCTCTTTAAGGGGGTGTGAAGCGTGGAGGGGGGGGTCATCCTCAGTGACCGCTGGGCTTAACCTGCATCAGGAGTCGCTGGAGCTCTGGTGTGAATGGAGGAGGAGCCGGCGGTGCCATCGCAGGCGGCGGTAGCGGAGGCGGGGCGAGCGGGGGAGGCGTCGCAGGGGGCGGCTCCTCGGGCAGGTCGGCGGCAGCGACGGCGCGGGATTCCCGCAGGCAGACCCGGGTGATCCGCACGGGCAGGGACCGCGGCTCCAGCCTGCTGGGCGGTCAGCCCCAGCCCGTCATCCCGGCCTCCGTCATCCCAGAGGAGCTCATCTCTCAGGTGGGCGCCGGCAGAAGCGCGCAAGCGCGACCCGGCTGGCGACGTGAGGCACGCCTTCTAAAAACCGGCCATCGCGCAGGCCCAGGTCGTCCTGCAGGGGAAGTCCAGGAGCGTCATCATCCGCGAGCTGCAGCGCACCAACCTCGACGTCAACCTGGCCGTCAACAACCTGCTGAGCAGAGACGACGAGGACGGCGACGACGGTGACGACACCGCCAGCGAATCCTACCTCCCCGGAGGTGAGCGTGGCCTCATCCCCGCTGATCTCCCCAAGTCTCTCTGCGGGGCTAAAATATCCTGTAGGCTTAAGCTTTTTTTTTTTTTAAATAAAGGTTTCCTTTTACTTTTCACGCCGCCGTGTGTGATATAAAATGCTATATGTCAACAGTGTTTGCGTTCTGAATTTGTCTTTATTTTTACCATGCAGAGGACCTGATGTCTCTCCTGGACCCTGACATTCACTCCGCACACCCCAGCGTCATCATCGACGCAGACGCCATGTTCTCCGAGGACATCAGCTACTTTGGATACCCCTCCTTCCGGCGCTCCTCCTTGTCCCGGCTGGGCTCCTCGCGAGGTACCATTTCTCATCTGCCTTGCTGTACATGAAGCAGGGTTTGTGGGATCAGGGTGGCAAACCTCTGGTATTTCTCTGAGACAAAACAGACTAGATATTTCCTAACCCCCCTCCCCCTCCTCCAATTTCCTACCTGCTCTGTCAAAACTGCTTATGTGTGTTATCCATCAAGGCGAACTGTTCGCTCTCCCCAGCTGTGCAAGCAGACTGTGTGCTGGGGGGGATGGGGGGGGGGGCAGGCCTGCTAGAGGCCTGCTCTGGAGAAGGGGTTGCAGTGATGTAGACTGGGCATTTGAGGCTGCTGTTTGATGTTGTTGTGTTTAATGAAGGCAGGGGGGGTTCTGTCCAGAGAGTGGCTTACTCGTATCCCACTGGTGTGACCCCCCCACTGCATACCAGTTTTCCTTCTTCCCCTAGAGCGCGACTCCGAACTGCTGCGTGAGCGCGAGTCCGTGCTGAGGCTGCGTGAGCGGAGGTGGCTGGACAGCGCCTCCTTCGACGCCGACCGCGGCTCCACCAGCAGGGAGTGCGAGGCCGGCCCGGACAAGAAGGGCGTCCCCACGCAGAGCCCCGTCTCCCTGGGCGAGGACCTCCAGTGGTGGCCTGACAAGGTTGGTCTGCCAGCTCACTCCCCCTTAGCCGTTTGCTCCTCTTGGATTATGCAGGAGAAACATGAGATCTTTCGCTGCCTCGCTCCCTAAACAATGGCGCTATCGGGGTGACTTATTAAAATGTCAGAAGTAGAGAAGTGTTGCGAGCTTGGGTCTGTTTTCGGCCTGGCTGCCGTTGTAAGGGATTAGAAAGTCTACCACCTTCACGTCTAGTGGTCTTACTGACAGAAGTGGGAGACGCCCTCTGAGAGAGAGAGAGGTTCTCTTGCTTCGGGGAGTGTTGCCTCTGCTCTTATTGAGACACAGGAGGATTGTGAAAGGTGAGGCTCTTTAAACTGTCCCCTCAGCTGATCTCTTGGACACTTGAAGGCGACAGCTGGGCGCTGGGTTGCTTGGCAGAGCCTGGGAATTCTCTGCTGTTGACATGGCCCGCTGGCGCTAGCTCTGGGGAGGGCATAGCAGTGAGGAGCGGGGCCTCGCCCTTACGGGGCTCATCTCAGAGAGACGGCACCATTCTGGGTGATTAATTCACAGCCTTTGCCTGATCGGCAGTTGATGTACGGATTGCTGACTTGAGCATATATGTTTTTGGATCCCGTTCTGTTCCTCCTACAGGACGGTACCCGGTTCATGAGCATCGGGGGACTACATTCGGAGCTGGTGGCAGTCAGCTGCAAAGGAGAGCTCTACCAGTGGAGGTGGGCTGAACCAGAACCCTACAGGAACTCGCAGGTAAGGCCAAGAAAATGTACCTATGGAGTTCATAATGTTCATGGGTAAAAATTCACGCTAGGGTCAGATATGGCTGTTAATTTTATTCCTTCACTGCTGCCCAGAATCCTTCACTTCACCACCCCCGAACTTCCTTCCTGGGCCTGACTAATGAGAAGATCACCTTCCTGGCAGCCAACAGCATCAGAGCTACAGTAGCCACAGAGTCCAACAAGGTCAGTGAAGAAGTTCATTCTGGAGGCTAAATGAAAGTAGCTAGTCAGTTTGATTCAGCACTCCTGCCCCATGACCAGATCTACTTGTGTATTTAATATTCATTTTGCCCAGATATCTAGATGAAGTTGGGAGCTGTAAGGAACTTTGCTGGTGTTTGAAGAGAAGCTCTGCTTCAGATTTCCAAGCTTCAAGGCTGTTCTGTCATTGACCTGTAGGTGGCGACCTGGGTGGACGACACACTGAGCACGGTGGGCTCGAAGCTGGAGCACAGCGCCCAGGCCTTCACAGAGCTGCAGGGCGAGCACATCCTGTCGCTGCATTGCTGCGCTCTGTACACCTGTGTCCAGCTAGAGCACAGCCTCTTCTGGTGGTGAGCGAGCGAGCGGCTCAGCGTCTCTCCATGGCGACAGTTGTCATGGGCACTGTCTCCAGAGCCTTTCGTGGCTGCAGCAGCTGAACCTGAAAGTTTCAGAACCTGAAAGTTTCAGGATCGTGCCCGTCTTCTTTCAGGGGCGTGGTGCCATTTAGCCAGCGGAAGAAGATGCTGGAGAAGGCCAGAGCCAAGAACAAGAAGCCCAAGTCGGGCGCCGGCATGTCGTCTGTTCCAAACATTTCTGTGGGGACCCAGGTACCTGCTGTCGTACTGAACGCGGCTCTCCTGCTCAGCGCATCGGAGGACACGAGGGATCTCAGTCTGTCTGGTTTCTCAGGTGTGCCTGAGGAACAACCCCCTGTACCACGCCGGCACCGTGGCCTTTTCCGTCAGCAGCGGCGTCCCCAGAGTGGGCGTCCTCCTCGAGTCCGTGTGGAACATGAATGACAGCTGCCGGTTCCAGCTTCGCTCCCCGGAGAGCCGTAGGAACATGGAGAAGAGCAGCAAGACCCAGGAGGCTAAGTGAGACTGGGAGGGGGGCGGGGATGTTATCGGAAGCAGCGTCGTGTCGGGTAACTCGGGCCTGGGATAGCTCCTTCTCGGGGACTTCCTGAGCTCACCCACCTTTCTGCCGGCAGGGCGGAGAGCAAACTGGACTTGCTGAAGACTGAGATGGGCCCCCCCCCATCTCCGGCCTCCACGTGTAGTGACACGTCGTCCATCGCAAGCAGCGCCTCCCTTCCCTACAGTACGTCAGCTGTGGAGCATATGCTCTGGGCTTCAGCGGTTAGGGTTAGCGGCCTGCTCCTGGTGTCAGAGTAATGCTAGTGACAGGAAGCAGTGGGATCATGGCAGGCCTGATGGATGCCTGAGAGCGTGCGTGCGTGCGTGCGTGCGTGCGTGTGCGCAGGGCCCCGTGTGCCGGGAGCGTAAGTCCGTGGAGCGCCGCGTTGCGGCCGTGCGTCTGAAAGTAACCTTACAGCTGTGTGCTGTGCCGCAGAGCGACGGCGTTCTACACCTGCCCCAAAAGAGGAGGAAAAACTAAACGAAGAGCAGTGGCCTCTTTGTGAAGTGGTCTTTGTGGAAGATGTTAAAAACGTTCCAGTGGGAAAGGTGGGTAGGGCAGCACCGCTGAGCCGACTTGCTTACGGGGGAAGATGGACTCTTCATTCATTCCTTATTGTAAAATTTCCAGCCTGTTTTATTTTCTTTTCTTGATTGTACCTGCTGTGCAGCCAAGGTCCAACAGAATAGATAATGGCCTTAACAACTCCTGTGTAGGCTTTGTTTGAATTTGCAGGCTTATGTCTTAAGATGATTACATGTTTTTGTACTTATTTAAAACTTTTTTTTAAAAAAACCAATTATATGATCTATTTATTCATGTGTGGATGAATAATAGCTGTAATCATAGAAATGTGAACTTATGTAAATGTTTAAGCAGAATGTATAGTTGATGCCCAAGTGCTGGAAAATCCAATATGGTGGACCTGAGCTGTCCTTAAGGCTGATGTTTTCCTTCAGAGTTGATTTAAATATGCTCAGTGTCTACCATATTCTTTGCTTTTGGACCTCAGTAATGTAATGTATTTATATTAGCTATTGCAAAGACCTGTAGAATAGGCTGTTCATTTGTATAATTAATACAGCTTATTTTCAGCTAAAATCTAATGTATTGTTGATGGAAATGTGCCCTGTTTCTCTTGTCTGACCTGTGCTGTGTGTGTGTGATGTGCGTTTTTGATGATACAACATTTGCACCAGTTCTCTCTTTTGAACTCAAGGTGCTAAAAGTCGATGGTGCGTATGTTGCTGTGAAATTTCCAGGGACGTCGAGCAGCGTGAGCAGCCAGAGCGCAGCTCCCTCTGACTCTGATCCGTCCTCACTGCTGCAGGACTGTAGGCTCCTCAGAATAGATGAGCTTCAGGTACCGGCTGCGACGGGGAACCCGCACACGCCTCATATAGGCTAAACGCAGTCTAAGGAGCTCTCTGTGCCCGTACGCTTCTGTCACGGGTTTCAGTAACTGGAGGAGGAAATTAATGATTTTGCACAGTGAGAGTCACTGTAAGATTAGACAATTTCCACATGTCGTATTCTGATCACCTTATACTTCTTATAGATGCGACTATCAGACCCATTCAGTTTTTCGTTTAGGTTCCAGGAATAAATTATCTTAGAGTTTTGCGTGTTCAGTTAGGATGTTGAATCTGGCTTGACTGAGGCACCTTTCTGCCGCTAATGTCTGCATTTGTTCTCTGCGTTCCCACAGATTGTAAAAACTGGTGGAACTCCAAAAGTTCCCGATTGCTTCCAGCGCACACCTAAAAAACTTAGTATCCCAGAAAAAGCTGAAATCCTGGCTGTAAACGCGGACTCCAAAGGTACAGTGCGCCAGGGGTTCCGCAGCCAGCGTCTGGCCCGGCGAGTCTCTGCCGGCGTGGGAAACTCAGCCTGTGTTTCTCCCAGGGGTTCACGCCGTGCTGAAGACGGGCAGCTGGGTGCGTTACTGTGTCTTTGATCTGGCCACAGGCAAGGCCGAGCAAGAGCACAGCTTCCCCACCAGCAGCGTGGCCTTCCTGGGCCAGAATGAGCGTAACGTGGCCATCTTCGCCGCAGGCCAGGTGAGCGTTGGCAGCAATGCATTATGGGTAGGAATGCTGTGCCCTGTCCTGCCTCCGATGGGTTGAACTCACTTCCTGTTTACTTTGAGCAATTAAACAGCACATTGTAAATCATGGCCTCTGTGCTTTGAAATCACTTGTCATGAAGTGACGCCCATAGAAACCGCTTATCTGTCAGATGTGCGTTCTTGACTGTGGCTCGTCTCCCAGGAGTCACCCATTGTCCTGCGGGACGGTAATGGAACGATCTACCCCATGGCAAAGGACTGTACAGGGGGCATCCGAGACCCTGACTGGTTGGATTTACCACCAATCGTTAGTTTGGCCATGGGGGTGCATTCCTTATCTAACGTCCCTGCCAACTCCACCGTCAAGAAGAAAGCCGCTGTCATCGTTATGGTTGTTGAGGTAACTTCCTTTGGCCTGGACCAGGCCCCGGTCCTTGGGGACGCCCAGACAGTGCATGTGGTTCTGGGAGTATAAATGTGGACTGTGGTGGGGAACTGGGAGGGAGCAAATAGATGGACTGTTTGGGGGTCCACGAGAAACGCTGGCCTAGTCGCAACTCAAATACATCTCACTGGTTAATCCCATGGTATTTTTATGATTCCTTAGTTTTTTTTAACTCACAATTTCTTACATGCTGTGAATGTCACGTTTTCAGGGTCCTAGAATTGCATCGATTTGGCTCAATGAATCTGCCAAAAAAAAACTGATTTATTAATTTCTATTGATTTTGCTCAGCTTGCAATTTACTGCAGTGCTGTATGTTCCTGTACTGCAGTGCTGTATGTTCCTGACCGCTTGCACGTCTGTGTTTGCAGAGGCAGGCGATAATGCAGCATATCCTCCGCTGTGACTATGAGGCGTGCCGGCAGTACCTCTGCAACCTCGAGCAAGGTCCCCACGCTCTGGCCGCCCTTTTGGGCCACCGCTGCGACGGAAACCGCAACGTGCTGCACACCTGCGTGTCTGCCTGCTTTCCCGTCAGCAACAAGGAGACCAAGGAGGAGGAAGGTGTGCTGGGGTCAGCGGTCACAGTCCCATGCAGAGCCAGGACTGGGAGACGGAACAGAGACCGTAAGGCTTCAAGGTGGAGTGTGACGCCTGTCCCGTGCATTTCAGAAGCAGAGCGGTCAGAGCGGAACACGTACGCGGAGCGGCTGTCTGCCGTGGAGGCTATAGCAAACGCCATTTCCGTGGTGTCCAGCAACAGCTCTGGAAACAGGCCAGGCTCCTCGGGTACCAGGGGGTGAGTAGCACGGCCAGCTGGTGGCCAACATGCTGGTGTTCTGTGAGCCAGGCTGGAAACCTTTTATATTTCAAATCGGAGACATTTTTGCCCTGCACGCATTTTTGCTGTCGTTAGCCTGCGGCTGCGAGAGATGATGAGGCGTTCCCTCCGGGCCACCGGCCTGAGCCGTCACGAATCGGGCCCATCCTCCAGTGATCACCAGGACCCCACTTCCCCACCCATCGCGCCGCCAAGCTGGGTGCCAGACCCGCCGCCCATGGACCCAGGTTTGTCCTCCTCCTGTCTCTGAGGCAGCTGATTTACTCTGTGATTTAATCGGTGGTTTCAGTGATCTCAGCCTGGTCTTTTTTTCTCCAGACGGTGATATCGACTTCATCTTGGCCCCCGCGGTGGGCTCGCTCACTGCCGCTTCGGCCGGCCCGGGGCCGGTGCCCAGCACCTCCACCGTACCAGGTGGGTATAGGTTCAGTAATCCCCTCAGTTATGCTTATTACACGTTGTAAGTTTTAAGGTGAGCTTTTGGTTAAAATGGAGGTTTTTCCTACCCAGCAGGCCCATCGGAGCCCACGGTGCTCGAGACAAGAGACCGCAAGGCCAACTCCCATCTGATCCTGAAGATGATGTGTGACAGTAGCGTCCTTCGTCCGTACATCCGCGAGCTGCTCTCCGCCAAGTACGCCATTTTCTGTTCAGGGATCTTCCTGCAGGAGTTACTGTTTTGTTTTATGGGATTCTGCCACGACCTCCCCTGATGATGATGTAATAAATGCGTGTTCTTCATAAATGTTTATACCTAATAATTTATAACTATGGATTAAATGTACATTCATAAGCAGGCTCTGTTGTTTGCCTTTACTGTTAGCTACAAAAACATTAGCTATTTTTTGTTTTGCTCTAAAGTAAATAGCTCCTTTATCCAGTGCAATTTAAATTCACATTTTCACACTTTAATAAGCTGTGGTCATGTCTTCTCTCGGGGATTTCTGTTTAAACAGTGTCTGCACTTGTTGTCAATATTTGAACCTGTAACCTCCTGCTCACTCGTCCCAGTCCTCAACCACGTTGCCATCTGCTGCCCTAATGAGGACGCTGCCTTGTCCATACAGTCAGCAGTCTGCTTCTCCTGGCTTAACAGGGATGCGCGTGGGATGACCCCGTTCATGCTGGCGGTCAGTGGGAGAGCATACCCGGCAGCCATCACCATCCTGGAAGCCGCTCAGAAGATAGCCAAAGGTGGGGCCCCCCTTCTAAATGCGTAAATGGAAGCCTGTTGCTTCAGGTTTGTTGCGTGAACCGGGAGGGAGCAAAAACGTGGACCGGCTACGAGTCCCCGAGGACCGGATTGGGAAACGCTGGTTTAGCAGGCTGGGGAGCTACTGGTTCAAGCCGAAGCACAACTCCCAGCGGTACAGTCGTCTTTAGACGGGACCTGTTATACTTTATCAGTTCCTCCACTGACCTGCAGGGGACCCTGGTATCGGCGAGGAGGAGGACGCAGACGCTGTGTTTATGGAAATGATCTGCCCCCCGGGGACCAACCCGGACGACTCTCCGCTCTACGTGCTCTGCTGCAACGACACCTGCAGCTTCACCTGGACCGGGGCAGAGCACATCAACCAGGTGGGTGGCCGGGACGCCCCAGTTCGGGTGACGGGTTCGGAATCCAGCTCACCAGGTCCTCCTTCCTGTGGTTTTCAGGACATCTTCGAATGCCGGACCTGCGGCCTGCTGGAGTCCCTCTGCTGCTGCACGGAGTGTGCCAGAGTCTGCCACAAGGGGCACGACTGCAAGTAAGCCAGTGGCAGCCAGCTGGACGGTAGCACGCTGGGTTTAATCTGGATACGCGTGACCCTGTAACAGTTGTCAGCCTGGTTTATAAATAAAAATAATTTCCAAGGTGATGTATTTAGCCTGTAATGTTAACGAACACCAGGCATTCAGTTTGGGTTAGGGTTCTTAGTTCTTTTTCCAATTCCCCATGTTCACAGGCTCAAGAGAACGTCCCCCACTGCCTACTGTGACTGCTGGGAGAAGTGCAAATGCAGGACCCTGATCTCCGGGCAGAAGGCCGCTCGCCTGGACCTGCTGTACCGGCTGCTCACAGCCACCAAACTGGTCACCATGCCCAACAGCAGGTGAGCGCTCGGGCTCAGGTGGGCGTCTGCTGTGCTCCCAGCATCACTGTCCTCATATAACCATTTCAGGTCTTTGTTTCTTCTCCGTCCATTGGAGTTGGTGCCCTTTAACACTACAGCCTGCTAGGGAATATTTTAGGGAGGGGAGACCCTTCATCAGAGCTATGTGGGGTGATGGACCGCACTTCCCCTGTCTGGTCACAGGGGGGAGCACATCCTGCTATTTTTGGTCCAGACGGTGGCTAGGCAGAGCGTGGAGCACTGTCAGTACCGGCCTCCGCGGATCCGTGAAGACAGGAATCGCAAGACCGCCAGTGCAGAAGGTGTGTGTTCGAGGCTATTTCTTCAAACGCTATCACTGTTTAAACACTGATGTAATGCAGACTGACAGTAGAGTAACATCATAGTGACCCCCCATCTCCGCAGATTCGGACATGCCGGACCATGACCTGGAGCCCCCGCGATTTGCCCAGCTAGCCCTGGAGCGCGTCCTGCAGGACTGGAACGCTCTCCGATCCATGGTCCTGTTCGGCTCCCAGGACAACAAGGACCCGTGAGTTACTGGTCGTCTCGTGGCCCTCAGATGGGCTTTGAGTTAGTGCTCAAATTGCAACAAGAGTTCAACTGGCCATGTAAAGTTCTATGAGCTACGGAGCTGTTTAGTCTTGCTCCGTTTCCTGTTGTGAATGATGATTGAGGGCTAGTTACCGTTAAAACTCGGGTGTGTGTTCCCAAAGGAAATGACAGTAGGATCCTCACGTAGCATCCCCTTACCTGTCCCTGACCCAGGCTGAGCGCCAGCAGCCGCATCGCCCACCTCCTCCCCGAGGAGCAGGTTCACCTCCGGCAGCAAAGTGGAGCCATTCGGCTGGACTGTTTCACCCACTGCCTCATCGTCAAGTGCGCACCTGACATCACGGTAAGCTCAGCGCCTCTGTCCGTCGCCGGTGTGGCGATTTGGCAACGGAGCCCGTTAAGGTCAGAGGTTAGCCACACAGAATTGTGCTGATATGCTATTACGTTATGCCTACTTTATGCTCTCCAGTTCATCGATACCCTTTTGGGCACACTGGTGAAGGAGCTGCAGAACCGGTACACGGCGGGCCGCTGGGAGGAGGCTGTCACTGTCACCACCAGATTCCTGCGCTCCGTGGCCCGAGTCTTCGTCATCCTCAGCGTGGAGATGGCCTCTTCCAAGAAAAAGAAGTACGTCTCTGTGTTCAGATGTCCTGAAGCAGCCTCATTTCCATTCGTAGAAAGTAGTATCTTGGAGAACAGCGACTCCTTTTCTAGGATCTAGGATCTCCCATAATAAGCAGATTGCTCCATGATGTCGATGGCTGCAGGTTCTGATTGGATCATCCTTGTCTGATATGTGTCGCCGCAGCAACTTCGTCCCCCAGCCCATTGGCAAGTGCCGGCGCGTCTTCCAGGCGCTGCTGCCATACGCCGTGGAGGAGCTGTGCCACGTGGCCGAATCGCTGATCGCGCCGGTGCGCATGGGCGTGGCCCGGCCCACAGCGCCCTTCAGCCTGGCCAGCACCAGCATCGACGCTGTGCAGGGCAGCGAGGACCTCTTCTGCGTGGAGCCACTGCCGCCGCGGCCCTCAGCGGAACAGCCCAGCAGGTGAGGCGGGCGCGGGGTGCGGAACCTCCATGTGGCACCTGACTATCGCAGGCTGAGCTTGTGCGTCCTACAGAGATCGGGAATTTAACAGCGTGGTCCAGCTTGGCCCTGTTCTCCTACTACCAGGGCTAAATACACTGTAAAATAATCATTCGCTGCCCTCATGTGGTCTTGTCCGTTAAAATAGACTAGCCTCGTGCTGTCGATTTTAGCCTGGTATCCAGACTCGGGTGGAGTTTTTGACTGCGGTGCTTGTGGTAACCTTGGCGACTTTGCGCGTTCCAGCTCGAGTCAAGCTGCGTCCTCGTATGTCGCACGGAACCCGCAGCCCCGGCGGAGCAACCAGCCGCAGCCGGCACGTGGGAGAGACGAGGAGACGGAGGACATTGTGTCTGCGGACGTGGAGGAGGTGTGTGGGCCAAACTCAGTCACGGTTCACTTTAGAGTGCGGAGGTTTCCTGGTGCCTGGGAGTCGGCACTTCAGCTCTGCCTTCTCCTTAGGTGGAGGTGGTTGAGGGTGTGGCTGTGGAGATGGATCACCATGACGACCAGGAAGAGCAGGGAGAGGAGAATGTGGAAGCGGAGGGGCAGCATGACGAGCATGACGAGGACGGTAAGGGCCCAGGGTTCTGTGGGAGGCTGCCGGTCGCCGTGGCGATACCCCCATCCCAATCCAGACAAAGGTTCCACCCCTCCTGTCCTGCATCCGCAGGCAGCGACATGGAGCTGGACTTATTAGCAGCTGCAGAGACCGAGAGCGACAGCGAGAGTAACCACAGCAACCAGGACAACGCCAGTGGACGGAGGAGCGTGGTCACTGCTGCCACTGCGGGCTCCGAAGCCGGTACCTGGACTTCAAATGCACTGGAATATTTTGTGGTCTTTGCCTTGAATGCAGAGGCTTACGCTGTGGGCTTTCCGTGACGCAGCCATCGCAGCGTTTCATTTTTTATTTTTAAACCCCCCACCCAAAGGTGCCAGCAGTGTCCCAGCGTTCTTCTCCGAGGATGACTCTCAGTCCAACGACTCGAGCGACTCTGACAGCAGCAGCAGCCAGAGTGACGACGTGGAGCAGGAGACCTACCTGGTGGACGAGCCGCTGGAGCGGACGGCGGGCGCCGCGGGCGCGAACGGGGCCGCC
>JAODLC010000140.1:10203334-10231782 GCA_026781145.1 Hippopotamyrus pictus
CTGGGCCAGGCAAATATCAACTTCTCAGTACACATCAGGTATCCTACTATATAGAAAAAGTGACATTGTCCTGGCCCGGTGGCGGACAACAACCGTAAGGTATCTACAATGGCATGGAAGTAAATTGGAATACGTGAGTAGTAAAAAGTGAATTATAGAACACTATAATATTAATTCTTGTTAGTAAAAAATATTATTACTAGTAGGAATTGCATTGTGGATGTTTTGAATTTATACTGCATTTTTACTAGTAAGAATGTTATTTCTACTAGTAAATATTAAGTTGTGACGAGTAAGCCTTATACTAATAAAAGACAATCACGCTGAGCCATTTTTCCGGAGGCTGGACAGCACACCGGCGCGTAGAAGCCGGGAAGTCCCTCACCATCCCGCGAGCCTTCCCAGGATTCCCCCGTCGCGACTACCCCCGCCCCCCCAGCACTCCGCGGCGCTCCCCGCCCTGCCATTTTAATGGTGACGTTGCATTAATCGTGAGCCTGCACTCAGAGTCGGTTTCCTTATCAGAGCCCCTTTTTGACTATATTTATGCGCTGGACTTTGCAACACTCCGATTAGAGACGAGCTTATTTTATTTTGCCACAGTGTATATATATATATATATATATCTATATTTATAAAATCATTGTCGCAACCCTTTCAAGTTGGATTTTTCCCGTCTCATCTCTGTGCGGGCCCGTTCGAGATATCAGCACCGAGACGAGCCCGGGTGTCTTTCTTTCCGGTTTCCCCGGGTACGCATTTTAATATTGCTGTTTAACGTTCATCCGCACACTGGGGACGATGCTGTCAGGCTGACTGTCCCCTCCCTCCCTCGCCCGCCCTCTTCACTTCGCCTCCTACTGCTTTCCTCGCCCACAGCGTCGATCGTGCTGCTGTACTAGTCTGTGTCTGTCACTCGCGGTGCGAAAATGGCAGCGAGTTGGCAGGACGTGGCGACCGAGTGGGGCGAAGTGGTGTCGGATCATGTGAGGGAGCTCCTCTCCTCCGGCCTGGGCCTGCTGCGCTCCCGGCTGGGTGTGGATCTGGGTCTGAAGCCCGAGCTTTATCCGACATGGGCCATCCTCGTCGCGGCGCTGGTCGGGCCGCTGGCCTTGGCGCTGCTCTGGGCCGCAGTCTGCGGCGCTGTCCTCGGCGCAAAGAGGCGGCCGGGCGGAACCGGCGTGGAGGCGAGCCCCGACAGCACCAAGGCCCTTGCGGCCAAGGCTGTGAAAACTGACGAGCAGCAGAAGAAGAGGAGCCGAAAGAAGCCCGCTGATAAGGTGAGGCGGGCGGCCTGAGAGCCGAGCTGCTGTCCAGCACAGGGTGCTTTCGCTCCCAGTGACACGTAGCCAGTTAAGCTACCTCACGTTGTGCAGACGGATTAGTAATATGGAGTGCCGTTTATCGAAATATTCTCATTCTCGATTTATATTCTTCTCTAACATCTTAAATTGTATGCGGCTTATATGTACATATTTCAGAAATTTCGATCTAGAAAAGCACTCGTGGCGTGTATATCTTCTAATGTCGGCTGGCCTGTGATCGACAATGAAAGGAATCGTTTTAAAATGTCGATCAGGAATATATGGGCCGGTTCGGTTCGATGGCTTAGAAATTGGTTTAATATTTAAGCTCGCTTCCACAAACCCAGAAAAAAGACCGGTAGTCAGCCTGCGTTTAACGCGAACCGGGCTGCTAGTACGGTTCACCGCGTAGCCCTAAGCTAGCTGGCCTGTAGCTCGTCTCTAGCAGTTACTCCGTTGTGTCCATAACCAGTCACCATGCCAGTAAACGGTTCGTAAAGACCCGTAATAGAAGGTATCCTCAGGAAGAGGGATCAGAGCTGAACCGGTACCAGCTGCCAAGTAGAGCAGCTAGCGAACTGGCGCATGAAAGGCGGCGCCGATTTCACGGCTTTATTTTTTAGAACCTTATTTGTTCTTCTTTTCCATATCTAAAATTTGGTCGGCCAAAGATCACGTTAGGCATTGTCGTGGCAAGGGGTGTTTGCCAAGCTGGCCACTTTTTTGCCTTTTATTGAGCAGCTAGGTTGCGACGGGGATGTCTGTCACAAGAAGGGGGTGGCTGCGGTTTCCGTATTTCCCCCAAGGTGCGGACGTTTATGTCTGTGTTGTAAATCAAATTATGTTCTTCTGAAGTTCTTCTCATGTTACTGAACTCATGACGTGATTTTGCATGGCGCGCTTATCGGTACGATTTACACCTAACGATGATTTGTAGTGCCTGCCGAAATGGTTGGTTATGGTTGGTAGTACTTCTGACGTCCATGACCTGTAATTGCCCTACCGCTCAGAAACCACAGCCAAACGGCCGAACAGTGACAGAGCTGCAAGAGGAAGTCAAAGATGCAGAGGAAAACCTGAAGGTGACAGTGGAAGTTAAGACTGAGAAGGTTTGTGAGCGTTTAAAATGGCATGTTAACCTAATGGGGAAACTAGGGAAAATGACCACTTCTTAACAAAGACTTTGAGCTTACAGTGTATCTGTGCCTCCAAAATGAGGTTCCTATTCCACTTCTGTAAAACTGCAGAAGTTATTCTCATGGACTAACCAGAGATTGATGTGACCTGAAAATAAGGTATTGTGTAGCTTGCTGCGGTCATTTCATTTTAGACCGTGACATTTTATATTGAAGAGTATCCCAGAAGCATGCTCCCTTGCTCTGAGGCATGCTGATGGAATAGACTGAGCAGCTTCACACTGTATAGGTTTGTGGGGTTCCCTGGGGTCCCTAAAATAACAGTGATTTGGAAGAGCTGCTGGACAGTGTCATGTTGCCTTCTGAACATGCAAATGCAGCTGGTACTTTGCCCTTAGGGGATGTGTGAGTGGGGGGGAGGGCTTCTGATGGTTTTTCCCATATGGTAGCAGCTGTAGTCTATTTGAGCTCTTCATTGACTGATACCTGAACTCTCTGGATCTCCATTTTTATGTGTATCTCCTGGTTGTGTTGGAGTTTGAATTAAGTGCCTTCAGTGGCATTTGACAGCTTGGCCATTAAGTGTGTGCAGATGTTTATATTCTTCAAAATACATAATTTTTCTTTAAAGGTTCTAAAAAGTGGGGGTACCCACCTTTAACTTTTCAATAGGCAAAGAAGAAGAATAAGAAGCAGAAGGCTGAAGTGAACCAAACGAAAAGCACCTCTACCCACGATGGCAAAGAGCCCGATGAAGGTATGCTTGGTGACCACGTCCATTAGAAATGAGTGGTCTGGCGTTTAGAAAAGCTTAACTTTGCAGTAATCTGCTTGGCAGTTTAAAAACCTCTCAATTCAGTGCCAGTCACATACCTTGCTCAGTGGCAGATCTAAATATTAAAGAAATCCCCTGTATCTGACACCCTAACCTCCAGTGTTGGGCATTTTAGGTCCACAAGCTACAAATCCAGACCAAGATTTCCTTTCTACCAAACAGCTGAGTACTCTGTGACTGTGACTCTTTATGCTCAACTGGTTGGTAGAAACAAAATCTTGGTCTGGATTTGTAGCTTCTGGACCTGAAATGCCCAACACTGCTAACCTCTGCTTGTTAGCACTGCCTTGATAGCGTCTCCATAGATTAAACTGCTTTTAAAAAAAAAATCACACTTTGATCATGTAATGTCACGGCAGTCAGAGCAATTAATTTTAAACGATTAAAACAGATTCTTAAATGTTCCACCTAAAGGTATTAAGGTTAGTGTGATTAGCTGAATTGTTGCTCTGTGACCTTAATTTTAAGTTTAATTAATCTGAGCCTCTTGTAATTCTGTTTGTGTTTGGCGAAAACAAGAGTGTGTTTCAGTCCGTCCTCCTCCCCATAATCTCTCCCCTGTGTCTGCCAGGCGCCTGGGAGACAAAGATCAGTAACCGGGAGAAGCGACAGCAGCGTAGAAAGGACAAGACGGCTAGCGATGACTCAGGCAGTCCTGGGGGTGTGGAACCTGCAGCCAGCATCTCAGTGGAGCCCCTTAAAACCACAGTTGTTGCTGCTGCCCCTGTGGTGCAGAAAAAAAACAAAGGTAAGGTGTCAATAGTGCCAGATGCATCTTTGGCACCCTGATTTATCCTATGACGAGTGTCTGATTTGTCCCAATATCTCTGTCGTAATTTCCCTTTGCTTGATGGGAAGCTTGGCTTTAATCTTGTTTAATGCCCTGAATGCTCAGCTATAGGTAATAATTAGAATTGAAAGATTGCTTCCTGGGTCACTTCCATCTACAGCAGGGTTTCTGTGGGTCCTTTACGTCGTAGGGTATACTCACTCGAGCTGATCTGTACCGTGCCTGAGCATGGCAGGCCAGAGCACGATTAGTCAGACTTGGGCATGGTACGGATACAAACACACACGTTCAATACATGAACCGAATCCGGAAGGAACAGACTAGCTACGCTGTGCAGTTTTCATAATTTTTTTTCTTGCAAAACTTTGTTCTGAAAAAATAATGTGGTGGGACAGTTTTGGGAGCTGGGGGGGTCAGAATGGATATGATTTACTGTATTTGGATTTTGAGAGGGTGCTGTGCTGGTGAATGTGGGGGGCAAAAAACTCATAAGCATGCAAAACTGTGAAATGTATTTCTTCAATGATCAAACTCTCTCACTCCTGTCACTCTCTCAAAATAAAAAAACTTCCCACTTTAGCGCATTATGCTTGATTATCTAACTCCTTAGGTACAGATGCTACTTTGATGTAAACATAGCCTGTTAGAAGTTTTTGCCATAAGATCCCTTACATAAATGATTTCAATTCAGTGATTTATCTCTAGGGGGGTTTAAAGCTTAAATTACTCCACTGTCTCAGCAGTTTTCAATCAAGCTTAAATCTTTGCTTTTAAACCAACAAAGGGAAAACTTCAGTGTTCTTCGATCATTCTACCACATTTATGTTTTTAATAGGTTCCTCTCCTAACTGACTCAGGTTTACTGATTAGACTGAGATATACTTTATATCAACACATTTGAACAGAACAAAGCTCTCCATGTATGCTCTGCTTAAGACCATGGATGTTAATATAACCATTTGTTGCTCCTCTCCAATGAATTTCCAAACACTTGTTACATTTAAGTTTTCTATGCTTGGTGGTGGTTAACCTCACACTTGCAGACCCCTGGGAGGAGTTACCTGCCCCACCCCGTCCCCTGTTGTGTAGAACTGCTATAAATAGTTCACCTGCCAGCACAGGAGCCTGTGGCTCTTAAGCCAGTGAGCACTTGTGGACCTTTGCTAGTTCCGGGCTGCCGATGGGACAGTTGTGCACCTGGTGCGTTTCCGTAGTTGGTGACGTTCTCGGAATGAGTGCTGAAATGTTTTTGTGCCTTTTTTTTTGAGAGTATATTTCTGCCACCACAGGAACCTGATCATAGCATGATAACTTGTATCTGACAGATCCTTTTCAAACTTTGCTAACCCATTTTACGGGTGATTATCTAAGCTGATCAAATTTTGAGACCAAATTGCACCAAAACTGAAGCAGTGGCGCTGGGCAGCTGCAGATTTTTAAATGTAAGATTAACTTTATTGATCCCAGGGCGGTACGGTGCTGCTTAGGGGGCTAGAGAACGTAGAGGTGGGGGAGGTGTGGATAAGGTGGGTGGTAGGGTGACTGGGCTGTCCGGGGAATACATTGTTGTTCTTGAATACGCTCTGCTTGTTTGTTTGGAACCTGGTGAAAGATCGCAGAAACGATTTTGTAGACCTCATCGTGGTCATTTTTCTGTGGGTGCATTCTCACGTAGTGCTTTTTATTTCCCTCCTCAGGAGAACCTTTGCGTTCCAAGGCTGGGAAGGGAGACCCCATCATAACCCAAGGTGTTTATCCAATCAGCTTAAAGCCTGATTCATTTATCAAAGTAATTGATTGCTATGGCTTAGAGCTAACCGCACCTAGTTGCTCAGGTCTGTGGTCTTAGAGACAATTGGACTTTGACAGGCATGTTGATTTTGATATAGCAGTTAGTCATATCACCTGATAAGGTTGATAGTGAGAAGAGAGCTGTATGCACTGAGGCTCTCATGGCTGGCCATCTCTGCAAGGGCTGTTCAGTGGGTGACGGTTTTTCTGCCGTGTGGAGCCAAAGCCATGCTGGGCCGTCCTGGGTGATAATACTGCCTGTTGGTGCACTTCCCACAGTGTCAGCCAGCTGGAACGAAATGCCGGCTGTTAATGGCCGGGGCTGGAATGAGGGGACACCAAAAATCTCAGCTCCAGTAAGCAGCCCGGACGGAGAGGCCTGGACCCCTCTCCCCAAGGGGGCCGCTCGCCGGAATCCAGAATCTGCAGCCTGGATGCAAGAAAATGAAGGTACTGGTGCAGTAGCTGTCGACTTAAGCCAGCATTCATATTTCCGGAGAAGATAAGTTGCCAAACATAGTATTGTAGTTCAGGTATTCCCAGTTGTGTTACTAGGTTGTTTAATGCACTCAATCAAATGCTGTCTCATATTTCCACGTATCTTTTGCAAACACCAGCTGCTTGTAGGATAGCATTCAGTTAATAGGGTAATCTCAATTAGGGTCATGGAGTGCTGTGGATGGGCGGGGGAAGAAGTCTGACCAGAATCCAGTCTCCATTAGTACCCGATCAGTGAAGCCCATCGGTAAGTTGCGTTGCTGGATTATAGGAAACGTCAAGCGTTTATGGCTCTGCAATAGATGGTACTGAAACAGCACTGTTAATGTTACACCAGTAGGGGGAGCATCTTGCTCGCCTATGGAGAAAAACTTACACTGAAATGCTTTTTAATTGTATTGACCATGTCTTATTTTACCTTGTAGTCGAGTGTAGCTACTATATATGGAACATTTTCCCTTTTCCCCTCTAAGCTGCTGAGCCGCAGGCTTTGCCTGACCTGGAGTGGGCGAGTCAAAGCCAACGCAAAGTCGACGATGAATGGTCTGGCCTGAGTAAGCAGCACATTTTATTCTGGTTTTGGATGCTGAAACAATTTAACAACATGTCTTTGGTTTTCATTTTTTGAAAGCGCACCGGGGCTAGTAAGATCTTGGGGAAAATTCTGTGATGGCTCATGTGATCCAAGTTTTGGAGAAAACGCACTGAATAAAATTGAAGTAGTGGGGCATTGCCTGCCACAGGAGCAGTCTGCGTTTCTGCCTGGAGGCTGTGGGTAGGAGGTTGACGGCAGCTGTTGGTGTGCCCCAGTCTGATTTAGCTTAGGAACTCCACAGCCAGCGAAACAGCCTGTATCGTGTGCAGAATTCACCTTTTGAAGCATTTTGAAATTTACGGGGGGTATAAAAGCTGGAATATACTGCTAGGATTCTGACACTGGTCTTGCAGATGGAACGGTTGAGGACCCGAGCTCTGACTGGAATGCTCCCTCTGTACGGTGGGGCAATTATGAGGAAGCCGACATCCCATCTGAGGAGCCTTACCCAGAGGCCGTGAAGGTCAGTCCCTCCGGAACAGCCTAGTGAAAATTTGTTTTGAAGTCATTGTATATGCTACAATACTATAAGCCAGTGTTTCCCAGTCTGGTCCTCGGGGACCCGCAGATACTCCCCAAGCTGAAATGTGGACTGTCTGGGAGGGAGCACAAATATGGATCGGCTGTGGGTCCCCGACTACTGGTTTGGGAAACACCACTATAAGTAACACTTGAGTATTGTGTTTAATATAGAAAGCTGGATAGTAAATAGCATTTTGCCATAAACAGCATGTGGTAGCGTAGTTGTGTAAAGCTGCTGTAAGAGCGGTGCGTTCAGTGTTTTGTGCTGTTGCAGAAACTCTTCCCTAATATTTTTCAGATGCAACAATGAATATTGATTCGCATGCAGATGTAGTACTTGACAGTAATTACGCAGTTTAACCTGTCGTTCATTTTGGGCCCTCGTCTCTGTTCTTCAGGGCTCCGATGACGAAAAGGAGAAGGAGGACTCTGCTGCTGCTGGCAGTGGAAAATCTAAAAAGAAGAAGAAGAAAAAGAAGAAACAGGGAGAAGAGACAGGCACAGCCCCTCTGGTAAGTACACTGGTGTCCACCAGTCATATGGCACTGAACATTGACAGAGGTACAGTTTTGTCAGAATTTAAGCAGTTATCTGCCTTATTTATAGGAATCTGGGGAGCCGGAGAAGGAGGATTTCCTCCAGCAGGTTCAGGAGCCAACCCCGCCTACAAGGCCTGCCATATCTGTCCCAGTGCCATCACCAGAGGTTCGTGCTGCTGATGGCTCAGAATCGCTCCGCAAGGGCCGTTCCCCGAAGGCTGCCCCTGCAACACTCTGCCCTGTGCAGGCGAAGGCAGAGAAACCGGCAGTGCACGCAAAAGAGAGCGTCCTCCTCAAACCAGCTAAGCAAGCACCGAGGAGATCAACTGAAGCAGAATCTGCAGTCAAGCAGGCCAGTCCACCAACTCCTTTGCAGAGTGAGTCCTGAAAGCCTGCCATTTTTATATCGTTTCTGCTGCTTTGACCTTTGTGGTGGGCTGCCAATCCTCAGTATTCTGTTCAGCTTCTTAAATGTGTTTTCTCATAACACACAATTAAACTGGTACTGGTGCTCAAAATTGCAGCATGTCAGTTGAATAGTGACCTCACCTGTCATTATTTTTATTTTTTACAGATAATATCAGACATTTTTGAAGTTTGTTGCACTGTAGTTTCGTTTGAGATTCAGATTCCAGCTGTACTTGCACTGAGGGTCAGGGTTGTGCAAGCTTTGCTTTTCTGTCACCCAGCAGGATGCCACCATCCACCCCATCCTTGTTGCTTAAAAGCATTCTGGTCATGTGGTTAGTGATTTATGGCAGGGGAGGAAATGACTCTGGAGTTGATTGCTTCTTACCAGCTGTCCCCTGCGCTCACGGTTCGAATACTGCATGAACTGTAATGGTTCAAACAAAAGCCTGCTTTACGCTTAGCCTTTGACAGCAGTTTCTAATGCTAAGTTGCTTCTATAGTATTTTAGACGTTCACACCTTAATTTTTTGAAGTTAAATGCGTTTTCCATTTCTTCTAGAAAAATCTGAGGAAAACTGGGAGTCCCCAAAGCAAGTCAAAAAGAAGAAGGCAAGAAGAGAAACATGAGCTGTAACTGGAGTCTGGATGACATTATATGCAAAAGGATTTTAAAGAAAATTCAAGTTTATGCAATAATTTGAGTGTAAAAAAAGTTTTATACAAGTTAGAACTACTTTTTTTAACATTGGAGAGGAGGGGGGAGTCAAACTTCACTTTGACCAGCTTAAAAACCCAATGGAGCAAGTCTCTGGTCCTGCAGACTGCAATTAGACACTGCACTGTAAGCGGCATTTCAGATTGATATGTAGCTGGCCACGATTTTTTTTTTTTTTTTAATTATTCAAAATGAGAATAGTTTTGGAATAATGTCTGTTTAATAACCTGATGTAGTAAACTTTATTGTACATGGCTAATATCTGCAGTGGAAATGCATATATATGATAAAAAAAAAAATCCTCATTGCAGCCGTGGACGTTTTCCTTTGACGCTTAAGCGTGCTGCACGCTCTGGCTGAGTCACCATGTACTTTGTAGTGAAAAGAATGAGCTGTGGACCCAATAAAGTGACATCCGGATGGCACGATGACCGCAAGTGTAGACTGTGGGTTTTGATCATTTGGTGACTGGCTAGTTATCCAAAACATCCAGGATTTAGGAAACATCTCATTCTAGAGATTTCTTTGTAAATGACACTGAGTTTCTTAGTGTTTGTTTTTTTTCTTTTCTTTTTTTCCATCCTTTATATTACTGTACTATGTTGTGCCCTGATCTTTACATAGAAGGTAATACTTTAAACTGCTACTGTCCTAGTACTGTTAGTTGGTTTAAAAACTTTGAGGAACTTTCTCACAACTATTTGTAATGGGGGGGGACAAGCTAATCCACATGTAAAGAAAAAGGTTTGAGATTTGGCTGTCGTGCTATGAGTTGCACTTTTCCTACAGTATGTATTTTCAGTTCAGTATCCTTTGTGTTTCCAGCTTTGTCAAGGAACTGATGAGTGCAATATGTGGTTGAGTAACGGTAAGAATGTGTTTTGAACAGCTTTAATCCATGAGTCATTAATAAATTATCAGGAATGAAATTCTATTGCCTTAACCTCAACTGTGTGTATGTGTATAATATCCTGTTCCTTCCAACCCCCATTCGGCACCGCAGTGTTTGTGTTTTTGAGCTTTTTTTTTCAGGGCAACTATGTGACTGAAGTCTGACCTTAAAATTATTCCCTTCTGCGAAGTACTATGTTCAAACACCTAACAAATTAATGGGCAAGTTTCTACTTGGTAATTGAGTCTAAATAGTCTTGATGTAAGAAATGCAATGAACAGAAAATGGCTTTTTTCATTATTATTAATGTATATTCACCTGTAACGTGGACCACAAATATCATCCTGAAGTAAAAGTCTGTGGCTTTTGCTGAGGCAGGTGCTGTTAGGACCTTGTTGTGGAAGATATGAAGGTTTTCTCAGCCCTTCAAAGTTGTTGCATTGTGTAAACAAGCCTGATACAGCTTCAGTAAGACCTGCCTCACTGTTTTGTTTTCCCAGACAATAATGCTAACTAAAACTTTGAGATGTGTATTTGTATCTTTTTCTGCGGTTTGCAAAATTAAGATCACGTGTTTTGAAGACTTTGTTAAATATGCCATGTCATTTCTTAGTTGATTTTTCTTTAAATAAATTGAGAAACTTGATATGTACATCTTGTCTTTTGGCTTCTACAAAAGGGATATTTATAGAGAATGTAACAGCTGGAGGTTTGTGTCCTGTTAATCCTTATTTTGCTGGTTGGAGATGCTTAACTGGCTTTCCATGTCACCTGAATGGGATTATTTTACTGAATATCACATTTGTCAGTGTGTGACATGCTGAGCATGTTTTTAAATCCTTTAATAAATAGTTATGTTACAATTTGTATACTCCCAGCCTGTTAAAAGATGCAATATGACCATCCGTCTCATACGGATTTAATGTTTGACAGGCACCTGCAGAAGGAAATGGCTATGCATCCAATATAGCTAATACTGCCAATTAAAAAAAAAAAAAAAAAAATGTAAAATGTATGAAGTGCTGTATCCATCAGTTATTGGCTTTGTTATATGTGAAATTTTAGGCTGAGAGTTTATTTACCTATACTTTGAGGTAATTTAAATGCTGGAATTAACCTGATTATGACAAGAACACTAAGTTGCTGGAAGACTGTTACAAATTCCGGCTACCATTGTTCTTCATGCTGTATACACAGCTCTTGTCTATATTTTTTAAAGTTAGGTGGCATCATTGTTTGAAATATGATGACAAAAGGAACAGTCAAGACATTAAAAGGAAATTAAAACTGACCATATCCTGTGGGTGTCCTCTGAAAAAGAAGGACATATACAAATTCTTATTCCTGGGGCAAAATCTGTTGCTGAGTATTCCTTAAAATACATACATGGTCGAATCCATGGTATGATCCTAGGATTAGGCCTGAGGCAATATTTGGGGCGATTCTCCACTTTTCCTGTACCTAATAGCTAACTATTTGGAGCATTGACCTTAAGTCCATAATCATTAGGTTCCCTCTGCCCTTTTGAAGAACTATTTGGCAGTAGGAAGGTGAAAAGGATTTGTTACACAGCAGTGATACAAGCTCAGATTTAGCTGGTGTCACATAAGACTCGGTTACCATGTTATGAGCTACAGTTACCTTTATCCCTTAACTTATTCAAGGATCTGCTTGCTGTTCTTCAGTTCAAAACGTGTTCCAGATTCGACCTCTAGGTGAATATTCATGTCTTGAGCACACAAGAACTTTTCGATTTTTTTACTGTAATCTATAGGACAGTACTCACATCTATATCGCTGGACTCTTCACGGTAAATGGGCGAACACTGACCCCACAACAGCGACTGACATTGACGATCAACAGCATGGAAACGGTTTACAGACGCTCAAGTTTTACAGAAGTATAATGACGACTGGCCAATAGACACCAAAAGATTTTTAGTCAGTACAAGCAACCAAATAAAACGCAATTTCAATGTCAGACAATCTTTCCTTTTACAATTTTAATTTCCCAGCGCGCATCATCACGGATTCCGCGGTCAGGGTTTAGAGCCCGGCCTGGGTCACGTGATGCGCGTGGGGAGGGGAGTGTTTATCCGTTGGTGCTGAACGACAGCGAAGTCTCGTCGCGGAGGACACAAACCCACGACGACTGGCTGCAAGAAGCCCCAATCGGCCCACATGTCCAACAACTGAAGGACTGTACGTGAAATCATCTGGTGGAAAGCAACGATGATTTCCCCTTGGGACCGGTCGCAGTCCACGGGCTGCTGCCTCTGTTGCCATGTTCGGACGGGCACCATTATACTCGGCATCTGGTACATGGTGAGCGCTACTTTGCCCTTCCCGCGCGTTGCAAACGTTTATATGGGATCTGTTTACAAGCTTTACATTTAAATGTTTTCGGTACATTCGAGTATACAGCCAACCACGGCTGTGTTAAATGTCTGCACAGTTAAGTTTGTTCACAAAACAGTGAGTAGCATACTTCACATCTTTAAATGAATAGGGATTTTATTTACCACGTAGCAATTGTATGTACGCGTTGAAGAAATCCCTTGTAAGACAATGTGGCTGCACTAGCTTAAAGTTTTAGTCGACGGAAAATATTTGAAATATGAAGCATAAAATGTTAAATAAGTGTAAAATATAAAAAGATAGTCGCAGCAATACTACTTAAATCGATTGTTTAAAAACAAGTCGAATCCTCACATTTGAAATATTCGGGTTTTCTGTACATGAAAAACACACTTTTTGTTCTCTAGCCATACTGTTCACGGGAGAAGTTATATCCCCGTGTCATGTAACCATAATAATTTAAATCAATGTATACGTAATATCTAGTTTGTCTAAATGTATAAACCAGAAGTTTATTGTAAATGTGAACTGGATCGCCGTTCACAAACGCGGTTAAGTATAAATTGAATCAAAATAAATAAAAAAAGATGATTAATTCCGAATTTACTTACTAGAGCCAAGTAGGGCGCGTCTGCTTTGCGCTCATACATTTTTTATTCGGCCGGTTCTCTGTGTGAATAGGCGACCCAGCAGACGCCGAAATCCGACCCGTGGCTCCGCCGGCCGGAAAGATGCGGTTTCACGAGACGACGTCGGGTTTTCCGTTATCGCGCGCCCGGTCCGCGCGGAGCTGTCCGCCAGTTCAGCGGCCCCCGTCTTGCTGTGTCCTGGGTGGCCGAGTGAACCTCGTTTTACTCGTTTTGGGTTGTGACTGCAGAGACTTTTACAGGTACTATGTTGTCAGGTGTCAGGGCATTTATAAATATGACAGGTAAACGTTTTCTGGGTGTATATTTAGTCATAATTCGGATCAGTTTCGGAGTGATATTAGTGAGTAGAACCAGAGACGGATCCTGGCGAGAGTACCCGATTGCTGTTGAGTGACAGTGCCATAACGCGCAATGTTACTTTGATGTTTTTGGTTAAGGTCGAAGTGCTTCAGGGCTGTGTAGAGAAGTTTTGAGGGGCAGTTTCTCAAAGGTTAAAAAGAGTGGCCCTCAGTACCGTTAAAGCACAAGTTAACATTAAATAGTCCCAAGTAAAACGGGCAGGTGCTCAGACACACCAGCCCCTCCCCCACCTTGTGCACTTGCCTGAACTCACTCATAAAGAGCAGCATCACATTCGATAGGCTGAAGAGCATTGAATAAATTTAATCCAACAGATGACACTGCTGGTTATGTGGAACGGTGATGGCTGTTGTTTAGGAGTTCAGCCAATAATTTTTCAGCATAAACATAAATAATCAAAAAAGCCAATACATTGAACTTGACATCATGTTCAACTTCAGAACCATCTCAGCACTTAGTGAAGGGACAAAAAACAACTTTTGAAACCATCATCCAGCTTATTCATACTTATTCAGACTTTTTTTTTTTTTATAAGACATAAGATGCATCGTAACCTGATTTAACTATGCCTGATTTTATGTAATACATGTGTGAACAGGGTTATTGGAACCCTTCTTGGCTAAATACTTTGGATGTCTCACTATCCTGTCACTGACAGCTCATCAATGCTGTGGTGCTGCTCATTTTGCTGACTTCCCTCAGTGACCCTGACCAGTTCCACCTGACCAGTGCTGAACTGGCCAATGACCTCGATGTCATGGATGATGCTAGTAAGTATGGGCAGGGCCTCTGTAAAATACCAGTTCCATATCCTTTAGATGATATAATTTTAAAATATCGTGGCCTTCTTTTATATGATTCTAGAGCAGGGGTGGGCAATCTTTTCCGCAAAGGACCGGTGTGTATGCAGGTTTTTGGGATAACCTGTAGGTCAGCTGTTCAAACCCAGGTGTGTGGACTCTTCATCCAGTCAGTCCTCCAATTAGTGACCTAATTACGGAGTTGCAGCGAAAACCTGCATACACCTGCCCATTGCGGATAAGATTGCCCACCCCTGTTCTAGAGGGTCCTTGGAGGAAATGGTTACTGGCTGAAGTCAAGACATAATCCATGCTATTATACTGAAATTCAGTTGAACCTTAAATAGCAACTTTTATTGCATGAACAGAATATTTAAACTTCCAAACTAGAGATTATAGAATGACTCTGGGCATTCATGAGATTTGAACCAGCAAATCTAACTCCACCTATACAAAATGAATAGCCACAGAAAGATTGCATGCATGAGTTTGTGACGTGGCACGCTGTGTAAAGATGAACATGCCGAGATCACGTGCTCAGTCCCACAAACTCAGCTCGGTCAGTGTTGTTGGCTGCGGCTCTGCCACATTAAACACTATTTTCAGTCTTAACATGAGCATCTCTAAAAACCAACTGAGCTGTTATTATTTTAAAAATACCCACTGACTCTGAGGATAATGCTGAAAGGACATGCCTCCCGCTTCCATTAGTGGCTTTGATTAATACTGACTGTACTGTCCCAGTTCGGGAGGATTAGGCAGCTATGTGATTTCCTGCCATTGGCTCAGACCGTCTTGTGTCAGAGCTGGGGCAAAGCTTTAAGACCCCAACCAGCATCTCTATTTTGTAACACTGCGGCTGCCAGTCTACCAAACACAGATGAGGGATCTAGGAAATGGACCCGTCTGTCATTCTATTTTTTATTTTTTATTGCATCAGCACCTCTGTTGTCGCATAGGAAGGAACACGGTGATTTGCACCTGCCAGCCACATTGCACAGTAAAGGCAAGAATAGCCGTTCATTATTATATGGACCCTGGCTTGTTACACAAAGCATGCAAGCATCATAAATATAACCACATCTTTGTACATCTGTAACATTTCTGTTTGTATTTGATGATTATTATTGATGATTGATTGCCTGACAGAATTAAATGAATACGTACCATGCTTTAGTAGTAAGCTATGTAATGTAATTAGATTTTTGTAATTTTTTTAGCTTTTAATTCTGTTGCAAACCTTGCAATATTTAAACTTACCAAAAGCTTTTGTGCAAGTGTTCAGAACTGACCAACAAAAAATAAATTTTACGGAAAAAAACACGTAGTTGAAGGCATATACAACAATCCAACATAGCCAACTCATCCAACACAAGATAAAATGCTGTGATGGATATCATGGTCTGGATTCATGATATGACTTATTCAGTGGCCACCTTGAAATTTCTGCATTTTTAGTATTGCATGCAGTAATTATTTGCTTCTGTTCTAAGTTCCTGTAAGAATGTATCATTTGTGTGGCTGCATTGGAGGAAACAGATAACATTGTGATGCTCACCAGTGAAATTTGCCCAGGGTAATTTTTAACTCAGTTGACTCACATTTAGTTCCTTCCTAAAAGGTCAGTAGTATAAAAATATACATATATATTCTGACTAATATATTTGCGTAAGTTGTCTCAAAGTGGATCACATCATTAACTGAGTGCAATATGCTGCTGCAGTGTAGGTATTAACCTACACACACATTAACTTTGTGTGTGTAGTTTTCATATGTAAACCTTTGTGGAAGTTTTACATTCAGGCGGTCCATGTCAACTCACCTTACATCAATGCAGGTCAAGGTCAGAGTTATTTCTGGTGCTGTATTTCGTATCGCTGCTTAAGCATTGCGAAATGACTCACTGAAGCTCATCTTAGGCTTTGGGCCTGCTGTTACTCCAGTCAGTTCATGTGAGCTGAATTAATCCTACAACTCCCTGTATGTCTCACATAAAGTGAACCATAAGGCACATTGGGGCCAGTCACATACATTCATATGCTTGTAATACAGATGTGAACGATTGACTCAACTATTAGATTAAATAACTAATGTTTTATGTCCTGTTTGGTAAAGGCGTCTGTGGAGATTTCGCTTATTGTGTCAAGCTACTGTATGTACTGTTACATCATGGGTCATGATATAATGATAACTTTTGCGTTTCTTTTTTTCCCCCCCAGATATGTGCATTGCTACAGCAATCTCGCTTCTAATGATATTAATTTGTGGGATGGCAACATATGGTGCTTATAAGGTATTTGTATAAGCAAAATTAGACACTTCTAGTCAAAATTTAGCATAGTAACCCAGTTAGGAAAAGTTAGAAAAGTTTTATTATAAGTACCATGTAAATGATATGTCTTAGTAAATACGAGCAATAAATTGCATTGAAACTGAAACTTATATTATGGTACAATTATAGTTATTTATAACCTCTTACCTGAATATAAATAGAAGAAAGCAACAGGGCAAAATATTTCTGAGTTATAAATATACCTCTCCAAAATAAATTACAAACCCATAAATGATGGCACGTTGAGAATCAGACTTCCATATTTGCAACTGGCAAATATTCCTGATTTTTTTAATTTAATCCCATCTTTTGTGATTCATGTATCAAGAAAGCTTCCCAATGATGATGTCAAAATAATTTTCCAGTTCCTACAGATTTTTTTTTTTATCTTTACAGCAACATGCTGCCTGGATAATCCCGTTCTTCTGCTACCAAGTATTTGATTTTGCCCTTAATTTAATGGTGGCCGTCAGTGTTGTGGTGTACCCCAGCACCATTCAGGAATATCTTCAGGAGCTGGTGAGTGGCTCTGTATCTGAGCCTTCCAAAACATTTGGTTCTTGGCCTCCAAAACTTGATGCTGGCATGTCATACCAGACATTTGTTTTTTTTCTCTCACAGCCAGGGAACTTCCCATACAAGGAGGAATTTATGTCCATGAACAGTGTGTGTCTAATGCTTATCGTGCTTCTCTTCATCGGTTGCATCCTTGGTTTCAAGGTAACGACCTTGTTCCGTCGCCATGTGTAGCTGCACATTTCCCAGCTTAAGGTTTCTGCATTTTCTTTTTGCAGGATATTCATATATACGCACAAAGTGACATTATCATGATACGTGGCTAATCCCCAGTACACCCAAACGGAAAGCTGTTACCAGCAGCTGTTACTGATGAAAGTAGACATATCCCTTTGGGAAGAAAGGGGTGCTGCATGTGATTTGAGAAACATAGAGGAAAATAGGTCAAGAAGCGTCTGTCACAGTTTAGTCTGTTCCCTCGCAAATAAACACGCACTATTTGTAGGGTAGCTGTGTGTATTCACCCCCTATACACACTTTCCTTTTTCAAGATAAGTGGATGGATGGATGGATCAATGGATATATGGATTAATTGATTACTAGTCTTCTTGTGTATTATCATGGCATATGTTATTGGTCCCGAATACAGCTGCTGGGATAATTCCATGTGGAGAACTATGGTACTGCATGCATTATGAGGAATCAAGGAGAAAAAAGGGAAATCATGTGAGAGAGTACTCAAGTCATTTTTGATGGCGCCTTGGGTACAGTCTGCTGCAGATTTAAGGGGTCTGTGAAATGGCTGTTTTCTTTGGGATCCAACTCCATCACTGCTGCTTACCTAAAATGTTACTGCAAACCATTAATGTGGAAATGGTTGGTTGCAGCACTGACACAAGACGTTGAAAGATGTTGAAGGTTCTTCACATTGAATTCTGTCTTCTGTCATAATTGCCGGTACAGAATCATGGGGAGCTTTGAGCTTCTCCCAGTTAGCACAGGGCACAAGAGAGGGAAACATCAATGGGATACCAGTCCATTTTAGAAAAAGACACTGGTGGTAATTTACAGATGCCACGTCACCTAACTGCATGTCTTGGTGGACACACAAAGGGGCAGGGTTCAAGCTCCTAAGCCTGGCAGTATAAGGGCACAGTGCTATGCAGTGGTCCACCATGCCACCTTAATTGTTCTAATAATTTCTGTTAAATAGTAATATATCAAACCACATATGCAAGAATGGCACTGTGCTGTATGGTAATATGTCATTCTAATTATCAGTATACTTATCCTTGTGTGAGAGATGTAGATTGCCTTTGGGCAGCGGTTTCCTACTTGGTGCTGGTTTTCTGGTTGATGCGTCAGGTCTTGCGGGTTTGCATGCGGTGTTCTGTTTGCTAGCAGTATGTCAGCGGTTTCCTACTTGGTGCTGGATTTCCGGTTGATGCGTCAGGTCTTGCGGGTTTGCATGCGGTGTTCTGTTTGCTAGCAGTATGTCAGCGGTTTCCTACTTGGTGCTGGATTTCCGGGTGATGCGCCAGGTCTTGCGGGTTTGCATGCGGTGTTCTGTTTGCTAGCAGCATGCCAGCTCTTACAGCAATTGAATTTGTATCGTTTAATATCACACAATTGTTTCATGTATGGCAGACTAAAGACTTTCTTATGGTGTACAGTACTATGCCCGATATTAATATGGGAATTTGCTTCACTCCTTAGGCTTACTTGATTAGCTGTGTCTGGAACTGCTACAGATATGTCCGAAGGAGAAGCACCACTGAGGTGTTGGTGTACGTTACTACTAATGACACCACGGTAAGTAGGGTCTCCTTTGTAAGGGCATTAAATTGATGTGAAAATGTTTTGTTTTGTTTTGTTTTACCTATTACACATCGCTGTGGATTAATGTATCCCCCATCTTAGTCAAACCCCTGCTGCTGACGCCTCCACAAGCTTCTGAGATTCTTATAGGATTAATCTGCCACATTTCACCCGGACGTCTTCATCCAGTGCACCGTCTCTGTTTCTTACCTTCCCAAATTAAACAACAAAGAAGGGAACCTCTGAGAAAAGTTTCATATACAGTTTAAGGGGGCAAATTCATGCTGTGTACACTCATTTAAAGAAGAATTCCCATTACTGAAGTTCTGTTGCACAAGGAATGGGGCTGCTTCAAATCTTCTAGGTAGGTGTATGTACAAGGAAGTCAACAGCTTGGCCAGACTATTACAGTCCAGCTCACTGCTTCTGAATTACACATCAGCATGCATATGACATCATGCTATAAGCAATAAAGTATGGTTTATGAGCCGTAGTGAAACTTCCTTGACTTGGTGTCAAATTGGCCAAATGTGTCCAAATGCACAGCTTCTTATTTACGTGACTGCAGGACATACTTCCAGGGCCAGAAGATATATGACTTGAGCACAGTCGATGGATAGGGTCTGGTTTCTCCATCAGGCGTCAGCTGCTGAACTTACCAGCCGGTTGAGAAAAACACAACAATGTACATCCGGAAAGAGCTGTGCTTTCTGGGTATAGTTAAGTCATGGCTATGGTGGACCACACGAAATGATGAAAAGAACTACCTCTGCTCATTTTATGGATGGAACTGTGTATATATGTGAACGTATAAATAAAAAATACGCCATAAACATGCAAACATTTCCATTACGTTTGCTCAGTAAGATGCATTTCATTCAGCCTAGACACTTTTGGATTGATGTGGCTGATTTGTTAAAGGTGTAGGGTTCTGTTTTGGTTGGTCTCCAGGAGTTAATGCAATTTGCAGCGTAATCTGATGCTCGGCTGACGGAGTTGATTGAGCTGAAAAATAACCCATTATTCTCAACTGAGAACTGTCATTCAGGGAAACTTTATGAAAGGTTGCAAAAAAGCTAATCCTGCCCCTGTTTTAGTGTATTGATGGTGCTGCTGCTATTCTTACTCATGTTGGTGACGTAACCCAAACTAAAACAATGCAACGGTAATTACTTGTGACCCTTGCATCAGGGCTTTATAGAAGCGTTGACAGGTATAGAATTTCAAGAAGACGCTTTAAAATTTAAACTCTTCAGCCAACTCTGATTAGGCCAGACTCTCACAGAGCTGTGTTGGAACTGAACATCCAGTGATGGCTGATCGAAGCGTAACACACCATTGAAGCTCCTGCTTTTCATTACCTGGGTGAAGTTGAGGTCACGTGTAGGAGGATTTTTGTTTGTTGAGGTCGTAGGAAATGTGCAGTGATCCGTGGAAAGGATCTGTGGTAGCAGGAATAGCAAATTTGACTTATACGGTTTAATGGGGATGTACCAATATGTCGTCACAATAAACACTGACTTACTTGAGTGTTTTGCCTGGATTTTCTGATGTTATGAACATTACCATTATCGGTCACTGTGTTTTTTTTCAGTAACATTTTTTGCCTTTTTCTCTCCTTGCAGGGTGTTATGTGTTGCATTTGTTTGTCGTGGGCATTTGACATCCTCTTATTTATTGTTGTATCAGGCTACCGTCAGTTTCAGTCATTTTATTGAGTCATTTTTAAACTCTTCCTGATTAACATTATATACAGTTATATACATTTTGAACTTTAAATGGTTTTTTCAGTACCATTATTATTTGTATTTCAAAATGAATCAAAAATATATTGTAGCGCAGCAGAACTGAATTTCAGTACAAAGTGGCTAAGCTCTGTGTTACTTTTTTACTAACAAATCCCAAGCCATGTTTTAAGTAAAAGCACAAAATACACACCACATATTTTATTTTAACTTGGATTCTTCTAAACAGATAAGCTCATGTATGTTATAGCATACGTACTGAATATTTTTTTTAAATAGTGCTGAAAGAATCTGTTTCCTTAATATATAAGACTGAGCATGAAAGAAACTTTCATGCTACCTTTTTTCAGACCTGACGAATGTATTTTTAAAGATGTTATTCTTATTTAATATCGATTAAGTGTTTATACAAAGTGTGAGGTGATTCAAGGATTTTAAAGGACACTAACTTACGGTATGATTTAACGTGTCTTTTTCAGGTGCTCCTGCCCCCATATGAAGAGGCTGTGGCTATTCCACCGAAGCACCCCCCTCCCCCATATCCTGGGGCATGACAGAATGTGCCCCTCCCTTCCCCATCCCTCCCCCGGTCTCTCATTTGCGGGCAGGTCTCACTCTCTAATGCACAGTCCCATGACATCCATCCTGCCTGTGTTAATCCACTGTACACAACACTGTCACCTTGCTCTCTCTCTGCACCCAGAGAGACATTTAGCACATTTTAATGCGGTTTCCATTCACCTTCTGCCCACATTATGATCTAAAGTTAGAGGTTCTGCTGGATGTATTAGGCCTTCAGGTATGAAAGTCATATATAGTCTTAATTTGATGCGTAATCACCCGTCATGATATTGAGATATAAACATACATATCACTACCATTTATAGTCCAGGCGTCTCCAAATTCTACATTTTCTTTTGTTGCTGCTGAATGTAAAAATAAGGCCGTTCACCCTGAATACAGTGCGGTATCTTGTCAAGACGGCGAATAGAGCCATGGGGCCATGAGTCAGGGAACAGGGCCTTTATTTGGGGGAATCCGAGCTGTTTCCAGAAGCAGTGAGGATAGGGTAGGGGTGGGAATTAAATGATAACGTTTGGAATGGAGACAGGAAAGCTTGCAGGTTGAGCTGTGCAGTTCTGCCAGCATTTCTATTCAGGTTACTAGGGTTGTCGCAGCATTTTATATTCATTGGACTAATGCAGCTAATCAGAATGCAAAATGATGGTCACCTGACTGCTATAGGCCATGCCTCCTTAATTACAGGGCTTTAAAAACCCCCTTAAACTTTGCAGTGTCACTATGCTCCTCGAAATAGAATTGCTCTTTTGATTGACTCCAAGACGCCAATTTTCTTTTCTGATTTTATTTTTTTGTCTGACATCACCTTTACAAATGACAGCTTTTGTCAATGGTCGCACTTTAGTAGGGAAGATATGCCGGAAGAAGCAATTCTACATATGGGGGTGTCCAGAAATTTGCGCCTACCCGGTTATCAAAACAAATTTAACTGATCTCGTGATTTTCTGTGTGTATAAATTAGGGGGTGCGTTGATATCCATAATCAGTATCAGGTCTGTTACAGTGATCATGTACACATACTGATCCTCGTATTAATGACGTGATGTAGCCGCGATATCGTTAATGAGAGAAATAAATGGGACCACGAAATGTTTGGTGGCGGTTCAATATTAACGACAAAAACCAAAGCATGGCAGACTGCAAATGGTGCTGTGCTAAAATATGATACAAAAACAAGTTTATACAACACAAGTAATCTAATTAAACATCTGAAAACTAAACAAGAAAGAGTGTGATGTAATCGCCTCCAAAACACTCCGCAACCCTCCATGCAGCAAATACTAGCACAGAGCGAGAAAATGTCAAACTACGACCCCCATCCAGGGAAAACAGCAGCAGCTCTAAACCAGTATATATTGTTTTTGACGATCAAGCATAATGTAATGGTGGGAAGCAGAGAATATATGACTTTCTGAGACGGTATGGGGTATAAAAAGTTTGTGAATCACTGCTATAGACTGAGTACCAGAAAGCGAGCATCTGTACTCGTACTTCGCCTGAAAAAAATGGTATCAATGCATCCCTAGTATAAATAATATTGCAGCATGTGTCCTTGTCCATAACAATATTTATTATTTTTGAGCTGATTGATTGCATTCTTCAGTTGTGTGTCTTCATTTCTAAATGTAATTTTCTATGCAAGAAATTTTTTAAACTAGGCTATTGCAACATAATGCGGATCGTCTGTCCCTCTGGGTTCAATACTGGTAGGTGGCGTTTCTGGAAAAATGATGGACCAAGCTTTCAGCTGGAGTATAAACACTATGTTTGGAACTATTCTGTATCCAAATGAATTATGTTTCTGTAACTAATCAACCAGGTCACTGTCTAGTATTTTCTGACATCCACTGTTGTGTAGGATTCTAAATCATACTAGTGGTTAATACTATACATTGCACACTTAAAGTGCATATTACTGTAGTGCTAAAAAGTTTGGGTATCGACATCTGTGCTAAGAGATTATGCCTGAAACAGGAACCAGTAAGGCAAGCATACCTTTTACTGTAATGTTTCTGCTGGAGCCAGTGACACGTTCTACTTTTATATCTTTATATCTTCAAAGGATAGCTGATATATACACATATATATATATATATATATACATACACACACACACACACTTGCAATATTACAAATGTTGCTATTAAATTGTTGGTCCTCAGTCACCACTGGTGAAAACACAATCTGTTTGTTATATTACATTCTTTTATGCTGTATAAATACTGATTGAAAATGCATGCATACTGATCTTTGTACATGGCATAAACCAACGGCTCCAGAGCCAGTAAGTAGGAGGTAAGCACTTTATTCCACTGGAACATTTAAATGGGGATGAGTTGAAGTGTGTTTCATCACTTTTTTGACCTTCAAAAACATCCATCCATCCCATTCATCTATCTTCTGTTTGTCCTGGTCAAGCTTTGAAAAATACCCGAGGTTAAAAATGCAGAAGGTAGGCCAACTGAACAAATGTTTTTTTCCCAGTGTAGTGTTCATTCAGATACCTCCACTGCAGATACCTTCATATTGCTGTAAGAGCTGAGATGGTTTGTGTTTTGGTTTAAAATAAAGTTTTGAGTTTCATCCACAAAAGGTGCTTTCTGTTAAAGTATGCTACATACGTAAAAAAAAAATAAAAGTTAATTAAATAATCGGGGAATAATAAAATTCAAAATTCTCATTTAATCAACCACTACAGAGAAATGTGACAGGCTTGTGGTTGAATTATAAATACATAGAAAATGTTTAATGTTAATGTATTGAACATCTCTGTAAATGTAAACACTTATTTAATATTTTTCCAGTAAACACAAGATATACAAATGAAAAATAATTCACAATTTCTGAAGACTTCAGATAATTTACAAATTAAAAATTCTTCATAAGGGACATAATTTCGTTTCAGAGAGGCTATTGATTTTAATGTGTTTCTTACAGATTTAGTCAGGTCAGTGCCTGTGTTTCTACAGCAGATAGATCATTTATTGAGTAATGTTTAAGTGACACATAAATTTGGCGTGCACTTCGTAGATATTTATGATAAAAGGAAAAAGATGATATGGAAAAGCGCAAATACTTTTAAGACAGAGTGTAGCTACTGTATTTGCTTCCTGCAAGAGATTTTACTTCATTTTAACTAATATCAGTATAGTTCATTAAATCTCTCTTTACGAAAGGCATTCCCAGTCTATACAAGTCTGCATATATTTGTACAATTTTAAGTTTACCATAAATCTTCTGAATATTGAAAAACTTAAAAAATTTCTAAATTATTTAGAAAATCTATAATTGAAAATTAAGACATTAGAATATATTTATTTATGAATCAGCTATTGTTTGTTTACATGTACGTGTATTGTATAAGCCAAATAAAACAGGCAGAAAACGGAAAGAGACTCCCGATTAGGGAATGGGAGGCACCGGAGATGCCGGACACTGCAAGAGAGGTAAAAGCGTGAAGTGCAGCTGGACCTTTTTCCCAGTGCGAGCCTCCGGCGGTTTGTGTCCCAGGTGCACTGCTGAGACATCACTGGATCTGGCGCTTGCTACAGGATTTTCCTGTTCCTTTTTAAGGTAAGTTTCCTCTTTTTTATAATTTTGCAAGACAAATCACAAAATATGGGTTTCTGTCTGCGGTATTATGGTGAATGAGTACTTGAGTAGCTTAGTATTCACCTGCCACTGTGTTTGGGCGTGATGAATCCTGCCGTGGCCCCCGGCGTTTCATGCGGGGACAGTCGCCGTGCAGTGCTGCCTAACCGACTGATACACTTCACGCGCACCTGTCTTGTTTTAGCACTTGTTTGCTTTTCGCTTGTAATATGTCGTATTTGTGTCAGGAGACCATGTACGCTCCTATAATTTTTAATTTTGGAAAATAGTTGTGGACTGGTTTATAGGCTCCAATCTCCTAAATACTGTATAGTGATACAGGACACGGGGCGGGTGTCGCAGTCCATATGTGTTTGAAGAGGTAAATTCGCTCCTGCCCCCTTGGTTTATGGATGGCCGCAAAGCTATTATGGTAGGACGCATTGGACAAACACCTCTTTCTCGTTAAAACCTGCATCTTTATTGCACTTTTAGTTGCCCCTCTGCTGTGAACCAGCAGTAAAAGCATGTCAGGTTTAAATCGTCCGGGAAAAGAAACGGTAACTGCGTCTTTGGGCATTAATCGTTTTAAAATCGCATCTTTGGCTGAAAGGCGGTTAATCTACTTCACAAACTCCCAGGTCCGCTACTTTACTTTCCAACGCCCAATGCATACTCATGGAAAACTGTTCAGAGCGTTACATGGTAATTCTCATTGAGCTGGAATATCCATCTTCTAACTGGTAACAGTAGATCTTTGCATGTGAAAATAAACTTTGTACAGTATTACAAGGTGTAATGTAATCTTGATGAAAATCCATTGTTCTGGAATCATGTGGTTGGAGTGGTAAATCCCAATAGCCGTCTTGCCAATACCTTAGGTAATGTCCTAGATCTGACATGTAGATTATTCTTTTTAGTTATTTTTCCCTTAAGTAGCCAATGACCTTTTCTGAAAGGCCCGCTTCATTTATTTCACTAATATTGCCCTGCTTTCATTAGAAAACACTCTGGATTCTTGACTCATGGTGACGGTCACGTCAAAATTTCTGGGTCAGGAAGACCTCATCTGAGAATGTATAACATGGACAGTATGAGAGGTTCCTGATTTAGGTGCTGCATCGTGCCAGAGTCTGACTGAATGTCAGAAGGGTTAACAACGAATACGGCTGTCACTAAATGAATAGTGTCAGGTGGAGCAACAAATTATGCACATATATATTCCGAATGACAACCATTGTAAAATAACAATTTCAGTGCCTACAATGCATCAGACATTAGTTAATTCATATGTGTGTGTTTCATACAATAGCATTAGGTAGCATGGGCATTGTTAGATTCGATCCCTCGGGGCAATAGTATTTTATCCCAGATGTCAATCTTCCTCAAAAAAAAAAAAAAAAAAGTTAAGCCCCAGGTAAACTTGACTTAGCCCGTGATTCACCTAGAATCAGAGAAGCCTGTGCTCATAGATGTCTTACCACAGCTAAAGGGTGATTAGTAAGATGTCTGTCTTTTTTTGTGGCCCCAGGACACCTTGGGTTAAGATGAGGGTCACACTGACTTGCCTACTCTGCTTCCTGTGTGGTCACTCAGCTGCTGCGGATCTTCATTCCCACCATTCACATCCTGCAGTGAATAGGAAAGGGAATGACACCCCTTTACTGGGTAAGTCCTCAACAAAGAGGTCATGCTTGTTTTGCTGCTTTGGTGTCTGATGTCTTTGAAGTCCAAATATTTGTTGTGGATTAAGCTGGCAATAGCAGAAAAGCAATGTGTCATGGACCATCTGGTGAGTCTTTGTCTGTGGACCCAGGTGTCTGAAGTGTTTATGGCTGGGATTAGGAGTTTATTTTATTTGGTTCTTCTGTCCTCCAGAAAGCCCATGCAAAGGGAAGCCCCTGGACTTTGTCTTCATCATCGACAGTTCCCGAAGTGTGCGGCCCCATGATTACGAGAAGGTCAAGGCCTTCATCAAGAACATACTGGAATTCCTGGATGTGGGTCCTGAAGCTACCCGTGTAGGACTACTGCAGTATGGCAGTGTGGTGCAGAATGAGTTCTTCCTCCGGGACTTCCAGAGAAAGTCTGACATGCAGAAGGCTGTGGATGATATGATTCAGCTGGCCAGTGGCACCATGACAGGTCTGGCGATCGAGTACACCATGAATGTGGCATTCTCCGAGGCCGAGGGAGCCCGCTCGCCAGACGCAAACGTGCCCCGCATGGCCATGGTGGTCACTGATGGGCGCCCCCAGGATACAGTGCATGAGGTAGCTGCCAGTGCGCGCAGTGCTGGTATTGAGATCTTCGCGATTGGTGTCGGGCGGGTGGACATGAGCACGCTGCTTGCCATCGGCAGCGAGCCTCATGCGGAGCACGTCTTCCTGGTGGCCAACTTCAGCCAGATCGAGACTCTCACCTCCGTCTTCCAGTCCAAGATCTGTGGAGGTGAGACCACATCTCTGCCTCTTTTTCTTTTCCCCTTTCTAATAATTATGGTAATTATAAAGCCTTAAATCCAGGATTGTTTTTTTTTTCTTTTGAGCTGAATGCAGGGTTTGTAACAACGTATCGTGGAATATCATTGTATTATGTAACAAGTCTGAAGACGTGTATTTTTGATTGTTTATTACATACTGCACAGTACTACATTTTCATCATTAAAAAGTGCAACTCCCAAATTTTGTTATAACTACCGCAAATATGTAATCAATTATTTACAAATGCAGGGAGATTTGTTACATATAGCATTCAAGCTGTCTGTTACACAATGCAATGGATAATTACAAAATGCAGTTGCTGTTACGTAATGAAGTGAAAATTTGTTATACAAAGTTGTTATTACATAATCTGTTGTTACTGGGTTTTAAAAACTTTTATTCTAAACTCATTCTTTGTTCATCTGTCCCATAAATAATTGTACAGCTCTTCAGCTTTCTGTTTTGTGTACTTTGCTTTTTTGGCCATTGAAGCACAAGATGTGACAGATGTCCCTAGAAAGCAGAGTAGAATGACTGTTTTTCCTATTTGTAATGGCTTTTGCACACGGCATGTCCCCAGGAATGTTTTCTTTTGGAAGAAAGTGCGACTAGTTTCCGTCCGGTTGATGTCTGTTCCTAGCCCATGAAATCTTTTTTGAAACCGCTTAGTGCACCTGTGTACTTTAACAGCATTTTGAGCAAAACAGGTTTCTGCCAACGGTATATCTGCTCTGCTTTAGCAATTTATATCCTTAGCATGGCAGCGTTGTCCATTTGCGGCTATTAGTTAAGGGTTCGTCTGTGTGTCATGTGACTGACCATGCCGTTTGTCAGGCGCTGGCCTGTGTTCTGTGGTGGACCACGGGTGTGATCATCACTGCGTCGGAACCCCCACCTCCTACATGTGCAGGTGTAGGAAAGGCTACGTTCTGAACAGTGATGGAAAAACCTGCCAAGGTGAGGTAACAAACTTGTGGACTTACGGCTGAAACTGTCATGTTGAAATAAGCAGTTAATTATTCTATAGTTCTGTTTCGAAGAATAAATCGTGATTTGTGGTTAAACATTTTTTGTTTAGTTTATATTGAAATTTAGTGTTTGTAAGCTTGCTTTTTTATGCTTTAGAAAAACCTGACTGAGGAATGCTGGACTCTGGGGGAGGGGGGGGGGGGGGGGGGGAACTCTG